>CM034146.1:238559025-239759025 GCA_019776745.2 Taxus chinensis
GTTGTTTCACTTTGCTTTGTTGTTACACATTTCATTGTTGCTTCCAAAGATGCTTCAAATCTTGTTGTTCCTCCTTGAACTTCTATCTTCATTGTGTGTTGTTGATAACATTCTATTTTATCCTCTCTGATCTTCATGCTTCCACCAAATTGAAGCTTAACCCCAAAATCCAACTCTTTTTGTTCTTGATTGTACTCTTGATTTACCCTCACCATGCTTGACTGATTTAAGATGTAATGATCAAGTTTTAGACTACTTACCCCTACTTGATGTAATTTCCTGATCATAATATCTCTTTGTGGTTTTGGAACACTTTTCATGGTCTTCTTATACTTTTCACAACATTCATACCTATGGTCAACATGGACATGCATAGTGCTAGTGTCAAACCTCCTTTCTTAATCATAGCCTACTAATCCTTCTTCAAAATCTTGCCAATTTTCTTCAAGAACTCCATCAAGAGTTTCTTTTGTTTTTTCATTGACCATTTGACAACTAGTCTTGGTATTGTTTTCCCACCTTCCATCTTTGACTTTGATATTCAATCCCAATCTGACTTTTTGGTTCATGACCTACATGCTTCTTCTAGTTGACCTTTTTGACTGAAATTCTATATTCTTGGCTTGATTCTCTTTATTTCCTTGACTGTAATTTTTATTCATCACGTATGATTCATCTTCTTGAGAAGATATTTCCAGACCTTTTGAGGTCTCTAGGGACATCTCATTGTTCCATATTTTACTAGACTCACTTGGTCCTTGATCATTCATGACCATTCTTGATAAATGATCTCTACAACCTACAATCACACATGCTAACACAAGATTAGATTCAAAAATCATAGGCTTCATGACATCCTTAGTTTCTTTTTGCATTTTTCCAACTTGTTTTTCATTTGTTTCCTTTCCTAGGATTTCTTGTAAGCATGTTTTCTACAAATTTCTCTATTAGTTTTCATCACTCATGGTGTTGTTATCAGACCTCTATTCTTCTTCTTGAAAATCATCCTTCATCTCTTTGAATTTCTCCTCATTTCCTCTTGATAATCTGCCTCTTTCTTTATTTAGTCTTCTCACAAGGACTAACTGTCCTCCTTCTCTTTCTTGGTCTTCAAATGACCTATCAGCTTCTTTCCATCTTATGACACCCTCTTGTTTCCTCTTACTCTCTTTTTCTTCTGGATCTTTCATAAGATCTTCAAGTCCGTGAAAGCACAATAAAATGTTCCACTTTTTGGTATGTTTTGTACCTTTATAAACATGAATTTTCAGTTTCATTGATTTTCTAAAAGTAATAGCCACAAAACCATACACATTCATGAAATTCCACAGACTAATGAAATGTTGTGTTTAGAGTGTACAATACATGTAAAAAAAAATTAAAAATGGCAAAAAGTATGGTCTTTTTCTTAATTTTATTCCTACGTTGTTTCTTATGTTATAAAAGAGGAATGACTGTCCCCGGGTGGTTATTTTAAATGAAAATTTATTTTTTCACCATGAAATTTTAGATATATGTTCAAGATTTGAATTTTGAGGTCCTGTCAAATTTTAATATTTTTTTGACTTATATTTTTTTAATTAATTATTTAGTAAAAATATTTTCAAATAAATGGCATACAAATTTCTATGCCAATAACTTTTAAGATTTATATCAAAATTGAAAAAAAAAAATCACGGGTAAGAAGAAGACTTCAACAAATAGTAAGTTTATTTTTTTCTATTTTTTTTATATATTTTGCTATTTTTCAAATTGGGTTGATTGTGTACAATTGATTGTCCTAATATACCATATGTTAGCAAAATATAAAAAATAAATAGTAAAACATATTTTTTTTAAATGAAAATTATACTTTTTGAAAGATAATAAAATTCAGTAATTTGTGTTAAAATTTGGTAATTTTATTCATTCGTTAACCCAATTGTGTGGCACCTAAGTGGCACATTTTGGCATAAAATTATCCTCCAAATGGATTTAGCACCAAAATGTGCCACATAGGTGCCACATAGGGGGGTTCGCGTGAAGGGAGTTCACCCGAAGGGGGTTTGCATGAACCCCCCCTTCGCCCAAACCCCCCTAAACCCTAAATCTGTTGCCCACAACTATATAAATATCTATATATAACTTTGTGCCGTCAAAATTATTTGAACCCAAACAGGTTCACGTGAAGGGGTGTTCGCGTGAACCACTTCCTTTGCCCTAGGTGAAAGTTCGGGCGAAGGGGGTTCATGCGAAAAGGGAGTTCACGTGAACACCCCTGCTTTTTGATCCCATTTCCTTTCCTCTTCTTCTCTTCTCTGAGAGAACTCACTTTTGTCACTCTTATCTAGGTGACTCAATTGACCTTCTTGGTCATTTTTCTCATTCCTTGAGAAACTTGTATTCTTTCTCAGCCTCTCTGGGGCTTTTATATGTACTTCATAATCATTTTCAATGGATCTTGACTGCTACTCTTTCTTGAAAACATTTGTTTTATCTTATCTTCCTTCCAAGGACGTATTCATGCCCCCTTATTCCTCTTTCATGAAGGCTAAGACTTGATTCTTGGTCTTCTCAAAAAAAAATTTAATTCCAAACACCATGCTCCTCCTCTTTTCAGTACCTACATGATGATGAATCAAAGGCACAAAAACATGTTCTTTTCCATCTTTCATTAGAAAACACTTATTCAGTCTACCATCATATACTACCCTCCTATCATATTGTCATGGCCTGCCTAAAAGTAGATGAAACACATCCATAGGCATCACATCACATAAAACCTCATCTTTTAGACTACCAATTTGAAATGGAACCACACCTTTTTTATTGACTAAAATTTATGATCTTTCTGGACCCATGTTACCCTCTAAGGTGTAGGATGAACTAACCTTATTAAGCCCAACTTACTGACCATTTCCTCTGAGACAATATTATCAGTGTTACCATTATCAATAATAACATTGTAGCACTTACCTCTTGTTTTACATCTGGTCCTGAATAGGATTCTCTTGTGGACTAGATCCTGAGCTTTAGCTAGTTGTTGTAAGAGAACTCTCCTTAGAAACAATGATTCTCCATGCTTTTGATCATTAACTTTATCAGTTGATTTCTCCACATCTAAAGATATTGCCTCTAAATTGTTCATTCTTGATCCTAGATCACTAACCTCATGCATCATGTTATCCATATTTCTCATTACTCCTTGGATTAGATTCATGATCCCCTACAATTATGGCTTCTCTACCTTTGCCATACTTACACAATCAACTTTCACACTTTCAGTCAATCTTAATTTTTTAAACTTTTGCAATATATCTGATCCTAACAGAGTTCATCTCTGATACCAATTGATGCAAGGTATATATACAACACTCTCCTAAGATATACAAACTCTTATTTGTCTTGGTCCTGTACACTTACCTCTTCTATGTATGGTTTATAGAGCACCCCATCTCTAGTGCTTTCTCCATCATCCCTTTCTCTCTGAGAATCTCTTTAGATTTCTCGTGTATACATAAACAGATATTGTCAACATTGTTAGTTCTATACATCCTTTATAAACCTTGCCTCAACATGTACTATAAAGATGAGAATATGAAACATATTACCTTCACCTATTTCTCTAAGGACTCAATTTTCTTAGTCATGTCATCACACTGCAATATGTTTTCTTGATCCTCTTATGCATCAATCCTTCATTCAAATATTCCATGTCTTAACTCTTTTGTGAAGTACCCCTTCTTTCCTAACTATGTCCAAACTAAGTCAAAATATTTAATATATTCAAAACTTTATATAGACCCCCGATTCATCTTTATTACTCCTAGAACCCTTTGTCTAGGTTGTCCCAAGGTGATTTGACCCTTCCTTTGATCATGCACTTGCATTTCATACTAGTTCTTCTTTTAGGCCTTAATGTTCTATTATCTCTTCCTATATATAAATGCCAATGGATCTCAAATTCCTTTTAAATGACCTCACTTCCTCAATATTTATTTAGATACCCTTTATGGGGTTCTTCAATATGCCTAGGTTTCACAACTTGTTCCTTTGTACGAGATAATGACTTTCTTTTGGACTGTATCCATAGACAAATTAGACCTATTTTGTCCTCACCACCATGACAGTGACACTTAAAACTATGAACTCACCTTATAATTAATGGATCCACCTCTATAATCATGAAAAAATTATGAATACCAAGTTTTAGGGTTTGACTCCATAGTTTGACCACTCATGCAACTCTTTCTTCCCTTGTCATGTACACAGGCACAGTCAGTCCTACAAACCTTCCTATATATTTTCCACTTGTGTGAATTGGAAGATGATACTTGGCACACTTCTAATACTCACCCAAACAATCCTTTTCCCAAAATTTCATAAAATTTGAATGGTTATAATTTAATCAGGGTGATGCCCTAGTTTGGGCCCGAGAACAAGAAAAATTAACTACGGGAAATTAAGTTTGGTTTCTTGGACTTCGAAAAATTTTATAGGCCTCCTTGGGCCTCTTCCCACCTATTCATAGCTTCACATATTCAAATAATCTCTTCTTTTATGACTTTCTTAATCCTACCTCTTAGTCTGAGACAAAGGTATTCTACACAATTTACAATTTACTAGTATAAAACATACAAAAATATTTTCTATTTACCTGTAACATGAATCATACATCTTCTTTATTCAATGTAAATCTTTGTTACATCTTTACCCATCATCCTCTTTGATTTATCTAGTTAGAATGATCCCTCTCTTTCTCTACATTATCCTTCTCATATGCATACCCAACTCCTAAGAGAGCTCCATCCAATACCAAACTTAGAATATGATGATATCACATCCCACAATCCTCTTAATTCATTGAAAATCCTATTCTTATTCTATGACACAACAATATAGTCTCATTAGGCATATAAACAACTCTTTCCACCTGTTTACCTTAATTTACACACTTAATCTTCACTTTTCACTTTTACATTCTCTTCCTCAAGTAAAACCTTTTACTCACATCTAAACAAACATGTTTAGATAGGCCTATGATCTTACCACATTCTAAAACACCCTGACGCTCCTGCATCAACATTAGTGTGCTTCATTAGATTATTATCCTATAACATTTCAAAACATCCCCATTTTTCGTCTTCTTTCATCACTTCATCATTCTTGTCACAATATCATTTTCATTGTCGCATTCTCGTCATTGTCATTTCCTACCTTACATCTCTCTCGCAAATTAATACTCGCTAATTAATTAATTTAATTTAATTATTAAAAATTAATTAATGATGTTAATTTAATTAATTGACTTTAAATAATTAAATTGATATTATTAGTTTTGCATGATTAATTAAATATTAATTAACATCACTTAATTTATTATTATTAATTAACGTTATTAATTTTATTAATCAAACTCCATAAAATTAATTAGGTTAATTTTATTAATCATGTTACTTAATTATTTCAATTAAATAAATCAATAAGTGATGGTGAGTGAACTAGATGTTCACTCCCGGTTCACCATCTCTCACTTATCATATGGATAAAGTAAAATTTTGTTGTATGGAATCCATGCGACTCTCCACAAGGAAGTTTACCAAAAGGAAAATTTGGAAAATGGAAAAATTAAACCCCCTTGCCCGCTTACCATAGTTGGATGTCATTTCCGAATTGAATATCATTCTCATACACATTATGCCAAAATTATGTCGAGGCCACTACTTAGGTGGAGATGATCAATGGCCCCTATATTGTGAATTAAAACTCATATAAGAAGAAACACCTAGAGTGAGTTACAAAATCAAGCACAAATTGTTAACATATGAAACCACGCCATCATAAACTAGAGTGAGATTGGAGACTTGTTTAAGGTACGAGCCTAATTCAATTTGGATGATCGTGAACTAAACAATTAGAAAATTTGTATCCAAAGCAAGTGAGCAAGTTGTGGACTCTATTTCTTCATCAACTTGAGAAATCACAAAACACATCACAACTTTAAGGTGGAGATGGTGACTCTAGTGCCCAATGGATTCAATGAGTTGTCAGGCTTACTCGATGCATAAGTGGTGAGATAAAGGTGACCAGTCAACTTCAAGTGACATGTGTCAAGTGGGACCCACTTTTTCGACATGGAATATAATTTCATAAAGTGACTTCTATTAAGTTACTTTGAATTAATTTGTGTAATGTAATTCATAAAAAAAATCATTGTGCCCTAATGTGATGTGATGAAACCCTAGCTACTTTATAACCAACTTTTGGATTATAAAGGGGAGTTCGAGGTCATTTGTAAAGAGGTCTTGGATATTGGAGGAACTTTATGTCGTATGGTCTTAAGGCATAGGAATAAATAGAACTTTGTGTCTAAATGCTTCTTACGGAGGTTCAAGATAACTTTGAGTCCAAGAATCTCTAAGATATTGTCCATTGTAAAAGACGTTGTTGAACAGAATAAATTAAGGAAAATTTTCATTCCTTTTCAAGAAGAAACAAAAGGATGCTTCTGGAACTTTTTTCCTTGAGATTCTTGGTGATTATGTTTGTTCTTATGTCAAATTTAATCTTTCTTTCATTCCTTTTTTAAAAAATTATTAACATTCAATCTCTTTTCTTTCATGATATACTTTCTAGCATGTAGGAATGAGATTTGCATTTGATTGTCCCTACATGTTCACTCTCTTCATTTATTCTCCACTTATTTTGTTTCTCTTCCATTTCACCCTCCTTTTCTTTATTTCCTCCTTTCAGGTGTTTTTTTAAATGAAGAACAAAGTTCATATATTTTTATGACTTGCATGATGGAATTGCTTTCACCCATCCCATGGGTAAATCATTTTTTTCCTTTGGCATTTGCACAATATTCTCCCCTACCTTCTAGTTCAAGGAAGAACTTGGAAAAATTTTCTAGAGATGGCTCACAAAATGTATATAATCATATTTCTACTCTTATGTTGCATGCAACATTCTTGGTATGAAGGAAGAATATGTTTTAGTGACAATGTTTTTTGAAACCCTCATTGGTTCTACTACTAAGTGGTATCAACATTTGGAGAATGGTTGTATCACAAGTTGGGAGGTCATAAAGAACAAGTTCCTAAAAATATACAAGTATGTCATGAACATGCATGCAATTATTTCTGAGCTATTTCTTATCCATATGAAAAAATTAGAAGGAATGAGGAACTTCGTAGCAAGATTCAACAAGTTGTTGAAAACTATTCTGCAAAATGAGCAACCTAGTGTGAATAATCAATTGTGTTTCTTCCTTGTTTATTTGCATCCAAAAGTTCAATTCATATTGTGTAAAGAGAAGATTCAAGACTTTTATGTAGCTCAACAACAATCCATTGAAGTTGAAGATAACTTGATTATTTCTAGGAAGCTGAAAAATAATATTGTTGAGCTATAACCCCTTGAATAAAGAAAAAAATTCCATGTAGAGATCCAACGCCCTTCACAAGAAACAAATTCAATGAAGTGTGCTCAATCATACACAACAAGTTTAAAGAAACAGAATTGAATTTGAACCAGAATCCTCTTGGATGCTTTAATCTCACCATTTTAGGGACCAAGGCTTGCTCAAAATTCTGATGATCAAGCAACATATGAGTCACAAATTGTTAAAGCATACTGTTTGTAGCATGAGGAAAGTGGAGATGAATCTGACATATCACTATGTGATAAGAACGTTTTTCCTAATTCTTTGGGATCAAAAATCATGGAGATGAAGATAAATTTTAATATGTTCATGTATAGCTTTCTCCTCCGAAAGTGCTAAGTTTGACTAGAAAAGAATCTCAAACTCCTAAATCTCATTTTTTGCATGATATCCCAAGTATGGAAGTTTCTACCATGGAGTTCAATGAAGATGAATCAAATGATGGCTTCTACGTTCAAGAATCAAAATCCTTGGTAGTTGTAAGGCGTTAAGATGATCAAAAAGATATTTCATTGACAACATATATGCACCTTGAAGAAAAATCCAAAAATGTTCCTATTGAAAAATTTCAAGATCTTGAATCACATCATTTACATTCCTTCTCAAATACATAAGTTCCCATCATGGATTTCAATTATCACGATAAAGATGAATCGAATGATAATTGTCAAGTTCAAATGTCATAACCATTGAAAGATGGAAATTGTGGAGATAAACAAAAAAGTGCTCTCTTTGGTAACACACATGTATCATGATGATGAAGACTCATGTGGGGAGACTCTGCCTTCCATGGAGGTCAATGATAAGGTTGTCATAGGATTTTATGTTATTGAAATGAACATGCAGATTAAGAAAAGTGATACAAACATTTCTTAAATTCTCTTCCCAAAATTTCAAGAAGAGGCATACACGTGAAAAATGAAAGTTATGAAGATCGTTAAGAAACACTTCATGTTTTAATATATGTGCATCATGGTTATGAGAACGAAGACAGTGGAACGCAAAAAGTTGTAAATATTCATTGTCTTAATGAAAAGCTCAATAATTTTCCATTCCTATGTCTTCCCGTCGGAGAGTACATGGCATATCGTGATGATGAAATAATATAACTCAAATTAGAGTACCTATCAAAGCTTCAAGAAGTGCTTCATGTGAAATCAAATCATGTTATCAATCTTGAAGTAGTTCAACTTGTGGAAGCTTCACCACACAAATATGAAGAACTGGAAATGATTTCGGGAATACACAAACATCTTCTCTCATCAAGAGGAGTTTTTTATCACAAAGAGTACCTTTCAAATCAAACTGATGCAGGGGCATCCTGGAATGAAGGCATGCTTGTAGTAAAGGAGAGTGCGTGTAAGAATTGTAAGACATTTGGGAAAGGAGGAATGTGGAAAAATAGACACACTGAGGAGTGAAGAAGAAGGGAGAAGAGAAAATGGTGCAAGTGTAATGCGAATAAGAATGAGAAGTCTCCAAATAAATATGGAAAGTCACTGAAGAAATAGAAAATAAAGAGAAGACGAGGAAGAGTGGCCTAAAGTCACAAGAGGATAAACATGCATGGAATAATTACGCAGGTGATGAAGAGCGGCACATAAGATTTGCTGCGTACAAGAGAAAGGAGGTCGTGAGGAAATAAATGGCATAGCGGCGTAGGTATGGAAAGAGTCACGCACGCAAAAGAAATGGGACATTGCGTGGAAGAGAGTCAGAGCATGCCAAAAATTAGAAGCCCGCAACTAGAAGATGTGGGAGTGCACGAGAAGATACGAGGATAAGGCGTCAAGTGAAGGAAGTAACGCGCAAAGGAGAAGTTTCCAAGAGGAGAAACCAAGGAAGGTGCAGAAGGGTGAGGAAAGGAGAAAGAATTGAGAAAAGAGGAAATCACACACGAAGAATTCTGTGAAGTATGGGATAAGGAGGAGAAGCATGGAGAAGATAAGAGAAGCGTGAGAAAATCTCGGAAGAGGTCAAGGCATGAGGAAAAGGTGCAGTAGAAGGTGCAAAGGATGAGACGCAAAGCAATAAGACACGACAACAGGTCGTTGAAAGGATGAACAGAATGGACCGGCACGGTCACATGGCTGGCTATGATTAATCGATGGAGAATAATAATCATAGAATCCAACCATTAGGTGATGTGGAATGACAAGAATGGTTGGGGGAAGATCATGCAGATAAGGGCATAAAGAAACCGAATTCAAATTTTAAGTCCGAGCAGAGGAACCAATAAGCTATCTCAAAGGAGAGAGAAGCGGGAAAATTCGGGAATGCGTGACTATAAATAGAGGAGGAGCCACTCAAGTTTAATTTTTTGTGGGGACGACCACAAGTGTTGTGGTTGATTGGACAAAGAGTTTCTGAAAGTGGCAAAAGAGAGGGACCGAGAGATAGAGGTTGGGGTCAGCCTTAAGAGCTGAAAGAGAGGAATGAGGCTGGCTAGCCCTAGGAGGTGTCAGTAATTGTAAAACCTCCATAAGAGAGAGAGAGAGTTGTGAGATATCTATGGCTAGCATACATTGTAGGTGTTATATGGTTTTATCAATATAATAGATGAAACATAAATATTTTGCATCTGTTGTGTGAGCTCTGTAGAAGGACGAGAGAGTTCATTTCTTCAGGAAGTGGTATCAAAGCATGCTACTTTCATGTGAATTGAGTTGGTAAATCACCGAATGTGAGGCATCTAGCTTAGATAAATTGCGTTCTCCACTATGAGAAGTAGGTAGAGAACATGAAAAGAAGGCAAAACACAACATTTGGAAGATGGCACCAAAGAAAGGAAATGTGTTAGACGCGGAGGTCATGAAGAAGCTCGAGGAAATGATGAAGGAAATTTAGGGACTCCATGATGTGAGGACCTAATTGGAATGCGCAGAAGAAGACTGCCAAAGAGGAAGGGGTGTGCGACACGAAGTACCAAGGAGATGAAAAATTCAGAGAGGAGTCGAAGGTGCAAAAAAGAGAACGTGTGTGATTTAATCTAAATTGAATTAAACCTTTTTTTTCAAAGTAACCACTGTAACTAATGATATTCTAATGATAAACTACAGTAAGACACAAACAATAAGCATTAAATGATATGAAACCCTAAGAAAATGAGAGAGAGAAGATGACTTAGTTGATTTCACGTGACCTGGAGTGATCTGGGCTGCGTGACTCTCAAAAAAGGAGGGAAAGTGTCATCGAGGCTCACTGAGGGTTCTGGAACTCAAAACTGCACATGACAAAAGCACCTAAGGGAGGATAGGAGTACCCAGGCGCTAGTGACTACTATGGGCGCTAGTGTCCACTCAGATGATCAGGTTCTGGTCTTTTCTAGGCTAGAAGAGTTACAATGTTGATCCTCTTTTGTCACTCTGGTTTTGCTCTGATGTCGTCGGCCATACCTATAATCTGTGAAATAGATAACTAGTTACACATGCCCACATACCACATCAAATATAATAAAGAAGATGCATAATGGGGAGTAGGACTGACCCCGGCGGTCACCCAAACAGTGATCTTACAATTGAGCGTTTCACTACATCTCATGCTCCATGTAGTTCTTTGTGTATGTGTGTGTAATGATGCCCTAGGTTGTTCTTGTGCAAGTTGCACTATGATATCAGGCTAGATCTAGATTGCTCCAAGTATCCAAATGTGTGTGATGGAATAGAATGAACTTCTCCTCCTATGTTGTGTATGCAAATCAATGCAGCCCTTGTCCCTTATATGAGTGTGCTATATGAATTCTTTATAATGCTCATTGTGCCTTTATACAAGCTTAGGTGGTGATAGATAATTCTTATAGTGTTTGACCTTTATTTAGAATAAGTAATTAAGTATATATATATGATTCCCTTATTTAAAATTTGTAATTGACAAATGAAAGGCCGACCCAAAGTACTAAAAGGTGTCCAAGAAGTAAAAGAGACACAAAAGGGTAAGAAAAGGATAAAGAGGGTCAGGAGCACCTAGAAGGGACAAGAGTTTCTGGGCGCTTCTGTCCTAACTAGATGCTAGTTTCTGAGGCCATAAAATATAAATCAGTCAAGTACCAATAAGGCTATAAGATGTGTAAGACAAGTAAGAATGCAAGAGATAAAGCAAAAAGGCTAAAAGGAGTTGACAACAACTAGTTTTCTTGATTAGGAATCATGTATACATTAGTATTATTTAGGACCTAGAAATGTACCCAAGTGCATAGATTTTTTGTCTTCATT
The DNA here is from genome assembly GCA_019776745.2 of Taxus chinensis. Lineage (NCBI taxonomy): Eukaryota > Viridiplantae > Streptophyta > Pinopsida > Cupressales > Taxaceae > Taxus > Taxus chinensis. Next base: position 238,570,660 of record CM034146.1, read on the forward strand.
TTCCCCTACTTTATGTTGTTAAGTGAATACTCGATAGCATAAAGTAGACAGAATATTGTTAGGTTGTGGAGCCTATTTTCATATGTGAAAGTGTGAAGACTTTACACTAAGAGTATTGTACACTTTCCACAATTGTCTTGTCGAGGTTCGAGGTTGGGCCGGGCCCTGAGCGGGGATCCGGGGGCGGCAGCCCCTGGTAGCAGGGGTTCGAAGGCGCAGCCCCCGAATTTTTTTTTTTTGGCCTCGAAACAAAAAGTGCCCAATATACCAGGAAATGTTCTTTTTCTCATATGGGCGGGATTTTTGACCCATAGGTTTATGGGATGGTTTTGGCCCATGGTTTTGATACCCACAGTTTTGTAAAAATGCTTAAGTAGTTGTCTACTTATGTGGTTTTGTGCATATGGTAGGATAATGTAACATTGTAGATGTGTTTTGAATTCAGGTGTGAATTTTGTAGAGTTTGTTGAGCATAGCTCCAAACAGATCTGGGTATTGTATTGAGAGAGCGGTGGCTTGTAATAAAATATGAGCAAGTGATTCTTGGTGGACGTAGCCCAAATTGGGTGAACCATGTTAAATATTATCTCTTTATGTTGTGTTATTATTATTCTACACTTTTATTTGAGATCTGTAATATTTTTTACATATTAGTTTCTACTGTTGCAATTCTGTGAGGGATTATTCCGCATATTTTATCTCTTATTTCCTAACAAATATGTGTACCTTGTAATCATGTAGAGAAGAGTGTAGCCGATAGTGTGCTGAGTGGACAAGTGAAGCATAAAGTGATCGTAATGTGAAGCATGGAAACTAGGAGGAGGTAGACGGTAGGGGTGAAGTGTATGCGTAGTAGCATGCTATTGGAGATTGTGCTCACTGATGTGAGTTACTTCTTGTTGCGTATAGGGACGGACCTACAAAAGAAGAGCAAAAAAATAGTCAAAGTCTTGTATATAGAAAGCCAGAGTAATGTATGTATACGTAGGTAGAAAGTGTGTGAAGGAAAGAGTGCATCTGATGTGTAAAAGAGTACTAGATAGAAAAATATCTTGTTTTCTTTGGAGATGTTACTAGATTTGAATGCCTTGTTGCCAATGGTGAGGTTTTTAGGAAATCTCAAGCCAAGAACAAGTTTTTGAGCAATCTTATACCGAGAGCCAGTTTTTTGGGTGATATCACGCCAAGAGCGAGTTTTTTGGGTGATCTCATGCCAAGAGAAGAGTGTTGGGGAGAGATGTCTATTTTTCTCTCCTTCCATGACACTTCCCAAGCAAGTGTCATTATAGATGGCACATCCCTGATTTGTAACCGATTGTAAAATGTTGTAACTGAATTATAACTAATAGAATGCATTTTGTAACTAAAGGCAGGTGCTTGATACTAGAGAACTATACTGTAAACTGCTATAAACTATGTTGGAGTGATAAATTGTCTATTTTTTCCCCATGACACAAGTGCCTAGGGGGGACACAAGCGGAAACTGCTATTGTCTACTACTGGGCGCTAGTTTCTACTTTGTGTTTGTGATCTAAGTCATATTTTGGACCACTCTGTAACTATAGACACCCTAAATTTCACGCTTATTCCTAATGTTATCTTAGTACATCATGTTATTCACCCATTGTGATTAATTGATTGAGTCAATTAAATCATACACATTGTACCCTTTGGATTAATTAAATTAATCCCTACTACCCCTTGTGCTAAGTTAATTGGCATTTATTAATTAACTAATTAAGTGTGCACATCCTAGTGAGTTGCCACTCAGATCCTCAGTCAACAGCCACTTGGACTCTACATCCTCATCCCAGTCAACTACACTTCTATAATCCTAGAAAGATGGGGGCAATTGAATTACACATACAACCACCTTTCCAGATTCAACTTCTACTAACAAATTTTCATTACTGCCCCTAAATGGCATTCAAACTCTCGCAACTATTGCCACCTCCTTCAATTTTATTTTTAACATGTACATTCAATTGTGTTCAATCAAGTTCTAACTATTTTTTCCTCTATAAAATGTAGGCTTAATCTCTATCAAACCCTCTTGGATTTACTACACCATTACTCTGTCAATTTTTCTCTAATATCTACATATTGAAAGCTCTCAAAATCTTCTCATAGCATTGGCCAATCCACTTTGGAGGTCACTCAAGAGCACCCATAATTCCACAAGGTTACACCAGCTCCTAAGCTTCACACAACCTTATTGAGGTTTGCATTGGAAGGCTACATGAAGGTTTACACTGTGTTTGTGTATGTATCTTTCATTTACTGCTACTTTTTTTTGTATACAGTAACTGTGTTCATGTGCTAATTATGTATTGTGATGATTTTTTATAGAGCTCTGAGCTATTATAAGGGTGATTTGTTCACCTAATAGATGCCCCCTCATTTTGGGTGCATGTGACGATTGTAGGAGATTGCAACCCAAAGGAGAGGACTTGATACTGATATGCATACTTGAGAGGTAAATGCATGCAGGGGTAGGGGATGTGCATGGTGGAAACCAAGGAACGTGCAAACAAGATAGGCTAGTAACAAGCGTTAGTAAAAAAATACCTAGTATGCAATAGAGTACAATGTAGCAAGCAACTATGAAGATAAGAGATAGACCACGAAAATCGGGTTGTATACATGGGAAATCACTCATAATGTCACAAGACAATTAAGACTGAAGTGGCCATAAGAAAACAATGATAAAGCATGACATAGTGCATATCCCATAAATAATAACAAGCAATAGTAATCAAGAAATGATAGATAACCATGGTTGTATTGATCCTGTAAGGAAAATGATACACATGAAGCACTCATTAGCATCTTAGAAAGATAAGTATTATGTCAAAGCATATATATATATATATCAATGAAGATTAAATTGATAGTTCCAAGAAGTGTAAATAATTTTAAAAATGGACTTGTGATGTGTAAAATATGAGAGTATAAAAGGTAGATGCCCCTAGGAGCTTCGATGGGACTAGTAAAGAGTGGCGTTGAGCATCATGCATCATGTAGGAATCTGTAAAGGTCCCACATTCACCTCAAGATACCAAGTGAACACACATGTGTGTATAGAAACAGATAATGACATACTAAGTATCCAACTAGCATATGAAACAAAGTGTAACATGTAAATAGTATAAGATAACAAGAGATAATGCAACCAAGATGTGCAGATATTGTGTAAATGTGATGGTGCGATATGATATGCAAGATGTAAAGATGGTAGAAGCAGCGTTTACCCCCAATGGATGTGCATGAGATGAGGTTCATTTAAGAATTCTCCCTCAATAGTCAAGTATGAACCATATAAGAAGAATACATCATCGGGTAATGATGGTACAATGTGCGTACCAGAGATGTGAGAGTGCTTGGAAAGATAGACATGAAGTGCAGAGTTTAAAGTGTACGAAAGTAGATGATGTGAGGTACATTTAAGATTTTGACATTCAACAAACGAGTATGAACTGTAGAACTAGAGTGTGTCATCGGCTAATGATGGTACAATGTGTATACCAAAGATGTGAGAGTGTGTGGAAAGATAGACATGAAGCACAAAGTGTGAAGTATAGAGAAAGTAGAGGATGTGAGGTTCATTTAAGATTTGGACCCTTAACAGGAAAGTATGAACTGTGGAACTAGAGTGCGTCATTAGGTAAATGTTCATACAATGTATGTACCAAAGATGTGACAGTGCTTGAAAGGATTTATCGTGAAGCACATCGCGTACATCAAAGGAGCTATGAGTAGATGATAGAGGTATCCAAGAGTGATGGAGGGGGAGGTAGAATGTACGATGCCACCCAAGTGTGTGAGTGATGTATATCTATACGATGATGTGAGAGATACCATGACATGCATCATAAGCATTTCCCAGGTCCCAGTCATTGACATAGGCATTATCTGGATCGAAAGGATGAATTATATGTTTAAATATAAAAGGTGAGTGAGGGATATGATCTTGTAACGAGGTAATTGTTTGTGCTTCCTTTGATGTTTTGGCCTTTGATAGGACTTATGGTGACTCTTGTATTACTGAAGAAGGAACATGAGTGACTATTGTGTGATGCTTTCTATACATAGAGGGATCAGATTTGGGATCCCATTGGGGTTTGGTAATTGGACATGATCATGTGGCAGAATGTTGTGTAGCAAATGAAACGGGGCCTTGATGCTCAAATTGTTTGATTCTTCATTCCAAAGCATAACAATCACTGTCACAATGTCCATTAATTCTATGATAATTGCAAAATGGTTGACCTTTGTATTTTGTAAGTCGATAAGAAGGTTAGTAATGAGTAGGTGGTAAGGTGATCAATTGGTGATTGAGGATCTTAGAAATAATATCATCTTTCCTAGCATTTGAATCAAACTGGAGAGGTGTTTGTTGTGGTAAGACCATGACCTTGCTTGTATGAGAACATGTAGTAGACATAGAATCGGGATGAGGTGTAGAAGAAGAACTAGCATGGGCATGAGAAGCATCCTTGAGATGTTGGATTTCATTGGTGAGGGATGTAATCATGATTTCCATAGCTTGAAATTTATTTTGAAAAATAAGGTGTAAAACTTGAATTGACTAGAAGATGGATGGATTGGTTGTGTTATCAGAACTAATTGGTGTGGTCGGAGATACAATTGAAAAATTTTATTCTTAAATTATGCTTAGTTATAATGTGTTATCTATTCATATTTTAAGTAATAACACATATGGACTCTACACGACTAACTTATCTTGTTTCATGCACCTATTGGCTATTTGTACTTGGACATGACCGTGTGGAAGAATGTTTTGTAGAAAATGAAATGTGTCCTTGATGCTCAAGTTGTTTGATTCTTCATTTCAAAGCATAACAATCATTGTCACGATGTCCATTAATTCAATGATAATTGCAAAATGGCTGACATTTGTATTTTGTAAGCTAATAAGGATGTTAGTAATGAGTAGGTGGCAAGGTGATCAACTGGTGATTGAGGAGCTTAGAAATAATATCTTCTTTCCTAGCATGTAAATCAAATTGGAGAGGTCCTTGTTGTGGTAAGACTATGACCTTGCTTGTATGAGCACATGTAGTAGATATGGGATCAAGATGAGGTGTAGAAGAATAACTACAATGGGCATGAGAAACATCCTTGACATGTTGGATTTCAACGATGATGGATGTAATCATGGTTTCCATAGCTTGAAATTTATTTTGGAAAATAAGGTGTAAAGCTCGAATTGACTCAAAGATGGATTTATTGGTTGTGTTATCGGGACTAATTGGGGGGGTTGGAGATACAATTGAAAATTATTATGCTTAAATTATAATATGTTATCTATTCATATTTTAAGTAATAACACATATGGACTCAGCGAGACTAACTTATCTTGTTTCATGCACCTATTGGCTATTGTCTGATTTTCATCATCACAAATTTTATTTCTTAGTTACATGTCTTATGTATGCATCCTTTTGTCTTCTCTATGTGTGTGTGATGCTTAGGTCTGCCTTGTTTGGGGCCTTATTTTCCTTTTCTTATGCATCCATGTGGCCCTTGTTTCTTTGTGTGACACTATTTTATCCCTTATATATGGCTCTTGGCCTTTTTTAAGGATGTATATATGGTAGTGATTGTTGTACTTATATGTTTATTTTCTTATAAGTTTGTATATGTGTATTATTATTGTGTATGTTATTTCTTTGTGTCATGGTTTCTATCATGCAAACTCTTATAGGGCCTAGTTCAGAATGGTGGCCACCTATGGTTATCTTTTATGTGATATAATGGCGACTACCAACTATATCTGAAATGGACACACTTCAATTATTTTTATTTGATTCATCTGCAAGATATTTCACTCGCATCAAAAGAGGGGGCATTCAATGGTGTTATCACATGAAATTACATGTAATTTAGGCACATACATATTATAGATTATACATAATAGTGGAGCAAAAAATGTGGACACAAGAACATAAATAGGTAAAAAAATCACTTATAAAATTTCACTCTACACATAATTTTCCAACAAGGATAGAACCCATAGATGTTAATATCCAAAATGGATGGTATTTTCCTAGGAAGATTAATTTCATCCAATTCAAAATTTTCTAGAACATGTAGGCTTTTATAGGTTTTTAATGCAAGTTTAGGGATAGATTATACAATTTAGAGAAAAGTTTACTACATTTTTCTACAAAATGTAGGGGTACATGAGTGGAATTCATTCCCTTTCAACTTCATGTATCTTATAATCTAACCATTTCTACAAATCATGATGGGTGTATGATATTAGTTCATTCCATTTTGAATTTTATCATATTAATGGCATGATTGTACTTCATTACCTTTCAACTTTGCATGAGTTTCACATTTATGACCTAGATCTATTTCTAGTGATGTGCGTATGTGGGTGGAAGGTTTATGGAGTGGCTAGACACCATGTCACACCCTTCTTCTTACTCTCTCTTGAAGATTTCAAGGGTGGATGGATGCCTTGTAAAACCCTTATTTGGTGTTGGGACACCAAAGTCCCTCTTGTTTCTAGCTAAGTCTCTAAATTTTTTACTTAAATTAGGGAACTCCTTAAATGAGGAAAACAAGTGTATTCCTTTCATACTTTGTTCAATTTCAATTTTCAATTTTCAAATTGTATTTCCATTTAGAGTTATAGTTCATTTCCTTATATAATTGAATCGACTACAATATGTGTTGTAGGATTTCTCTTTGAGATCTTGCAACCACCTGGAAGCATCTCAAGAAAGCAAACAATTGAGAAAAGACAAAGTGTGTTTACATACTTAGGTATCTTTTCCTTTAAGTAAGAAAATTATATTTCCTAGCTTAAATGGGGGCAAATGTAGACACCTAAATTTGGTATTTTATCACTTGATAGTGTCAATATTGCCGTAATCCCTAAGTCATGGCTTATACACTTATTCCTATCCTAATTATTATATCTTTAGTCCTATTAAGGAAATTTCTCTCCTCATTACATTGCTCAATAGATCACAAAATTGTTTGCATAAGTCAAAATTATTCTATCATTTGTAATTATCATGCACAAAACTTTATAGATCTACACATCCCCAATAGGGGAAAAAGCATCTAATGGTTTGGTCCAAAAGTAAAAGTTTTCTCCAAGGCCACCTTTTCAATTTGATATCTTTTATGGGTCATAATTTTCCCTTTGGGTCGACTTCAATGTGAAATTATACATACATGACCCTTTACAAGAAAGTCAAATCACCCATTTGCTCACCTAGAATTCACTTGGCACTTACTAGCAATATCACTCAAAATGTATACAAATTTCTCCTAAATTTCCCTAAAGCAACAACAGAAATTAGAATCGACCCCACACATGTTTGAAGCAATCTAAACCATGTTCAAGTCTCAAGCTTCCCAAGCCAAGTCAAGCAAAAACAAGTCAAGCCATTACAAAGCATTCTCAAGTGATCAAGTTATCAAATATAATTGTATCATTACTCTAGCATATTCTCTAGGTATAGAACTATGTGCAATTTGATCCCTCTTTAGAGTAGTTCCGATGTATGCATTGTATATATTGTACTTCAACAAAAATACTAACCTTTTTATAAAGGTTTTTCCCATGGTTAGGATTTTAGGGAATTTTAGTTGATTAAAAAGGGTCGAGACATTTGAAATACCTGATATCTTATATTGAAAATTCTTGTTAGTCAAAAAGAAACATAAAGTGTTAGAGCTCCATTATCATCCTAGATGAAATCTCTAGATAAGGACAAAACCACATAATGGTCCAGTATGAAATTAATGGTTTCATCCCAACAGAATGTGCACTTCTAGGATTAGAGACAAAACATATGCAGAACATTTCCTATCATTTAATCTATCTATCACACCTTTATCGACTTCCAGATTATCCAAATATCTAAATGCATTCATACTCTCATGTATTACTCTATTTAAAACATGTTAGAATTGATCTATATTACAAATTTCTATATATGTTTGTTCTAATATGAATGTTAACGGTTCATTAGTCATCTGAATTTACATCATGTTTCTAACACTAATATGGAATTTAAATAAGTAAGAATGGAACCTTTACCTCTCACACTAATTTATTTATTTTTCTAGATTAAATCACTTGTAAGAGTTGAATTTCCAAACATTATGGTGTGTTGATTCTAATATGAGGATTGTATGGTTTTCATTCAAAATCTAAAAAATATGGCACATGAGATGTCATTTCTCATAAATTGAGGAAAGTAATATAAAATAACTGTTAAGACTTATTTTCATACCTAGTCTACATTGTTTCATTTTCTTTATTGTTTTTGGCAGTCTATAGTGTTATTTTGTTTCTTGGTCTGGAGTTTCTTTTTGTGGTTTTATTTTTTTTGTTTTTCTAGTCATATTTGTTTGTATTTAAATGTGTTTTGAGTTGTTTTATATCTATTTTTGGTCTTGTATAAAGGAGAATATTAGACTAGATAGATAGAGGAGGATGTTTCTTATGCATTAGAATTCCTTCCATTCTAATTTTTTCCCTCATTTTCCATGATAAGACTATGTCATCTTAAGCTAACCCTTATCCTTTTTAGCTTTAATAATTTCTTCTATAGACCTTAATATATAAGGGCGAGTTTAAGATACATGTGTGTGTTGAAGGTTGTGATTATAGCTCAAGGTTAAGTGATATTTTTAGAGGGAAATTAACTATTTATTTTTGTTTTGAGAAGGTTTATATATTTGACACTCAACCATATGTTGGTTAATATGTGTTCAGTCTAAAATGTTAAGGTTATCTAGCTCAATGTTCGAATCTCATTTTTCTAGTTAATGACATCATCTAATATTTTTTATGGTTGACCTTCATTGTAGTGTAAGGTTTGTAAAAGACTTTTAAAGGTAAATGCACACAACTTGGTGATGTACTTAAGGGTTTTGAGTTTTTTTTAGTATATTCAACATTTGGTGTTGTAATTTTTGATATGGGTATTTATGTATGTACAATATTTTAGTGTTGTTTCAAGTTTAGGAATTTATGTAGTAAATATATGTTTTTTGGTGTTGCATTTTAGGATCTAGGTCTATAGCCTATAAACACATAAGGTTTAATGTTATATAGTATAATTTAGAACCATTTTAATGTTATGCATAAGAATTAATGTTACAATTCAAGGTTTAGATGTTTTTGTCATCGTACTTATTTAAGGTTGGCTATAATGTTTATTCTCTTCATGGTTGTTTGTTAAATTTCATAGATAAATTTCATTAAAACTCAGGGTTGAGTGATTTATTAGAGGTAAATATATTATTTAGTCAACTTGTTAGGGTTTTCAACCTCTATATGAGGATGCCCCTTCTAATTTTTCTTATGCTTTCTTGTAAGACTTTTCACACATGTAGTTTTTTCACTCCTTATATTTTGAACACGTCACTATAAAAGCATACATTAATCCAATGGTTGAAATATATTAAGATTCCACAAATTTAGTTTGCACAATGTCCATCAATCTAGATGTGGGTTTACCTCTACCTAAATAATATCCAAGGGAAAACATACCTTCAACATCAAAATTTGATGATTCAATAATATAAATTATTCAATAAGTCAAGGAACTACATCTTCTCGTGTCATCCCTCCCACTGGGAAACAAGGACATCCTAAGTAGGAGCGGGTATTCCACCCCCAACACATAAACCTTCTATTTGATAAAATCATGTCCAAGTAAGTAGTATCTAATACAAAACGTACATCTTCACATTATTAATGAAGTTGTGTATTTACAAATTCCCATGATATACATAATAAGTTCAATAAACACTTGATGTAATCGCTACTTTTATGAGATTCTTTGTATAAGATTACAAGACCATTATGAAACAAGTCAAATAGGCTGTAGAATTAGATGATTAAACCTTAAGACTATCACCCACATGCATGCATAAGATGATTCTCCGAAAGGTTGAAAGAGATAATACCCACTATTTAGGTTGGGTAGCAATGATAACTCTTTTTGGTATTCCCTAAATATCTTGGTAGAGTGCCTATATAATATCTCACAATTAACTTCATTGATCAACCTTCCAAATAGCCATCTTTATTCTTATATAGATAAGGATGTGAGGTTAGGTTTAGGTTTTGGAGAGTAAGTTATTTGTACAAAAAGATCTTCTTAAAATAAGACTTTCTTATTATTATCCTAGAGAGGTGCACAAGACACTAAATATAGTTAAGCTAAGTTAATTTGGCGTAATATTATTACATATAGAATATCGCATCAACACCTCTCTTTAGTTATAGCTTAGAAAGGGCTATACAAAACAAGAAGACTTATAATCCTCTAAAATGGGTCTTGATAACTAGGTCTAATGATGAACCCATGTATAATGAAGTGTAACTAGAAAAAATGGTCATTGCGAGGTTTCTCAAAAAACTAATAGATCAACAAAAGTGTCTTGGGGTGTTGATATTTGCTAAAAGACGGACCTCAAGCAGTACAACACACAAGTAGTACATTTGAATGTTGAAAATATGTGCACTAGATTAGATAGAAACCATCACCACCACTAAAGGTGGAAGTAAATGCTTGAATAAAGTGTAGAACTCAAAATTGTATGATTGGAGCTTGGAGATCCACTTCTTGATCACTAAAAATGATAGTTGTTAAGGATACCAGCCAGTTACACTATCTTATGTCAAAAATACAAAAGATTTCACTAAATGATTACCTTTAAACTAAAGAAATGTCTATAATAGATGTTGAATCTAGGGAAGGACAAAGAATTAACACATAACACCCACCAAATAAAAGCAATATCACACCAAACACCCTCTCCCTTGCCATAATGTTGAATTGGGTGTAAAAATATATGTATGAGTGGAGTGAACCCATTACTCGATCATTGAATCAACAAATATTGGGGATACTAGTTGGTTAGATTTTTTGCTTCAAAAATCCAGAAAATATATGTATGAGTGGAGTGAACCCATTACTCGATCATTGAATCAACAAATATTGGGGATACTAGTTGGTTAGACTTTTCGTTTCAAAAATCCAGAAAAATATATGTATGAGTGAAATGAATCCACTACTTGATCAGTGAGTAACGAAAAAATGCAAGGACTATTAGTCAGTTAAAGTGTCTCGTGTCAAATTAAATATTAATTAAGAAACAATAAGCCTGTCAAAATTTATCAATGAAAAACCTAAAATAGAAAAGAACTAACAACCACTAAGTGCAATAAGTACATAAATACTTCTTTCAAGTTACAAATAAAATAGAGGCTACAAATCATAATTTTAAATAGGTTTAAATTAATATTATTAAAAAAACTAACAATCAAATTAATAAAAAAAATACAAATTAAAATTCAACATCCCACTAAATTACATTTGAGTTGGCTTAATAGTGAAGAACTTGTATTCTTCAAAAGGACACCACAAATACAAATCTTGTTAGGGGTAGAGTATGTATGCCTTGTATTTGAATTGAGGCATAGTTACAAGTGGCAGGGTATGTTCACCTTGTATTTGAATTGAAGCAGAGTTAGGTACCTCCTACATACTAAGAATATGAGTTAGTACTATATGCTATTAGATGTTTGCAGACCTAAAAAACCTAAAAATTAGACCCCTGATATTGTAGACTATAAAACTAATTATTATTATTATTATTATAAAACCAAGGTACGAACCTCATGAGATACCAAATAATAAGGGATAAGCTCAACATCAAGCTCCAAATAAAATTAACCGAATAGACTAAATAATAAGAAATGAGGTCAAAATCATACAAATTTGACGGAATAGAAACCTCAAAATCCTTGATAAATAAGCCTTAAGAATTTTGTGCACCTAATTCCTTCAGCGTCATATTCAATTAAAAAAAACTCATATTATTATTATTGCAAAGCATGTGTGCAGTAGCTAGTCTATGATAAATTTGATAAAAGACACGTGGATAGAAGGCAAGTCTACAAGGTAAAGTCCAGTCAATAATGACGACGGAATCCACCGGGCCAAGCGGTACCGGTGGGAGGCAGGAAAACATTGTAAAATTAAGAGGCGTGACCGGCTACTGCCGGGAGTGGGACCCGCGGCCCCTCGAGTACTCGGCCAAATTTCTGGAACCCAGGAAAAACTGGAACCAGGTGGGGCTCCCGCTTGAGCGACCAGGGTTCGAATCCCCACGCTTCCATCTAAAGTGATATTTTTAAACCGCTTTCCAGTTTTACTGGGCCGACAATGTTTACTTTGTGCTTTACCTGTCAAATCAATCTGGAAAACACCATCCCTATTTTTGGCCTTTAATGCGCCGTGCAAAATATGGCAGTACAGAGAAAATTGTGTCAAACTAGGTATATGCTGTGACGCTGTCCTTTATTCCATCCGATGCTGTCAATTTTACTGAATTTTACGGTTTACTTACTTAGGGTTTGCCCTAGGTAGAATCGGAATTCCGATTGCTTCAAGTTAAAAATTGCAGTTTTCAATGCTCCTCCTTTCGAATTGACAGCGCTGGAATTGATTAAATATACCGTTCGGTCGTTGATCTCGTTGAATTTTTCAGAGGTGAACCGTGAACTAGAATATTTAGTCCCCCAAGTTCAGGTGATTAAACAAATTTAATCAAACTTTTAAATTAAAAATTGCAGTTTTCAAACCTCGTTCCTTTTCGATTTGACAGCGCTCAAGCACACGAGATGACATTTGCCGTAGAATATTTAGTCCCTTGACTTCCGGTAATTAAACAAATTTGATTTAACTTTCGGCGGAAGAGGGTCGTCAGGCCTTGGAAATGTCGACAGTTGATTTTCTTTTGAAGTACAAAGTTTTATACAGTGGCTGTTAAAAGCTTGTTTAAACAAAGAATTATTCAGGTTCCTGTCTTATTACTAAGTGACGTTCCAATACGAGTGAATATCAGTAAAAAAAAATGTTTTAGAAGTGGTAGAAGAATACACATGGATTTTTACAAACAATCAGTCGAGTGGATGAATGGTGGTGTAAAAAGTGTTGTTTAGCCATCCACCAAGGTACAAATCTTAAGGGATACCAAAAAGGGGTGAGGCCAAGATCGTACCCTAAGCAAATTTAGTGGAATAGATACCCCTTAGTCCTTGACACTAAACCAAATACACATTTTGCAATGTTGATTGGTCAACCAACCAATGGGTTGTTTACCATTTTTTGGGGGTGATTTATCATTGGTTGGCCGACGAGTCATTGTTGCAAACATGTGATGTTTATGCTAAGCGATCTCAGACACCCTCAAAATTAGAGACATGGTTGAAATTGAACAATAAACAGATGAGTAAAGAAACATTAACATGCAAAAGTGTCCAAACGCTGGTGAATAAATACAAAATTATGTGAGCAATTCATAATAGTCGCGTCAACAAAGTAACTTGGGCGGAAGAAAGAATATTATATCAAGGGATTTAACATGCCTGGGACCATGTACAAAAGGCCTAATTGGGTTAGAATTCAAGAGGTAAACAAAAATGTCGATGGTTAATTAAGTACTAGTTCATATCATGTTAAGTAAGAAATTCGCAAGTGAACGTCGTCTAAAGAAGAATAGTTCACATCATGTTAAGTGTGAAATTAACGAGTGAACGTCATCCAAAAAAGAGTGAAAAAAAAGAACATGCATTTTGTATAAGAAGAGCGCAAGGGAAACATAATCACATCACATCACAGAGCGTAGAGCTCATAATATCATCCAAATTAAGTATAAGAAATTTTAAAAGAATTTTAGAAGAATTTTATATTATAAATTTTGAAATTTTGTATACATTTAGAGATATAAGTTATATATGTGTTAATGTAGATTGACTCAAAATTATTCAGCTGAATTTATACATGATTTAATCTAATACAAAAACACCATTTATATAAAAGTTTTTATACTTTAATTGTTTAAATATTACGTTTGAAGGGTTGATTATCTTCTTAACTAATGAGACTTCTCGGGTGTACTCTCATACCACCTATTTTTTGTATGATTGATTCTGTAATTTAATTCTTTATTACTAGAAACTTACTTTTCAATTAAAATTTTCAACAAAATTATATAATTTAATCACATAGAGAAATATATATTCCGTCAAATTTATCTAAGACTTGTCCAAATTCCTTATAAATAATTGACCATATTATCTCTGAATTAGAAAGGGTTAATGTGTCCCTTTCAATCCATTCCACAAATTGTTTTTTCAATAATGAATCTCTGATAGATAATCTTTGGCTTACCCAGGGTTTGTGTGTCAGTTTCCATCCATTCAACCTAATTTAACCTTATTCCTTAATAATTAAGAAAGTAATGTAACTTCAAGCTTGATTAACTCTGTAATTTTTTAGAAGGAATAATTCTTAATAGTTGATTTGTTCAATAATGTGTTTATTTGGGATTTGTTGAATTATATAGAATGTTATGAGTAAGTATAGTTATTCTAGTTAAACAGTTACTATTAAAAAGAATCCAATCAGTCAAAATCACTTGGTAGACTCTCCCTATCAAATGTCTAAAAAAAATTGTAATGTAATGAATAAACTTAACCCTTTGGATGCTTTAAAAGGTGTTTAATGTGTAAGTTTGGACAGGACCCCTGATGGTTAGATATGAGTGAACACTGTTAAATTCCTGTAATTTACTGTGTGTGATGATAATTACTTGTGCGGATAAGAAGACTATTGGAATTTGGAATTTGGAATTTGGAAAGGGGTTAAAAACTTCAATATAAGGAGGGTTTGGAAGAGGTAAAGATCCGGCTTGTATTGTGAGTTTGAGTTTTCTTTTGGGTTAATATTCATTGTGGTTGGAGCTGTCTGGACTCTGCATGAAGTTTATTAAGCAGTAAAGAATAACCAGAGCCTCTTTGTTCTTCACTACTTTGAATGTAGCTAAGTTTGGCAGTTCATCAGGTCTTGTCTGCAAGGTGAGTATTATTTCTAGGCCACTGTGTGTTTGAAGATTCTGTCCTGTTTGCAAGTGCATTTATTTTAATCAGGAGAAATACTGTGTAGAAGATCATTTGGGACCATCTATCATTTCTGCTTTTAGAAAAAAGCAAAATAGTGGTAGGAATTCAATAATTTTGAAGAAAAATAGTGGTAGGAATTCAATAATTTTGAAGTTCTATCAAGTTTCCACACACATTTCTCTACTGATTTTTGTTTCACAGTTTCATAGCTCAACCTCACCAGCTGAAAAACAAAAAGAAAACTTGGGTTTCCTTTTTTTTGGTCTCCAGTTTTCCCTGTTTTGGACAGCAAGAGAAAGAGAGCATTATGGAGTCTTACCAGCAAACTTCTGCTAGATTTGCTTCCTCTTTTGTAGAGTCTCCACTTAGTGTCAATTCCAACAGAGCTAGGCTACCAGGTTATGGTAGCAATGAGTCCAGTTTTGGTATTATACAATTCCCAAATCCTGAAAATGGCAATGGAAATGGGAACCACAATTATGATGTTGGAGAGGAGGAGCAGAACCAAGCTTTTGTGGGCATTCTGGATGTCTATGTACACCATGCAAGAGACATCCATAATATATGTATCTATGATAAGCAGGATGTGTATGCTAAGCTGTCTCTTACCAGCAATCCAGAGGGAACTTTGTCGACTCAAATAGCTAAGGGAGGAGGGAGGAATCCGGTTTTCAATGAGAGTTTGCAGCTCAAAATTAACAGTCATCCAGATACATCCCTGAAATGTGAGGTATGGATGCTTAGCCGGGCAAGGAATTACTTGGAAGACCAGTTGTTGGGTTTTGCCTTAGTTCCTCTGGCTACTGTTGTAGGTAAGGGAAAAGTGACTAAGGATTTTGCTATGTCTTCAACTGACCTTTTTCATTCTCTTGCTGGCATAGTTCAATTATCTCTCACTTACCATGGTTCAGTTCCCTCAAATTATCATAGCCAATCTAATTCTGATGCAAGCTTGGCATTATCTCCATCCTCCATAAGTTCAGAAGTAGATTTTCTGAGTTATGGAATGGAGAATCCTGAACCCACAAATTACAATGACATTGAGTTCCCTGACCTGCAAGTTGCTAGTGAAGATCATCAAATGGTTTCAGAATTTATCAAAATGGCCTCCGATGATCTGAAACCTGAGAATTCTTCAAAGAGGGATGTAATGCTAGCTGACCCAAATGAAAATGAATTCTCTGAAGCATCATTTTCTCATTTGGGTGCATTTCCCTCGGCAGGAGATGACTATGACATGGCACCAAACACCACTGTTGAGAAGTGTGCAGATTCTTCAACAACCATTGCCCATGCCAATAAGTCCTCTGATGACCAAACTGACCCAGATGCAGAGCATTCATCTTTCAATGTTGTAAGCTCCACTACAAGCAGCTCAAGTGAAGGCCACTGTCCTCATGGCTCCCTTATTCAGAAGGGTGGCTCCAGTCCAGAACCCACCAGGTTTGATGGATTTGAAAATCCTTCCAGTGGAGCTTCTTTAAATGACAATGTTTCTTCCTTCAACAAGAAAACTTTGTCTTCTCAGGATTCATTCAAAGAAGGTGCAGCTTCTAACAGTCAGCCAAAGACTTCTGAAGAGGTGACAGGGATGACATATTCAGCTCCTCTTGTAAGTATAAACCTTGAGCCTGAACAGAGTGTGGTGCAGCAGCAAATAGTTGACATGTATATGAAGAGCATGCAGCAGTTCACAGAATCATTGGCGAAAATGAAGCTTCCAATGGACATTGAAAGCCAAGGGTCTGATGATTCTACTAAGTCTGGAATAGATCAGAAGAATGTGAAATCTGCGAGAAATGCAAGCTCCAAAGTGTTTTATGGCAGTGGAGCATTTTTCTGACCTGTGAAGATAATGCATCTCCATAACAAGAACCAAAATATGGTGAAGATACTTCTGGGTTCCGACATGGATGTCTGATAATACCCACCTTGTCAAAATAACTTCCAATTGTTTGTTTGCATAGGTGCTGCTAGATTTAGTTTACTTGCATTGCCTTTAACACCAAGAACTTAATTTATTGTGTTGTTATTACTTTAATTCCATTAACTTTGAACTTTGGAGCGAGAACTAGAGTCACAATTTCCTTTTTACATCTATGATGCAATCAATTCTGGTTAGGGCTTCAGCAAAGTGGTTTACCCTTAGACTAAATGACTTGTTCAATATGTGGAAAAACAACTCGATGTTGTGGCCAAGTTGTTAGAGTTGGGTAATACATTAGGTGAGTTGTTTATTATATAGTACCACTGGTTGAGTTGGCCAACTATTTGTGTGCTAACCCCAATCAAAAAAGAAAAATCTTGTGTGGTACATGATGATGGGAACCAACCTTGATAATCTTTATCTAGCCAAAGCAATGGACAATTTCATAGGGGTATTAGCTTAATAAGAGATTTCATTGATAGCTATGTTACTATGTGAAGGCATTTAATTTTGGAGACATGATTAGTTAATTACTTATGTGCTAGCATATTTGTGTTTATTGAGCATTGGTCTATTTTAGGTTCTTATTGACACATTTTCCTTGTATTTTTCAACCTTTGACTTGTCTTTTGGCGTTTTCAAAACTTCTGACCTCATTCCCTTCTTATTGATTGCTTATTCTTCTCCGCGTAAGCTCTTTTTGTTTCATTTCCTCTAGTTTCTTCTACTTATCTAGGTTTCTCTTTCTTATCCATTCTTCTTGTTGTTTTTGTGCATTTTGGCATTTCCAAAATGTGCGTAACTAGTCTTGTCAATTTTGTCCCTCCTATGGAAATGATATTTTATCTTATGGGCCCTTTTCACCTTTGAGTTGGGTGCCTTGAGCTTTTGGCCCGTGTTTGCCATCTTTTTCATTGGTTGTGTCTTCTTATTTGCCAATAAGGTCCAAATTTGAATTCAAGAAGTCTATAAATATAAAGGCATACAATTACAATTAGGGGCACAAGGAACATAAAGAATGATCACAACTAAATTGCATTGAAGTTGTAAGGAAATAATCATTCTATTTCTAAAGCACCCCTATACCAAAAGCAAATTTCAAGAATAGAGAGAAGTATACATATTATATAGTAGTTGTTTGGATGCATTGAAAAGATATGGGTGAGAGTAATTGTACTACACATGACTACTTGATGAATGCATTATATTTATGAGGGGGGCATGTCTCCATGCTCATATAGCGACTGCCTCCCCGAGGATGGGCAGACCCCATCCGAGCTAGGGTAGTGCACGAGGCGCTATCCAAGGAGCCACAGGGACTCTCGGCCGAGGCAAACGGTTGGCCTCGCATGCATTGGGGTTGACGACCTCACATGCGTTGGCCTACAGAAGATCTGGGTGAGTTGGGCGAGTTAAACGCGCAGGCATAAAATGGGTGACCTCCCAGGGAGTTCCCGGTGGCGCACCAATGCAACTCTTGAGGGCTAGGTAGTGAGAAAGAGTTGTGCATGGGGGATTGAAAGGACCATCCTGTGAGCCCAAGGATGTCTCAGAATCAAGGTTAGTCGAGGCGGGTTGGTGAGCAAAGTTGGTTGCACTTAGGAACAATGCAGGGTGGCTTGGAGCGAAGAACTTACCCAATGTACGCAGAGCAAGTTGGGCAACTCATGAGAGCAATGCAGTGGCAGAGTGAGTTGGTTTGAGCATGAAGACCTTGCATGATAAAGGCCTTGCGTTGAGAGTGCAACGCAAGCCTAATGAGCCAGATGAGCATGGCAGACATTAAAACCAACGTGATGAACTCACACCCACACCAAGTGGAGCACGGAACACTTGGTGCACTTGGACATTCAGAGGAAGGGGTGTTCAAAAGACCTTGGAGATATACTCTACCCTTGGGGAGTATGTCCATGCAGAGATGTGCATCGTGGATCAACAGTGGGACTCCAGAGTTAAGTGACAGTGGACTTGGGGAGACCTTTAAGGTGGCAACGTCCTTAGAAGCAGAGTTCATGTGGGAAACTGCCAAGAGGTGTGACAGAGTGAGACTGGGATCCGAAGGTCGAAACAGAGGAGAAGTAACTCGGACATGAGCGAGCCAAGTGTGGCGAGCTTCTTAACCTTGCAGAGGTTAAACATCGCAGATGAGTTGAGTGCTCACATAGATGTATTGGAGGCGCAGCGGAAGTGTGGATGCGGAGTGGGTGCAGAAGCAGTGGCTGAGACTCATGGAAGTGGACAGAGGATGGTTCACACAGTGATGCGCGACATGGTGGGTTGAGTCAAGGAAATCATGGATACAGTTGCAGTGTGGTGAGCTGACAACTAAGGCAGAAGACTTGAGTAGGAGTCAATGTGTTCTGGACGCGGACGAGTGTCTCAAAGAGTAGGCACGGCGATGTCAGTTGCCATGGCATCAGGACGAGATCAGATGTTGGATCGAGCCAGGGGAAGAAGAGTACCTCACCCACATGTGATGTGGTCTACAAAGATGGCGAGCTTGTAGTGCTCCCCGCAGGGATCTTTGGTGTTGTGGACTTGGGTGACAGAACAGTCAGCAGGTCGGGGGTGAGTAAAGGCTCACACCCGGGAAGGACTCACGAGGAGGACTTCCCCCGCTGGTGCATGCGTAGGTGACCGGCATGGCAACTCAGGAAGACTCATGGATGGATGACAGAAAGGTGCATGCGATGTTCCTTAGCGGCGTTGTGCAGAACAGTTGGATGTTCAACAGTGAGCCGGCCAACGACGTCAGAGAGCTGGTTCAATGATGAGTCGTGGAGGCATGAGTTGTGCATTCCCTCGGGTGAACTAAGAAGGCATATTAAGATCTCTCGGCGGTTGTATGGGCAGCCGTGGTATTCGGCGAGTGGTCTTCTAGAGCAGTTGTATGGACAGCTGTGAAAGGTGTTGGAAGGGTTCACTTGTGCATAAGTTGGAGATGCGTTGGGAATGGGTGGTGGATGAAGATGGATGAAGGCATAGTCTGGGACTGTTGGAGTAGCTTAGTCCTCTAAGGTGAGTGAAAAAAGTAGCGTCTCAGTGCCACACGTTGGCTAGTGAAATCCGCTGTGTAGCTAGCCCCATGACAATATTAGCATGGTGATTGTCAATTTGTTCTCTAGTTGAGGAGCTTGATAAATGTTAAGGAAGCTCAGTTTTGATATAGGAGCTTTCAACCCCAAAAGAAATTTTGCATTTCCCAAAAACATAGTGTGTTTGTCAACATGTTGTGGTGGTGAATTGTTGTGTAGTGTGGAGATGATATGAGAAGACCTAACACATCCCCAAAAGTCAATTACCACATAAAAGGTTAGTGTGTATGGTTTCAATCATTTGCCTAGGTTGCAAGTGTATGTTATCTAAGGATGATCTATATAGAGACCCTCCTACAAAGTGAAAGTTAGGTTTATGTTCATAAATCTTAATTACTAATTGCATAAGATAATAAAAAACATCATAAATAATAAAATTGTCCTAAATCATTTAAAGAGATCATGCTATAAGATATGACATAGATTTATTAATGAAAATATACTTAGGGTTTTATGGTTGGAGAGATATCGATGTGCACCAAACTCGGACTATGATGTCACGTGTTAAAACCAGTTACGGAGGTTGGGAAGAGTGTTATCAAACTACCTATTAAATTTAGAAAGTTGAAAGTGTGCATAGGGTAGGTTGATTTGCAAGAGGGTGAGTTTGCGGTCAAACCCGTCAAGGGTGAATTGTTCTTTGTTGTTTTGAGTTGAAATCTATTTCTAGGATTCGGTTCTCTTGTGTCTTTAGACCTATTTCCTATGTTTAGCTCCTTGCAATGACACTATTGTGATTGGATATTATTTCTCCTCACTTGTCAAACTAAGAAGGGTTTGGTCACGATTAACATTGGACTAACCTCACCACACCCCCACTGGCGCGATGAGTGATGCCCTACATACCAATACGATGAAGAGGGATCACACAACACATAGTTCACCCAGTCCTTTTAAGAATGGAGGGTAATAAAGAATATAAGCAAGATGGAGTGCACAATACCCTCACACTTGGTGATTGACGGTTGGCTTAGTTGTAGCATGATTATTTTTTATCCAAGGGAGCAATAGAGATGCATTCAAAATTCACATAACTTTATTGTAGTAGAAATCTAAGGATTAGTTGCTTTCAATGTGATTCTCATGTCCTTCTTAGAATGTTCCTTTAATATGGGATCCTGTAGATACCCCTAATAGCTTAGGGTGGATATGTTTATAGAGGTTACTATTCAAATGTTTTCCCACACAACCTACCCAAAGGTAGCACCTAGGGCTAACCAAGCTAGCTGGTGCATTTGAAGATATGATTGTTGTAAGTACAATAGACAAGTTTGTAGCATGTGGAAAAATTATTCATCTAAACTTGTCATAGGCCCACAAAATTGTCCATGTTAGAGTTGGAATGGATTTTGAGACATGTGATGGCATATAGATATATTCTATAAAGTGTGTAGTGATTCTTGGAGTGATAAGTTTGAGAATAGTTGAGTCCAGGGAAGAGCAGGAGGGTTTAAGTTTTTCAATAAATAGGAAAATATAACAAAGTCAAAATAATATTGCCAATTCATAGGACCATATTTTGGGTACTAAAATTGCTCCTTTTTTAATCTAGTATTGAAAAATGCTTCATTAAAAGTTAAAAAACAAGTCAATGCATACCTCGCCTCCCAATCATGGGATGATATGAAACTAATGAATATGTCCATATGCCAATCTAATTGAATATTGCAACCACGTGGAAAAGGCATGCATCAATGCTCAATAGTATGTAAAATCAACATGAAAATTTGAAATATGTAAATTGAAATAATCCATGGAATGACTGACCCTGATTGGTCATGTCAAACCATGCCCATAATTTGTTGTATGAAATGTGCACAAAAGATCTTACATCCATGTTGAGTAGGTGTTGAAAATTTGTAAATTATGTAATATCTCATGTGAGATCCACCTTGGACTACTGAAGCTAGTGTATCTGTCATTGAGATTCAAAACAATATTGAGCTACTTAAGGAGCTAGATCAGTCTTGATCTATGAAGAAACTAGATGAGTCTTGAGCCACTGAAGGTGTTTGGTTTTTCCATAATCTCAATATAAAAGTGACTTGGAGGCTAAAGTCCATGTAAATGAACTTGTGCAAAGGCCATACAAAATGTGATCTAAAGTGTATAATAACCATTAGTATAATTAAATTTGTAATGATGAACTTGTATCAAGTCTATATAAATGTAATATGAACTAAATGACCCTTTTAGATGAATTGAAGAACTTTTTTAGTTAAAGGTGGTTGTGGAAGAGGAGCCCCATTACAAATAAGAAGAGGGAGTTGGGGGAACAGGGTGAAGGAGGGTAGAAGGGCGGGGATACGTTGATTTTGGAAATTCCCACTGAATATGTTGAGGTTGGTTGTTCATGCATGTAAGTTTGACTTGCAATTAGAGGAATTCATTTTTTAGTAATGATTTTTCATTGACTCATTTGATTGATGAGTTGTAAGATTAACTTAGTTGAATCTACATGAAGATTTATTTGATTGGTTTTATTAGGTAAGCCAGTGTTCATACATTGATTTCAGGGATTTTATGGATTGGGTTGATCGAGTGGATTTGATTGGTTGGATTGAAGATGGAAACTAATGGTGGAACCTGTCATGGTTGAAGAAAAAGGAGGAAAGACATGTTTTGGCTTGTCCCGTCAATTAAAATTAGATTCCATTGAGGATCAGTAGTTTGATTAGTGTATTCATCCGTGTATTTTTGGATGCACTCAAGGGTTTATGTCACAAAAATCAAGTAATTTTTGGATGAATTATTTTATGGTGAGTGTGTAATCAACATATATGTTATCTATTTGCTTAGCCTCTTACTTTTGGATAGTTTTGTTTAAGTAAGATTGAGTGAACCTTCTAATGTTGTAGGCATTATGCATAATTATTTTTGTATGTGTATCTACTTTATTATAATCCATATAGAAATGTCTCACCTTAAGTAGAGATTCCTTATCAATATTTTGGAAGCTATAGAGATTATTCATGTAGGAGAGTTTTAGAAAAGGAATTTGATTGGAGATGGAAGGATGAGATATTGAGTTGATATCAGAGGAGATAAAATAGGAAAATAATGTCATAATGAATCACTCCATGGTGGAACAAAATTCATGCTAGATTCACCAAAATATATGTGGGTTAAGAAGGTCTATAGATTATATTCTTTCTCTTCTCAAAAATATAGAATAGGATATCGAAATAATACCATTTGAGGGGATATGCATAAGAAAAAATATACTAAAAAGTTTGCAAGAGTTATGGATATAGAAAATAATAATCCACATTCTAAGGTGTAAGGTTCTGAAGCCTAAACATAAGATAGGGGATGGATTCTTACTAGTATCTTGATTATAAAGAGATAAATTAAATATAATGTACATAGAAAGATATCTAACCTAGGGTTGTAAGATACACGAAGGTTATAAGAGATTGATAAATAATGTAAGCCAAGAGGTAGATGTAAGGAAAGGTTAAATAAAAGAATAATAAAACAAAAAAATAATATGCTACTCTATCCTAGTCTATATACATGATACATCAATCAATAAATCACATCATAACACAAACATAAAGAAAAATGAAGGGTAGAGGTACTTACCTTTGTGCAAACTCCATTAATGCATTAAACCCCTAGGGTTAGTAGCACCTTATGAGATATTTGATGTGGCGGACCAAAAGATGGATAAAGAGAATACTTTAGTAAAGTATAATTGTGGACTTCAAAAACTTAGTGAACCTTGTTGATGCAACTCCTATTCTTGAGTGTTTTATACCCAATGCTCCAAATTTAATCCTCTAAGTAAACCTTTAAGACATTAAGAGAAACATGGTGAGTAAAAGAAAACTGAGAGATGATAATGTGATGTGTCAAAAAATCTATTAGGGGATTCCTATAAATAGGGGTGATAGTTAGTCATTAAAACTTCTTATAACCAATAATATAGGACATGGTTGATGTCGTCAACCATTTAAAAATAAAACTAGATGAAATCAACCATAGTACTCCTTTGTCCTTCACTTTTATATGAAATCCACCTTGAACACCTCTCTATGATGATGTGTTTTTTTATTAAGGGCAAATAGTTTTGAAGGGACTATACCTTGTATACAACCTATTTGTTAATAAAACCTATTTGTTAATAGTGTAATGGATAGACGCCTCATTATGCATTAAACCCCTAGGGTTAGTAGCACCTTATGAGATATTTGATGTGGGGGACCTATTTGTATGAAAAAACTAATCCAAATGTATTTATAATGAATATAATAGTGTAATGGATAGACACCTCATTATGCAAATTTGGATAGCCATCCCATGCTTAGAAATAAATTTGCAGTCAAATCTAAGACAATGAATACTTGTCATCCTTATCCAACAATTAATAACTTTGAAACAAATATTTACCTCTATCTTCGTTGTTGTATTCCATGGATGCAACCATTGACATAATGTTCACATTTATAATAAATTGATAAGAAAGAATTACAAAATCTCAAATCTATTTTTTCACTTGGAACATATCAAACTTTATGAAGAGTAGATGAGTAACTTGAAGGAAATGCTTTACATTAGAGCAAGATAGTTTCAAAATGGAAAAAAGAAGAAGATTGGGAAACAACCTATGAGTAGTTAGAAGAAAAAAACTTCCTTCATTTCTTTTGAGAGAAAGTTTGATGCCATAAGAAGAGAGTTTCAACTTCATCTACATTTTAAACAATCAAGGAGATGTATTAGACAAATATATAAGTCTAAGGAGCTCTTGATTATGAAATCAAAAAAAAATCTCTACTAATTAATTCCAACTAAATTTCTATATTTTAGGAATGATTTGAAGTCATTAACATATTTCCAATGTTTTGATAAATGAAATATCTCAATCTTGACTAGGGTTGAGGTAACCAATAAAGAATGAATACTAACGTTTGTCCAACTGGTCTTGTAGTAAGGCAAAAAATAATAAATGTAGTGATGAAGACAAATTTCCAAGCTTCAAAACCATAAATTGCATGCATAATCCACTTAGCATAAAGAACAACAATATGTTTGTGGATATAAACAATCTTTGTGTTGCACTTGTCTTGGTGGAATTGACAAACCTCCCAAGTAAATATGATAGAACCCTCAAGTTCTCTTAGCATTGGCCCACATGATATATATATGAAATATTTCATAGAATACCTTATAAATCTCCCAAAATGAGGAATTATAATCATATGTAGTCTATACATCAATTTGGGATTTATGGGCATATTTGGGATTTATCAACCAAAGATAAGGATTGGTAGTCTATACATAAATTTTCTTCTTAACTTATTGCCATTATTCAAAAGGGGAGATTTTAATGATGAATGGAAATTGAATAAATGTGGACATGTCTCTCCTTTATTATTAATCCATTTCTATTGAAAGTTATATATCCAATCATGAAGTGGCATCATACTTTGTCAATAGCATATCAGGTTTTAGACCATTGCAGGTTCAAGCTAGAGGTTTTACAATAGGTAATTGTACATGCCAAAAAACATCATTTCCTTTCATGTGCACTCAACACCTCATGATGGGATGGTACCGGACGAGGGATACAAATAGTATGATGATGCATGAGTTAGGGTGTAAGAATACAAGCAAATCGAAAGAAGATTCCTCTACCCGTGTTCGAGAGAGAGAAATATCTTCTCGTTAAGGGAAGTGAAACTTCTACAAACTTGATCGTGGTGGCTGGTATGGTCAAGTTTGGTAGTAATGCGAAGCCCTATATCTATGTCATGATTGGAAAAGGGAGGAATGTTGGGTTATGCTATTAAGGTAAAGCAATTGTTTGAAGAAGGTTGGACCTAATCTAGCAAGGTCGTGTGAAAGTGGGTGATGGAGGATGTTAGATGAGATAAGAGCACTAATATCACTAATGGGAATAACATTATAATGTGATGTCAAATGTGGTTTTTATCTTTCATGGATTCACCATCAATAATAACAAGTTGAGGGATGATCTATATCGAGGATGATGAGGAATGAAATATATCTTGTCTAAGATTATATAAGATATATTCCTATATTTTTTGTTGTTTGAATAAGGTAGAAATGTGAGATAAGTGTCTAACTCTACCCAAAAAGGTCTAGATAGCTAGATTCATTCATAGTTAGAGGAGAAACAACTAATGTGTAGTATTTTCTATAGTCTAGAGCAAAGCATGGTGAGACCCTGTGTTGAAGGCTATGTTATGAAAGTCCTAGGATATGATTGGAGTCATGGAGGTGTATTATTGTTTGGTTTTATCAAAAGTATGTCCTATTTTCCTATGAATCAAAAAATTTCCTTAGCTTGTTTTTGTTGGTTTGTTGTGTGTGATGTTTGTTGCAATATTTTGGTTACTAGTTTGGAGGGATGTTTGGGTGTAAAAGATGTCTGTTTTGATGTGTTTAACTCAGTCCAAAGTTTGTTTCCCATCTTGGTTTTAGTTGTTTTTTTATGATTTATTTGAACACAAATCAATCATGATAACAAGAATCGCAATGATTGCTGAAAATAACAGTGCAAATACTAATTTTCAGGTTATATACAATGAGATATTAATATTTAATTGTAGCTCTTTTACTACTCTAATTGAAAAATCTATGAATTGCTATGTTTTCGGTATTTTTGGGTTTATAAAATGTGATGATTATGAAAAATGAAAATAAATCTACGGCAACAAATTAATTTTTTTTTGCTACATTAAACCTGTTGCAAGGCAAGAACTTATAACAACAGTTAATCTCAAATGATTATTGTTCTCGTATCTAAATATTGTAAGTTGTTTGAGTGTAATGTCCTAAGATAGATGTTTATTTTTGAAGATAAACACCTTGTAGGTTGAGATCTACAAATTAAGGTACGTTTAATCTATCCTAAAATTGAGTTTGATTTAACCTACAAGTGAATTTGAAACCAATCTAGTGACTTAAACTATGTTATTTGGGGGTTTTGTTTTTTCTAAAATAAAACACTGAAGTTAAACTATCCTAAATTTTAAATGTGACAAATTATATTCCTACTCTAAAACTAGGTTCTAATCCTAGAGATGGGAGAAACCTGGTACAAGGATATTTTACTCTATTAAACTACAATGCATGAATCCAATCAAAAAGATCTAATCTAACTTTTTTTCCTTTTCCTTTTTATGGGGTTTTTAAAAATAACACAAAAGAAAGACATCTATATCTAAGCTAATGATGTAAATTAAAAAATTTGATTTATATCCAACCTATTTTTGTAATTTAAAAAAAACTAACATGAACCTTGTGTGCTTATAACCTCAACAAACTACTCCATTTGAGCTCATTAAAATTCCTTTTGTAGTGATGTATTCAGTCAGGGAGAAGAGGAAGCTCGATGCACTTTGGAAGATGAAAAATAACTGATATGTGGCTGGTTTAAGGGGGAACAAAATGTTGGTCTGAAGGCACATGTGTTCTCTTTTTTAGTAATACCAACAATACATAATCCTTGGGGTGCTTGGTACTGGAAGCAGTCTCCTTTGGGATTTTTGGTTTCTCTCTATGGATCAACAATATAGTAGTAGTATTGTTATCTAGAAAATATAGATTCTAAAATATGATGGTAGAAAATGAGTGCTTTATTTTTCTTAATAACAAGCCTCTAAGTGATCTCAACCTCAACTCTAAATTAAAAATCAAATATATGGCTCAGATTATATCCTTAGATGGTGAATTCATGTTTGAGGGGGTAGGATTAATCAAATAGGTGTTAAAAAAGAGGTCAAATGCATACTTGGTGAAAATAAGGATCAAAAGTCATGAATGTGAAGTTTGAGTTTGAACTAGAGTTGTATAAGAGACAAAATCACTATTTCCTATAGGTGGCGGGAGATGCAACAATTATTAGGTAGAACATAATTGTTGCAAATAGTTACAAAACCATCACAACGGGACAAAACTGCAACAACGAGGGATTGAACAACAATAGAGGGGACGAATATGCCATGGTGAAACATCCTAGATGGAAAAATAAGTGCTAAAAGGAGAAGAAAATAAGAAAACAAGGTTTTGGGAAGGCTCGGTAAGGCCAAAAATATATGCAAAGGGGTCTAAAGGGTTAAAAGGAGGTTGGGAAGGGGTCTTGAGCATTTCAAAACATCTTTTCATGTTTTTGGAGATCCTCATCATCATCATTAGGTATTTTTACTATCACCATGTATAATGGGGTGCATACAAATTGCCCCCTTAGGAGATCAACCCTGTCATGGATTTGTTAGGGTGTGATGCTCGAGAAGTTAGCACTAAAATCAAGAAATCATTAAAAACTTACCTTACCTACATGTTTTACCTTGTAGTGAAATGAAGCCAATTGCAGTCTGCATTCTCTTGTAAGAAAAAATAAAATGAAAACAAGTGCAATAGTTTGAAACAAGGTAGAAATAGTTACATAATTAAAATCAAATGAGAGGACGTACCTTTTGAGTAAGGTTGGAAAAACTACCTTTCCCATCCATGCACATATGACCTACAAACTATCTGTAGACAACACTATACAACAATAAAATACAGTGAGAAATGAATATTAGAGTATCTTTAAAACCTTCATGAGATTTAGAATAATATATGACATGTGAAAGAACTAAAAATAGTAAATTTTTCAAATTTTGGCCAAAATTAACCCTTGTATATTAAAATATTTCTAAATTTAGATATCATTTACACAAGGGAGAATATAAAATTTTAAGCTCTAGAGCAATGCTAACCATCTGACGAATGGAGAAAGACACTGGGATGGTGAGAACAATAAGATGACAATAACACCAGTGGTAATGAGTGGGGAATGAGGACAAGTGAGATCTATACCGTTTTTTATATTTTGGGGGGAAATGTTTGTTTTCCCTTATCTACTATTTGGGGGTGTCACTTTTCATGAAATTAGTGTAGAATTGTATGTAAAAGGGAAAGGTTAGGAATGCGTAAAAAATTTGATTTTTCCAAGGGTTTTACATAGTTTTAGTTGATTTTGAAATTTTTGGGTGTGACGGGATGGAACCGCCGATCGTGGGATGAAATAACTGGTATGTGCAGACTAGGGCTTATGTAACCACCACAGTGGGTATGTAACTATCATGGAGGGGTTGAAAACACTTGTGGAAAATGCCCAACAACCACCTACAGAAAGTAGTGGTTGTGTAAAAAATAGTTAGAAAGTTAATTTTTTTGTTCGAAAGTAATTTTCTGTTTTGTTGCATTATAACTTCCATTTTCTATTGTTTTAGGTGTTTTGGAGTGTGGATATGTCAGATGGAGTAGATTTTGAGAATTTGACTAGTTATAGGTTATGATCGGCCAACTGACTTTGAAGGAAACTGTTTTATTGGCTAATTTAGGGCTCTTGAAGTTTGTTTTGATCCATTGGTTGCTCATGTGAGAAAGATCCTAAGTGACTTTCTTACTTACTTGGACGCCGGCCAAACACCTTTTGGTTTTCATTAGTGGAAATAGAGTGGACTATTATCACTCTAGATTATGTGTAGAGGATCACATGTCTCTTGATCATAGGGAGAGAGGCTACAATTTCATCTACTACAAGGGTGGATCATACCTTAGATTGGGCCAACTATTTTGGTGATTCTCAAGCACTCGAAGGTGGTGCCATGCAAGGGGTTAGTCTGGAAGTGGTTTAGAATTCTCATATTTTGAACTTCTGCAAGGTGATCATTAACATCTTGTTTTCCCAAGTAGTTGAGGACATGAGAATGAACACTCTTCTCTAATCCAAGCTCCCATCATAACAGAGAATGAGGATCATGGCCACAAGTAAACTTGGGCCTAAGATATGTTATCCTACACCTATAGGGATTTAGATAGAGAGACGAGGTTGGGTGATTAGGCATTGATCTACTAGACAATAGTTACGAGTTGGGTATATGAGAGGTTCAAACCATATGTTAGGATAGTTCCACCTGAAGAGACGATATCACATCATTAGGGAACATGGCCCCATTTAGATATTCTCCCAGAGAAGTTGTGACTTTGACATACTTGAACCTAATTGTAGATTCATACTTGGCGGTGCAAAAATATTGTCCCGAAGAGGGAATTTCATTAATGGTATATTCCTTTGAGGGAAAATTAAATGAAAGAGTGGGATATTTTGAGGTCCATCTAGTCAACATGGTGACACAAAATTTTGGGTAGTCATGTTGGAAACACAATCACTGAGAGGGGCGGGGTGGATCAGTGAACAATAAAAACTTTCATTCACTTAACATTCATATCAATCAACCATTCAATTCAAATTAACCATTAAGCATGTATTCCTAAGAAACATAACCATTAGATGATAGAATGA
This sequence comes from Taxus chinensis, assembly GCA_019776745.2. Taxonomy (NCBI): domain Eukaryota; kingdom Viridiplantae; phylum Streptophyta; class Pinopsida; order Cupressales; family Taxaceae; genus Taxus; species Taxus chinensis. The sequence goes on from CM034146.1 coordinate 238,600,977, forward strand.
GAACAAACATACACAAAAACAACAAATATATGTGGGAAACCATTTAGGGGAAGAAAACCCACTAAAACAAAGCTTTATTATTGAAATAATAATGTTTAGGTTAGCACAAACCTAACAAGGAGCACCAACCCTAAAAGGAGAACCAACCCATAGATGAATTAGCACCAACTAAAGCCACCTAGTTTGTTTGTAACCTCTAAAATTTTGCTCCAAAAACTGATGATGACACTATGAAGCTCTTTTTCCTTCTATCTTCTCCAAATCTGCTCTCTAGGCTAACTCGTTCAAGCATTTCTTCACCAAGTTGATTAGGTATAATAACATATCTATCCAAAAATATCCCGCACTCTATAACATCATAACATATTCTCTTCCATCTCTTGATGGTTACACATGCCTCCTTCACCTCTTTAATCAACCCTCTAGCTCGCACTTTCTCATACCATATCTCTCTATCACAAATAGACCTTACAATTTTCTTTTATAAATGACTTATGATCATAACTCACCTAGGTCGACCATCCTATTAAAAATAAACTTAATAAAACTTAACAACATCCTAAAAAAATCATACAAATGACCATATAGGTCAGCAATAGCTTCTTCACACTCAAATCCTTCATTAGGACATAAGAAGCCCTAAAGAACCCAAATTTCTCTCTCGCCAAAATCAAGATCACCTAAGCCTACATGGCCATCACCAAACCTCAAGGACCACTAAGATGTTTTCTAAGCCCACTCCACGCCTCCTACAAGCTTGATCATTCTACAACACTATCTCTTATTGTAGACACCTTTAGTTTGATCAAAGCACTATTATCTCTAATATTGCACTAACTATTCTCTTCCTTGCAAATTGATAACACATCGTCAGTTAGATCTATCTAACTCCCCTTTTACGACACTCTTTTGGTCTTATTCCTCTTATAAGTCAATTAAATAGGCTATTATAGCCTCTTCTTGGCTAGAATCCTCTTCTTCACCGCCTCTATTAGCTTCCTGGACTATCAATCCATTTCATTAGATTGATTAGGCCTTTCAAAACCCTCCCAAAACCCTAATTTATCTCTAAACAAGATTAATTAGTCTAACCTAGGTTAATTACCCTAAAACATGATCAACCTCTTCTAAATTTAGTCAAATCTTGCTTTGACTTGCTAATTAACATGTTGACTCCCTTTTAGTCCCACATGCACCAAAAAGCCTTCCATTTCCCCAATGGAAAACTATAAATAGCCCACTACCCCCTATCATTTTCAAGAACACTTCTTTCGTCTAATATAAACTATAATATTATTGCTAGGATTAGGAGTTTTATTTCATCTTATTGAGCTATCTTGCTTTGTCTTTTGCATTTCACCACATAACATGGAGTAAATGGGAATAACCATTGGCCTTGAAGCCATTAATGGTGAGATCCCATTCTCTTAAAGCATAAATTTATTTCTTAGATCATTATTAGGTTCATTTAATTAAGCTTTCAAGAATAGAGGTTAATTACATTTGTTAAGTTTGTTTGTTTTCTTTAAACTAATGCATGTAAAGTAGGAATCCTTGTTTATTTCTTAACTGATGGTCCATTGATCGGTTTTGTAGAAATATTTGGGGTTCTTGAGTGTTCTTACCCCATTCCATAGCTTTTGCAACCTTTCTTTGAACACACTTATCATGAAACCCTCTTCAAAACAAGGACAACCAAGATACCCCCAAACTAGTCTTTAAGGATGAAGCCAAACCAACATCAAATCACCTCAAACATGAAAGTGTGATTATCAATGGAAATATCATGAACTAATTGTCATCACTTAATGCTCAAGACACCACCACTTGGACTGTAGAAGCCCATTAACACCTTTGCACCCAGATCAACTAAAACTACCAAAAACCGCCTCAAAACTAGTCATGCAAGAATGAATTCAATAGCCCTCCTAAGGGATTAACCATGATTGAAAACCACTCCAAACATGTATAATATATTACCAAATTCTTTAAACACAACTTTAGTCAATAGGTCTAGTGCATAACTTGGGAGGAAACAAAACATCTTCATAAATTTACATTTTTTGTGGGGTCCACACATAGCCATGAAACCTAAATTACACTTGGGGAATCCTGAGAGAGTCCTCTACAACCTCTAATCATCATAAAATCCAATCCAATCCATTCTAGTCCACTATGATCAATTTATTCTCCATCACTTTTGACTTAGGGTTTAAGAAGGGTTTAGAAGTTGTTTACCTTCTTAACAATTTTTCATAACTCTGTCCCCTCAATGCAAAAACTAATTCCTGGAATGTCATCTTAGTACCCTTCCCCAAATACCATGAATAGTATGGACAACCATGAAAATTTTACACATGCTAAAGAGAACAAGAAAGTCCAATTCTAGCTCAAATTCTCACTTCTAAGAACTCGGTAAGGGAAAAAACACCATATCTTGCAAAGTCTTGCAATATATGACCCAAAACTTGGACAACACCTCAAGAAAAACCTTCCCCACCTTCCACAATACTCACCTTTCCATTTCCATGCTGAAATATCTCCAACCTATCTTATTAGGTCACCTAGGGCTTGAAAATAGGTATTGGGCATACCTAGAAAGCATGAAGTATCCCTTTACATGAACTATAAGACAATTATGAGTGTCTCTACAACTCATCTAAATCCTTCCCATTCTCTCACCAAGCTCAAACACCTCATACATACTTGTACTCCATCATGACATACATCATCCTTCTGACTAGGCCTCCAAACGAAATATCTTGAACATGCTTGCACCAACCATATTGACCTCTCATGACTTTATAATTATTTCACACCTACAAGATCCTTAAACAAACATCATGACATCACTATAAGATCCATATACCTCTGTAATACTCCTACACTACTCAAGACACCATGCTACACTAGGTAACTCAACTGACCAAGCAATAATAAAGGACACTACCAATCAACCTTCATGTCCCTTACCTCATTTGGCATCAATGATAATTAAAACATCAATGGAAACAATAATTTCTTCACACTTTGACATCAATGATAACAAAATGCCAACAATCTCCCCATTTGTCACTAATGACAAACCCATTGATGAAAAACACAAATAGCTCATTCTCCTATTGGCATATGGTCCTATATGTGTTGTCATTGATGCAAAACCACATTAATGAAAAATTGGATGATAGATTATTGATAGATGATGATGTTTATGATGTTTCCTTCATGGTTCAGATGTGTACATGATGCTACAAGGAGATTCAATGTAGATTGATTACTCTTGCAAGCCCATTCATGTGCCTAGGTGATGTTGCATGATGTTATGAGCTTCTTGGATTCTTGAGAAGCATTTTGGAATGATGTATAGAAGGTTTAGAGATTTTTTTTGAACTCACATCAATGGCATGGTGTAGATATAGGTGTTTGGCCATGATTTAGGTGCTCATTTGGAGCAGGTATGGATGATATGGGGTATGAGGATGAGATTTGGAGCTATATGAGCTCATGGATACATATATTTAGGTGTATTATGGTATAATAGATTTTTCTGAGTAATGTTTAGTGATTACATGACAAGTTATAGAATTCTTTCAGTTGACCCTAGCTTCTATAGTGTGAAACCCTAAGGGGCGGCTATGCAAGTCTTAGTGTCTAGAGAGTTTGAGGTATGGTGATGTAATTATGAAGATTTGATATGTTATTTATATGTGTCATGGTGATTTGATCAAAATTATAGGTTGTTAGGATATGAAGTTTGCAAAATATGTCAAATTTTGTGAGACAAGGTTAAGAACAAGCCCATTTCCAGCTTGAATTTGATCTTCTGATGCTCACCATGAATTGTGTGATTTTCATGGGACCTTGTGGATTTCAATATTTTTTATAAATTTATTGTATAAGGTTTCACAACAATAATGAGATCATTTGATTGTTAGGTTTTTATGAACAAATGTTAATAAGGCAAACAACTTTATATGAGTGTGAAACCCTAGCTTAAAAGTGGTGTGAAATAAGTTCTTCCTAAGTGGAAATTTTTTCTTCCTAGTGAATTAATGATGATTGGAACATATAGAGGAATCCTTCATATTTCCATAAAGGTATGGTAGAGGTCATAGTGATGAGTGGGTCCCACTCAAACAATTTAGTTTCTAAAGAAGAGCGTTCTGGGACAAGGTTTTCAAAAGGAGTTGCATGTTAAATTGACATTGTGGAATTTATGTTAATTTATATTGATTAAAAAATAAGTTTTAGGAAATTTTCATGTAGGTACATGGTCAAATGAGCTTCATTCAGGTTGACTGGTCAAAGGGTAGTTTTGAGGCTATAAAAAGTAGTGTTTAGTAAAGTGAGCATAATTGGAGCTACAAGTAGACTTTGAAGATGATTTAAGTTGTTCTAGAAAGAGTATTCAGATATATTTCTATTTATATAAGGATTAAATATTTATGAGAAGTTTTGATATGGTTTCTAGGTCAGCTATTGGACAAGAATGATTTTTCCAGTGCAGGACAGGACATGATTAACTGGATGTTTTGAGTTGATTGAAGCATGATATGAATTATGTGATGCTTTATATCACCTATAATGTGAAGAGGGATTACTTTTTCATCCAAATAATTAATTTATATGTCTTGATTTTTCCTAGAATTTTTTTTATCAGCTGATCTTTGAAAAACAATGTTTTGGGCAGGTTTATTTGGTGAAGTCAAAAGTGATTGTGGTTTTAGTAGGTGAGTGTTTCAAGACTTATAACTTGATTAGAAATTTTATAAAGGTTATGGAATTTACATAAAGTGTCTACATGTCCTGGTTTGATTTTTTTGAAGTGATTTGGTGGCATAATGAAGTTTCCAGGGTCTTGAAGGGTGTAGGAAACAATAATTTTGAGATGACCAAAGAGTACTGGGCCCATTAAATGAAATAATTTGATTGGTTGAGATAAATTGAGACCATTTATGAATTTTAAATGGTATTTTAATCATGTGTAATTATTTATGGGCCATGAATTAGTATGGTTTTGATGTTAGGGAATTTTAATCTTTGTGCCCATGGGGATTTGAGTCATTTTTGGAGCATGTAATGAGGTTTTTAGCAGACTGACCTACTTGGGTCACTTATGAATATTATGATTTGAATTTGGTTTTTTTTCATGATGCATGGGTTGATCCAAAGGAGGGAAAGATTTTTATTTTGAATTTGAAATAAAGAGGAGCTTATAAAAGCATTGTTTTGGGTGCTTTTTGGAGCTAGTTGAGTGTGTGTGCAAGAAGTGCGACATAGACATGTGATTTCTGTAGGTTAATGAGAATGAATTGAGATCATATAAAGTTTTTTTCAAGTTGAGGAAGATCAAAAAGTATGTGTGTAAGTGTTTGAAGGTTTTATAAGTGAAGGAAGAGCTAGTTTGTGAATGTTTGGACACTTAGGGTTTGTATGAGGGTTTGAAGAAGTGCAAGCTGAACCAAGTGGTCTTCATCAATTGTGATAGAAAAAAATAAGATATCATATCATCATAAGGTGGTTGAGTTGGTTCTTGATCATCTTGGGGGGTTGTAGCTTCCGTGTGGAGTTGGTGCTTTACAAAATTAGGGGTCGGTGCTCCTTGTAGGGTTGTAGCTCTACTAAAATAGGGGTTAATGCTCTTTGTGGGGTTGGAGCCTCACCAAATTTTGAAACATATCAATATTATATTGTTTTCAGTGGGTTTTCTTCACCTTGATGGTTTCCCATGTATAACTTGTGTTTTATGTTGATATCTTGCTTATGGTTTCTTGCACTTGTAATGATTGGTTGCATGCACATATATGTGGTTGGTTAAATGTTTGAAATTATTTAACTATGAAAATATGAAATATGAAATTAAGTTTTATAAGTATTGATCCACCCCCCCTCCTAGTCCATTTTTCTTTTGACAATTAGTATTAGAGTGGGTCCTTTTGGAGAAGTTTAACCACTTGAAAGGAGATCATCTAAAGCATGATTATGGAGTATTCTAAAGAGAAAGTTGGTGTGTTTCCATTGATAAGTATGAGGGATTAATTTAATCCATTAGGGTTTGATATATGGTATGACATATATGGGCTTTGTTCATCTTATTTGTAATAAAATGAAGTGTGTTATTGCTCAAACTACTTTTCATAGTCAAGATGAGAATCTAATTTGGTATATTGACAGTGGTTGCTCAGCTGATATGACATGTGAGAAGAGTAATTTCTTAACTCTAAAGAAAAATGCTTCAAGGTCTGTGAGATTTCGAGACAATTCTACCATAAACATTTTAGGAAGAGGTACTTTGAGCTTAGACAATGAAAAAACTATCACAAAGGATGTCTTATATGTCTAACTCTTAAAACATAATCTACTCAGTGTGATTCAAATGGTTAAGCAAGGGTATGTTCTTACCTTTGATTTGAAAGGATTTAAGATAAGGAAATGAGAATCGTGTAAGATTTTTACAGAGGTAAAAATAATTGATGGTAGCATGTTTATTCTTACAGAAATCAACAAAGAAAAATGTCTTATGATAAAGATGAATGATTTTTGGTTATGGAATAGGAGGTTCGGTCATGTAAAATTTGATAATATTATCAAAATCATCTCTAACATCTATGTAAGGAACATGCCTAAACTCAACAAACCAGAAGTGCAAGGCATGTTTGCATGGAAATAAAACTAGAAGGAGATTCAATACTAATGAACATGAGTCTCCCACAAGTCCACTTCAATTGATTCATACCGATCTATGTGGGCCTATGAGAACTGAAACTACTTCAGGTGATTACTATTTCATGTTTATTATTGATTATTTCACTAGATTTGCTTGGGTTACATGTTTGAAAAACAAATTCGGTGCATTGGATGTTTTTAAATCCTTCAAAGATCTCATTGAAAATGGAAAAACAAAATGTATTAGATCTGATAATGAAGGATATTTTTGGTCTTATTCGTTTGATGAGTTTTTTAGTGCTTATGGAATTAAGAGAAAATTTTCATTTTCTAGAACTCCTCAACAAAACAGAGTTGTTGAAATAAAGAATAGATTTGTTCAAGATACAAAAAGGACCATTATTAATGACTCTAAATTACCATATGGTTATTAAAAATGAGCAATTTTTATTGTTGTTTATATTCTTAATAGGTGTCAGCTAAGGGTGAATAGTGACAAGACTCCTTATGAGATATGGAAAGGAAGACCAACCAATGTGGAGCATTTTACAATATTTGGGTGTAGATGCTTCATCAAGAGGATTGAATACAATCTATGTAAGTTTGATTCTGGATTTGATGAAGGTCTATTTTTGGGTTATTCATCAAGAAACATAGCTTACATTTTCTATAACAAGAGATTGAAGTATATTGTTAAAAGTACTAGTGTAAAGTTTGATGAATCTTATCCTATGAGATATTTTTCTAAGGAAAGTGAAACACTTCATGAGGATAATTCTAAGGAAGAATATGATGATGTTGTTCAAGAAAACAAGGAAGAGGATGATGAGGAAGAAAGGAAAGATACCAAGTCTCCTTCTAGGAAGATTAGGAGAAATCATCCTAAAAATCAGATTTCTGGGAAGAAAGATGTTTGAGTCACTACAAGAAGGAAATTGGTAAGTCTTCAAAATCAAGAGGATTCAAATTTTCCTTCAAAACTTGAACCTAATAATGTAGTAGAAGTTGGAAAAGATGAATTTTGGGTTAAGGCTATGAATGAAGAGTTAGATCAGCGTGAAAATAACAAAAGTTGGGAAATTGTACCTAGACCAAAAGGTAAGAATGTAATTGGATCTAAATGGTTGTTTAAAAACAAAAAAAATAAGAATGGATAATTCATAAGAAATAAAGAAATACTGCTTTGCAAGGGATATGCTCAAGTTGAGGGAATTGAATTTGATTAAACATTTTCTCCTGTAGCTAGAATGGAAGAAATCAGGTTGTCCTTAGCATATGTAGGTTTCAAAGGGTTCAAATTTTATCAAATGGATGTAAAATCTTCCTTCTTGAATGGATATGTCAATGAGGAATTTTATATGGAGCAACATGATGGTTTTTCATTGACTGATAAAATTGATTATGTGTGTAAATTGAATAAGGCTCTTTATGGCTTAAAACAAGCCCCTAGAGCTTGATATGAAAGTCTTGATAAATACTTGATTGAGAAAGGTTTCAAGAAAGGTTTAGCTGATAGAAATTTGTATATCAAAAGTGAAGGAGGTAATTTATTTATTAGTGTAGTCTATGTGGATGATATTATATTTGGTGTAGGTACTGATCAAATGATTCACAACTTTCCTGAAGCTATAAAGAAAGAGTTTGAGATTTATATGTTAGTAGATCTCTCCTTCTTCCTTGGACTTTAAGTAATTCAATATGACAAAGGTATATTCATCTCACAATCCAAGTATATCAAGGAAATTAGTAAGAAGTTTCAAATGGATGATTGCAAACATGTTGGTACTCCTATGATTACAGGATGCAAACTTTACAAGGAAGATTATATTCTCAAGGTAAATCAATCTTATCATAGATCCATGATTGGCAGCCTGCGTTATGTTACTACTTTAAGACATGATATTGTGTGAGCTATTAGTTTATTTGGAATATTTCAAGAGGTTCCTAAAGAGTCACATGTACAAGCAGTGAAAAGAATATTCAGATATCTTAAAGGTACTATTGATTTTGGTTTGTGGTATCCAAGAAGGGAAAATTTTGAATTGAAGGCTTATTTTGATGTTGATTGGGTAGGTAGTATGGATGATAGGAAGAGTACTAGTGGGGGTGCATATTTTGTTGGAGAATTTCTTATTTCTTGGTCAAGTAAGAAAAAAAATATTTTGGCACTCTCAACATGTGAAGCTGAGTATGTTTTTGTTTCCCATTGTTTCTCTCAACTTGTGTGGATGAGGCAGACCTTGGAATACTATAAGATCAAGAGTGATGGACTTACACCTATTTTGTGTGATAGTATTAGTGCAATCAGTGTGTCAAAGAATCCATTTTTGCATTCCAAAACAAATTAAATTCCTATTAAGTATCATTATTTAAGAGATCTCATGAGAAAAGGTTGCATCAAGTTGGAGCATGCATCTAAAAAAGGAGGAAGTGGCTGATATACTGAAAAAAATCTTCCAAATCCTACCTTTAAGTACTTAAGAAGTATGCTGGGAATGATCTCAACTCCTGATAAATCTTGATTGATCTAAAATGTGTATTACAGAGCAAGAAATGTGATACATTTGCTCCAAGAAAGTTGGTAACTATTGTGTGTTTATGAGATGTCTTTGTTTTCATATAAGATTTATGTGCTACATCATCTGTATAAGATCAATTGTGTGTCACTTGTGGTTGGTAATGAATGTATTTTCTTTTGAGTCATATTGAGATGTGTAATCAAAGTCTATGTGGACATATTGAGCTTGAATGAACATGTGTTTGTGGTCTATGATGTCCCTTGATGACTGTATTATGTCTTATGAAGTTTCATGAGTGGTGAAGCAAGTATTAAGCATAACTATGTGTCTATGTTGTGTGAAGTGTCTCAGTTATTCATTCATCTTCTCAAAAGTATAGGTTTGTCACTATAAGTGGTATGAGAGTGATTTCTGGTCTATGTGTATCATTGAGTCATATGTCATGAGTTCCAAGAGGTGGATATGGGTTTTTAAATGTGTTTAAAGGTGGCTTTATGACATCATGTATAATTTTTCTGACCATTGAAGCTTCAAAGAGAAGTTATGTGTAGAGACTCCAAGGGTGTGTGAAGAAAAATCAAGAAGATTTATGTGAGCGGTATAGATGGAATGTGGTGTTTGAAGGTCAAGATGAAGGATTTAAGGGCTAAGTGTTTGTACAAATCATATAAACATGGAGGGACACATGATTCAAAAGGTATGAAGTCATAAAAATGTTTAGATTCATCGATATTTTTGACAGTATTGCAAATTGACAGTACTAGTACTAAAAGACCTATTTATGAAATAAGTATATTGTAAACTGGGTTTTTTGAGCTTAAGAACATAGTACAAGAGATTATTGTATAGATAATATGTCAAAAATGGTGTCCAAATCAGGTATGAATTCTGTATGAAGATGAGTTCTTTGAAAATTAGGTGCACTCTTCAATGTATCCAGGGCTAGAAGACTGTGACAGTGCATTTGATGATGAAATGAAGGGTTGATGTCTACAGGAGCATCTACATGATTGATGAAAAATTTACCTCATTATTGATGAACCAAAGTCTCAAGAGGTAGGTAATATTCATATGTAAAGTTATATATATGGTCCATCTCAGGTGTGAGAGATGCTTGTTTTGTTCATAGTCATGTTTTGAGCTAGTATTGGCTTGCTACATGTATATGAGGCAGAGTATACACTTTCCCAAATATGAAATATTTTTTATGTGTTTGAACCTAAGGATTAGATTTATGCATGAAGAAAGACTATATGAGCCCTTATGTTGTAATAAGGTTTATCTAAATCTTTGTAAGCTTGCTTGGACTCATTTGTTTATCTTTTAACAAGATTGATAGCTACAAGTATGGTGTATATGAAGGGAATAATATGGTGGCATTCACATGTGTATTATTCTTGTGTGAGTCAATTTTGATTTTACAAGGTACTCCATGAGTTGATCTTGTGGTATCTTAAGGAAGAGGTCAAATGGTTGTATGGCAAAATTGGTCTCAGTGCTCTTAGCTAAAAGTAACCTCCTATAAGTAAGAGTATTGACATTTTGCATTATTGATGACTCTTAGATCTTGAAAAGATTATATATGCATGAATTAAGGTGGTGTGTTTCCTTGAAGTCATAAAAAAAATGGTTGGCAAGGTGATTTTGTTACTTCTTGAGTAATACTAGTTAGCCACAGGTACAATCTATGCAAGAGACAGAGTATCACTATTTTATAGGCATGTAGGTGCCTAATAAAGTGTGTTGGTAGTATATGAGAAAGGTTAGAATTTTTTAATTGCTTCTTAAGATTTGTTCAAGTTGGTTTGGTTTGGAGAAGTGAGTCTCATGGCTTAATTTGATCTTGTTGGATCAAAACCACAAATTTGACTGCTATAGTGCTACAGTAACAAGAAGAAAATGCTTCAACAGGTGAATTTGTGTGTATGAGCTCTTCATAACAAGGAAAGTTTGAGAGTATGCTTCTAGATAGTGATATAGTTTATCAAGTCATTTAAGGTATGTATTGGGTATCTACTTCATGAATTGACAAATTTTGTTCCCTGAATGCATGTTGTCAGTCAAAAATGACTTTTCATGACTGAGAAAGTTGTTTAGGACCTAGCAAAAGAGGTCAAGCTGATTTCTAGCCATGATAGGATGGTGAGTCAATAAAATTTTTGCTCATGGGCTATAAATTGAGGTCTCAAGTCTAGGGGATCTATGGTCTGCATGGTTAAGGTGTGTATGAAGTTCTAGGACTTGTTAAAATTGGTTCAAAATGCACTAAGAAGACTGTTTAGGGCTCTTAGTATTGAGTATGGTATGAAGAGAAAGCAAGTGCATTGTAAAGCTAATATTTTTCCTAGATAAGTTGGTTTGTAGTCAAGAAAAATGGTATGATGGTTTTAAATGCTTAGTTTTTGAGATTTTTGGCATGTTCAAGGTGTGAATAGCTTAGATGATGGTTTGCTACATTTGACTCATAAAAGCTAAAACATGGTTGAGGTGAAAAATGCTCATTTTTGCATGCCTATAAGGTTGAATATGGTGTTATTGGATCAAAGAAAGGTTTATTTATGTTTTCATTAAGATTTAATGATGTTTTCATAAGGTGTAAATGCTTATCCCAGGGGGGCATGGTGATTGGATGCTTAAAATGAAGACAAAAATAGGGTTCAGTGAAAATTTCGAGGTCTTGGGCTTAAATGAGATTATATGTTGATGTTTCTAGCCAAAGAATGATGTTATGAATCTTTAGGAGAAGAATATTATACAGGTACAATATGCTTTTTTTCATTAATGTAAAAAGGGGGAGAAGTTCATGTAGTTTTTCATCAATGACAAAGGGGCAGATTGTTAGCATATGGTCCTATAGGTGTTGTAATTGATGAAAAACCACATTATTTAAAAATTGGATGATGTATTAGGGTTAGATGATTTTGTTTATGATGTTTCCTTTATGGGTCAAATGTGTACATGAGGTTATAGGGAAATTCATTGTGGATTGTTTTCTCTTGCAAGCCCATTCAGGTGCGTAAGTGATGTTGCATGATGGTATGAGATTTTTGGATGCTTGAGAAGCATATTGACATGATGGATATAATGCTTGGAGAGTGTTTGGCCACTCACATCATTGGCATGATGTAGATACAAGTGATTTTCCATGATTCAAGTGCTCATTTGAAACAAGTATAAATGTTAGGGGGTATGATGATGAGCTTTATAGCTATATGAGCTCATGGATTGATTTATTCAGGTGTATTATGGTATACCAGGTATTTTTGATTCATTTTGAGTGATTTCATCATGAGTTATATAATTCTTTCAGTTTACCCTAACTTCTATAGTGTGAAAGCCTAAGGGGTAGCTATGAAAGTCCCAGTTTATAGATAGTTTGAGATATGGTGAATCCATTATGATTATTTGAGATGTTATTTTGATGTGTTATGGTGATTTGAGAAAAAAATTAGGTTTTTAGGATGTGAATTTTGCAAGATATGTCAATTTTTGTGAGATAGGGTTAAGAACATGGACATTTACAACTTGAATTTGATCTTTTGATGCACACCCTGAATTATTTACTTTGCATGGGAACTTGTGGATTTCAGGGATTTTTATAAATTGATTCTATAATGTTTCACAAAAATAATTAGGTCTTATCATTGACATGTTTTTATGAACAAATGTTAAGAAAAAAAAAACTTTTTATGAGTATGAAACCCTAATTTGAAAGCGGTATGAACAAATTACTTCCTAAGTGGCCAGTTTTGATTCCTAGTGAATGAATGGTGATTGGAACATGTAGATTTATCCTTCATATTTACATAAATGTATTGTAGAGGTCATGGTGATGAGTGGGCCCCACTTAAATAAGTCAGTTTCTGAAGAAGAGTGTTTTGGGACAAGGTTGTCCAAAGGACTTGCATGTTAAATTGACATTGTGGAATTTATGTGAGTTTATATTGATGTATAAATATTTTTTAGGATATTTTCATACAGGTACATGGTCCAATGAGCTCCATTTAGGTTGACTGGTCAAAGGGTAGTTTTGAGGCCATAAAAGTAGTGTTCAGTAAAGTGAGGATAAATGGAACTACAAGTGGAGTTTGAAGATAAGTTAAGTTTTCTTAGAAAGAGGATTTAGATATATTTCTAGTGATATGAGACTTGAATTATGATGAGGAATTTTTATATGGTTTCTTGGTCAGTGTTCTGGACAAGAAGGTTTTTGCTAGTGCAGGACAAGACATGATCTGTTGGATGTTTTGAGTTTATTGAACCATGAGATGAATTATGTGATGCTTTCTATAACCTGGAATGTGAAGATGTATGAAATTTCCTCCAATCAATACATTTATATGTCTTTATTATTCTTGTCAAAAAATTTATCAACTGATATTTGAAAACAACTTTTTGGGTATGTTGATTTGGTGAAGACAAAAGTGACTGTGGTTTGAACAAGTGAGTGTTTCAAGACTTATAACTTGATTAGAAGTGTTCTAAAGGTTCTATAATTTCAATAAATTGGTTACATGTCATGGTTTGGATGTTTTCAATTTATTTTGTGGTATAATGAAGTTTCTAGGGTCTTGAAGGGTGTAGGAAACAATAGTTTTGAGATGAAAAAAGAGTATTGGGCCCATTAAATGAAATACTTTGATTGGTTTAGATAAATTGAGACCATGAATGAATGTTAAATTTTATTTTAATAATGTGTAATGATTTATGGGCCATGAATAAATATGGTTTTGATGTTAGGGATTTTTTTATCTTTGTGCCCATGGGGATTTGAGTCATTTTTGGAGCATGTAATGAGGTTTTTAGCGAGGCCAAACTAATTGGATCACATTTGAATATTATGATTTGAATTTGGGGTGTTTCCATGATGCATGGGTTGAGAAAAAGGATGGAAATAGTTTGAGTTTTAATTTGAAATGAAGAGGAACTTATAAAAGCATTATTTTGGGTACTTTTTGGAGCTAGTTGAGTGTGTGCAAGAAGTATGTGTTACAATTTTAGGATTATCATCAAGTATGTGTGCAAGTGTGAAAGTGTTTGAAGGTTTGAGAAGTGAAGGAAGATATAGTTTGTGAATTTTTTGACACCTAGGGTTTGTATGAGGGTTTGAAGAAGTGTGAGCTGAACCAAGTGGTATCCATTAGTTATGACAACAACAAATCAGAGATCAGATCATCATAAGGTGGTTCATCATATTGGGTAGTTGTAGTCTCTTTTTGGAGTTATAGCTTCACAAAATTATGGGTTAGTGCTCCTTGTAGGGTTGTAGCTCTACTAAAATAGGAGTTGGTGCTCCTTTTGGGGTAAGATCCTCACTAAAATTTGAAACAAATCAATATAAGATTATGCTTCAGTGGGTTTTCATACCCCTTAGACTTTCCCACATATACCTTGTGTTTGTATTGATATCTTTCTTATGGTTTCTCGCACATGTAATGATTGATTATATGCACACATATATGGATGGTTGAATGTTTGAAATTATTTGAATACAAAAATGTGAAATATGAAATTAATTTTTGTAAGGACTGATTCACCCCCCTCTTAGTCCATTTTTCTTATAACATATCCTTCTTAGGTACTTCACATGTCATCAACTCATTCTTCCCCCTTAGACTTATGAAAAATATACATAAATGCAACTTCTTCTGACAACACAATAGGCATACCTCTTGGTTGGAAACATAAACCAAAACAAGCAAGGTCCATTTGACCTCTTCATAGCTATTTTGATTCTTTTAGAGCATAAGAAAAACATGGCTCCCCCTATGGAGATGCATAAAATTCTTAAGATAACTCAAGACCATAAGCTACTTACCTCACCTTATGCCTAAAACCAATGGAGCAACTTCAACTACAACTGTAAAACCAAGAAACACTCCTTTTCTTACCTTTCAATATCCAAAGCAACACAACTAGCTTTGTCACTAATTTATTCATATTTCATGACCTGTGTACCAATTTACCTATTTCATTGAGCTAAGAATCACACCTTAATGAATCTCCCTAACTTTTAGGGATCTCAAACATGATAGCTAGGTACCAAGAAAATCATCTTACCTTGTCCTTTTTGTGCAACTGATACCAATATTCTCAAAATAGAGCTGAGACAACCTTATTTGGTTGTATATCTCCCTACAAGCCTTCATAAACCTTCTAAATTCTAAAATATTCATAACAATGCTTGAAGAAATAATATAAACCTCAAGAAACCAATTAGAATGTCAAAACACAAAATTGTCCCCTATTACCCACTTGATGGATCTTCACATGAGCTACATACCTGATTGAATCCCCTTGAGTCCTTAGCATCTCAAATACAACACAATATCAAAGAAAATATCCTTATCTTTCCAATTGCTCTTCTCTGCAAGCTCTACCATGAAAAATCTTTGTCAAATTTGTTTTCAAGCTCACATTCTTTATCATAAGCTAACAAACATACCAATAGCCGTGTTATGTCTTCATGTTACTCATATAGGATCAAATACATATTGGTCTTATAGACCAATCATTATACTTCTTCTATTCAATCTCCAAAGAACCATACCAGTCCACCAAATAATCCTTCATGCACATTTTATATCTGCACCTTTGATTTAGACACTTATAAGCATCATATAACTAAATAAGGTCACTAGCCATAAAATTGAGCACATCATACTCATAAAATTCAAAGACCCTTCTTAAAGCACATTAAAAACACAAACATACCTTCTTGAAGCACTCTACCTAGATTGTATCCCTACAACTAGCTTCTCAAGACTGCTTGTGATCCCACATACACCAATATGTTGATGCTTCAACCATATAGCACACTCAAGACTCTCTCCCTGTAAAGACCTCAAAGGACAAACCTGAGAACAATCAACGCAACACATGTTGTCATGATCTCATCTTTTCTTAATTTCAACAATAATTCTCATCTGATACAAACCAACATAGGTATCAAAACACCATATGATGTATGTAAAATTGTCTACCATTTCTTCTTAAATATTAAAATTTTCTTAAGAACTCTGCGACAAGTGGACTAAACCAAAACAACTCACCAAACATACCTTGATATTATTTATTTGGTCATCAACATGAGCAACATGCCTCACTACTTCAAACTGACTACCGTCAACCTCCTTTTTCATGATATAGACCTATGATAGCCCTTAAATCATAGACTTAATCCCAGTCAAGCTCATTTACACGCTTCAAATCTATATAACAACACAACAAGCCTTCATATTCCTTCTAGAAGCCCATAATCACTTTACTATCCTACGTACCTTCTTCAGACCCAGATTAGAGACCTTCAAACTCAGTATATTTACTCTATATTTCCCATATGTTACAATAATACTCTGTTAACAACTCATGCTTATAACATACTTACATGATCACAACTATACTCACAAAGTAACATACTTTCATGACTGTGACAAAACTGTTCAAGTCACCACACACTCGAATATGAATATCTCAACATGAAGCACCCTACTTACAATAGAAAAAGACATCAATCATAACTTGTAAGCATCTTCAAAAATATTGATACGTGAACTTCAAGAATCCAACATGAGCTACATGCCTCCATATATGTAATCTTGTTATACAACTCTATGTTTGTACCAACAACACATGTTTATTGCATCTAGTCAAGCTCCCCCTAACTGTATGCTTCTTATAATTGATGAATGCCTCTAATAATCTTAGTAGAGATATAACAAACAATAAGGATCTTATAAAAAAATGTGAGGAGATTCCATGACCTCCTTAGCATCTATGAATTGTCTTCTTCAAACTTCTTCTTATCAACAATTTTTGTGCATTCATAACTTTCTCCAACATATGATTGATGCTTAGATGGACTACCTTGGTTCATTCTTAGTTCTCATAACTCATTCTTCCTTCTCTTCTCTACTCTAGGAATCTAAAACTTCTTGTTTTTCCTTAAAGGACCATGAAAACAAAATTTTGCAATTTGACCAACATGGTTACAATTATAGCAAACAACTTCACTCTTACCTCTTGGCTGGTATGGACTAAAATTCCTTTGATGATTCCATGAGTTCTCAAACTTGGATGAGATTATTCCACATTCCTTTTCTCTATGAAAAAATTAATTACAAGAATAACAGTAGCCATTAAAATACTTCTCATACCTCATTTCATTAGGTTGTTTGATATGGTTTTATCTTTTGTTGACCATGCTAACATCCTCCTTACTTTGACTAGCATCTTCTTGACTTACTGTTAGTGCAAAATCACAGCACCCCCAAATGGCCTGGGTGTGAAGTGGGTCATTTGATGTGACTGCACAACATGGGACCATATCTCAAGCTGTGGGACTTGCAAAACTTGAGATGGACCTATGGAGAAAGCCAGTTCTTTCTTCCTAATCTACTTGCCACAAGTTACTCTAGTGCAGGCAGAACATAATCTATCCTAATATAACCATTCCAAGGGGATAGAGAGAGAGAGGGTGAAAGAGCCTACACTAAGTGGTGATACACCAGAAAAGGAAGTGGTTGAATCACAGATCTGACTGCTTGAAGTGGAGAGAAGTGAGCAGAGGGGAGGGTGGACAAGATGCACCACAGACCACAGATAGATTTCACACATAGCACCACTTCGAAAACCATTAAGCACAGCTCCCAGAACCTGCAACAAAAATCAAAGTATGCACAATATACCCTACGAAAATGAGAGGTAATAAGAGACAACAAAATAAGCCAAGGATGGACAGATGCATCACGAAATAGATTTTATTGCTCCAAAATGTTACATAGTACATCATCAGTGGGCAAGAGGCAAGAAAACGCCATTACAGAGCCATAGAAGGAGGCTTGGACTCTGCATTCTACCCTAAGGAAGAGAGAGAGAGAGGGGGGGAAAGAGGAGAAACAATGACCAACCTCTTGAATATGCCCCTTCATTACAATATATAGGAAGAATATGAGAGAGAGGAGGGAAGAATTCGAATCCTACTTCAACCACCTTGAGATATGCATTGAATCTTGCTTTGAATCTCCACTACCACCAATCAATGCCTCTTGTAAATCCGCCCATAATATGTCGAGTCTATCCTTCCCCGTGTCTATTTTGTGTGTCAAAGAAGGAGAACAATGGATCAAATCATCAAATCCAAGAAGTTGAAGAAATTGGATTCTGCATTAACGGTTTGGAAAATGTTTTCCTAATTTTCACCTACCATAACCTACTAAGAATGATATTTTATGTTTCCATGGTGTATAGGGTGTCGAGAAATTTCCAAAAAGTCTTTTCCCGCCTAAATCTGAGTTTCCAATCAAAAGATATAGCCATTTGAAGTTCCTGGGGTCGGGCACTTAATATTTAAAGAGTATGTCCATATAGGGTCCATGTGGCAACCTCACGCATCTTGCAGATATGGCTCCTTCCTTATGCTCTTAAAACTACACCGGACTGACATGTGGTGGCTTCTATGAGCTCTTTGGGCTCCTTTCTATTTTTCCTGAGTCCCTTTACTTGGAGGGCCAAAATCCTGACCCTGGACACGTGGAGGCTTGGTACTTGTTTGGAAACCCAACCCATTTTTACCTTTGAATGTGCGTTGTGCTGACACTTGGCACCTTCTATTGGCCTACCTATGCTTTGACTATTCAACTCCTAACTATGTCCCTTTTTTGGACCTAGGACACGTGGAAGGTCTGTGCTCACTTGGAAACCCACTCTGGATTTTACCTTTGAAGGAGCGTCAGGTTGACACGTGGAAGCCTCCGCATGCTCTTGAACTTTTAAACGTCCACTCCCACTTTCTCAGGCCCCTGAACACATGGTGAGCTGGCGCTCATTTGGGGATCTCCTTTTGGGCCATGCCTTTAAATTTACGCCATCAAGACACGTGGAACCTTCCGCTACACCCTTATACTTAGTCCATTTTGGGCCTGTTCCATCCCACTTTTTAATTTGGACTACGTGGCAAGACCGCACTCATTTGGGCCTCCACTCTTTGGATTTAACCTTGAAGTAGTTTCATTTGGACACTTGGCACCTTCCACTTAGTCGAAGACTGTTCAACGGCAGGAGAAAATTTTAGGGCTCTAGACGGGTGGAGGCTTGGCGCTTGTTTGAGTCTCCCTTTTGGATTCAATCTTTGGAGGTGCACCATTTGGACACTTGGTAGTGTCCTTTGTATCCTCCATATTTTGTCATTTTTGGTGCTTGTTCTGAATCATTTGCTGAGCCTGAAGACTTCGAGCCTTTGTTGTTTCTTTTCCTTTGAGCCTCTGGCTTCTTTGACATTGTTTTCTTCTTTCCCCGATCATGCTTCTCCATACTAGACCCTTCTTGTAACCTATTCATTGGATTTGAAGCATGGGATCATTCGACGGGACCGTTTCTTGAATTTATTCCTGCTTGGGGTCATGTTTGATCAATTTTGCTGGGGGAAAAATTGGGATAACAATTACCACTTCACCTTTTAGGTCTTCCTTAAATCCTAGACCTTTCCTATCACTTGCATCTTTTTTATTATCTAAAAGATCATCTAGGTCCTTGGAAATATTCTCAAACTTCTGAAATGATCTTACCTTTCTTGTATCTTTATTCACTTCTTCCTTTAGAGACTAAATTTATCTCTCATACCCTAGGCACTCTTCCTTTGTAGCCTTTAGATTTGTAGTTACAGTCACCCTTTGAGTTTCTAACTCATGGATGTCAATCAAATGTCTCTTCAAAAAGTTGAATATTTTCTTTATAGTCTTTAACTTGTGCATTCAGTTTCTTATTCTTCTTCTCTGCATGCTTCAAATCTTCTTGGATACACATCAACTCAATTTTAAGGTTTGCTCCTAACTCTTCTTGATTTGAATCCTCACAAGAACCTCCATATATGGAAGTTTCTATTTTAAGTATCATAGATCCTTTTCCCATAAACATGGTTTCATTGCCAACATCATCATTATCAAAATCAAAATCAAAATCACAAGATTCACTACTTACCTTTGATGACCTATAATCCTCTTTTTAATAAAAGATTATTTTGGACTTCTTTCTCTTGTCTTCAAAATTTATGAATGTCTTCTTACTCTTATCAAACCTAAGGGAGTTCTTATCATCATCATGATCTTCATCATGCTCTTCACTCTTATGCTTGTGAGGACACTTGTTTGCAAAATGTCCAATCTCACCATAGTTGAAACACTTGAATGGAAACTTACCCTTATACTTTCCTAAACATGTCTTCAACTTCCTATCAAATGTAAAAATCAACTAAGCATCATCAATATAAGATATATCATCATCCAATATATTCTTACCTATTGAATTCTTTTCAGATTTGAATTTTTCTTCCTTCTTAGGAGGTTTATTAACACATTTCCTCATCTCATAAGTAGTCAAGATACCATGGATTTCATCCATAAGCAGAGTACTCAGATCCTTGGCTTCTTCTATAGATAATACTTTGGGACCAAATTTGGGAGTGAGAGATCTCATCACATTTTATACCACCACATCTTATTTCACTTCTTCTCCTAAACCTCCAATGGTATTGACCACTTGATTTACTCTGAGAAGATATGCGACAATGGTTTCTTATTCCTTAATCTTTAAAATTTCAAATGGATTCCTATAGGTCTGGATCTTTTCCAACTTCACCTTAGAGTCACCTTCATAGATAAGTTATAGCTTACCCCACATAGCCTTAGAAGTAGCATATTGCATTACCTTGACAAACTCTTATTCAACCAATCCACACAAAATAACATTCATAGCTTTAGAGTTATCATTACTAGCCTTCTTACATGTTGCATTAGTTGGAGGGTTTTAAGGAATGGTGTACCCATTTACAACTGACTTCCATATATCACATCCCAAGTACACAATACGTGTTATCATCCTGATATTCCAAAAATAATAATTTATCCCATCAAACATGGGAGTTTTTCTAGTAGAGAAACCACTTTTTTGACTCTTCATATCCGTGGTTCAAAGGATCACCTCAAGCTTATTAATCTTGTTTTAGAGGACTTGCTCTGATACCAATTTTTGGGACCACAATCACTAAGTGGGTGGGGGTGAATCAATGAGAAATAAAAAATTTCATTCACTTAACATTCATATCCATCAACCATTCAATTCAACTTAACCATTAAGCATGTATTCCTACAAAACATAACCATTAGATGAGAAAATTAGAACACGTACACACAAACACCATACATAAGTGGGAAACCATAAAGGGGAAGAAAACCCACTAAAATAAATTTTATGATATAAATTAATCAAGTTTATTTGAGTACCAACCCCTAGGTTTAGTGAGGCACCAACCCCACAAGGAGCACTACCCCCTAGATTTAGTAGAGCACTGACCCTCAAAGGAACACCAACCCATAGATGAATTAACACCAACTAAATCCACCTAATTTTTTTTCACCTTTAAAATTTTGCACCAACAAATGATGATGACACTATGAATCTCTTTTTCCTTCTATCTTCTCTAAATCAACTCTCTAGGCTAACTCGTTCAAGCACTTCTTCACCAAGTTGATTAGGTATAATGACATATCTATCCAACGGTATCCCACACTCTATAAAATCATAAAATATTATCTTCCCTCTCTTGATGGTCACACATACCTCCTTCACCTCTTCAATCATCCCTCTAGATAACAGTTTCTCAAACCCTCTCTCTCTATTACAAATATACCCTAGAACTTGATTTTATACATGAATCTTGAATATAACTCACATAGGTCGACAATAGCTTCTTCACACTCAAATCCTTCATTAGGACATAATAAGCCCTAAAGCACCCAAATTGCCCTCTCACCAAAATCAACATCACATGGGCCTACATGGCCATCACCAAACCTCAAGGACCACTTATACATTTTTTTTAATCCCACTCCATTCCTCCTACAATCTCTATCAGCTTTGCACTGCTATCTCTCATCATGAAACCCTCTTGAGAACAAGGAAACCAAGATACCCACAAACTAGTCTTCAAGGATGCAACCAAACCAACATCAAATCACCTCGACCATGGCATCATGATATATAAATGGAAATTTCATGACATAAGGGTAATCACCTAATGCTCAAGACACCACTACTTGGACTGTAGAAGCCCAGAAACACCTCTACAACCATATCACCTAAAACTACAAAAAACTGTCCCAAAACCAGTGATGCAAGAATGACTTCAAAGGAGCTTCTAAGGGATAAAAAATGATCTAAAACAACTCCAAACATGTATAGTATATTCCCAAATTACTCAAAAACAAATTTAGTCCATAGGTCTAGTGCACAACCCGGGATAAAACAAAACATCTTTAGAAAATTACATTTTTCTCTAAAGTCCACACATAACCATGAAACCTAAATTACACTCGGAGAATCTCAAGATATTTCTCTACAACCTCCAATCATCATAAAATACAATCTAATCCAATCCATTTTGTGTCACTATGATCAATTTATTCTTTGTCACTTTTGACCAAGGGCTTAAGAAGGGTTTAGAAGCTATTTACCTTCTTAACGATTGTTCATAAAGATCTAGCCCTCACTCAATAGAATAATTCCTATAATATCATCTTAGGGAAATTACCCAACTACCATGAAGATATTGGATCACCATGTAGAGTTTACACGTGCCAATGAGCACAATAAATTCCAATTCAAGATAAAATTCTCACTTCCAAGAACTCGGTAAGGGCAAAAACACCATATCTTGCAAATTATTGCAATCTATTACCTGAAACTTGGACCAAACCTCAATAAAAACTTGTTGCACCTTCCAAAATACTCACCTTTCCATTTCCATGCTGAAATATAACCAACATATCTTATTATGTCACCTAGGGCTTGAGAATAAATCTAGTTCAAATCTAGAAAACATGACTTAGCCCTATACCTATACTCTTAGACACTTGTGAGTATCTCTACAATTCATCTACATGCTTCCCATTATCTCACCAAGCTCAACCAGATCATACATAACTATACCCCATCATGACATACCTCATCCTGCTGACTAGGCCTCGAAACATAATATCTTAAACATGCTTGCACCAACCATATTGACCTCTTCATGACTTCACCATTATTGCACACCTACAAGATCCTTCAAAACACATCATTACAACATCCATATACCACTACAATACTCCTACATTTCTCAAAACACCATGTCACACTAGGAAACTCAACTGACCAAGCAATAATAAAGGACACTATCAATCAACCTTCATGTCCATTACCTATTTTAACATCTATGATACTTTAGACATCAATGAAAACACTAATTTCATCACACTTTGAAATTAATGAAAAAAAAATACCAACAAGTCACTAGTCACTACACTCCCAGATATACCAATCATGTGATGTGGCACATGCAAGTGACAATATGCTTGGATTGACATATTAGATTGGAATCCCTTGACACTACGAGTCCACATTTTTTATGGATGTAGGTGGAGTAGCTCCATCCTATAAGAGTCATGAAAGAAGGATATGTTCACCCATCCCTAATGTATAAGCACTATCCTCACACATTTTTATTTCCTAGGGTGTATGATTTAAGAGCACCCAAATTAATATATAATATTGCATCAACCAAAAACAAACAAACTATGTTTTTTTTGTATATTTATTTTGTTTGGGGAATCAAAAAAGTAATTTATAGAGGTGTGATATTATTTTTATTCCATTCAAAATTTCATATTTTGGTGAAATTTTGGATCATATAGGAAGCACATAAAAGGTGAAATAGTATTTTTTTGATCATAAAAAATTAAAGAAAATTTGTTATGCATCACAACACATTTGTGTTATGCATATATTTAAAAGAGAACCTCATGAGATGGCAAATAAACTTGTATGTTTGCAACAATAATACACATGTTGTGGATATTTGGCGTTAGCCAAAGAATCATCTAACATGTGTGCAACACCAAAATACTTCATGACTAAGATTTTGGTTATAACTATTTTTTATTTACATGTCAAGCACCTACCTACAAAACCATGATATCAATAAATCTTCTAAATATGAGAATGCCTTAAAATAATTGTGTGTAGACATCTAGTGCAAGAGTAATCAAGGACATGAGGAGTGCAATGAAGAAATACATTGTTTAAAACAACATAGAGATTAAAAATGGGAACCGAAAGTGATTCATATAACTTGTTATTGTGTTCATTGAGACAACTTGTAGTGCATTCACTTGTGCTATGTTATGGTTCCTTGGGGCCTTACTCCTCATTTTATCCTTGCAAAAAAATTAATGTTTGTTTGGGTAGAATGCAATAAAGATAAATATTGTAAGTACTAGTGGATCACGTGGCAATATAAACACACTTTTACACTTGGGAAAGGCAATTAGAAAATATTAAGAGGTGGTAGTCTACAGGGTGAGTTGTGAAAGTGGGACCAGTATATATCTATGTATATGTCTTAGGTGATACTATAGGGTTAAGTCTTGTACTTAGTGTGGGTTGTGTGTGTGAGAGAGATAATATCATTATTATAAACTAGTAGTGGTTTTGTAATATTATCTGTGTAATGTATTTTTTTGTTGATTAAAATAAGTTCGTAGCTATGTAAATTTACAACGTAAGTTAACTTATATCTAGGCTACACAATCTTAGGCATATCTTCATTGAAACCTCTAACTATGATTGTAGCATATTGATGTTTGAGTTATAGGTGAAGAGAAGGAAATTTGAAAAACCTCACACATGATTGCACACATATGAAACATGTTTTTACTGAGAAAATACATTAGCGAAGGCATAAACAGTCGGTATATTTTTCGTGGATAATATAATTCATGATACTTTCCAAAGTGGAAGCTATCATTACCAATACAAACCAAAGGCCCCTTTGAGCATGATTTCATCCACATCCTTAGGATATTGTCCCAGGTGATCCAAATATAGCTCAAATTTCTTGAGTTCCTTTTGTATGTTGTACATGGCTTTCTTTGAATCTCACACATACTCTCACTCTCATGAATAATGTAATTGCGATAAGTATTTAATCATTTTTTACTTTCTCACCCAATCAATAAATTCCTAGTCAATAAAAAATACTTTGGAATTGATTATTATACGATGTTGTATATTAATTTATATTGAATAATCACATTAGTTTTATTTTACGTTTTTTACATTTAGTATAATATAGTTAAAACTTGTTGCATAAAATCAATGGGCACAAATTCCCTTTGCACTCGAAAGTATGAATTTTTGGCCCCCTGTGGAAATTATTCAACAAGTGGGAAATGTGTTATATATTTTTCCATGATTTTCACTCATCTAAATTATATATTTTTAATGGGGGAGCCAACTTCTTGGAGGAATGGAGATAGCTTTGGGCTAGAGGCTACAAGAGGGTTGTTAGGACATCCCATAAGGGGTTTGAGGAAAAAACCCTTGACAAATGTTTTGGGACTATATATGTGGTTTTGAGTGGATTTAGAACATGTTTTGTATAGCCTATGGTTTTGGTACTCATTGTATTGTAATACCAATTTAACTATTTCCTTTTGATGTGCATGCTTATACTTGTACATTGATTAAGGTAACGCATGAAGTTGAAGTAAATCATTATCTTGTAAATGATTGAGTTGATATAATAGGGAAAAATGTTGGTGTTTTTACCAAAAAGGTTTTCCCATATTTAATTTTATATTTTATGTAATCTTATATGTATAGCATTTTTATTATTAAATTTTATATTTAAAATTATATTAATATTACTTGTACTTTATAAGTTTATTGTTTCATTTTGTTTTCCATCCAATTACCTAAATAATTTGTAGTGTATACAAGGAAAAGCCTCCATGCATCGCTCTCATTAGTTGTATGTATCCTCCTTTGTCATCTACCTCTATATGAATCCCACCCTGAACACCTCTCTATGATGATATGTTAATAGAACCTACTTGTATGAAAACATTAATCCAAATGTATTTATAATGAATCAAAAAATGTAATGGATAGAGGCAACATTATGCAAACTTGGATAGCCATCCCATGCTTAGAAATAAATTTGTAGTCAAATCCAAGCCAATTAGGAATTTTCATCCTCATCCAACAATTAATAAATTTGAAAAAAATATTTACCTCTCTACTCACTGTTGTATTCCATGGATGCAACCATTGGCATAATGTTCACATTTAGAATACATCAAGAAATAACTAAAAAATCTTAAATATATTTTTTCACTTGGAAGATATCAAACTTTATGAAGGGCAGGTGAGTAACTTCAAGGAAATATTTTATATTAGAGAAAGATAGTTTCAAATGGAAAAAATAAGATTTTGAAACACCCTACAAGGAGTTAGAAGAAAACAATCCTTCATTTCTTTGGAGAGCAATTTGGATTCCATAAGAAGAGGAGGTTTCAACTTCATCTTCTTTTTAAACAATTGAGGGGATATATTAGACACATATTATAAGTTTGGGGAGCTCTTGATCGTGCAAGAAAAAACAATGCTCTACTAATTAATTCCAACTTAAATTTCTATCTTTGAGGAATGGTTTGGTGTCCTTCAAATTTATCCAAATGTTGTGAGAAATAAAAGATCTCAATCTTTACTAGGGTCGACGTAACCAATATAGAATGAATACAAATGTGAGAAATAAAATATCTAAATCTTTACTAGGGTCGACGTAACCAATATAAAATGAGTACAAATGTTCCTCCAAGTGGTATTGTAGTAAGGTGATCTATAACAAATGTAGTTATGAATAAAATTATTCAAGATTCAAAACCATCAATTTCATGCATAATCCACTTCTAGCATAAAGAGCAACATTATGTTTTTGCACGTCAATAATCTCTATGTTTCCCTTGTCTTGGTGGAATTAACGAATCTCCCAAGTAACTATGATGAAATCCTTAAGTTCTCTTAGCATCAGCCTACATGAATTATTTAAAAAGGTTTGAAATATTGCATAGAATACTTCAAAAATATCCCAAAAGGAGGCATTATAACCATATGTAGCCTTGAGAATCTTGGCGCATATTTGGGATTTCTCAACCAAAGATAAACATTGGTAATATATAGATCAATTTTCTTCTCAGTGAATTTTCATGATTCAAAATGGGATCTTTCAATGATGATTGGTAATATAGGAAATTCAGACATGTATCTCATTTGTTATTAATCTATCTCTATTGAAAGTTCTAGATCTAATCAAGAAGTGGCAACATACTTTGTCAATAGCATATCATATTTTTGACCACTGCAAGTTCAAACTAGAGGTTTTGCAATATGTAACTATACATGCCAAAAAAACATCATTTCCTTTCATATGCACTCGAATCATCATAAGTCTAAGCCAAGGCAATCAACGTAGAATATGATGGGATGGTATTATATGAGGGCTACAAATAGTGTGAGGATGGTATGAGTTGAGGTGTAATAATAAAAGAAATTCGAAAGGATATTCCTCTACCCTTTTTCTTAAGAGAGTAATATATTCTTGTTGAGGGTAGTGAAATTCTATGGACTTGATCATGGTGGATAGTAATATCAAGGATGATAGTAATGTGGAGCCTTATATTTATGTTCCAATTAGTGAACAAAGGAATATTAGGTTGTGCTAATTAGGTAGAGTAGTTGTTTTAAGAAGGTTGGACCTTATCTGGCAAGGTCATATGGTAAGGAGTGATGGAGGGTGCTAGAAAAGCTAATAGCACTCAAATCCCTTATGGGAAAAACTTTCTAATTCGATGTCAAACGTGGTTGTTATTTTGTTTGGATCCATCATCAAGAATAACAATCTAAGGGATTATCTATGCCATAAATGGTGAGAAATGAAATACCTATTGTCTGAGATCAAATAAGATATCTTCCTAGATGTTTTGTCATTAAAACAGGGAAGAAATGTGAGATAAGTTTCCAAATCTACCCAGAAATTTCTGGCTATCTAGATTCATTCATAGTTAGAGGAGAAATAACTATTGTGTAGTGTTTTTTATGGTTTATAGAAAAGCACAGTGAGAGATTGTGTTCAAGGCTATGATATGAAAGTCTTAGATATTATTATGTAGTTTTATCAAAAGTATGTCCTTCTATCCTGGTGATCAATAAACTTCTTTGTCTTCTTTTTGTTTTTTGCTATGTGTGATGTTTATTGTAAGATTTTTGTTTTTGGTTTTGAGCCTAAACTTTGTATGTTTTGATGTGTTTAACTTAGTCTAAAGGTTTTTGTATACACCTAATTTTTCACTTTGTATCTTTCATACTTGTTACTAACTATTTCTTTGTGCAGATAAGGGTCACTGATAGATCTATTTCATGAGTGGGTTCCTTAAGGATCATGATAGGAATGGGGTATGATTATTCACGTAATCACTATGGGTTAGAGAGAATACACAAAGAGATCATCACTACATGGTCCCATCCTTAGTTTTCCTTTCACTAGTTATATGTGTTCCTTTATGTCTCATACACACTACACATCCAAAAATTTACTTGCATCTCACCAATTGACACCTTGTTCATCCATTTGTTCAATCTATGACACCTATTTTCACTTTGCATGACAAATTATCATCCATGGCCTACACCATCACCTATGGACAATGGTGATAGTGTTATTTTTTTTACTTAGCCCATGTCATCGCCCATGGGTGATGGTGTCATATATATACTCACCACATCTTGACATTTATGAAGGAAGGAAGCTATAATCCTAGGAGCTGCCATTTTCTCTACTCTCTTACTCAAACTTCACATTTTCTCACTCAACTCTTGGTTCATCTTACACTTCACTTAGATTGGAAACTTTTCTTCTTTGTTGGATTGTTTTCACTACTATGCCATCTATAGTGAGTCTATGAAAATAATGGTGTTCCTATTATCCACCTAATAGTGATTCTCTCTCGATGTGTTACTTCTCGAGAGAAATAGATGCATCGGTGACCGCCCCACGGGTAAGTTATCTAACTATTTTTTTCATTTTGTATAGATTAGTTCATTTCCATTCCCCATTGTTCTATGTTAGCTTAGTGTTATATGTACATTGATGCTAGTTAACATAGTTCTCTTATTTGATCATCTCATTAGCTTTCCTTTATCTACATTTTGTTTGCATTGTGTATGTTTACCTTGTCTGTCATCGAGCTATACCTTTTCTCAGCCATTTACCAATATCCCATAAGGGTACTCTCCTCTATCTTTACTGCAAGCCTTGGAAACCCTAGGTTGAACTAGTGTAGGGATTAATGCACTTTAGATATGCAACCTTAGTTCTCATTATATTCCCTTTAAATCTATTCACTCTATGTCAGTTCATGTGTGTACCTTATTTTTTGCCTCAATACCCTCTTAGAATGGAAGACTTAGAAGTGCCAGTTATTGAGATATATTATTGGCCCACCATACATTTCTGGTGAACCCAATGTGAATCCTACAGACCTCATGATCGAGCATAGCTCATTAAAATAATCCATCTCCAACTTTAATCTCATTATAAACCTCCAAAAATCAGAAACACCCCAAAAATCAGTTTACACAGACACCATTTCCTAGGGGTGATCTTTTCTATTTTATGATACTTTAAAATTCCATCGGCCCCTATACAAACCTGTTTGCATGGTTGATCCCTTCTATTTTTCCAAAAAAATTTCCAGACGCTATTGGCCCCTATGTAAACTTTTCTTCACAACTAATTATGTCTGCAAGATCAATTTAATAATTGTCTCTTAGTAATATCATCACTCTATCTTGGATTATATGGGCCTGGGTTCTTTTGATTCTATTGTTCAGACATTTCCCAAATCCTATCATCTTGAATTTGAATTCCCTTTTTGCATGAACTATTATGTCATAAGACCACATAGAAAGAATCCTTCTACTCATCAGAATGGCCCATGTGAGGATGAAGAAGAGGAAATCCAAAATGATGATAATTTTTAATCATCCTCCTGATATTTAGAAGTTTCTCTTTCAGTTTCCCTAATAAAAAAAATGAATCAAATGAAATGCTTGTCAAGTGTCTTCCTGATTTTTTCTCTAACCAACTTGACAATAAGGTAGAAAAAGGGAAAGGTCCTATAGTAGGATTATCATAATATATTTTTAATTCTTACACTACTAATATTTAGTCAATCTTCCTATAATGGGATATTAGAGCACCACACCCCCTCCTTTTCCAAATGGGCCTAATGGGTTTCCCATAACCCAACCCATATCCAAAAAAAAATTCTTAAGAGTAGTCCAACAGGAGCCTCTAGCACCTTATATTACTAACATGGATATTGGTGGAATTACTCCTTCTATTTCCTATGACAAGTCTATTCATCCTGCCCTTCACATCAAGGACTTTGGTAACATTTACAAGGAATGAATAAAAAATAATTCATATTCTTCCACAAAATTCCTAGCTGAGACTCTCACAGGATATGCTTTGGATTGGTATCATAATTTACCTCCTAACTCCAAGGTTGAGCTATAGCCCTTAGTCATGAAGTTGGTAAACAAATTTCAATATCATGATCTACCTAAGAACCATATCAATGCTTTCATTAATTTCCAATAATATGAAAAGGAATCAATGCAAGCTTTCATCAAGCATTCGAAGAGCCTATCCAAATGAGTAGAGCATAATATGCCTAATGATAGCCTCTTTTATATTTTCTTACGAGATTTTAAACATCACCTTCAATACAAGGTGAGGTAATTTTCTCCCACTTCCCTAGAGGAATCCTTTGAAAAAGAAAAATGGAAATATTATCTCATAAGGGATTTAGAGAAATCTCTTCCTAAGACAAAAACTAGTAAACAACCCAAATTCTACATGTTTGAAGAGCAAGAATACAACAGACAATGGATTATTTGATACTCTTCCTGTTGCTTCTTCTTTAAATAGGAATATTTCAATATTAATCAACAAAATAATCTTAGAAACAAGTTTCAGCCTAACTATCATCAATAATTGAAAAAGGAAGAGTTGAAACATCACTTACCTAAGCCATTTACCGCGATCTTATATCCTTCTCAACGTGTTCCTCATTAGCATGATGAAAGTAATTTTTGTTGGTGGCATGTTAATTGGGGGCACTCTCATGAAAGTTATTGTGCATTACAAATGGCTTACATCAACTATTTATTAGGTCCCCAATTTGACTATGATGCCATCACTCAAGATATTTTTACCAAAGCGTTCAAAGTCCATGATGAAGCTCAATAAAAATATCATCACAAAGATATCAACTAAGCTAATGAGAAGCTACAAATCGTCTCTAATCCCATGCGTAATTAAAATTTTGTTGAGGGTTATAAGAAATAAGAAAATGCTACAATTAATGTAGTTAACACAGACTATCTTCCTAAAAATATTGTTGCAATTAATGATGTAAAGTGTGTCATAGATTATGTAGAACACAAATATCCTCTAGTATTCCAGCCTTGGAATCACAAGGTTATATTTCCTACTATACCTCTAAACCAGGCTTCCAAAAGAAAAAATATATATCTCCTAGATGTCATTGGCCACTGTGGAAATATTTCTACAGGGCAGATGGTGTCTATGTTTTTTTCTCTAGCCACATACACCATCGGCCCCTGTGTGAATCAAACATGCAGGGCCGATAACATAAGAACTGAGAAAACAAATATCATAAGTATCCTTATTCACTCCTATGTATTCGAGATCTCTTTATGAGGATTCCCAACACTCTCATCCTACTGCATAGTCTAGTCATGATGAGTGGGATTCTCTTGAAGAAATATCCCAAATTTTTTCCAAGTCCCCTTCTTAGAAGTCATGCGTATGTCTCCTCGCCACCATGAGTGTCTCATGACAATGTTGTTCAATATGAACATTCCATTTCCTTCATGTTTGAGGCAGAATATTGCATTACATGGATCAAAGGAAAGAATTCATCACAAATTTGAGGAGCTCTAAATTCATAGGAATCTTACCATGTATGCTCACTCTTGCATTCATTTTCCTATAGCCTTCATGATCTCGAATGATCTCTTGCTTTGTAAAAATGATCCACCTCTCTTCCTTTCATCTCCGATGGGTCATAATACAGTCAAGTGTGATCTCATTGACAAAGGATCCAATGCATGTTTGGCCTCATTAGAATTTATTAAGGCTCTTGGTTACTCCATCATGAACCACTTGTCAAGGATACGATCGCTAGCAAATGCCTCTTATGGGGTGTATTTGGTTACCCATCATCATTCCCCTAGGACTATACATGTTAAAGTCATGGTATTAAATTTTCCTCTATATTATAATATCCTCCTAGTGATGCCTTGCACTCATCATATGCACACTAACACTTCTTTCGCATGTGAGTGTGTCAAGTTTTCTCACCAAGGACCTGTTTATAAGATTCAGGGAGACACTAATCCCTGGAACTATGATATGTTCTAATAAAAAGGGACATATAAGCTCCCAATGATGAATAAATTATCTCATATTCCCTTTTAAGAGTATCAACACTTTAATTACCCTATATATTCTCTTCACGGAAATACCATTCATCCCCAATTAGTCAGGCTTGCGCCTCCCAATCTCTTAGATTTAGATAACGATGAGCCCAATGAGGTCACACTTAGAATAAATAATTACAATATTCCTAATCTTATCATATCCCAATTACCTCCTTCCTTGCAACCTCATTCTCGTAACAGAGAGCTTTCAGTTTCCACAATCATCTCATATACACTGCAACCCCCACTAGAGCATGTGGTCTGACTAGAGACCATAGTGTTGGCATGTGGATACTGAGTTTTCATTGATTTCAAATGAATATTAATGAAAAAATTATTGTAGGAGATCTAGAGGGATATTTGAGTGATTCAAACAAGTAATATTAGGTTAGAAGCTTGAGAACACCTGAGTAAACACTGACTTCTTGAGGATCCAATGACTATCAGAGTCTTATAGGTGATGTAATATCCTACCTGAATGATGTCATATAAATTTTATTAGGTATTTGATATGTAAACATGGTTATAATGATGAACATAGGGTCATATGAGTTGAACTTGTCATACTAGCTCAGATCAGGATGTTTAACCCCTAAGCCTAAGTAGCAAAGTGACCTGGAAAGGTGGAGTGAAGGCTTAAGGCTGATGGTAAATCATGGTAGAGGCATAAAACACATAATATGACATGTTTAATGGGTTGTAAGGTGAATAACATGATGAGCTACAGTGTAAACTAGCCAAATTTGGCCTAAGTCAAGCACATAACATAAAGGTATGAAATAAAACAAGTTATGTCAAGGTAATTCATGCATGATAAGTTTTTAGGGAAATTTCTAAGAGTCATAATATAAATCTATAGGTCATAATTCAACATCCGAGAGGCATGGTTTAGTTCATTGATAGTAATGCCTTTCAAGAAAAACAAGTTTAGTATGCAAAAATAAGATGGGATTAGAATTTTTAGAGTGAAATAGGAAAAAATAAATATTGGAGATCATGTAGGAGGTAGTGATGAATATTTGGACCAATTTGAGGACCTGAGGAAGATTTTTGTGCAATACATTCCAATTTTACCAAAACTAGGTTAAGTAAGGTATTCTAGAATAACACTCTGACTTCTTAGCATTCAAGTTAAATTGTGGAGCCTCCTTTAGATAAATCATAAGAGACATTTTTTAATAGCATAGATAAAAAAAATTTACAAAAATTATGAGGAAAAATGGATGATAAATAAGAAATTTTTATTCATTTTTGTTGAGCTAACCTAAACCTTCCTAAAACCTAGTTTAGATCAGTATGGATAAAAATGCTTAGTTAGGCACTCAAATGCAACTTTTTTTCTTATTTATTAAATTTAGAATGTAAATAATTCATCAGATCATATTTCCATTGTGGTTTGAGCTTTTGAATCATGGTGGACCCCACAACAAAACAAGTTTTTTGTGAAGATTTTAGTGCACAGACAAAATTTATAAAGGAACCTATGCTCAAATTTTTGGAGAAGGATGATGGGGATGTATTTTTTATGTTCAAGAAGTTATATAAGGTTTTAATTTATAAAAAAATTATGTTACAGGTGTCTTTGTGCTCCTACCATTTAAGAATGCTATGAAGAGAAACTAAAC
Organism: Taxus chinensis; assembly: GCA_019776745.2. Classification (NCBI taxonomy): domain Eukaryota; kingdom Viridiplantae; phylum Streptophyta; class Pinopsida; order Cupressales; family Taxaceae; genus Taxus; species Taxus chinensis. The sequence goes on from CM034146.1 coordinate 238,635,232, forward strand.
ATGAAGGTACGAGAGTATACATGATAAATTTGTAATATCAGGTGATTGTTTTTTTCACTCAAAAACATAAAGGGATCTCATATGAGCTATGAAAGTGCTTGGTTGGGCTTGATGAAGTGATTTCATGTGTATAATCTAGTGGTGTAAAACCTACTTCTTGAGTTAGTGAAGAAGCTTGTTGTTACATGTTAGTAGATGGAGTTTTGTTTAAACAAAGTATACTTTTAAATGCTTTTATAAGTTTCATATGATGTCCTTGAAATTATAAAAAATTTATTGAGCTTGGAGATCACTTTGAAGGTGTTTAAACATATGAAGTTGAAGAGTGGTTTTTAAGCTCCGAGAACATAGTTAGACAAGTTTGATAAATGAAGTTGGTTGAGTCCCTTCTCTATTGATTTAGTGAAAGAAATGAGTATTTCTAGAAAAAAATACTTCAATAGTTTTATGTTGATGTATGAAAGGTTGTTGGATGACAAGGTTTAGTGCTCCAAAATATCAAATGTTGAAGACAATGTTTTGTACATGAAAACTCAAGTATACCTTGATCAAATCAAGTATCATATGGCAGGAATGAAGATAGTTTTTGTTGTTCCAAGCCTTGAGGTTAGTCTAGAGATAAAATTCAACTCTCCCAAATCCTTTATTTATCTTGAATTTGAACAAATCAAAGATAAATGAGCATGTGCCATGACTGTAATTTTTAGTACCTCCATGACCAAGTTTGAAGCTCTATGAAGTGTGAAAGAGAAATAACAAGTTAGGAAATATGTGAAGGGGTTATGGAGCACATGAAGAGTTTTGTAACATAGTTTCATGCTTAGGAAACTTGTTAATTTTTGTAAGAGAGAAAGAAGACAAAGGGAACTCACCAAAGAGGAAGAAGACAAAAATAATGACATGGTAGTTACAAAAGAATATGTCAGATGTCAGATCTGAATGTAATAATATTCTCATCAGTTTTGTAGTGGGTTAAGGATTTATTTTGTGATAAAAATTAAGGTAACCTCATCCATTTCAAGTTTTTTAATTTATGCACATGTAACAACATGTAATCAAGTGTAATCATTGCTAGAAATCAGTTTGTGTGAGGTCATTTTCCCCTTCCTAATTTGATTTTCCAAGTGAATTTGAAGTGTTCTTGGTGTAAGGTGAAGTATAAGAGACTCTCAAGATGTTTGATTTGATGTGTTTTAATATCTAAAAGTGTGGATGTAGTTTTTTATTATTTTATATGTCATTGCAGGTACAATAAGGAGAGTAAAATCAAAGGATGTATCAAATTCACTAAGGACTAAAATTATACAGTAGTAGTGGACATGGAAGAGTTGATGTTTTAGAGGAATATATTATATAGGAAGCAAGAGAAAATGTGCATGATCAAGGATTTGTGATATAGAGTTTGTAGCAAATGAAGGAAAGTGAAAAGAGAAGTATTTGAGATGAAGAAGTGATCATAATCATTTTTGGGAGACAACACAAAAAAATTGATCAAAATATCGTGAAGAAGACTATGTGGATGCTCAGTTGAAGCTTCCTTGTAAGTGGCATCTTACAAAAGATCAAGTTGAAGTTGGGTTTAATTGTTGGGAGTTGAACCTTCCATGCAATTTGAAGCTTTCTAAAGTTCAAACTTGTTAGTTTGACTAAATTGTAGAGTTACAACTCCAAGTTGAATGGATGTTCAACATGAAATCAATGTAACATTTATAAGACATTCTTGTCCAAACTAGTTCTTTAATTTTAGTGGATTTTTCTCCCTTGAAGGGTTTACAACATTAAATCTTGTCTCTCTATGTGTGTTCTTATGTTTATGATGTGTGAATGATTTTTTGTTTTCATCATAACTAAGATAAGGAAATTGAATTGTATGTCGAAATTGAACAACCACTGATTCATCTGGGCCCTCAGTGATTAGAATTCCCTACAATTGGTATTAAAGAGAGGTTATCTTCAATCAAGTATAATAGTTTGGAGGTGGTCCTCTTGAAACACAAACATGGTTGTAAAAATATTCTCTGGAAGCAACTCAAGAGATAAGTATCTTAGTGAAGATGAAATGTAAGATGAAGATGAGGCTAAAGTGAATATTGAAGTAGAATTGGTAATTGTCTTGGAAGAGTTGAAACACCAAAGGAAAAAGAAACAAAAATTAAAGAAATGGTGAAAGAGTATGAATAGAAAATCAAACTTATTAAGGAAAGGAAGACGTAGCAAGGTGAACAAGATGTAGATGGAATCAAAGAACTTGAAGCCTAATTGGAGTTGATCGCAACCTCTCTCAAATTCAAGGAAAAAGAATACCTCAAACTCAATACAGAGCTGAAGTATAAGGTTAGAAAAGTGAGAAAAGCTATTAATTTCAAAGAAGACAATTACATGATACATGAAGAATAAGTTATATCCTTGAGAGACTTAACTAGAAGAAGAAAAATAAATATTGCAGATGTATGAAAAGTTGGAGAAGATAGCTCTGAAAGCTCTAAATGGAATCCTAGATAGTCAATGAGCCAGCAGGAGACAAGACTAGAAATAGGCTTCAGAAAATGAGTCCTATGAAGAAGTTTGAGAGATGACAAAACATGGTCCAAGACAAACTAAAAAACATGAGGATGATCAAGAAGATAAAATCAAGAAGGCCTAAATAAATTAGGCAACCAACTACATCCAAGTATGAAAGAACCTATAATGGGTATTGTTTCTCTTATCACAACTTTGGACATAGAGATAAGGAATGCAAGACGTAAGTCATGAATGACCATCCATGGAGGGATAACATAGATGAGAGAACAAGGAATGGAGTGTACTTCAACTTTAAAGAGAAAGGTCACATATCTCAGTACTACCTTGAAGAACTAGATAATCATTTTGGAGAACACAAGACTCATGAGGTATGAATAAAATAGTTTTCTGTAAATATAATAGAATTGGATATGTGTCTAGAAAGGGTTATGGCCATGAGAGTGCTAAGTATGGCTGGAATCCTAGTCCATACTAATATGGAAGAAATAATTAAGTTAGGTGTTTCAATTGTCATAAACTAGGACACTTTGCAAAGCAATGTTATCAAAATCAACCTCCTAGGCATAACAAACAAAACTTAAGCAGTCAAAAGGAAGGTTAAAAAAGTATACAGAGTGAAAACCAATCCTAAGAGTGTGTGAGAGAAATTCATGGAATAGACCAACTCAAGAAATACATTAGAAAGTGGTGATCAAATTGAGAAAGTTGAGAGCAAGACAAGTGTCAATCACAATGTACATCCACTCATAGTCAAGAGAAGACAAGTAAATGAAATCCATGATATGTGTATGAAAAATTTTCAATCAGGAGATGAAAAATTAAGATATGGAATTAGCACATCTAACAGTACATCTAAGAAAATAGATAAGGCTTCAATGGAAAGAAAAGAAAGGATAAAGTCATCATGTTGCTTTAATGACTACCTACTATTTTACGACAAGCTAAAAGAATGGTGTGCCTTCTCTAAGATTCTATAAGGCATATACTACTTTGAAGAAGCATTCGTTTCTTTGAAGTAGAGTCACCATTAGTAGGATTATATTAGACACCTCTCATGTTGCAAAAGTGTATGGAGTCAAAGGTATGTTTTTCTATGATTCTCTCATTATATCTTTGTGTATTTTCTGTCTACATGAGGTACTTGGAGATTTCTCTTGATGCACAAACAATTGAATTTTTAAGATTACAATCACAAGGTCTGTGTTAGCATAACATTTGATGTAACAAGTCTTCTTTAAGATCATGCATTGATATAGGGTTAGTTATACCTTATATCAAACCTCTAAGTCCTAGTCAAGTGAGTAACAACTGTTTATGATGTCTCATCTCATTATTCAAGAAAAGTGTGTTTAGTCTTAAATAAGTATGTTCCCTAAGAAGAGTATGTATGGTTATTATGATTGCCAAAGAGTCATTCCTCATAGTATGTATGGAGGTCCTCAAAAGAAAGTCAGATGCCTTATGATCACTCCAAAGTTGTAAAATACTATTCTCAACATGTCCTATTCAAGGTTTACATAATGGTTCCTATCATTCATCAACCATTCAAAGTACAAAGTGTTCTATGATGATTATTATGCTCTAACATGAATGATAATGCAGTCATGGAGTTGTTCATGGGATGTCAAGTAGGAAAAAGGTGTGTTGAATTCAACTAATTCTTATGTACTATCAGTCATAAATTTATCTGAGTGTGAGTGTGGAAGAGACCTTGAAATGATACCCTGTCAAAAAGACTTAAGCTTATAATTTGAACAAAGAAATTATCCAAATATGTTTCAGGCACTATCATCTAGCCACATGAACCTTGAAAATTCATAGTCAGATGTCTTGTGATCAATCCAAAGTTGTCAAAGATTTTTCTCAATCCATCCTATTCACATTTTGCATAATGGTTCATATCATTCATCAAGCATTCAAACAAAGTGTTCTATGATGAATATGATGCTTTGTCTTGAATGATAATGAGGTCATGGATTCATTCATGGAATTTCAAGTAGTAAAAAGGTGTGTTGAATTCAATTAATGTTTATGTAATCTCAGCCTTAGATTTCTCTAAGTGTGAGTGTGGAAGAGACCTTGAAATGATACCATGTCAAGAATACTTGAGCTTATAAGTTCAACAAAGAAACTATCTAGATCCTAAGATTTTCAAATTTTACAAAGAGATCATGGATTGACATTTAAGTCTGAGAAAGTGTTGGAAGTTTGTACACTACGTAGTAGATATGCCAGGTGGTAGTTATATGAGTAAACACTATTTATAAATCAAGTTTGGATCATCAAGAGCTAGTAAGGTCAAGTATGAGGAAAATATTGAAATGAAGCCTTGTCATGTTAATCCAAGAACTTCAAGAAGTTACATGAAGTAAAAATAAGGTTATGATTTCATCCTTATTCAAGGAATTACAAAGATAATCATGTGTGTTGTTAATAAGAGGCATTGTTTACTATTAATCCATTCCATTCAAAGAAAAATGACATAGAGATCTAATAAAGTGTAGCATGGTTCAAGACTTGAAAGGTATCTCAGAGTAGCAAGAATTGAATATGAAGAATGTAAGATCTTGAATAGATTCTCCACGATAATCTAGAACTGTTGAACCATCAATACACCTCACAATGTAAGAAAATACTTAAATTGAATTGTAAACCAATGAAAGCTTGATAAACTCTATTCCAAAGTGGCAAAACATGGGTAAGTTGGAAATGTTAGCACTAGTAACCAAAATATAGATATTAGATAGTAATACTTTCATGTGGAGAAGGTCAAAAAAACTGTAGACACAAAATCACGCACTTTGGGCAATTATCTAGTCCTCATTACATACTACTATTCATGTGATTCCTAAGTAAGAAAAGTACTAATCAACCCATGTCTTTGGCCACATTTCTTTTCCTTTCTGTTGTTACTTTTTGTCTTACACCCTTACTTGTTGAGTCCTTCCTTTTTTTTACACTTCGGTACATTTATCATCCTATACACTAGCGCCCAGCCATAGACGCCAGCGCTAGGAGTCCTCGTCCCCTCTGGGTGCCCATGTCCCCTTTGTACTTTACTCACACTTTTTGGGTCATTTCTATCCATTTAAGCATCTTATCTTTTTGTTAGTCATAATTTTCAAGGTTAATTACAAAATTCAAGTAAACGGAATCATATAAATATAAAGTTATGTGATCATAATAAGTGACCAAGCACTAAGCATTAGCTGTCACTGCCTAAGGTTGTATTCATCAATCATCTAAGAGCTTCATTGACATCTATCTAGCAACCATCTAAAGGGACATTAAGGGTTGGTTATTCTACATACACTTCATAGGAGGGAAGTTCATTATATTCCATGCTCACATCTATTACATTTATTTACATATATCTTACTTTGCTCGCTATCAAGTGCATGATACACACAAGAGCCACCTAGGGCATGATTCTACACACAAACACACATAAAACTTCATTGGGTCATGAGATGTAGTGCAATCACTTAGTCATAAGTTCACCATTGTGACAGACTGAGGACAGTTCTGACCCCTCATTCTGCATCTTTCTTTTTTTAGGATTTGACGTCTATTTGAGGGTTTTACAAGTTCCATATATTTATTGCGGGTTTTCAGTGACCTCGGTGATCTTGGTGTGACCTCATAGTGACACAAAGGAGAACAACGAGAGAATAACTAGTGAACCCCTCAGAGGAAGTTTCCCTGGAGCTTTTCCATAGACCCAGGTGCCTAGAAACAATTCTAGGGCACCCGTGGTGCCCCTGTCCCTCTCTAGGCTGCCCCAGTCTAGACTTTTTCTTCCATATCTACATTTTTCTGAGCTCCAGTACTATGTGGTAACAGTGCTCCATATTCTCTAGTTCACTTGGTCCAGCATGTCGGTATGCATCTTCAAGATTTCATTGTGAATTAGCTAAGTAATTTTTTTCTCCTCTCTTGTCACTTAGGGTTTCATCAATTTATTGCTTAGTTTTCATGGGTGTAATTTTTATACTTAATTGTTGTACTCATTTACTAGCTACTAATTAGCATTCAGATTAGGCATATACATTTTACATTTTTAGCTTAATCATTTTGGTGAACCCCCTCACTTAAATTCAGATTTTCCTTAAGGCTTTTCTCCTCTCATTACTATGGCTCACTCTTATGGTGAATTCATTGAATCCCACCACAAAGACCTTAATGATCATATCGCTGAGAATTTACATGGTCTAGACTTGCTTTTATTTGTTATTCGTGAGGAGGCCACCAATCTCACGGAGCTTAATGCTTCCCACCACCATCCCCACTTCCATGGCTCACTCAACCTCCTACCTCCACTCCTCCCACCTATTTCTACATTGCTCTTGTTTTTGTTTCATACTCCCACTAAACCACTTCACTCCACCTCTTGTTTCACACACACGACAAGTTCCCTCTAATGGCACTCAATATTTAGCCTCTCTTTATCAAGACCTTCATGAACACAAATCCGTTAATTACAACAGGCTACTTCTCGTGTGCATTTCCATATTTGGATTCCACTTTATTACTCTCACAGTCTATTTACACCAATCATTTTTTGCATACTCACTTCCTCCTAACTTTGTCACCCCCAAGCTTCCCATTTTTAATGGGCATGGTGACCCATAAGAGCATCTCTGAGAATTCCATGTGGCTTGTCTAGATTTTGCGGATGATCACATTCTTTTAGATAATATTTTTCCTTGCAATCTTGATAATTATGCTATCAATTATTCTAAGACCTACCTATCCACTTAGTAGCATCTTTCACACATCTAGCCAATTATTTTCTTACTCATTTTTCTATCAATATCGGCTCTAAGATCTCACACGCGTAACTTGCATAACTTCTAGGCAATAATCTAATGAACATTTAGTGGATTATTTCTTGTGATACAAGAACAACCTAGATAAGATGTCTAATATGCTTATGGACTCAAAACTTCAAGATTTATTCATTCAGAGTTTATTTTTACCTCTCTATGGGAGTGTTCTCTTTGAGACATCTTTGTTGTTTGATGAACTATGTCACACTTTTAAGCTACATGAAACTAAAATCTTATCTATAGGAAAACTTAAATATCATGAGAAAGTTTCCTCATTGACACACTTTCAAAGTACTTCAACTATTAAACTAACCAAAAAACCTGCTGACGTTAAGGTCACTGTAAATGTTGACTGCAACACCAAGTAACTTCAATGGAAACTTCCTATGCATACATTTACAACGTTGACTATTGCTCCATAACTTATATTATAACAACTTCTTGAGAGAAATCTTATTACGATTCCTCCTTTTCTTGATTTATATCCCTCTCATCCAAAAGGTCTAAATTACAATGAGAAATTTTTCTACAAATATCATTAATGTGTTGGAAATTATACAAATAAGTGTTTCAAACTTCGCAATATCATCCAAGATCTTATCGATGACAATAATCTTGAGCTTCTAGATCTTATAACTTCTGCACAAGTTAATGAAAATCACAAGCTCAAAATATTCAATAATCCAAATCCAAAACATGACAAGAAAGAGATTGACTCCTTGGCTAACCATACATATCGCGCAGTTCCTCCTCTTGTATCAAGGGCTCTAGATTTCCTAGTTGCTCATGCTGAAATCTATCCACCAATCATCTTTTTCCCTGATCATGATTATTATGCTACATTCTCTTCTGATCATTTACACATCTATGCTTCTATTAGATCCATCCCTATCAATAACACCAAAGTTGATCCATCATGGCCTATCAAGCACATGTTTCTATTCCACTTCTTGTTACTATTGGCTATCCACTATCACAAATTTCATATCCAATGGATAACTCATGTACGGGGTCAGTCAAACTTCAGAGTTACTATTGGTCCTTTAACCATGATTGTACCCTTCCTTGTAGCAAAAAATATTGAAGGGTGTGACTGTATCTTAGGTCTCAATTGGATTTACAGGTCTCATTCTATTATCTCCATGAATCATTTGCATCTAAATTTCATTCACGAATAATCAAGTCATCTCTATCAATGGTGTGCCTCCATATACTCTATGGTCACAACCTCCTCTTGAGGGTTCCATTGCATCACCTAATCCATCTAGTTCCCCGTGGCCTATTGAACCTAAAGCACAATCTGCTCCTATGCTTCACATTCACACATAACCTACATGGTCTCATCGCTCTTGCTAGTCCAACACATCAATCTAGGTCCATCACTAGGAAACAACTCCTACATCTAAGACATAACTTTACCTGCACATCATTCTACTCCACATAGGTGTCCATCACCTCTATGCTATACTTCACATAGGTCTCCATCACCTCCCCATTTTATTACACCTAAGTTCCCACCATATACTCATTGGTTGCATGCATATAGACTTCATTCACCTGCAAAGTGTCTATCTCATATACCACCACTCTTAGAGCATGGTCAAACACCTTCATGGCCACATGCATCAGGTAGAATACCTTCATCATTTACTTTTATCAGATAACTCATTCATCAACACACACTTTTTCAGGGAATTACGCTTATTTCTCACCCCTAACATCAACATGTGCCTTATACTTACATCATTTAACTCCTATATTTTAGCATATACATCTTCACACACACACACACACATGTTTTCATTATCCGATGACACACTCTTGTGCTTTGGTTCACACTTGATTGTTGAGAGAATCCTATATACATGAACCTCACACACATTACACTTCATCTTACACATACACACTACACGTCATATTCTAGCATATACTTCTTACACATCTTCATCACTACACGATCAACATACTCACAATGACTTATTCTTCCTATCACAATAGTCAACCCTAACAATACATAGTTCCTCACACCTACTCATCAAAACCAACTCAACACACACAACAAACATACACAACCTCTCTTACCATATAACATCGTCACATTCAACACAACGTGTAAGCATCATATCACTCACTTTATTCTTATGTAAAATCAACATATCGCATTATACATTCAACAAATCTATCACCATACCTATGTCACATTACACACTGCACTAGACATGACACCTTGCACTTGACACAATTTTCACATATTTTCATCACCATGCAATCCACATGCTTGCATCAAACTCTTTTTAACCTGCATTCCTAACACTTACATATTACACACTCCATGTATTTAAAATCAATCAGTTCTCTTTGTTAGCTATCAACAACATACTGACACTACTATCACAATAGTCTCAACATGTAACACAATCCACAACTTCACAAAATCTTACACAAACGACACATTACCGACATCCTTCTCTCATACGCAACCAACACATACAAATTACAACACAATACATATATCCCTCACACAACCAATATGACACACTACCCTATGATGCACTCTACTTACATGGTCCATACTTTATCGATGAGGGTATCCATCTCAAATAGACCTTATCAGACTCACCCATGTCATCAATTCAATCATTGCACTCATGCACATTTACACTATAGAACTCAACACTGTTGCACTTTGATGATCACATATTTCCATTATACACAACTCAAACCATTTCCCAATGACGCACTCTCATTTATGGTTCATTCTTGACTACTGAGGGGGCATAAATAAATGAACCTCATTGCATACATATACATCCACTTGGGGGGCGTTGCCTCTATCATTCACATTGCATTCCATTCCATCTCATCCACAACATATTGCATATCTTGGTTGCATTTACTCTTGCTTACTCATGCTTTTACATGTTCATCTTATTACACATGCTAGATAGATATCTTGTATGTCATTATCTTTATCATATACACATGTGTGTTCACTTGCCTTTCTAGTTGTGTGTGTGTGTGTGTGTGTGTGTGTGTGTGTGTGTGTGTGTGTGTGTGTGTGTGTGTGTGTGTGTTCACTTACCTTTCTAGTTGTGATCACAGTTTCTATAGATCTATACATGCAGCATGGATTTTTGGTGCATTACTTATTACCGGTCTCATAGAGGCTCCTGGGGGCATCCACATTCGTACATTACACGTGTTATTGTTTAATTTTTTTATAGCACACTACTTCATCATATTATACCCCCTTTGACATAATTTTTATCTTTCTAACATGCTAAAATGTGTGTCATGTCCAACATTTGTTATGCAAGTGTACTTTCTTCCATGGTTGTTTGTTACATTGTTTGTCATTGCTTGTTCTTTGTTTAAACTTGTTTTACGGGATTTTCCCTTTGTCTTTTGTGCACATTGTCTGCTTACGGCCACTTCGGCCTTGATTGTCTTGCGACATCGTGAGTGGTGTCCCATGTTTGCAACCCACTTTTCAAGGTCTACATTGTCTTCTAGTGTGTTTACATTTTCTTCTTATCTTCTTAGCTTACACATTAGATTGTACTTCTTCTTATACATGCATGTTTGTATTTTATTGTACTAACACTTGTCTCCTAGCCACTTTTTTGCATGTGCCTTGTTTTCTACCAAGCACATTCCCTCCCCCTACAACACACATTTTTAGCATAGTGGTTGGTCCTCTTTTGGGTTGCATACTCCTTCAATGATATCACACACACCCCAAATAAGGGTGGCATCATTTAGGTAAATTAGTCACCGCATACAACGTTATACACAAAACAACACAGTACCGATACAACATAGTTGTTAGTTTTGGACAGGGATTAGAACCATAATTGGGTCATTAGCACAATGATACCTTTCCTATATTTTTGTAACTAGGGGGAATTTACACAACGATTGTTATTTCAGCATAGTCTATGGAACTCCACACAATGGATTTTACAGGTTATACAATCCTTAGCAATTAAATTTGTACACATCATCTGCAGTGGTGTTCCATATTCTAGGGAGTATTTAAAGGTTAGAGGATGAAACCAGACATTCCTCTCTACACTACTTCTACCGTGGCATAGGATTGCCTAAAAAACCAACATTTCAGAGCGCTCTACCAACTTTCCAAGAAGTGGTTAAACGTTAGAGATGACACTAGACCTTTATCCCTACACTTCTTATGTACCATGGCATGAGATTGCTCAAAAAACTTACACTTCATCGACATCTTACAGGATCCTTTCCTACACTCTTTTCCTCATCATGGATCAAGTGCACATGTTCCTTTTTCACACTTTCATCATTTTTACATACTTCTTTACATACATTTTACACATATTTATGCATATCTGACTACTTGTTCATTCTTCTCTTTTGCATGTCCGTCTGTATGGGAAGCAGTAGTCAACATCATCACAACACATACAACAACATCATCATCGACAATAGGTACATCGTGATATCTACACATGTTTTTCCGCCCTAGGTTCATTTTCATCATCACTTTTTTACACTTTCTCCTCCTTGACATCCCTGCTTCACACTTTTATCACTCCATGTTTTTTCTAGTCCCTCAGCATGCTTTTCATCATTAATCTACATGGTTATTAGTTAGGCATCTCTATCTACTTTATGTTACCAAGCTTTCTGCTCACCAACATAAAGTGGGGGGAAAATGTAGACACTAAATCATGCACTTTGGGTAATTATCTAGTCTTGATTACATACTACTATTCATGTGATTCCTAAGTAAGAAAATTACTAATTAACCCATGTCTTTGGCCACCTTTCTTTACTTTTTGTTGCTTTACACCCTTACTTGCTCAGTCTTCCTTTTTACACTTCACCAATTTTCATCCTGGACACTAGCGCCCATCCAGGATGTCAGCAACGTCAGGTGCCCTCATCCCCTCTGGGCGCCCATGTCCCCTTTGTGCTTCACTCACACTTTTTGGGTCATTTCTATCCATTTAAGCATCTTATTTTTTTCATTAGTTGGCCTTTTTGGGGTTAATTATAAAATTCAAGCAAAGGAATCAAATGCATATAAATTTATGTGATCGTAATAAAGGACCAAGCCCTAAGCATTAGCTATCACCACCTAAGGTTGCATCCATCAAGCATCTAAGAGCTCCACTACATCCATATAACACCATCCAAGGGACATCAAGGATTTGGTTCTTCTACATACACTTCATAGGAGGTAATTTCATTTTATTCTATGCACACATCTATTACATTTCTTTACATCTAGTTATTTGCTCACTATCAAGTGTTACACACACAAGAGCCACCTAGGGCATGATTTCCACACACACACACACATAGAACTACTTTTGTTGTGAGATGTAGTACAGTGTCAGTTGTAAGTTCACCATTGTGACAGTTGAAGATAGTCTGACCCCTCATTTTGCATCTTTCTATTAGAAGGATTTGATGTCTATTTGAGGGTTTTACAGGTTCATTCTTCATTGCAGGTTTCTAATGACCTTGACAATCTTGGTGTGACCTCAGAGAAACCAAAGGCGAACACAAGTGAAAAACTAGTCACCATTCAGACAAGGTTTCTATATGTTTTCCACAAACCCAGGTGCCTAGAAATAAGTCTAGGGTGCTCGTAAGCACCCTTGTCCCTCTCCAGGTGCCCCAGTCTAGCTTATTATTCCAAATTTGCATTTTTCTAAGCTCCAATATGACAGTCTGTGCTTTGTATTTTCCATCTTTCTAGCTTTTTTCATCTTTCAAATCTCTCTAAATCAGCTAATGCTTCTCACCATCTCTTTGCACTTAGGGTTTTCGCTTTATCGCTTAGTTTTCTTGGCTTAATTTATGTACTTAATTTTTGTATTTATTTACTGATGCAATAACATCAGATTAGTCATATAAATTAACTTTTAGCTTAATCATAGACTTTAGGTACAATTCTCAGAGCTTGAAACGAATTCATGTTCACTTTATTGTGATTTATCTTCTCTCAGGTTCACTCATAAACCCTCTTAGGGTTTAACAAGAGTTTGATACTTGGTGGATTTACTGATGGATTTTGGAGATGAAAATTGATAAATATTATATTGGAACATCCCTTGCATATAATTTTTTGGATTTAGGACCTAATTCAATCTATATCTCTCCCAATTCCTGACAGTACCCTTAGATGGTTGTAGGTGTGTAAAGGAGACCTAATTTGTTACTACATCAGTATGATTGGAGGATTTTTTGTGAAGGATTCCCTAATGAGTTTTTTCACAGTGATAAATAGCCCAAATGGGTATCTCAAATAGTGTCTTTCTTGTTAAATAAGTCATCTCTTCACAAGTTATGTAAAACTTTATCTCTAGACAAGGCTAGTTAAGTAAATTTGAACTAGCTAATAAAAATGGTGATTGAAAAAGAAGGTGAAAGATTCAGTCAATGAAATTTATTATACACCTTGGGGATATAAAGGATTATTAAAGTTGTATCTAATTTTTTACGACATACATTGGCTTCTCCATTCATGAAACAAGAAAGACAAATTCCTTTAAAGAACTAAAATGGTAATTTTTGAGTAGAGTCGAAGGCGTGAACGGAGATTATTATTTTATGTACCTTCTTGATTGATTACATAAATGGCATGAACATTGTAAGAATAAGAAATGTTTTTGATCAGGACATTAAGGTGAAAAAGGTAAAACCTGTCAAGTTGAGGATTGACTGGCATATCCATAAGCTTCTTCATGTCAAGTCTAGGTAGAGTTATAACTGATGGTCCAAATAAAAATTGTAAAAGTGGTGGCATTCATATAATAATGAATCCATGATATAACCATGTTGGATTAATCATAAACTTTGTATATTTAAAAGGATTTAACAAGGGTGGTAGGTTTTCCAAGTTGAAGCATTATCTTAAGATGGTATGGAAAGCATAAGTTCTAGGTGACAGAGTATACCCTACCCTTTGTCTCAAGAAGATAAGAAATCCTACAAGGATGAATATCAAGTTCCCTATAAGGTCTCCCATCCATCATGGAGATGTCACAAACATCATAATACATAAGGAGAATAATGCTAAGTTTTAAAAACTATGAACTTTGTACAGACCGAGCATATGCAAGGTATGAAGTTGTATATTCATCTTTGAGAAAATAACAGTAAGTCAAGGGTACAAAATATATGATGTGCTCTTTACATAAGGATGCATGGTAACATAATGTCAAGAATAAGATAGTATGTTCATAGTTCTATGAGAAGACAAGGATATTGATGGTGCTTAAAGTTTTGAAGATGCATCTTAAAGACCCAGAATAAGGACCTACAGATATGGAAAGACCTCTCTATGTATGAAAAGCTATATGTGTTAGTCAAGGTGATAGTTTGGTGATAAGGAGGATTGAGTGGAAGGACCAATTTGAGTAAACATTGCATTATTCTAAGACACATAAAATGGTTAGAGGCCCAAGATAACATGCTACAAAATTGTGTACATCACTCAAGAACAGGGAGAGTCGTCTCTAACATTCTATAAAGTGATTTAAATGAAAAGAGAAAAGATGAAGAACCTTGAGATGATAGAAATTCATCTAATTCAGAGATAGTGATAGCTAAAAATATTGTATGGTTAGTAAGCATAAATAATGAATTGATTCAGGATGATGAAGACTAATTGAAGTCTTAATAGAGTATAGTACAAATCAATGACAATGTACTACAGTTTTGAAAATTCCACTTGGAGCAAAGAAGAGTTAAGATTGATCATTGTTTTAATGGTCTAAGTTTCAATTAGGTGAGATAAGTGAGGTTGGAAAGTATTTTGACAAGAGGAGAAAGTATTGTATGTTAGTGTAGGTTATTATTTATCCTTTTATTTATTTATCAGGATAATTATTACACTTGTGTTAGCCCTACACTTGTTGGGTTAGCTTGCTTAGGTGTAGTAGTTGTGTGGAGTTAGCTTAACTACCGGTATCAGTTAGTGGGAGTTCTTCACCACTGATTTAGGTATTAGTTGCACTTCCCTCCTCCTATATGTACATCTTTCTTGTTGAATAATTCAATTCATTCTATTGTAATGTATCGAGCATTATGGATTATGATGGATTTCCATATATGGTATTTTAGCTCTTTTGCTTTGCAAATCTAATGTGGTGTGCTATTATCATCTGAGATCACGGCTTGGAACAATCTTCTTATCATTCCTTTCATGGTATCAGAGTGATAGATGATGTAGACATCCATCTTCTCTCTTGCGGGGGAGCTATTCTAGTGGATCCCAATGTTAGTTTGTCAGTGTTCGAGTAGTTAATTTTGAAAACTCATACAGATCTATGGTGTCACTCTACCCATTTTGCAGTATGGGAGGGTGTGGTGTTTATATTGCTTCTTTAGGTTTCGTGTCCTTGCCTTGTTACCTTATCTTTTTCTTGGATTGTGGCACTCCTATTTATTTGGATCTCGTATTCGCCTTGTTTCCTTGGTTGTTCTTGGATTGTGGCACACCTATTTGTAGCAGTTGATCAAATTATGTTTGGTGTTTGTTTTTCACTTTTGACATCACTCCATTAATAGTCTCCTTGCATGGAGCTATTCTGGTGAAGCCTAGTGTTAGTTTTTTTTAGTTCTATGATCAAGCAGTGGATTCATACCATAGTGCACACCACACTTCTTCAGCATTGTACGAGTTTTTAGAGCCTACCTTCTGAGGATATCTTACAGCAGGATTTTTCTCTCTACTTTGTTATTACTAGTTTTGGGTACCTTGCGGTGTCCATTTTTCCAGTTATTGTACGTGGGTACCTCATCATGCCTTGTTGCCGGGACCCACTTTATTTTCCACCCACCTAAGCTATTCTTATGGGAGGTTGTTAGTGTAGGTTATTATTTATCCTTTTATTTATTTATCAAGATAATTCTTACACTTGTGTTAGCCCTACACTTGTTGGGTTAGCTTGTTTAGGTGTACTAGTTGTGTGGAGTTAGCTTACTAGTTGTGTTGAGTTAGCTTCTTAGTTATGTGGAGTTAGATTACTAGTCTTATGAAGTTAACTTAACTACCAGTATCATTTAGTGGGAGTTATTCACCACTTATTTAGGTAGTAGTTGCACTTCCCTCCTCCTATATGTACATCTTTCTTATTGAATAATTCAAGTCATTCTATTATAATGTATCGATTATTATGGATTATGATGGATTTCCATATATGGTATTTTAGCTCTTTTGCTTTGTAAATCTAATGTGGTATGATATTATCATCTGAGTTCATGTATTAGAACAATATTCTTATCATTCCTTTCATTGTAACCATGAAAATCACTAGACCAAGCTAACAATTAAAAACACTAAAAAAATAACTTCATGACAGAGCTAGATAGATTGGCTCACCTATATGATAGAAGAACAAGGTATGAAACTCCATTACTGGCATAGAAAATCAAATATGGATAGTATAAACCTTGAGGGAGAAATAATGAGGTGTATTATGTAGTATACAAGGTGTTATAACATGTCGAAGATTAGTAAAAATGCACTCAAATCTCAACTTGGGAAACTAAGTCCTAAAGATCATGTGAAAATCATACATGGTAGAATGAAGCTTAGATTGAGAGTCTGAAACAGAGGTAGAAATATTTGTAAATGATAAATCTAATCCTCACTCAAATTATAGACAGTTGGCATGTGAATTTCACATGAATTCATCTTCGCATGGGGAGGAATAGTGAATTTGATGCATATTGAAGACCAAAATAGGGATAAGGAAGAAAAATACAAGAGAAAGAGAAAGAAATCTTAATGATGGATTTGGTTAATTTTTCAAACCAAAATAGAGGTCAAACAAGATAATGCAGGAGGAGACCATGAATACATATAGGTAATTTATCATTAATTTAAAAAGGGGGAGAAGAATAAGGAGGTTTTTCCGTCAATGATAGAGGGGGAGATTATTGGCATGAGGATGATGAGTTTTTATTGATTTCAAAGGAATATTAATGGAAAAAATAAGGATGTAGGAGATCTAGAGGGAGCTTGGAGTGAGTAAAACAGGGCAGAACAGGTCAAAGGCTTGAGAACACATGAGTAAACACTGAATTCTTGAGGAGATAGTGACTATCAGAGGCTCAGAGGTGGTGTAATATCATGCCTTGATTATGTCATATCTATTTTATTAGGTATGTGATGTGGAAACATGGATAGAATGATGAACACATTGCACATGAGTTGAACTTGTCAGACTAGCTCAATTTAGGAGGCTTAACCCTTAGGCCTAGTTACCAAAGTGACCTTGAAAGGTAAAGTGAAGGCTTGAGGCTTATAGTGAATCATGATAGAGTCATAAAACACATAATAATACATGTTTAAGGGGATACAGGGTGAATAACATGACATTCATGAGGAGCTACATTGCAAACTATCCCAGGTTGGCCTAATTCAAGCACCTAAAATGAAGGTATGAAGAAAAAAAAGTTATTGCAAGCTAATAGAGGCATGAGTAGTGTGTAGGGACATTTTCAATATTCCTAATATGAAGTTATAGGTCATAATTCAACTCTTGAGAGGCATGGTTAGAGTCATTAATAGGATTGCCCTTTAGGAAAAACACATTTAGCATGCCCAAATAAGATGGGATTGGGAGTTTCAGAGTGAAATAGGACAAAGTGACCATTGGATATCAGGGAGGAGATGTTCATGAAGGTTTTTACCAAATTTTATGACCCGAGGAAGATTTTTGTTGAAAAAATTGCAATTTTACCAAAACCAGGTTAAGTAAGGTATGTTAAAATAACACTTTGGTTTCTTAGCATTCAAGATAAATTGTGGAGCCTCATTCAAATAAATCATAAGAGAAATTTTTTAATAGAATAGAGATAAAAATATTTTAAAAATTTTTTAAGGCCAAATGGATTAGAAATAAGAAAGTTCTATTGATTTTTGTTGAGCTAACTTAAACCCTCCTAAAACCCATCATAGATTAGTATGGAGAAAAATGTTTGGTTAAGTGCTCAAATGGAACTATTTTTCTTGTTTATGACCTTGAGCATGTAGATAATTCATCAACTCATATTTCCATGGTGGTTTTATATATTGAATCATGTTGTAACCCACAAGAAAATAAGATTTTTGTGAAGATTTCAATGCACAAACAAAATTTATAAAGGAACCCAAGTTCAATTTTTTGTGAAGGAAACCAAACATGAAGGTACAAGAATATACATGATAAATTTGCAAAATAAGGTGATTATTTTTCATCCTAAATAGTATTAAGGGATCCCATATGAGCTATGAGAGTGTTTGCATGGATTGATGAAGTGATTCCATGTATATGATCTAGTGGTGCAAAATTGACTTCTTGAGTTAGTGAAGAAGCTTGTTGTTACAGGTGATTAGATGGATTTTGTTCAAACAAAGTATACTTTTAAATGTGTATATAATTTTTGTATGATGTCCTTGGATTTCTCAAATCATTAGTTGAGATTGGAGAGCACTTTGAAGTTGTTTAAAAATAAGAAGTTGAAAACTTGTTTTTAAGCTCCCAGAACACAGTCATACCAGTTTGAGAAATGATGTTGGTTGAGTTCTTTCTCCCTTGATCAAGAGAATGAAACGAGTATTTATAGAAAGAAGACTTCAAGATATTTTTTTTGATGTATGATAGGTGGTTGGATGACAAGGTTTATTTCTCCAAACAATCAAATCTTGAAGAAAGTTTTTTTTGCATGAAAACTCAAGTATACCTTGATCAAATCAAGTATCATATGGCATGAATGAAGAAAGTGATAGTTTCTCTGAGACTTGAGGGTAGTCTAGAGATAAATTTCAACTCTCCCAAATCATTTTTGGATCTTGAACCCACAAAAATTAATTATAAATGAGCATGCGCCATGAATTCAATTTTTAGTACCTCCATGACCAAGTTTGAATCTATGTGAAGTGTGAAAGAGAAATGTCGAGTTAGGAAGGATGTGAAGGGGTTATGGATCACATGAAGAGTCTTGTAACATCCTTTTATGTTTGGGACACTTGTTCATTTGTGTAAGAGAGCATGAATACCAAGGGAAATCGCCAAAGAGGAAGAAGACAAAAATAAGTACATGGTAGTTACAAAAAAATATGTCAGATTTGAGTGTAAGAAGATTCTCATCAATTTTACAGCGAGTTAAGGAATTTTTTTTATAAAAATTAAGATAACCACATCCATATCAGGTAGTGTAAGTTATTCAAATGTGTGACATGTAATCAGGTGTAATCATTGCTAGAAATCAATTTGTGTGAGGTCATCTTCCCCTTCCTAATTCAAGTTTCCAAGTGAAGTTGAAGTGTTCATGGGCATGATGTTTCTGACTATAGATCCTATCAATTCCTCATGAAGAATCTTAAAGCTAAGGTCAAACATGACCAAAATATAAAGGCTACACAACCTTCCACTTTAGCTCCTTTATTTTTCTCTCATGATGGGTATTACGTGCACACCGACATTGATTGTTGGCATCTGCGTAGCCAGTGTCCCATCCTCAAAAATTCTTCCTATAACTGGAAGTGTAGATTTTATTCATCTCATAACAGACCATATTCCCCTAGACTGACTAGATCATAACCTAGTTACATACCACCACCTTTCTACAATCCTTGTCCTTCCATGAATGAAATTTGGCATGACATTCTCACCCAACTAAAGGACTACATTGATTACCCCTTATTCACCATGAGATCCGAAGTTCATTGGCAAGTTGCTATTACATAGCATGCCATAGAGGACCTCATGAATTGTGCTAGAATTCACATCTTACATCAATTTGATGACATCATCACTAATACATTATGATCTTTTGCCCCTCATGGCTAGTTATCTACAAGTACATTGATTACATATTATTTTCCTTCTTTGGATTGAACCCTTGCCATTGCTTGGGCTCTTGGCCCCTAGTTATGTTTGTACATGCTACCTTCTACCTTTACTTG
Organism: Taxus chinensis; assembly: GCA_019776745.2. Taxonomy (NCBI): domain Eukaryota; kingdom Viridiplantae; phylum Streptophyta; class Pinopsida; order Cupressales; family Taxaceae; genus Taxus; species Taxus chinensis. The sequence continues at coordinate 238,655,527 of CM034146.1, forward strand.
GGTTGTCGATCCCCATTAGTTTTTTCACACAATTCCTCATATCTCGTTACATCCTTTCTTGGGATATTTTCCCCACTTAGATATATCATCGTGTACACCCTGGTTTCTCCTACCATTGGAATGCCTCAACCTCGATTCCAACTATTTTGGCTTTGATTCACCCTATTCTTTCCTATTGGATCACTGTGATATTTTAGGCATCCTTTCTTAGGCCTATGGCCTTATTTGGATAGATTTATCCAATCACGCCATGAAATCCTATGATTAGATGCCTTGGCCTTGTTCCACCTCTTGACTTCTTCACATTGTGTGGGTTGGGATATCCTATCGATCCCCTTCCCACAAAACTTACCTATCTAATCCCATTATCATTAATCCTAAGTAACATGGGTATATTTAAATACATACATGCAAAAATTAGGAAAATGATGAGAAAATCAACAAAAAAACAAACATCCAACATCCAATATATATTGAATCAATTTTTATACATTGAAAAAATTATATAAAATCAATACATGGCTCTAGCCCATCTATAATTTGGTTCAAGCACCCTCACCCCTTGTGGGGCCTCTGGGTCTCTGGATACTTTGGGCTAATGGGGTTGTGCTAGTATCTTTGGTTGTGTTGGCTAGGAACTCTACATTACATCGGGCTCTGGAAGGATCTCCCTACACTCTTGTCAGTTGTGTCTCCAAGGTAGTAATCCTCTTCGTTGCTCTTTGGGCATCTGATAGATGAGCTGCCTACTCCTAAACCAAGGCTGTTATGCCTATAAAATAATATGCAACATAACATCTATGATTTCAGTAGCTACCAATGCTTATGTATCCAAATATCTTTATGGTGTCTAGGCTACCTCTCCAACTATAGGAAATGAGCTCACTAAATCTCTTGCCAACGGTGTTGTGGGATCCAAAATCACTCTAGTATCCTAGATATCCAACAATGGATCCAGGATCTCATGGTGATAACTCTCTGTTAGGTAGTGTCACTCCTCAACCGACCACTCTAAATAACTAAAAATGACACATGTTACTTATGATATCCATATAACACGCAAAAACACATCTAAATAACATCATAACACGCATACCTATCTACTCAGGCCTCTATACGACACTCTCACCATTTCTACGGCCACCCAATACCTCCTCCTCTTCCTCGTCATGACAATGTCTAGATCCTATGCATTATGCCTACCCATCTTAGGGCACCAATATCATGTCCCCTCTATGTTGTGGTCTTTGCATGTCTTAGGTGCATGGCCATCTAGACCCCAATCAGAGTCAAATAGCCTCCTCCTAGCCACCACATCTTATGTTCCCTCATCCATGGTGTTAACTACCCTACTACTCCTCTTTTGGTTCTAGGACCCACTCCACCTACACCACCAACCTATGAAGTTGTATCGGTGGTTCCTCAACATGATCCCTCCTCTGAATCACTAATGACTATGATCTATGGTAGTTTTTGAGCATCCCCACCATGTCGATGTTGCATATTATATATTTTATGGGGTCGTAATGTTAGTACCCTCACCTCTACTCATGAGGCTTCTCTATTATGTCAACGCAGGTAGGGTGGTAATGCTAGTATCACCACGGGTGCTGGTCACCCAAATTACCTTGGGACATTTCTCATCACATGGGTCTCCACCCAATAGACATTTTCACTTTGGTGATGGAATTCAAGTACTCTATTATGGGCCAATTGGACCACTGATCGACATTCTATTTTTAGGTATTCCATGTAAAAGCATCCAGACCCACCTATGCTAATGGTCAGATTTCTCTAATTGTTCTCACTACTTGCCCCTTTGGCGACTGAAGTACTCTTAGGGCATCCACCACTACTGCCAATGGTTTCCATGTTAGCCTATACATTACAAACCTCTCATATATCTAAGTGTTCAATAATATGATGGGTCCCATGACCCTATCAACTTTTCATATGACCATATACAGATTTTGCACCAATTACACCCATATAGTGGTGCCCCAGCTGAATAATACCCCATGATCTATAATATCTCTACATAGTATGATAAAAAATAATGGTATTTTTCTATCTTCTTTACATGGCACACTATATATGCCACAACAATATCCATAACTACTTTTTGGATACCTATAATCCCTACAGTTTGTACTATGTTGTGTTGGATACATAACATACTCTCATTGTATGTTGTAATCTAGTAGCCTATATAGTTAAGGCTCTCTGATTTGCAACAGCTGAACTTAGATCAAAATACATACGGGTTCCTCCAATAGGTAACCTCAAAATCCCATGAACATCCTCCAAGTTCAATGCCATCTTCATAGTATCTTGTCCCATCCACCACCAAGAGGTGTTGGATCTAGTATCTCATGTAGCTAGGAACATCTATAATAGATCCAAATCCAATGGTATCCTGGGAATATGCATGATGCCCCCAAAACCCCAACCATGTGATTGGGTTACCTTTTCCTGAGTCAATCTATAAATCAAACCACTGATCCATGATACATCTACAATCGTCCATAGGTGTATCATATGCTCTTCTGACACACAAAAAATGACAACAACCAAGCATTACAAGCATACAAAATCAATTCATAAAAAAAATCAAAGTTTATAGCTTACACCTACAACTTTCTTATGCTATTGGCCCCTAACAACATTTTTCGCCCATCCTTGAGCCATCAACCCTCTTGTTGCAAATGGGTTGATGGCGTCTAGCCAAAAATCGACCACAAATTTACCAAGTTTACTCACAAAAATCAACAAAATGAAATTCATATCCCTCCCAAACCCACTTTTATTTTGTCCTAACCTACACGATGATGAAAGTTTTGGCAAGAATGACTAGCTAACGAATCTAAAAGAGAAAAAAGAAAAAATAACACCTAATCTACTCAACAAAATTAAAATACAATTTACTTACCCATATTCACACCCCACCACATGCTCCACCTTTTTTTCCTCCATTTCCACCTCGTCCTCATGCCATGATGTCAAAATACACCCAAATTTTGAATTCTAGAGCTCAGTTTTCTCAATTTCAAAATTAGCAATAAGAAAATAAAAATCCAAAATCACTATATAAAACTCAAAATTTCTATTCAAATGTGATCACAATAAAATTAAATCTTCTAATGACTATGATTTTTTCTCTTGAACTCCATAAAATGTATTTTTTTGTTGCATCTTAATTGTGTTCTTATGTCATTCATTTTGAGCTATTACATGCATACTTTCAACGATCTTCAATTTTTACCTATTTTGGACACCATACAATCTCAACATATCAACATCCATCCCATGGGCCCCTAGCTAGGTGATTTATGTCTTATTTTACTAATGACCCTCTATTTTTTATTTTCATTTATGCTTCTTCAGGGTTCTTACATCCTTGCTTGCACCCACACATGGTAGGATGAACGACACTATCAGGTATGCATTTGTGGGTATATTTCATTTTAGCTAGTCCTTTATGCACTTACTTTAGTATCTACTTTCGATGTTGGTGTTATAGACTATTTATTTCTGATGAACACCTCATGTTTTTCTATTGTGACATGAAGTGATTAGTGAATGGGGCATATGTATACACCTAATTTTTCACTTTTCATATTGCATACCTAGTACTAACAATTTCCTTTATGAAGATATGAGTCATTGATGCATCTATTTATTGAGTTGGTTTTTTAAGGGGCCTAGCAGGAATGGGGTATGATTATTCACGTAATCATTATGGGTTAGAGACATTACATAGAGAGAGTATAGTTATGTGGTCCCAACCTTAGTTGTCCTTACACTAGTTATCCTTGTCCCTTTATGTCTCATAAACACTACACATCTGACACTTTTCTTGCATCTCACTAATTGGCACCTATTTTTATTTTTTCATAACACATTATCATCCTTCTCATAATTCATTTGTTATGGAAATGGTGTTAGGTTTTTCCCTAGACAACACTATTACACATGAGATATGGCATTATATATATACTCACCACATCTTGACATTTATGAAGGAAGGATTCCAGAATCATAGGAATTGCCATTTTCTCTTCTCTCTTGTGTCAAATTTTCATTTTCTCACTAATCTCTTAGATCATCTTGTACTTGAATTGGATTATATTGGACACTCTTCTTCTTGGTTGGATTGTTTCTACTACTGGGTCATCTATAGTGAGTCTATGACAAGAATGGTGTTCCCCTTCTCCACCTAATAGTGATTCTCTCTCATTATGTTGCTTCTCTAGAGAGATAGATGCATCAACGACCACCCCATATGTAATTGATCTAACTCTCTTAGTCATTTTATATATATTAGTTCATTTCCCTTCCCTATTTCTATATATGCTAGTTAGCATAGTGATATTATTTGATCATCTCCTTAGCTTTCCTTTATCTACAATTCAATTATATTGTGTATTTTTTCCTTATCTATCATTGATCTATACCTCTTTTGACCCATTTACTGATATTCCAAGAGGGTACTCTCCTCTATCTTGATAGTGGGCCTTGGAAACCCTAAGTTGACCTAGTGTAGGGATTACTACCATATAGATATGTGACCTTAGCGCTGGATGTAGCCTCTTTAAATCTATCCACTATATATTGGTTCATGTGTGTCACTTATTCATTTCCTTAATGCCCTTGTAGAACATAATACTTAAAAGTGCAAGTTATAGAGATACATTTTTGGCTCACCATACAATTTTTACCCATCTTGGTTTTAGTTGTTTGTTTTAGAAGTTTTTTAGCACAAATTAAGCATGATAACAAAAATCATGATTATTTTTGAAAATAAAAGTATAAATCCACATCCTCAACATTCTCTGACTTCAATCCATCATCCACTTTGTCATTAATGAGGTTTTGCATCAACGAAAACACCTAAACAACAACATGCAAACAATATCATCCTTTTTCATTTATGGAAAACCACCAAAAATTCTACCCCTTTTTACATTAATGACAAAGGCATACATGTACCTGCATAATCTTCACCTTTAATTTCTTTATAGAGTCATGATTTGGTTAGAAACATCAACCAAAGGTCTCATCTTAGCTCAAAATCTTTTAAATTTCATTCAAAATCTAATTTTAGCCTTTTTCAAGAATAGAAACACAATACTCCCCTTGATAAATGCACTAACACCATCTAATCATGCCAATGAGCATGAATAAAACATCATCATACCTCTAGTTTGGGCTAAGAAACCATCATCCACCTTCTATTGTCATTTTCCCTCCATACTCTATTTCCACCATCATGAAATCATTGTAGTAACCCTATACCTAAATTAAATTCCTCATGATCATGCCAAAAATGATGCACAAGAGAAATATGTTACATCATACCTTCATTTTTAGGCCAAATCAACTTGTCAAGAGGCAAATTTGGCTTTTCTCTTATCATTCTTATCTTCAAACTATCTCATGGACAAATATCCCTAAATAAATATCTCAGTGCATTATAGACCAACTTTGAGGAGCTCAAGAATACCATATATACCATGATAATGCATTTCAAAACTCCCCCTGGACTTAAGACAACCATATATAGTAGACAAGAACAAAATCAAGCTTCTTACCTTCCTCATTTGGCTTGAGAGAATTTCAAACACTTATGTACAGTCCTAAAGTACATTGTTAGTCCTTGACAATCATATATATATGAGATAATGAAAATATGACCTCAAAAAGTCTAACTTTCGAGATAAAAACCCAAATACATACCTCATAATCCTAGAATACCTCCAAACCATCTTCTATAAGTACACACACATGATCCCCCTGATTGGTCTAAGTCATACACATCATCATACAACTATAGAATCTCTTTTTCATATCATTATACGCTAACTATCATCAACACATCAAATTTACCTTCAAATCTAGCTTCAACTTCGTTAAGAGACTTACTCTTCTAGCATATGAATACACCAAGAACACATTCAAGATAATGATCTCACTAACTAGGTAGGATCATACGCCTCATCCACCTGTAGAAGAAACTATTTGGACTATTGTTGCACCGTGACAAACTTACTGAGATCATGATCTATCAACTTTGACTCAAGCATGAATTAATATGCCAAATCAATCACTTCTACAGTATCTCATTATCTTGGGCATTTTAACAAATAAATTAAGATCTCATATATCCTTCAAATGTTAATTTCATCATACTAAAATAACACCTACAATCATGTAGGTTGAAACTTTGAAGAAAAAATGATCATACATTGTCATAACACTTTCCACTAGACACCCATTTGCAATTTTGGATGACATTCACTATTTATTCCTTATAAATCATCTTGAAAGAAGATTAATATGACATAGATAATCTTGGTAATCACTTCATACCTGTGAAAATATTATACTCTTCCTCGTATGCTATACATACCTGTAGCAAGACATCTTGTACTTAGATCAACAAATGGACCCACCAAACTTACTAAAAACTGTAATGAAATTCTTTCATCAATTTCAAGACCCAAATCATCTCCAAACATTTTTAAACCAATGAATTAGATTCTCATACCAAGTAAGAAGGAAAAAATTATCAATCTTACCTGTAGATGCTTAAAACAAACTTCTGAGCATGATTTACTTTACATTTTGACACCTTTCCTTCACTATGATTTTCATTTGGATGGTAGAAATCATGAAGAACACTCTTCTTATACTCAGTATTCAACATCAAATCCATTTCACTCATGCTCAATGAATTTGGAATATTCATAGCTCACTGATGATGACTTATAGACTTGTTACTGGCAATACATACCCAAGTACAGTTTAGATTCTTCAAGAGTACATAGATGTAAACCCTCACTTATGTATACCTTATTCAATATTATTACACTAATTGATAGGTTTTACATTCTTACACATGTCTTATAGGCTATGAGAATCAACAAATATTTCATTATACCTTATTCATATTATCAAAATGCTCATACACAGTTAACTAGTCCTTGAATGAAGAGAAACCACACCTAACATTTTGTGCATACACTTTCACAAGAAGACCATACCTGAAATGAACATTGATTTAGGCATAATAATACCTTTATGAACCTAGAAGATAAGTTCCAAAATATATATACCCATAGCTTAGATCATTCATAGGTAAATAGGTCTTTCTAGCACCTTCTCTATAAAAGCACAGTACTGTCAAGGATTCCAAAAGATTAGAAAACTTCCAAGGTCTAAAACCTCTTGAATATCAAACTATATATTTTCTAGATACTTTGTACAAAATTTTGACTTTAAACTCCACCATTTTCTCCTTCAAGTTCATCATTTCATCCATTGTGCTCAATTTACAAGGTTGGAACCCAGTTAGGATAGAGAGGTTTAAAAATGCACTAATTTTGACTTCAAGATCCCAAACAAGATCATCAACACTAAAATAACATTCCTTCCACATATGAGCACATTTTTTATATGTTTTAAGAGAAATATTACCATGTGCATTCCTGGATCCACCTTGATTTTGCCTCATTATCCTTTAAGAACAGTACATAGTTCTTTTCCTATATACTATTTGATCAAATTATCATGCTTGATGGACCACCACATCTTCAAATCTTATTTTCAATACATTGGAAAACCTGACATTATGATGAACACCTCATACATGGAGCATTTGGACTTAGACAACACAATGAGACCATGACAGACCAAGGGATGACCTAGGAAAGTAGTAGAAACTACACATATTATGACTCACCAATTGATCTCACTACATAGATTTACACACTTCATAGGCCCTAGGACACACATGATTTATGCATTTACAACTTATGACCATCTCATGATACACCATTTTGTCTCATACCAATCAACTTGAGGTAACCCAGACTATAAAATCATCCATCAACACTAACTACTGACACAAACATAAGAAAGAATTTTCACATGAATTAATTGACACAAAAAACTGCTTGTAAGAAATTATCATGACTCTTAGACACACTGAATCATATCAAACTGAAAATACACCTTGATAATGTAGACTCAGACTTCAATAACATGAACATGTACTCATGAAGACAACAAGACTTAAAACTTGGCTCGCACAATATGATCAATCACTTAGATCCACAAGAACTTGCAAAATGACTTGAGAAGACATACCTTGACATCATGGAGGAGACTTACTTTGACTTAGACAACTCCCCCTCACTCCAATGCTTCATATGGACTGATATACCCCTGATAACCATAGTAGAGGCATATGAACACCATGAAGACTTAAAAGAAGTTATTCAAGAGGCTATTAGACCTCTTAGAAACCTATAAAACTCCTCTCTTATGATATGAAATATGAGTTATACCTTTCCTTCCATCATCTCCAACTCTTGATGAGATACCAAGATCTCTTCTAGGCTCCCAAGTCCTTTTTAGAACATTATCATGCATCATAGGCATTTGAAAGTTTCCTTCGTGCATTCTAGAACCTTGAGCACTTTTTTTTGTGGTGAAAATTCATGGTAGAAATCCCTTACTTCATGACCAACCTTTTTATAACTGTAAAAAATCACTACATTTTTCTTCTTAAAACCATCAACATGATAAAATGAATCATTCAAGAAAAAATGAGCAACACCTACCTCATTGCACTTATAACATACCATAATCTTAGTATATTCACTTATATTATCTCTCCATGGTTGAGTATCTCTATAAGACCTTCTGCATTATTTAGACCTATGACCAAATTCATTACAAGTATAAAAACATCCATTGAAGGTTCTTTCATACCTTGAGGCATTAGGTTGCCTAACTGGTGTAGTCTTATCTTTTTTTATGAATGATAATTTATTTTCTTCCTTGATTCTTGGTTCACCAACTTATTTGCTTAAAACCAGGTCCTCTTGCTTCATTTCCTTGTCCTTGACCTCAACTTTGAAGCCTAAACTAGCTTTTTTACATAAATATTTATGATTGATCATCATATAACTAAGAGCCTTGGAACTTCCTTCAAATTTATGATATGACATCACCTTACTTGTTGCATCTGATATCTCCTTCTTAAGATTAATAAATTCTTCTTACATAGATTGCAAGTTGAGATTCATGTTACTCATTTGAATTTCTAACTTTCTCATAGTTTCATCAGTAATATCTTAATGATCCCCTTCAAGTTATTGAATCTTTTCCTCATATTCATTGACTTGAGAAGTTAATCTCTTATTTTTATTTTTAGAATTCTCTGGTTTGTATTGTACACAATACAAATCAATCCTTAAGCCATCATTATCTTCTTCATTCACTTTGCAAGAATCAGGTGTAAGATCACCCCACAAAGTAGAACCTCCAATAGAAGATCTCATAGTTTCCTTTGTCATGAAAAAGACTTCATCACCTACATCTTTTTTATCAAATTCAAACTTAGAATCAAATTCATTGCATGCTTCAGAGGAATAGACGTATTCCTCGGTATATAAACTCTTCTTACACTTCTTCTTAAAATCATCCTTTTTGAACTCTTTCTTATTTTTATCATACTTCTAATTTTTCTTCTCATGATCACTATTGTGATCATCAATCCCTTTCTTATCAAGTCTATGAGGACACTTAGCTGCAAAATGACCTAATTTACTAAAAACAAATCATTTGAAAAGGAACTTTATGCTTGTACTTACCAATTCCAACATTCAGCATTCTAACAACTATGGAAAATAGTTCTTCATCACCTAGCTCATGAGCATCATCATCGACTTTGACCTTCTTATCCACTTTGAAATTTATTTCTTTCTTGGCTAGTTTGGTGTCCATCACCCTCATCTCATAAGCAGTCAAAGTACCATGTAATTTATCCATCTTTAGAGTAGTCAAATCCTTTACCTCTTCAATAGTAGATACTTTACAATCAAACTTAGGAATTAAGGACCTTAAGACCTTTTGAACAACTACTTCTTTTACAGCTTATCCTAATCATTTCATGTTATTTACAACCTTGTCAACTCTAAGAAGATATGTAGAAATGGATTCAGTATCATTCATTTTAAGACTCTCAAACTGATTTCTGAATGTTTAAAGCTTAGCAATTTTTACCTTTGAGTCACCTTCATACAACACTTGAACTTTCTCCCATGCTTCCTTTGTCATTAATTTCCCCAACTCAGATTCCCCAAGACCATGTATAATATAATTATAGTCCTTAGAATTTTTTCCAAATGCCTCATTGTCTACTTTACTGGTAGGAGGAGTGGTAGGAGTAGTATACCCATCTTCAACAACTTTCCAAACATCAAACCCTAGAGACATGATATGAGTCTTCATCGTCGTACTCCAAAAATCATAGTTTGATCCATCAAACACTGGTGCCTTACCAACAAAGGAACCACTCACCATTTTTGTGATTCAAGGATCTCCTTTCAAGTGATAAAATTTCTCCAAAAGGACTTGCTCTGATACCAATTGTTGGAAGCACAAAACCATCACAGACTATTAGACAACCACTATGGTAGGACAGAACTGCATGGAAAAAGGATGAAAAAACTATGGAGGAGGATGAATCTTCCATGGTAAACCATCCTAGGTGGGAAAAAGGGGACTATGAGGAGATGAAAAGAAGAAAAAAAGGCTCTAAAAAGGATCGGTAAGGCCAGAAATATATGTAAAGGGGTCTGAAGGGTTAGAAGGAGACTAGGAGGTGGTCTTGAGCATTTCAAAACATCTCATCATGTTTTTAAATATCCTCTTCATCATCATTGGGTATTTTTACTACCACCATGTAAAATGGGGTACGTAAAAATTTCCCCCTCAGAGGAACAACCCTGTCAATAATTTTATAGGTTGTGATGCCCAAAATATTAGCACCAAAATCAAGAAATCACCAAAAACATACCTTACCTACATGTTTTACCTTATAATGTAATGAAGCTAATTGTGGTCTAAATCCACTTGTAATAAGAACAAAATGGAATCAAGTGCAATATTTTGAAATAAGGTAGAAATAGCTACGTAATCAAAATCAAATGAGAGGAATTGCCTTTTTAGCAAGGTTAAAAATACTAACTTTTTTGCCAGTGCGCCAGTGACCTGCAAAACTTTATAAAAACACAAATATATAATAGTAAATGAGAAATGAAGATTAGATAAACTATATGACCTTCACAACATTTGGAATAATATACAACACACAAAATAACTAAAAATAGTAAATTTTTCAAATTTCAGCCAAAATTAACTCTTGTATATTTAAAAAAAATTCCAAATTTGGGTATCATTTGCACCAAGGGAGAATAGAAAAAAATTAACTCTATAGTGTGGAAACAATTTGGAAAGTGGAGACAGGAAATGGGATGGTGAGAATGATAAGATTACAATAGAACCAATGGCAATGAGCGGGGCATGAGGACATGTGAGTTCTACAAGTTTTTATATTTAGGGGGAAATGTTTGTTTTCCCTTATCTATTGTTTGGGGGAATCATTTTTATGAAAGTGGTGTAGAATTTTTAGGTAAAATGGGAAGGTTAGAAATATGTTAAAATTTTGTTTTTTGCTATCATTTTATGTAGTTTTAGTTGATTTTTGAATTTTTGGGTGCGGCAGGATGAAATTGTTGTTACGAGATAGAATTTTTGGTCTGTGTATAATGGTGTTTATGTAACCACCATGGTGGGGATGTAACCATCATGGAGGGGTTGAAACCATCAGTGGTGAATGTGCAACTACCCCTACAAGAAGTGGTAGTTATGTAACAAATAGTTAGAAAGTTATTTTTTTTGTAAAGAAGTCATTGTTTTTGTTTTGATGCCTTATAACTTCCATTTTCTTTTGTTTTTAGTGTTTTACAATGTGGATATGTCATATGGAGTAAGGATAAAGATAGTTACTAGTTATAAGCTATGATAGACTAACTAAATCCACAAAAGACTATTTTATTGGCTAATTTGGGGCTCTTGATGTTAGTTGTGATCCATTGCTTTTCCCTGTGAGAAAGATACCAAGTAACATTATTACTTACTTGGATATGGATCAGAACACCTTCTAGTTTCCATTAATGGTAGGAGAGTGTACTATTTGTTTGAAGGATGTGTAGAGGATGATAAGTCTTTGTGTAATAGGAAGAGAGGATACAATATCAATTACTACAAGTATGGATTAGTTTTTAGAGTGTGCCAACTATGTTTGTGATGCCCAGGCACTTGAAGTTGGTGCCACGTAGGGGGTTAGTCTTTTCAGAATACTCACATTTCAAACTTCTACAAGGTGATCATTGAAATATTGTTCTCTCTAGTAGTTAGGAACAAGGGCACAGACACTCTTCTCTACTTTGGGCTCTCATCATTAGGGAGATTAAGTAGCATGACTGTTGTACACACCAAATCATGAATTAACTATGATTATTATACTACTAAGTATGTTGTTTTATATATGGATCTTGTGTAAGAAGAGTATTCATTGATGACCCATTCCATAGTCCATCTACTTGTCTTGTTGATCTTTATTACTTTTATCTTTCACACTTTTCATTCATACACATAGTTCTGGTCATGTCACAAGGATCCATGTCTATCATTTCTCACTCATTTGTAATCACTTATCTCTGGAAATTAGTGCCCAGGGATGGAAACTAGCATCAAGCGCTCCTATCCAGCTTAGGCACTTTTGGCATCTTTATTTTTGATCTTATTATTGACATTTAAGGTCAGTCTTTTCTGTTTTCGCTCTCAAATTCTAAGGTACTAGTCGGCATGTCGGGTCATTAATGTTGAAATTCAAACAAGAAATCCCTATATAAACACAACATACATACCATTATAAGGGAAAACAATTCTTATCAAGGGCTAGCTATATAAATAGAGCAAGGGACTAAATTTTGGGCACATTACTCTACATACACATTGTATAGGAAGGGCAGCTCATTCTATTCCATCCACATATTTGAATTTTATCTAGTTATTACCCATTGTCTTGGCATCATTAGCACGAGGATGACCTAGGAGTATTATTGCACACATAACTACATTGGGTCTGAGATGTAGTGCAATACTTAGTTGTAAGTCCATCATTTTGGAAGTTCAAGACAATCCAACCCCTCATTTTACATATTTATTTTTTAGGATTTGATGTCTATTTGAGGGTTTTGCATATTTATACTTCATTGTAGGTTTCTAGGTACCTCGGTGATCCAAGTGCGACATATAAGCAACCAAAGGTGAATAAGTATGATGCGCTAGCAACCATATTAGAACTAGGTTTCGACCTTTTCTATAGACTACAGTTCCCATACAGAGGTCTAGGGCACTTGAAGGTGCCTTTGTCCCATTCCAGGAACCCCAGTCTAACTGTTTCCACCTCTTTTGCATTTGTCTTTAGTACGTTACAATGGTCTATGCATTTTTTTCATCATTTTTCCAGTTCAAATTCACTGCAGGATAAGAAAAATAAAGATAAGTACTTTACCCCTATCATTTCCTTTCATATTTAAAATTAAATAGATTTTTTATCATTTATATTTCATTTTATATCATGTATGGAAATATTTTCTTTATATTTTAATAAAATAACCATATTTTACTAAATCATTTTGGTGAACCTGAAGTTTAGAAATTTTTACCCTAGGATTGACTTAAACCCTAATCGATAAGGATAGCTCTTCTCCTTCTCGACTAGTCATCCCTCATGTGAGTGTTAATCCTAGCTATGATTAAGCAACCTCATCTGATCTTGCTACTTTATACCATAATGTATTTCTTCCAGATGATACCCAAAGATAACTCTTAGCTAACGAATGCAATATACCTACTAGCTTTGATCATTCTACCATTGGAAATTTTTTTGATCCTCTAAGCTTTAATTGTTTCACACCTTTTTATATATTTAGCCATACTCCTCATTATGTTATTTCTAATGAGAATTTAGATGGTGTTATTCTTATTTTCATGCTTGATCTTGATGATAATGCTCTAGCTAATAAACAAGAAGACAATTAACATGTGTATGACTCTTATTCTCATACTAGTTCATATCATTTTATATATACATCTCATACTCCTATTTCTGATAATATTTCTCATGATGTACCATATATTATTTATCATCCTCCTTCATTATATGTTGATGATACACTTAATGACATCCTATCATCTAAATATTCTTTATATTTTGATGAAACACCTAATAGTCATGATTCTACTTCTTTACATACTACTAAATCTAAATCCCCCACTCCGCTTTCATCTTCTTCTAAGATTTTCTCTAATAGCATGCATGATTCATCTCATTCTATTACATCATCTCCTAATGATGTTTCTGGTGCTATTTCTAACACTTTTATTGATGTTCCATGTTCGTCACCACCTATTACTTATTCATCACCTATATCTAGTGTTCCCTTAGCATCGACATCTTCTATGTCTCCTCTTAACAATCATATGATCACCCATAATGGAAAATTGCAACCACTCAATACACTATTTTCATTTTCTACTATTCCTCCATAAGACATCTTATCACTCATTAATGTTTTCGGCCACTTAAAATCTCAAGTATATCTCTCACACTAGAAATCAAGGCCTATTATGCTTCTATCGACAATAATTCTTTGCATAGCAATCCTATTCCAAAAAATATTCACAACTTAATATTCCTTAAGTATTTCAATATGCCTACATTTACATGTTTTGATAATATTCGTGATCCTCATCTACATCTCAAACACTATCACCTATTTATGTCTTTGTATTATAATGATTGATTGTTGCTTTAAGCCTTTCATCGTATCCTTACAGATGATGCTCTCCAATGGTACACACATCTACCCTTTAGATCTATTAGTACCTATTATGAGATGGAAGAATATTTTATTCATCGCTTCATACTCAATAATGGCTCTAGAGTCACATATGATCATCTACCTAGCTTACATCAAGGGGAAAAAGAACCTATCAATGATTACATTCTATGATTAAATGCTTTCATGCATTAGTTGGTATTTCATCCTATTGACTTAGAAAATAAATTCATTTTTTTTCATGGCTTGATTCCTGTTTTGAAACAATGCTAACAATATGACACATATGAATCATTTGCACTCTTATGGTATAAGGTCATTGATCTAGAACAAGATCTTATTTTTGCACATGTTATAGATATTCCTCCTATCATTGCTACTAATGTATCATCTAGTTTTTCTTCACTTCCACCTATTGAGAATCCTCCTAAATCTCCATCTCCACCACCTCATAAGAAGTTTTAGTCTTCTCCAGTGCATAAGCATCCTTCATCTCCTCCATCAGGTCCTTCTCCACCTGAAAATTATGCATCTTCTTCATTAGAGCCATTACATTTTTCTCATCATGGTAGACCTCATGACGTGTTGCATGCCTTTCTTGATAAGCATTTGATTTTCTTACCTTCTAATCAACATCATCCACCTCATCACCTAGAGTACCAATGTGATCGACCTTATTGTAACTACCATCATATCAATGGTCATCGCGATAGTGTGACCTTTGTGATAGATTGTAACAATGAGAAGATAAGGGTGGAATTTCCTTTGGCTCTCACTCTCGTGAGAAGTATATGCATCCTATCCCACGTAGTCATGTTGTTACTCAAGTTAACTTATCTCCTTCATCTAGTTCTAAAGTCATTATTCCTCTGTCACCATAATTTGTTGGTCATGCACATTCTCCATCTCATCCATTGCATCATGCTACCACTACACATTATCTTCCATATCCCTTAGCATCTACACTTCCCACCATTACACCACCCATCATTGGAACCACTCCACTCAACATTCAATTTGGCTCCTTTGCTCGTGTTTATTTCATTCCACATACTTCCATCACTCCATGTCGACTTGGACTTTCATAAGTTATTTCTATCACCTTACCCCTTGATGATGCACTCATATTCTTATGGTTATTACATGACTGTTGAGGGATTTGTTACAATAAAAACCTCTCTTCACTCTTGCACTACACACCTTATTGATCAATCCATCTAGCACACACTATCATATCATTTCTTGATGATGAACTCTTGACTGTTGAGGGGTCTTATCTAAATGAACCTTATCCTCTATACACTGAGCAGCATCACTATTATTCCCCCCCATCTTCATCATACTAACATGCGCTTCACTACATTATTAGAACCATCTCATATTCTTACACATTATTCATTTTTACTTTATCATTCATCATAATGTTATTCATGCATATTACATGTATCATCTATCATTATATACATTAAATCATCATTTATCTATCTATAATCACATCAACATTTACCCATTGCAAATCAATTCAAAAACTGTAAATAATATTCAACACATCACACATAGCAACAATAATTAATGAATTATACATCATCATCACATTAAAACATCAAATACAATGCTCGGATGCCAATAAATCATTCATAATCATAGGAACAAAACATATCATCATTGGGGGAAACTCCCCTACATCCAAACATCTATACATATCATATCTCGTCATCACTATCACTATTTGGTACCTCGAGAGCTCTAGAACTACAAAATTCACCACTCACTCTATGCCGCTGGTCACGGCCCCTATATCTTTGCACCTACCTACAAAATAGTGTCACCTATTTCAAATTCTCTGTGAAGTGACCTTGTAACTCAATGAACCACACAAATACATCTTATGTTAAGGAACTGCCACCTATCACCTCTCTATCTCGTTGTGTCTCCTCGTGCACATCATCCCTCTCACTCATTAGCATAGTAAACGTCATTATTGTTATCGCCAATGGCTCAAACAAATGGGCATGCTCGCCCACAATATCATCTAAACACTCTAGCATACCTCCACCTATGATTACATTGGTGGTAACATTCGGTGTCAATGTGCGGATGAATGTGTCCACAATTAGAGACCAATGCACATCACCTACATCCATAGATAAATACATTAGACAATAATGACAATTACACAACCAAATAAAAATGGTCAAATAAATCTATACCAATATTAACAATCTACTATTGTTTTCACTACACTATCAAGGGCATGTGTTTACCCCTCTACTCCTCCACCTGGTGGTGCTCCCGCTGCATCTACAAACTCTAGAAATAAAAACACCAACCAATGTACCACCCACCATGCACCGTAGGCCTTTGTACACCCGGCGTCATCCACATCTACTAGCTCTATTGCCACATCAGCCTCTTCTAGCCCTAGAGGTACTAGTTGTGCTCCTATGCGCCCTAGTATAGCTCTAGCCCTCCTTGGTTCCCTAATGGCTCACAACCATATATATGGATCTAGTGGCACATCCTGGGCCATACCAAAATTTCTTGATGTGTGTTCCTCCTTAAATAACTTGGCCACCCCTGAAAACCAATTCTCTAGCCACATAGTACGTCAAATGCATCATAGCTCTACTACATCCTCTTGTCATCCCCCATAGTCTTAGTATGGCATCAATATCATAGCCTCTGGCCCCATCATTTCTAACATAGCTCTATTGGTTTCAATATCCATCTTCCTGCCACAAACACCTACCCATCTCCATGTAAATATATCTGGCCTAGTCCACTCTCCTCATGGTCCACGATTTGGTCTTAATACTGCAATATGCTCATAAGCCCATACATGTATCAATGTGGTATATCCAATACCACCCCCATGCTCCTCCTGTGTAAATATGTATAAATCCTTATACAGGTGGGCCAATACACATCATGCCCAAACATATCTCGTACCCTACTACTCTATCAAATGACATATGGCATGCATCTTATACAAGATTCCTACACCACCCTCCACTATAATCGATGAAGCAATCACAACACTAATAAAATTCCGCAATCAAGGAACCCCTAATCTCATAATAGCATCCAAGATAATATGGACCTTAGTATGAATTTGGGTCCTTGTATAACATCACCTAAAATTCCTCATCTACCTATGCGCATCATCCATAGCCATAACCTGAACCCTCTCACCAACGATGGGTAAATATAGTATGTGATACACATCCTCTAGAGTAATTGTCATCTCCCTTGTAGCCAGCCAAAATGTACACATGTCTGCACACCATCTCTCACACAAAGTTGTAATCATAGGCATATTATGGGGCACATGCCCTATAATCGCTATGTGCCACATGCCGGCATAGTCTAATACATCCCACTCCTCATCTAACAAACTCAATCCTAACGATGTTCTGAAATGGTGATCACTGTGAAACTCTCTCATATGAATATCCCTTTGCAAAACAAAGAACGACAAAAAATAATGCATTAATAACTCATAGACATGCACATACACCTACTTATAACAATGTCAAACATAAATTTTCACATTTCTCATAATATGAACTAAATACTACCCAATTGTGTCAAGGGAACCCAAGAACAGGACTCGGGTGCCCAAGATCATGTCACTAACACTCATTCATGGATGCTAGTGTCCCAGAGGTCGTTAGCACCTTCACCGATCTCATCTAGGTCCAAAATTCCAATAAATTCAAAAACAATTATAAAAATTCATCAAAAATAACTATTATCAACAAAAAAAATTTAAAAACATCAAACTTACTAGCTCCATTGTTGTACATGACACCACAGCTGCCACCACCATCTTGAACCGACTTAATTGTGGTACTCCCACTTGAGGAATCTTAGCACACCCAGAGTTCACAATCACACTCGCGCAATAATAAAATACATTTCCTATTCACTTTTTCTAATTACTATTTATAGTAACTATCCATTTCTACTTTATTATAGTCCGTATTTGCGCTCATTCCCTTAACTAATACACACTACATGATTTCACTCATATCTTGAGCATAGTTACTCCTATTTCTATCTCATTCATGTCATTCTCTTCATAATTTTACCTATTTCTGCATTGTACACATTAAACATATATTGTTTTTCCTTAACATCATTTACATTTAATATACAAACACTTTTGCGATATCTATCATACATTATTTAGTCTATCATTATGCTCGCTTACTTTGGGCTTAATGTTCATTTTCATCACCACTCCACCTTTTTCCGAAAGGGTGGGCATACAATTAGGGTCATATTATAAGTCCCCTGACATCATTATGCGATAAATCTACATTTCTACCACATCATTATAAAATATTTGATCCGACACCATGTGACATTTCACGTCACTTTCTATCGATTCCCCCTAATGGCCTATCCTAAGGGAAACAAGCATAAAATATCTCTATGAGTAACCAATGAATCAATCATATTCAAATATCAACAACACAAACTTTCTATCAATCAATCAACACAAACACAATGCATTCATCCTCACAAATGACCTAGCTTGGGAGTTACATTACCACTTTCCCAGATGACATAACATGGGAAGTTATTCTACATTTTGTGACCTCTTATAGATGACCTAACATGGAATCCATCACATATACATTTCAGTGACACCCGTGGAGTGGGTAAACAAGACATCATTACCTTTCCTATAATTCTATTATATGGGTCATCATGTTTGATCAAAATTGGATCCAAATGAAAAAGTTCCAATCTTTGTCCATCTGTAGTGGCTATATCTTTTGAGGATGTAGTTAAAGTTGTAAGGTAAAACTAGACCTCTCTCCCTTCACTCTTCCTCGAGTGGAAGGACCCCAAAGCCTCAATTTTTCATACACACACAATTGGGTTAGGAAGTGATCACTCCCTATCCCATCACAACTTCATCAATAAAAATTTGAAATCTCTAATCACTCAATATCACATTCATCAATCTCACTTAGCGCTCCTCATAATGATCCAACATCTCTCATTACGCCACATCGATCAACATGTTGATCCATGGTTCGCCATCCTATAAGTTCTCACTTAGCACGTACTTTAGTGACATGGAATTATCTAGACTTCTCTCAGGTATGCATCTCTTTTTAATTTATTTTACCAATATTTCACTCACCAACATGATTAACTAAAATATGAATTTGGAATCTATATTCTAAGTTAATCTAAGTAGGTACCAAAAATCAATAAATGATGTAAACTAAAAAACTAATGCTAAATATTATATTTTGATATTTAAATGAAATGAAATAATGAAAATTATAGGGATAAGGTACTAACTTGAACATGAATTATCTCGTTGTGTGTTGGAATTGAACAAGCCAATGTGTGGACAGGACAAAATGTGAAGGTGTTACCCTGGAAATTGCATCAGCTGAAGATCTGGCTGGAATGGGGTGCCTAGGAGAGGACTAGGGCACTTCTATGTAACCAAGTCTATAATATAGGTGTTATAGTATGTAGAAAATCTCAGAATATGAATCAAACAATGTCATTAGGTCTTCACAATGTCTTTATATTTGTCGTAATATGTTCGCTTATGTCATCGTGACTCTGATACGAAGATCTACCTATAAAACCCCATACAAAGCCTCAAATAGCTAAAAAAGAAATATGCATATGAAGGGGTCAGACTGACCTTATCTTCCACAATGGTGGAATTGCAACTAAGTGTTGCACTAAATTCCAGACCCCAATGTAGTTATGTGTGTTTATGTGTGTAATTATGTTCCTACGGTGCCCTAGCGCCAATGACATAGAAGTAGGGAAAGTAACTAGATGTAAAATGAAAATGGTGGATGGAATAGAATGAATACAACCCTTTCCCCCTATTCTTATGTGATGCAGATGTAAATGATGCCCAAATGAAGTCCTTTTCGTTAATAGATAGCTAGCTCTTGATAGTAGATATTCCTCCCATAACATAGTGAGTATGTTATGTTTATATAGGGATCTCTTGCTCAAATTTAAACACTAATGACCTGACATGCCGACTTATACCTCGGGGGATGAGAGGGAAAATTAAAAAGACCAACCTCAAATAAATAAATTATACCCAAGTTTTACGGGGACCAAGGCACCAAAAATTATGGACTGGGGCATCCATAGGTGCCCCCGCACTACCATAGGTGCCCTAGTCAGAGACTAGAGACAAAACATGACTAAATAATGACACGTAATACTCCCCAAGAGACAACCAGAACCATGTAAACAACTGACGACTATGCAAGAAAAACTACGAAGACCACCGACTAACTGATAACAAGACTAGGAAATAGGTTATTATTGAATAATTTTATTACGCGAGACCCATATATAAAATAACATAGTTGGAAGTATAAATGTAATAGTAAGTGTGTGACTTTGTGACTACATTTTCCCCTACTTTATTTTGGTGAGCGAAAATCTCAGTATCATAAAGTAGATAGAGATGTGTACCTAAGAGAAGTCAGATAAGCCCAAGTTGTAGTAGAACACGCAGATGTGTAGTAGACACATGTCGAAAGAACCATACAATGTGTTGAACCATGGATCAGCATGTTGATCCATGTAATGTAACGAAATTTGTATCATGGGTAATGAAGTGCACTAAATACGAGTGATCATAGAAATGTGAGATGATTTATGATTTCAAATTTTATATGATGACGATAAGATGGGGTAGGGAGTGATCAAGTTCCTAGCCCGAATCACGTGTATACAAATAATCAACCAAAGGATTTGGGTGTCTTACCGCCATATGAAGACTATAGGGAGTAAAGTGTGTTATTCTCTAATCTCTAACTAAAACCTCAAGATCTAGCCACTACAGACAGACTCATATCAAATATTTATGGTTTTTGGATCCAAAAAAAATTGATCAAATCAATTGACCCATATAGGAGTGGTATAGGAAAGGTATTCTTGCCCCCACTACACGGGTGTTTATGTAATAAGATAGCTTCCAAGTTAGGTCATCTAGAAGCAAACATGAAAATGTATGATGACTTCCAAGTTAGGTCATCTAGAAGCAAGTGCAAAGATATATGATGACTTCTAAGTTAGGTCATCTAGAAGCAAGCACAAAATGTAGAATAATTTCCCAAGTTAGGTCATCTGGGAAAAGTAACGTATGTAATCTCACAAGTCAGGTCATTTGGGATGACCAATTGTGTTGTACTGTATGTAATCGATTAAGTGTAATTTCGATTGTTATAAATTTGAACGTCGTTTGTTGACTTGATTGATTCACTTTAGTTACTTATAGAGAGATTTTATGGTAGTTTACCCCAAGTTATGTCATCAGGAGAAATCAATAAAATTTATTGAAATAATTGTATGGAAATATTTGTAATATTTTACTGCCCCCAAGTTAGGTCATTATGGGGGGATTAATGAAATGTCACATAGGAATAATTGATATATTTGTTTCCCCCAGATTAGGTCATTAAGGGGAATTGATGGTGAAATTTCACGCAGTGAATTAGTAAATGTTTTGGGACTGTCACATCAGTAGTGTTTTTAAATGTGTGGTGATATAATGGTAATTATAGGATGACTCCTAATGATATTCCCCCCTCCCTTTGTATAAATGGATAAGTGATGATAATAATGAATGCTAAGCCAAAAGTAATCCCAAGATAGATCGAAAGTGGTAGGAATCACCAATTTTTTTATAAATGGAATGGAATACAACTATCGAAGGGGATATAATGCACACATGAAATGTGTTCAATATAGTGGTAAGCAAAATTCTAAACATAGGATGTCGTCAAATGGGGTACAAATTAGAGTAAAAACACTCAAGATATGACAGAAATAGTGTAGTGTGTATTAGTAGTGGTAATAAGCTCGAAATATAACTATAGTAAAGTAGGTGATGAAAAGTAACTATAAGTATTGAAGTGAAAAAGTGTTTAGTTACTTCATTTTGTTTTATACCCGAGTTGTGAGAGTGTGCACGAAGTGAGTGAAGATGTCGCAAGTGAGAACAGCGCGTCCTAGTCATTTTGAGAGGGTGGTGACCATTGTAGCGTCACTTACGACCATGAAGTTGGTAAGCGCATTATTTTTTGTAAAATATAGGGTGTAGTAGTTACTTTGGTTGAATTTTTGTAATTTTGATATTTTTAAGTTTCTTAGGCACTTTTGGTCTTGGAAAATAGCAGTGAGGGTGCACTTGTGAACCCATAGGACAAGAGTCACCCAGGTCTGGGCATTGGTGTCCATGCTCCTCAGCGCACCTCAATCCTGCATATCTAGGTGACCCTGGTCCATAATGTGTGCATTTGATGTATGTTAGGAAAAAACAGGTTTCTAATGCAATAAGTCAAGTGTATTTGATCTTGGAATGTGTTATAACGATTGGGGTTTGTTGTTGTTTTGTGATGTGTAGAGGAATATCCACTCAAGGGATGTTCCGTGCGATGGGTTTCATATGAGTACGTTGCTTGGATTGGGGCTATGTCGGATGATGATTGGGATGTGATGGACTGTGTTAACATGTAGCACATAGCACGGATGGGGGATGTGCCCCATAATATGCATATGTTGACTGCACTATGTAAGAGATGGTGTGTTGATACATGTGCACATTTTTGCTACCTACAGAGAGAGATGATTGTTACTCTGGAGGATTTATATCACCTATGCTATGATTGTTAGTGGTTGGGGAGAGCGTGTGGGTTATGCCAGTAGAGAATATGGAGTGACAGATGCGAGATCGCGAGGTGGTATTTTATTAGGACTCGAGTACCTACCGAGGCCCATATCATGTTTAGATACTATATTACGGTCTGGGGTTCCGTGCTTAGCAGAAGTTCATAGCAGATTGTGATTTCTTCATGTATAGTCATAGAGGGAGGAGGTGTAGGCATCTTGTATAAGATGCATGACATATGCTAGCAAATAGAGGAGGATGGTATGACATACGTGTGGGCATGGTGTGTGTTGTCCCACCTATATAGAGACCTATACTAATTTACTCATGAGGAGACATGGTGGAGGGATAACAGACACCACATTATTACATGTATGGGCTTATGCAGCATATGGTCCATATTGAGACTACTTCGGATGTCCACGAGGAGAGTGAGCTAGGCCAGAGATCTATGCACGGATGTGGATCATATATTCATAGTAGGAAGATGGACACAAATAACTTATAGGGACACAAATAGATAGGATGGGGCCCGAGGTAGTCATATGGACGCCATATCACGACTATGAAAGATGGCCCGAGGATATAGTAGAGTTATGCAGTGTATTCAGAGGACAGATGTGGCTTGAGGATCAATTTCCAGGTGTGGCCAATATTTTTTAGGTAGAGAGAGTATTACGTCAGTTTGGCATGGCTCAAAGGATGTTCCCCCAGAGTCATATATATGGTTGCGAGCTATAAGAGCACCTAGGATGGCTGGAGCTAGACCAGGGCCCACACCAAGAGTAGTTAGTACCATCTGGGGATGGATGAGGTAGATGTACGGTGATAGATCTTGTAGACACAGACGATGCAAGTTGTACCGAGGAGTATTACCGCACAGTGGTGGAAAGCTCATCGATGGGTATTGTTGTTACCATTATTTGTAGGTACAACGGGGTTACCAACAGGGTTAGTAGGAAAGGGGGAATCCCATTCCCCCGACCCTACAGCAGCATTTGTAGCAGAGTGTAAGTATTTATATATTTACATTGTGTACTTTGTTTACTTTCCTATATTCTTATATATGGTTGTCTAACGCATTGTGTAATTTGTGTTTATAGGCGATGTGTATTGCTCATTGATTGTTAACACATCCATCCATTCACATTGATACAAAATGTGAATGTACCGAATGATGTGCTTGGTGGAGGTATATTTGAGTGCCTGGATGATATCATGGGCATTCATGCACATTTATTTGAGCCGGTGGACATAGCAACAACGACATGTACTCTATTGCTACAGGCAAGAGGAACAAGGCACGCAAGAAGACTCGACAATCCTGACAGAGGTGGTATGTAGTGGTGCCTTTAGCACAAGATGTGTTTGTAGGATATGTAGATGTACAGTACCAGTGTTCTGAGAAGGCTACTTAGATTAATTTTTTGCAAACGAAGGTGGAGAGGTATCGAGGCAGCAAACAACGGCATCACGTTTTTGGAGAGGCATCTAGTTCTAGAGCTCTCGTAGTACCCAAGATTGATAGTAATGATGAGGTCTGAGTTATATCATGGTATGTTTATGATGTAGGGGAGTTGCCCCCCAGTGATGAGGCATGTTTTGTTATGATATTTGTATTCTCTATATATGTATGGAAACATGTTTTATATATATGATAATCTTTTGTTGTTGTAGTATAGGTGTTGCAATTTGAATTGGATGATGTATGATTTGCGATGTTTATTGTCATAGGGTACATGTCATGTATTGTTGTATTAGTGTAGATTCGCATGATAATGTTGGTAATGGTAGAAAAAATATGTATGATTAATGGTGATAATAGATAACATAATGTATTTTGATTTAATGAGAATGTTTATTTGTAGTGGAATGTGTAGCAAATATTTAATGTAATGATGATAATAGAATAAAATGTAAAAATAGAGATGATATATAATCGTCGAAGAAAGAAACATGTTATGTATAACGAATGTATAATAGTGTAATATGAGTCATAAAATGTGTTTGTATGATGAAAGTAGGGATGGGAGAAGGTGAGTGATGCCCCCCAATCTTGTGGAATGAATAGGCTTATTTAGTTAAGACCCCTCAGCAGTCAAGGATGAGTCACGTAAGAAAGAGTGCATCATCGAGAAATGATTGAGTGCGCTACATGAAACGATGATAGTGCATGATGAAAGGTTATTAGAAAAAATCCCTCAACACTCATGTAATAACTTTAAGAACATAAATGCATCATCAGGGGAGTAAGGTGATAGCAATCACCTACCAAAGACCAAGGTGGCGTAAAGTGGTGTAAGCATCTGGAATGGAAGTCATCAATGAGTGTATGAATAAAACTGAATTTCCTATTGAGTTGCAGTTGGAAGTACATGAGAGTGGAGTGTTGTGGAGGCCATTGCGAATTATGAGTGGCATGATGCAGTACATAACGTGCAAATGTGATGGATGAGATGAATGAAGTGAATGCAATAGAGGCAATGATGCAACGGTGTATGGACATAGTGGAGAATGCGTATGAGTAACAGACTGGTGATGGACATACCATAGCATGAGCACCATATATAGGAGATAACCCATCAGTAGTAGAAAATATTTGACATGAGGTAGAGGAGAAATGGATCGCTCACATGAGTGAAGAGCTAAAGGATATTATTCCCTCATCCTCTAATTTTTGTAATCTATCATGAAGGGTAAGACTGTCATTATCACTATGGCCATTTATGCAATGATAGTTACAATAAGGTTGGTCATATTCATATTGTAATCATTGTTGTGGATGATGTTGGTTGGAGGGCAAGAGAATTAAAGGCTTAGTAAGTAAAACACACAGCACATCATGTGGTCAAGCATGATGAGAGACATTTAAAGGCTCACACAACCTAGGTGGAGTGGTAAGAGAAGTAACTTGTTGTGGAGCTAGAGAAGGAGTATGTTTTTATGGTAGATTGGGTTGAGCTTGTTTTCTTTGTTTGTGAGGCAAAGGTGAAGATTACTGTTGGATACTCAATTGGATGCATTGGTGGAGAACTAGGTGAGGAAATATCCGTAGAGATATGTTGGAGAATCTATTGATGTGTGATGAGATAAGATCTTGTTCTAGTTCAATGACTTTATAACATAGATGAATGAATGACTCACATGTACCATATTGTAACCTTTGCTTGAGTGGAGGAATTAGACCACGATAGAAAATGAATTTTTTTCTAAATCAATAGGTTGGAATATTAGTTAGTGTATACAAGCATATGAATCAGTAAGATATTATCATTGATACATTCATAGGATCCCTGATGTAAAGTAGGTATGTGATCATAAGTGACTCTAGGGCCATTTTTGATGATGAAACAATAGAGGAAAGCATCCATCCATGTCATAGAAAGTACTAATGGACCCAAAAGGAAATATGAGTGTACCAATGTAATGCCTCATCAACAAGACTATACTCGAAAGGCCTTAAGTAATAATCTATCATTAGAATGCAGAGGTTATAAGCATATAATAATGCAAGAGATGAGCATAAGGGTCACTAGTACCATCAAAACATGTGAAAGTAAGCAAGGTAAAATCTGTGAGGAAATGTAGATTTATGAATCTTCTTAGGGATGGGGTTACCATGAAATGAATTGTTGTCAATAGAAGCATAATAAGCCCTACTTTCTAAAGTGAGGGAGTGAACCTAAGATTGGAGCTGACCTACTGCATGCATGAGAGAGATAATACCCTATGAAGGAACAGAGGAAGATGGAAATAATGTATTAAGCAGTTGTAGTTTTCCATTATGAGTAACCATAGGAATATCAAGAGGTGACAATGGGAGATTTTGATGCTAAAGGCACACTAGGAGTAGGTTTTGAGGAAGCTATAGTAGGTGAGATATAGATGGAGTTTCCATAGCTATGGTAGGACTAGCATCAAAAATACCCTTAATATATGAGGTGAGCTAATGGAGACACATCTATAGGAGAAGGATGGAGTAGGAGATGTAGATGATATAGCAATAGGATATGTAACAGTAAGAGAAGAGGAAGTGATAGATGGTGGTGACTCATATACAATAGTGGTAGATGTGATCTTAGGAGAAGGTAACAATGGAGCAAGTGAGTCACATTCAACAGTGTGGATAGAAACAAGGAGAACCATAACTATCATCGACCTACCCGGTGTCAGATAAAGACTCAGAAATGAGAATGTCACTAAAAAGGATATCAATAGGGTCGTCAAAATAATGTAAAGAAACATGAAAACTAGTATGATATGTATTAGGAGAAGCCATGTCAAAAGTGGTAGACGCATGAGTAGAAACTATATCAGTGGCTGGAGTAAAAGAAGAAGCATTGTGCACATGTGAATGATTGTCAATACCAGGTAAGTAATCAATAAGACAATTGTCTACAGTTTCCTGTGAAAGATCAAAAGGAGGATCAAAAGTAGTCATATAGCATGGTGTAAAATGAGTAAAGGCTATTGGATCATCAAAAATGCTAATGCCTATATGATAATATTCAAAACTAGTATGCACATGTTGTTGGCCATCTAAAATTTATTTTTGAATATGATCAGGTGTAGTAACCGAAGTACTATATAGAGCTTTGAGCTCAGCTATGGAAGCCTCATCATAGATAGGGTTAATGCTAAAGTGATACATGATGGGCAAAGAATATGAGTGATCTTTATTCATTAGGGTTTAATTGGATCCTATGGAAAACTATTTGAAAAGATGGGTTCACCAAAATGATTAACTAAAATATGAATTTGGAATCTATATTATAATTTAATCTAAGTAGGTACAGAAATGCAATAAATGATGTGAACTGAAATATTGATGCTAGATATTTTATTTTGATATTTAAATGAAAAAGAGAGAGAGATAAGGTACTAACCTAAAAATGACTTACCTCGTTGTGTTTTGTACTTGAATAGGCTTATGTGCGAAGACGACAGAATATGAAGGTGCTGCCCTGGAAATTGCACCAGCTAAATATTCGATTGGAGTGGAGCACCTAGGAGATGACTGGGGTGCCTGTGGGTGCCCTAGTCTATAATCTGGGCACTCTGGTATGCAAAAAATCTTAGAATATGAATCTAACAGTGTCGCTATGTCTTCACATTGTCTTTATCTTTGTCGCATATTTTTCGTAATATGTTTGCTTATGTCGATGTGAATCTGATATGAAGATCTTCCTACAAAACCCCACACAAAGCATCAAATCATCATACTGACCTTAGCTTCCAAATGGTGGACTTACAACTAAGCGTTGAGCTACATTCTAGACCCAATGTAGTTTTGTGTGTTTGTGTGTGTAATTGTGTCCCTAGGGTGCCATAGCGCCAATGATGCAGAAGTAGGGGTAGTAACTATATGTAAAATATAAATGGTGCATGGAATAGAATGAATACAACCATTTCCCCCTATTTTTGTGTGATTCAGATGTAAATGATGCCCAAATGTAGTCCTTTTCCTTAGTAGATAGCTAGCTCTTGATAATAGATATTCCTTCCAGAAGATAGTGAGTATATTATGTTTATATAGGGATCTCTTGCTCAAATTTCGACACTAATGACCCGACATGCCAACTTGTACCTTCAGGAATGAGGGGGGAAATGAAAAAGACCAACCTTGAATAAATAAATTATACCCAAGTGTTATAGAGACCAGGACACCTAAAATTATGAACTGGGGCACCCATAGGTTCCCCAACACTACCCTAGGGTCCCTAGTTAGAGACCATATTAGAACTATAATCTGACCTTTTCAACAAACTCCATCACCCATATAAAGGTCTAGGGCACCCACAGGTTCCCATGTCCCATTCCAAGCACCCCAATCCAGCCATTTCCACCTCTATTGAATTTTTCTATGGTTGGTTGAGACATTTTAAAGCTTCTTATTGATCCTATTATCCAGTTCAAACTCACTACAGGATAAGTGAAATAAATATAAGTAACTTACCCCTATCATTTCCTTTCATATTTAAAATTAAATAGATTGTTTAACATTTATATTTCATTGTATATCATTTACATCAGTCTTTACCTTAGATTTTTAAAAAAATAACCACATTTTATTGAATCAAATACAGGTACAATTGAGATCGAGATATGTTATTCCACATGTATCAATATTTATATAGAGTGGTGAGGTTTTGGCAGTAAAGGGTTGATCTATTGGACTCTAGTTATGAGTTGGGTATATAAGAGGTTTAGACCATATTCCAGGATAGTTCCAGTGGGACCACCTGGAGAGACTAAATCATGTTGCTGAGGGAACATGACCCCATTCATAACTTATCCTATAGCATCTACAAATTTGATAGACGTGAACTTGATTGTAGATCCATACTAAAAAATTTGACATTATTGTCCTGAAGAAGGCACTTAACTGATCGTATATTCCTTCACAAGGTAGGTCAAGGAAAAATTGCTCTATGTTGATATCCATCTGGTCAACAGGGTGCCACAGCAGTTTGGGTAGTCACTAACCACTACACTCTCAGGAATACTAGTCATATTTTATGGTGCATGCAAATTACAATACATTTGTATGGGCATATTAGAGTGGATTCCCTTAACACCAAGAGTTCACATTGTTAAAAATATAGGTGTAGTAGTTCCATCATGTAGGATACACATAGGAGGGAGATGTGTGACACTACTACTACCACCACCATGGTAGCCACAACCACCTAGCCAATAGCAAGGCATGGTCAGGGACTAGCTCCCATATAGGTTATACACCTCATTAGTTAGAGTAAGGGAGGAAAAGGATAGGGAGTTGTTAGTGATGGCCAGTGGCCACTTAGAGAGGAGGAGGAGGAGGAGGATGGTGGCTATGAGCCTTATAATGTTTAGTCAAACTCAAAGTGGCAGGCAAGAGATCTAGGTAGGCCCTTTTTTTAATTATTTTGTGTTTGTACTCCTAAATTTATTTAGACTACTTACTTCTCAACATGTCAATGTTTTTACTTCTAAATACCATGGGACACATCTCTAATCCATTGAGATGACTAAGACCTCACTATTGCATGCTAATATTTGTGATTTGAGAGAGGTGATGCCCGCACATTTAGGTGGACATCAATCCTCTTTGAGAGGGAGGAAACATACACAAATTATGAAACCTCCCTAGGTGAGTGGGTCCTACCATAGAAGCAGGTTGATGAGTCCTTGTTGTTCCATAACAAGGTCTTAGAAGTAGAGGAATAAGATTTATCCACACCATTTGGCTGGAGGGTCACATTAATAGGCCTACCTGTACTATACATTTGACGTATATTATACAAGGAGGCACTTATATGCCCCATTTTTTATATTTTTTCATTTTTTGAATCCACAATTGTCTACTCAGTGTGAATGCAATGACCGAAATTAGAAACTTTGACTCACACACACACACACACACACACACACATATACTAAAAAATTTATTACATGATGATATAGGACTCCTTTTACGGTGGATGTTTTATCTATATTGTTTTTAAAATGTATTTTATCTAGTGAATAAAAAAAATACAATATTATAATTTTTAGACTTATATGTATGATGATGTAATGGGTGAAATAAAGATGTAGATATACATTGAATAGTTATTTTTTAGGTGAGATAGAGGCATAGAATTCCATAGAAAATACTTGTAAAATAGGGAAATAAAGTGGTTGATGGATAAAACTTGAGGTAAGTATGGTGATCATGATGAAAGGAGAGGGAAAAAATGTCAATAAACAAAAAAAATCTTAAGTATCTAATTGAATAGTAATCATGATGGGATTAGATAATTCTTTAGGGGATAAAAAGGATTGTTATTCTATGTATAGATCTAGTTTTAAATATTTTAGTAGCCAATCATGTCACAACAGAAAATGGGGGTTATCACTCTCTTCTTGATCATAAACAATTATCTTTTCTCTGGGATTTTAGAAATTTCATTATTTCACCTTTTCATGCATTTTTTATTTTATTTTCACTACATAGATTCTTTCTGTGAGACCCCTCATGTTTAGCCTCACATAACTTGGAAGATACATGGGCTCATCACCAAGGACTAGACGTGGGTAGGTAATGGCATTACCCTTAAATTTAAGCCCCAAATAAGCAAGATATGTGTGGGCTCATCACCAAAGACCAATATGTTCGAGTAATGTGTAATATCTATCAATGATGAATTATTGTCTTGTTATGCATAATCTCTTCTTGATCTGAAAATAGAGCAAAAATTTTATCTACTCGATCTTCGGAACCTTTTAGGATTTAACAAATTACCGTTTAATTTTTACCCCATTAAAATCAACTTAAAATAATGCAATAAGTATTACACTTTGCAAAAGGGTTGATTACAGAGTTCGGTAATTGCTTATGTCCCTAGGTTCTTTCGAACCGCTCCACTAGTCAAAACTTGTAAGTTACAATAGTGCTTTCATAAGAAACCCTAATGGAAACTATTAAGAACTTGCTTAAAAGAATATCTAGACATTCAGACAACAAGGGTGAAAGATAGCACCCAACTTCCCCTTTCTTGGCATGTTCTGCAAGCTCTATGGCACTAACCCCATTGTTCGGAATCCTCCAGTTCTTGATCGGCCTTCCAAACACTTTGTAATGCCCTATGGAACTTCGGTCGATATTCCAGGCTTCACAATAATGTAGTGTGGCACTATGGGTTGACTAGGTAGTATTAAAAACTCCTAGCCACAATAATGCCTATTTAAATAAATAGGTCTTCACAACTTTATAATAAGCCTATTAAATAGGTCTTATCAAAATAAAAATCTCCTCCACTCGCTTGGGCAATATTCCTCAAGCTCTTGCTTTGAGATTCCAAGTTGTGTTTATAAAGAAATGGATCCCCTATTTATACCCAAATGGGGTGCTAAAATAATTCATTTAAAAAATATCCTTTGGCTAATATTAGCCTTACCACTAGCATTTTGGATGGGATTAATTTCCCATGGAAGGTGACATACATATTTGATGGAATAAATACCCATGTTGGTGGATTTCATTTAAATGGGTAATATCCCACATTGGTTGGTGCCTTAGTTTTGGTAAGGTTTTAATAAACCTTACCTCCCCTCCTTTCACGTGGGCTTCTCCACACATGGGCCTTTGTCCCACCACTTCACCTTTCCATGTGGATTCTTGCATAGGTGTGGGGGTGGATTTAATATGGCCAAGTGGTGGCTACTATTTAATGCGCCCATTGTGTAGGCCAAGCGCTTAGCAAGTTGGGATGTTTATTCATGTGGGTGGCAATGTGGTCTCACTGAGATAATAATAATTCGACCCATACATTGTGGTATAGAAAATAATTAACTCGGTCATTAGCTCAATGTGTAACTTGATCCATAACACATAGTCCACTTATCATCTCTCGATATGAAAATCAAGTGAATTTGACGAGTGGTGGCTTGTGGACCCACCATGTCAGTGATAACAAATTAGTCCACACCATGGTTGGGCTCCCCTCCGTTAAAAAATTTGAGCCTCTTGCTCCCATGAGATTTATTATTTTACAACTATCAAAGACCAAAGATCAAAAACCAAAAAACTACTCCCTTTTCCTTTTCACCACGTGTTGTAGTGCCATTGTTCCAATATTGACATGTTGACCAGAGTTGACGTTCTCGTTGACTAAACTTTGACTAGACATAACTATAGCTCCCAATGTTCATTTGTCACGTTCTTATAGTCGTCAGAAATCTCTCAAAAATGTCTTCTTAATGACACAATTTAGGGATGTTTAGGGAACTTTTGATTTCAAAATTGATCCCATGATCACACCTCCCCACTGAGTAAGAATTTTTGTCCCAAAAAGCTTATATTGGAACATTTTGCCATCTTGTCTTGAATCTGGAAACTTTACTACCACCTTGGAAGTGTTGTTGTAGTAAAAAAAATTGTCTCTTCTCCTACAACCTTCGCACTTCGATAAATTTTCTCGTATCCTAGTCCTCTAGGCTATGGGCCCATGATGCTTCTGCCACACCACTCTGATATCCGAAGAAGACCTCCATGCCTCTGTTGTATGGTGCTAAGTTTCTGGATGAAACCTCAACACTCCTACTATATGGTGCTAAGCTTCCAGATATCTGACCACAAGGATCTTCTTTTACTCTATAACACAGCTCTTGGCTTCAAGTTGATTCTGCATAATCTAAACTGGTTCGAAGGAACTCCATGCTACTTAGAGCTATGATTGATCTGATGTCGATGATGGATAATGACTTGTCCCTTTTTCAGACCTCAATGCCTCCACTTTATAGTGCTAAGTCTCTTGCAGACCTCAACACCTCCGTTATGCAGTGTTAAGTCTCTTACAGACCTCAATGCCTCCATTGTGCAGTGCTAAGTCTCTTGCAGAACTTAATGCCTCCGCTATGTAGTACTAAGTCTCTTACATACCTTAATGCCTCCGTTGTGTAGTGTTAAGTCTCTTGCAGACCACACTGCCTCCATTGTGCAGTGCTAAGTCTCTTTCAAAACTTAATGCCTTCGTTGTGTAGTGCTAAGTCTCTTACACTCCTCAACACATTCATTGTGTAGGGCTAATTCTAATGATCAGCTACCATTCAAATGTGTGGTCGTAATGCCTTGACTCCGAATGACGTTCTGAGCTAATCTTTTGAGAGATCCTTTTGTTGACAAGCAATATCATGTACCATTCTACTAGATGCACATTATGGCCTCTTCACAGAATGAAGTTCTGACCCAACATCAATGCCAATCTATGATTTAGCTACCATTAAGTTGCATGGTCACAATGCCTCTACACATAATGAAGTTCCGAGATGACTCTTGTGAACTCTACTGTCTACAAAAATGGAAGATCAATCTCCTAGCTTTATATGAGTTAAATCCTATATTCAAGTGATAACAGGTACTCACAAGTTGATTAGGAGATATGTTTGGAGTACTAATCAAATTTTCTAAGTAAGAAAATCCACTGAGTATGGTAAACCTTTCTCTCAGCATTTTCTCACAAAATATGATCTCCAACAAATACTGAATACTATTCATCAATATGAATTATGCAATATATAATTGAAAAATTGTTGACTTGCCCATTTTAAAGGACTTTCACTTTCAAGTATTACCTAGTTCTGGGTTGAATTGTCAACTGGTAGTGGAGTAGAAACCTCCTTTGCCTATGTAATAGGCCTCCATTCCATATTTGGCTTGTCATTACCCTGATGATGAGATGGATGTAGTTTCTAGCAATTTTCCACCCAATGCCCATTCCTCTTGAAATGAGCACAAAAATTCCTCTTAATCTCCATCTTCTGGGATGAGGAACTTTTTCTTCCATTTTTCGACTATGCATGACAAGATTGGTCTTTCTGATTTGACATGTTCTTGAAAAATGGCATCAAATTCTTCATCAGTGTCCTTCTCTTCCATCATCTGGCCACATAATGATTATGCAATCCAAAAAAAGTACATGGAGAGGAATTCCATATCTTCTAAAAATTATAACCATACTTCTTAAGCTGAAAAAGTGGATCAGAAGTTTGATTGTGCTTATGATTATGGTAAGAAACTAGAGGTGGAATCTTATTTCCTATTTGCTGATTTCTCTTACCACATCCTTCCTGTGACGACGAAGTACAACTTTCCTGCTCATAATCTTCTTGCAGGACTAGTGGGGTATTCTCTTTGCTTTCAGAAGCTTGTCTTCCATCAACGTTCTTGGAGCATTCTCCAATATCCATTCCCGCTCTAAGAAAACCCAAACCTACAAAATGATGACGATCCTCAACCTGTATTGGGTTAGCAATGCCTTGGCCATT
The DNA here is from genome assembly GCA_019776745.2 of Taxus chinensis. Classification (NCBI taxonomy): domain Eukaryota; kingdom Viridiplantae; phylum Streptophyta; class Pinopsida; order Cupressales; family Taxaceae; genus Taxus; species Taxus chinensis. The sequence continues at coordinate 238,690,759 of CM034146.1, forward strand.
TTTACAAAGGCATCTTCCATAAAATCCCATTTTAGATAATAATTTGGATCGAATGCCTCTATTATGCTTTTCAAACAAACCAAAGACTTCATTACCTGATTCTGAAAATGAATGGGAGGAAGAAGAAGATTCTTGTGGTGAACAACTTACAGTGCAATCATCTACCATGGTCTTTACATTTGAAGTTGATGGAATTTCCTTATTTTGATCACCACACTGCAACCTTGCTAAGAGCCCATCCTTGGTTTGCAGTTCTTATTTCCAATAAGAATTCTCCTCTTCCAAGGAGTAATACATTAATCACATTAGAGATTTCTCTTCCTAGATCTGGTGATTATAAGTTTCAACTTCATCGAGCTTTTCCTGTTTAGACATATTGCCCATAGTGCACTTGTACCCTATTCACACAAACTAAACCAATTGCACCAATCTTGAAGCAATCACTTTGTTAATTAGACTTACTGAAAACAAATATGGAGCTAAACCAGCTCTGATACCAAACTTGATCCAAAAATAGACTGATAATTTTATCTACTCGATCTTTGGACCCTTTTAGGATTTATCAAATTACCGTTAATTTTTACCCTATTAAAATCAACTTAAAATAATGCAATAAGTATAACATTTTGCAAAAGGTTTTATTACATAGTTCAACAATTTCCTACGTCTCTGGGTTCTTCAAATCGTTCCACTAGTCAAAACTTGAAAGTTACAATAGTACTTTCACAAGAAAACCTAATGGAAACTATTAAGAACATGCTTAAAAGAATATGCAGACATTCAGACGATAAGGGTGAAATATAGCACCCGACTTCCCCTTTTCTGGCATGTTCGGCAAGCTCTATGGCACCAACCCCACTGTTTGGAATCCTTCGGTTCTCGATTGGCCTTTCAGACACTTCGTAACGCCCTATGGCACTCCGGTCGAAATTCCAGGTTTCATAATAATGTAGTGTGGCGCGATGGTCTGACTAGGTAGTATTAAAAACTCCTAGCCACAATAATGCCTATTTAAATAAATAGGTCTTCACAACTTTATAATAAGCCTATTAAATAGGTCTTATCAAAATAAAACTCTCCTCCGCTCGCTCAAGCAATATTCCTCAAGCTATTGCTTTGAGCTTCCAAGTTGGGTCTACAAAGAAATGGATCCCCTATTTATACCCAAATGGGGCCCTAAAATAATGCATTTAAAAAATATCCTTTGGCTAATATTAGCCTTACCGTTGGTATTTTTGATGGGATTAATTTCCCATAGAGGGAGGCATACATATTTGATGGGATAAATACCCATGTTGGCGGATTGCATTTAAATGGGTAATATCCCACATTGGGTGGTGCCTTAGTTTTTGGTAAGGTTTTAATAAACCTTACCTCCCCTCCTTTCACATGGGTTTCTCCATGCATGGGCCTTTGCCCCACCACTTCACCTTTCCACGTGGATGCATGCATAGGTGTGGGGGAAAATTTAACATGGCCAAATGGTGGAAACTATTTAACATTCCCATTGTGTAGCCAAATGCTTGGCAAGTTGGGATGTCTATTCATGTGGGTCGCAATGTGGTCTCACTGAGATAATAATAATTTGACCCATACATTGTGGTATAGAAAATTATTAACTCGGTCATTAGCTCAATGTGTAACTCAATCCATAACACATAATCCACTTTTCGTATCTCGATAGGAAAATCGATTGAATTTTACAGGTGGTGGCAAGCCACGTGGTGGCTTGTGGACCCACCATGTCGGCGATAACAAATTAGTCCACACAGCGGCTGGGCTCCCCTCTGTTAAAAAAGTTGAACTTCTTGCTCCCATGAGCTATATTATTTTACGACCATCGAAGACCGGAGATCAAAAACCACAAACTAATCCCTTTTCCTTTTCGCCACATGTCATAGTGTCATTGGTCCAATATTGACCTGTTGACCAGAGTTGACTTTCCCATTGACTGAACTTTGACCGAACATAACTAGAGCTCCCAATGTTTGTTTTTCATGTTCTTATAGTCGTCGGAAATCTCTCGAAAAGATATTCCGCACTAACATAATTTAGGTATGTTTAGGGAACTTTTGATATAAAAATGATCCCCTTATCACTTCTTTTTTTCGAGAGAATAAAAATCTCTCTCCCATGCCCCTTCCCTATGTAACCAGTAAGATACAATGGCTCATCACCAAAGGCTAAGGTACTTGTGATACACTTTAGGAGATGAGATGCACTAATTTTTCATACTCAAAAAGAGATATAGATATATAGGGACGTGTGCCACAAAAAATCCTCTAGAGACCTACACAAACAAGGATACTTAAGTCCAACTAAGTTTGTGAGGGAACATGGGAATGACAACACTAGACAACCAACAACTAAATATATGGTGTGGAGATGATTTGGAAAGATAATAATGATGCAAAAGAATGGTAAGTGAGATAGTTGATAGAAAATGAAGGATGAAGAAACATCATGTAAATTAGATAGGCTAAATCTTAACTTTAAGTAATTTTTTCATGTATAAACATGGTGAAGTGGGACAATACAAACTGTAAAAAAAACTTGTAAAGGTTAATGCAAAACATGAAACCAAATATAATATTGCTTGAGGTGAAAGTGAGTTGATTGATTCACCGAACTCTTCATCTTCAAGCGTATAAAGCTAGAAAATGCCCCATTATTAAAGTCCTTAGTGACTAAGTAAGGTCCTAACTAGTTTGGCCAAAACTTACATCCCTCACCAGTGTTATTTTCTATCTGACTATCCTAACAAAGCACAATATCACCAACCTAAATAGGGTACTCATAGATGTTATTATATTATCTTTGAGATGTGGTTGGCATACACTTCGTGATGTTGCATGACTTTAAGAAAATTGTCATCTAAGTTTTTTAGAGTAGCTAGGCTTGCTTCCTTATATTCATCTTTGTTGAGGAGACTTTGGAGAGAATTTCTTAAAGTTAGGAATTTGAACTTCCAAAGGAATATGGCAACCTCGGTTCCAGATACTAGTGAAAAGGGGGTGCACATGTAGATATGTGGGTGCTAGTTTGATTAGTGTATAATGCAATATATAGTTGTAAATACCAATCCTTTTTATTGTTTTTTATTATTTTAAGAAAATTAGACTTTAATGTCTTGTTTTTCAATTTGGATTATCCATTGGCCTTAGGGTAATAGAGAGATGTGGTGTGGTGTAAGGTAGAAATATTTTTGCACAGTTCCCTTATCTCTGGGTTTTTGAAGGGCCTCCCATTATTAGAGATTAAAACCTGTGGAACTCCAAACTTGCAAATAATCAGATTTAGGATAAAATTTCCTATGAATGAACTTGTGATAGTGGTAAGAGGCATGGCTTTTACCCATTTTTTGAAATACTTAGTTACAGTAATGATTAAATTATGTTCATATGTAGAGGCAAGGGTTAATTTTCCAATTAAGTTGAGGTTCCTGTAGAAAAGGGCCACGATGTAAGGATTTGTTGAAGTTATTGTGCTGAAATGTGTATAATGTGCATGAATTCTTGACATTTGGGACATTTTTCTACAAACTCAATCACATTTATTTGAGGGTGGACCAAAAGTAACCCATCCTATGAATTTTATAGGTAATTGTGTGGTCACTAAAATGACCCCTGTAAACCCCATCATGACACTAGAAGAAGATGTGTTTAGACTCTTCCTCATTGACACAATGAAGAAGCATGCCATTAAATTCTCTCCAATAAAAAAAAATATCTAAAATCACATTTTTCATAGTGTGGCATAGAGTTGTCGTATTTTCTTAGAATTCACATTTTTAGATAGGTATGCTTGATGAGATAGGTGACTATATTCGTACCAAGGAGACAAAGCATCATTGGGCTTGTATATGTAATAAATTAACTTTTCGGGAAGTTCAACGTACACTAAATCTCTTGAGTTTAAGGGATTTTCAGCCAGCCAATTAGCGACTATTTTGTCAATTGACCAATATTTTGGTTGACATAAGTTAACTCCAAATTCATCGAGTAGCATGATCAATATGACTCATCTCTCTTGGAGAGAGTTACTTACATTAAGAATAGTGTGAATTCCATGAGATCTTTATGATTACCCTAGTCTCTTAATTTAGCATATAATGTCCTTAGGCATTTTAGTAGTGAACACTATGGCGAGGCATTACTTTTCTAGCATGAGAATATCATGGTATGATATTACATAAGAACAACGATCATGATAAAATACACAATCCATTATTTTCCATTATAGTCCTATTGAGTAAGCATATACACAGTAAACACATCAGTCACTCATAGATAAAGAATAAGTGATCTATTATATCATAGATCCATGAGAGTGGGGGAGATAATAGGAAGTATTTGATGGATTCAAAGGATCTTCATGTCATTCGCAGGTCCATTTTTGGCGTTATATTTCTTTAAAAAATTGTTGATTGTGTTATCCACGTACAGGTGATATCTAGAATGAATCTCATGTATAGCCCCTAGTTTCCCAAGGAATGATCAGATCCCTTATTGTGTGGTTACAAGGACCATCTCTAGGATAACACTAATATTTTTAAGATCAACATTGATGCAACACCATTACATGGATATGATGTATCCTAGTATATTTCCACCCAGTGTCACTCCAAACACACACTTTTCTAGGATTTAAGGTCATATTGTGATTTAATGATGCCTTGGAGAAATGGTCCTTAAAACCCCTACATGATCTTCCCTCCTTTTATGCTAGGCTAGAAATTCATCAACGTAGGACTCTATAATATTGTGAATCAGATCATGGAATATATATGTCATTACTCATTGGTAGGTTTCCCCTATGTTCTTGAGGCTAGAAGGCATGACCCTGTAATATAAGGTTCACCTAGGGGGTGGTGAATTAAGTCTATATTTATTATCTTCTATCTAAAATTTAGTTTCTAGTTATAACCATCGAGAACCCATTCCATGAGTGAGAGGAGCTCATATCCATTCATTTCGTCAATAGAGAGAAATGGAAAATCATCTTTGGGACATAATTTTTTAATATTGCATGGAATTCAATGCATAGATTAGAATCTTGTCATTATTTTTCAAGACTGGCATGATGTAGGATAACCAATTCATATAATCTATTGGTCTAATGAAACCAATTTTTAGTAGTTTGATAGCTTCCTCTTTCACCATTAGTGCTATCTTGGGTTTCATTAGTCGTAAATTTTCAATTTCTAGCTTGGCCTCAAGTTTCATAACTAGGTTGTATACAATGAAATTTATATGGATATCAGTCATATTAAAGTAAGAGAAAGTGAAAAGCCTAGGATAATTCAGCATGAGAAAGGACTTATGGTCTTCAAATTATTGTGGCGATAATGAAGACCATAATTTTTAGGATCCTTGCTATCTTCCTTTGTTCCTATATTTATGTCGATGGTATATTCAATGAGAGAAGTGTTACCTTCTTCAAAATTAGGTGGTGTTGGAGGGAGATCCAAATCCTCATCTTCAGTTTCATAAACATCAAGGTATATGGTCTTCTGAATCATCGTATTTGATCTTACAATACAGAATCATAGTATTCACATCCTAGGGTGATGAAGGGTGTAGATTCATTAGAGAAACCATTCTTGTGATGTGAGTGAGGAAGGTGTTCATAATAATTTAGATACTATAGAATAGCTTCACCCTTCTCTTACTATGTTGATATTTAACAACCCAAGGTCATATATTTCAATGGCACCTTCCTTGAGTGGGGATTCCTTTATTAAAGAGACGGACCAGCCTCTGAGTGAGAGACAAAAAATCAGCTTCATGAAGCCCATGGAAAGGACAATATCATGCATAGAAGCCAGTAGACAATATCATCGACTAGATATGGTTTTGATTCCTAGGGATAGATTCAATAGATATGAAATTGAAGTCCTTGAACCAACCTTTGGGACGTGCTCCTTATATAGATGCAGGTGTTTGACCTTTTTTATGATAGACTTATGTCACCTAGATTCATAATTAGTCTTTGAATCGTTAAGGATATGAAGTCTCTAACATATTGTTTATATGAGCTAAGAGGAGGCTAGTCAATGAGGATTCATACTTGGTCATATTATTGGTGCATTCCAATTCTAAAATAAAACCAAAAGGAAAAATCATTCTCCCGAGGATAAATTAAGATGATATGTCTTCCCCTTCCCTTGTAGAACATTTGGCATTCCATCATAGTACATGGTCCATAAGTTTCTCTCAGGGAGAGGATTATAAGATAAGCTATATGGATCAGATTTATTATCATTGATTTCAACTATATTCACATCTGCTGCCATGTCTAGAGAAGGTTGGTCCTCTTTGAGTTTCATGTAAGTACAAATAGTTACATGGAAGGCCCCTTTGAGACTGAATGGAAGCCCAAAAGGTGAATTATTTTGTACGAATATTAATAATTTTTGTAGGTGGTCTTAAAGGACACAGTCTCAATTTTTAAATCTATGACCATAAACTCATGCATATATTTCCTTCCCTACTTTAGGACCCTATTTTTTATTTTTATTGTAATGAGGAGGGTCAATAGCTAAGAGAGCAGGATTTAAATTAAATGTTAGCATTTATAATCTATGGTTCTTACATTTTCTCTAGATGTTTCAGTGTTTGTAAGTCATTAAGTAGGTAATTCATGATGAACATGGGTTCCCAACAGTCTTTTAGTATCAATTTGGACTATATCAAATAGGTTTGGGTCTTATTTGGCGATGACAACCTTTCTTAAATGCAAAAAGTGGATTCCTTGAAAGAGCACTAAAGGAATGGCCTTAATTTGATGGATCCATGATCATCCTAAGATCATGTTATAATTATGTTCTATTCTATGACATAAAATTCACTAAGAATTATCTTCATACCTAAATTTATGGGGAAAACAATGGTGTTGGTTGATGTGGCTCTTAGGCTATCATACCCATGAAGATTGTTTTGAGTCGATGAGAATTTAATCCAACCATATCCAAGCTTCTACAAAAGGGAAAAAGGGATGATGTTGATAGCTGCCCCATCATCCACCATAGATCATATTACCAAATTATTGTATATCTAAATCTGCAAATGGAGGGTAGGGCATGTTCTTATAGCAATTTATGCACCCCTGGGTAATTTACTCAAGTCAAAGAAATAATAAATTTCTCTCATAATGGCACTTAGAAGGAACATATCCATGGCAATGTGGTTAACATGTGCTTCTAGTGGGGGTATAACGTAAGCCAAATTCCCAAGTCCTATAGTTTCTAAAATTGTAATTCAATGGGTTGGAGAATTATTTGAAAGGTCTACAGATGAAATGTGGAAAATGTCTTAGCGAGATCAATAATGATATCATATTTACCTAGATTTTTGGGGATTCCATTTTTTTCTACTTCCAAAGGTGCATGTAGATGGGAATTAGGTACTTGATATTATTTTGTTTTGGTAATTAGAATATATTCTTCATCAATTTCTAATTAAACGACACCAATCATGTGTGGATTTCCTGGTGTACCTAGAAGCGAGGTTACATTAGGATTAATCATGTTAGAATTTTAGGGCTCAACATCATGAATTCCAACTATGGTTATTATTTTATGTTTGTGTGGTGAATGTAGTTGTCATTTTTTTATATTATCTAGTTGTACATTATTTAGAAGGGCATCCTTTTCATGGTTTGGGAAGTATTTTTTTTAAATTCTTAAGTGGGCATTCTAGAGTGTAATAGGACCTAAATGATCCACCAACTGATTATTAAGGTTTTTTCCCTTCTAATTTTTTTATTAAAGGCTTGTCTTTGGTTTTGAGGTAGGCATTGGACAAACTTGTTATATTCCCTACAAGTGTTGGTATTATGACCTTTGACCCTATATAGTTGACAGAATAGGTCTATACAAGGAAAAACTCAAGCAAGTGAAAGACAAGCAAACAAAATACTACAAACCTTTCTCCAATATATTTTTCTAACCTCAAGATGAGATAACTGAAGTGTTTTAAACACTTGTAGGATCTCAATACAGTTTGGTTGTGGATTCTACAATTTTTCTTCCAAATGGAGGAGGAATGTTACAAGAGATTTGGTGATTAAATGGACACCCTTTCGGTATACAATCTTGAATGGTATAAGAGAAGAGGTTTTTTGCAATTTCTTAAAGCTTCCAATAGATTCCAAGGATTTTTTTTTAAGGTTATATCTTGTTATTTATAATGGAAGGAGAGGTTATGGAGTGGATCAAGGTTCTTAATGAGACCATGAATGCATTTTCCTGAAATCGCCCTTAGATTTGGTTATGGAAGTTTGGATGGATTGAATATTTATATAGTGGCAATGAATTTTAGGTAGGCAATAATTTTTTATTTCAATAAGGTAGTTGTATGTGCATTTTTGTTGCTTCCACCTATATATGATTCTAGAAGTGGAGTAGAGTGAGGTAGTTTAACTTGAGTGACTAGGATAGTGAAGTGGAGATAAGTAGATAAATAGATTTATTTCTATTTAAATAACTAATTAAATTAGCTAAGGGATTTGAGTGGATAAATAAATATTTAAGTAAATAAATCTTTAACTAAATTATCCAAAGGACATAGGAGTATAGTCTAAGCATGATTAGAATCAATTAAATTAATTATAAAGGGATGTGACTGAATTTTAATGAGATGTAAAAGGATAGTGGTCTAGAATGCATTCTAGAACCAATTCTGGCATATTATGCAAAGGATAAATATATAAGTAATGGCTAAAAATAGGTATGTATTTTTAGGGTGTATACATTTGCCTCTCTTTAAAGTGCTATTACAAATTAATATCATTTTAAAGATAGTAGACACATGATTACTAAGAAGAAGATAAGGAAGCATGGTGTACCTGCAGGATATGCCCTTTTGAAGCTTTTATATTCCCCAACAAGTTTGGATACTAAGGGGATTCCCACTCAAGCAGATGGGTGACATAGCAAAGTGATGGATAGTCATTTGATAGGCATAATGAAAGGGAGGATGAGTCAAGGAGTAGAAGTATAATGAGAGAAATTTTTCTCATAGTATGAGATTCCATTTAGATAGTGAAAGTTAGAGAAACATTATTTTATTGTTTTACAATAGATTTTTCACCAGGCTTATGAAATAATCATGATGTTTAACCCACTTTAAGCATAAAAAAACACACACACAACAAGAAAAAGATAAAAAGTAAAACAAGACCAATATACACAGTAAATGTATACACCATGGCTATAAATGAATCAAGATGGGAAAATAATATTGGTAATTGTTCTAAAGAAAAACAAAAGATAAAAAGGAAAGCTAACCCAATATGCATAGTAAAAGTATGCATCATGGCTATAAATGAGCTAAGATGATAATGATGGTCCAAAAATAATAACAACAATGCAACACAAATTGAAATAAATACAATTAACTATGTCCATAATGTGTTCCATAGTGATAATTAAGAAATTTTAGAAGCCCCAAGAAAGGATACTAACATGCAAGGGAATGGGATCAGACTCAAAGAGTGGAGTTAAGCAACTCCTCGTGACACTCTTTATTGGATCCACGATGAAAAATGATCTAAGATTGAAAAGGATCATTGCCCCAAAGAAAGGATGATGGCATGCAAGGGATATAATGAGAACTTATATTTCCCCAAGAAAGGATTCATGAAAAGGAAATAATTGTTTGGACTTTCCCCAAGCAAGGATACTGACATCCAAGGGATAAGATGATTTTTTGTGATAGTCATAAGATGGTTGTAATGATCACTATTGTTAGAAGCACATTTGACTGAGATGGGGGTGAATCAGTCCTCAAAATATTTAAATCAAATTCTAGATTACTTAACCAAACAAAAATTCTACTTATCCAATCATTAATGTGTGCACCATCAAATATCATATATGTTATAAACCATGAACAAGAGAATCAACACAAAGACACAATATATAAGTGGGAAAACCTTAAGGGGGAAAAACCCCACTGAAATAAAATCTTTATATTTATTTTTTTCAAATTTATTTAGGCACCAATCCCACAAGGATCACCAACCCCCTAGTTTAGTAGAGCTACAACCCTACAAGGAGCACCAACCCTTAATTTTGTGAAACTCCAACTCCACAAGAAGGTTACAACCCCCCCAATAGGATCGAGCACCCACTCAACCACCTTATGAATAATATATCTGATGTATTTGTTCTACCATAACTAATATAGATCACTAATTCATCTCACAACACTTCCAGAGCCTTGTTCAAACCCTAGGTCTTTAATCTCTCACAGTCAAACACTCTCTTCACTTCTCAAAGCATAAAACCCTTGCACACACACTTAAATGAATTCCTCAACCTATCACACACTTTATCATCTCTCAAATAATTCTCACACACCTGCAAATAAATCTCACCTGGGTCGCACTTCTTGCACACACCCAACTATTTCAAATTTACACCCAAAACATCACTTTTATAACTTCTTCTTGACTCAAATTCAAATGAGGTAGGTTTCCCTCATTTATCTTGACCCCATTAAATTTAAAAAAATATAATAAAATTTATCACAATATTCACAAATAACCCAAGTAGGTTGGCCTAGCCAAAACCCTTCCATCATGTACCAAAAATCCTCAAATCCCCATCATTGGAAGGATAAAAATATCCTAACACCAAAAATATTTTTATTTAATCTCTAAAACTCACCGAACATGTTTAAAATTACATTTAAACATCATCTGTGGTTGTAATTTTCATGAACCAATCAAATTATTTTGTTTAATGGGCTCATTGGCTTATTGCCTTCACAAAACACTTGTTTCCAAGACCATGTCTTCAACTTTTGGATTATATATCACCCAATAACACCTCAACTATGGCATGTGAGAACTCAATGGAAATCATATAACATTTATAACACTTCTAAGCAAGTTATATATCATTAAACAATCATATGTTTAAACCACATCAATGTTTGTCTTCACCAAATCAAGTTGCCCAAAACTTAGTTTTACAAATGCTACTGGTTAACACCATTCCTGACACTTTCAAGAAATAAAAATTTATTAAATAGATTCTAAATTAATCTCTCTTCATATTCCAGGTGATTTCATGCATCACCAATCCATTTCATGCACTAAAAAACTCAGTCTTTTAACCAACATTGTCCTATCTTGTAAAGCCAAAAATATTCTTGTCCACAAATCAACCTGGAAACCATATCAAAACTCATCATCATGATACAAAACATATATAAATGGAAATATATATTAATTATCTTTCCAACACAACTTAAATCACATCCTACATCTTCATGTAGCTCATGTAATGTCAAATTTACTTAATACTTATTCTAACTGCCCCAAAACTACCCTTTGACCAGTCAACATAAATGAAACATACTTGCCCATCTATCAGCATCATCATGTCCTAAGACCATCATTAAATTCAAAAAAACTCACATAAATCATATAGTGGTCATTTATTTTGCAACTCCTTTGGACAACCTTGTCCCAAACTGAACTTCTTCATAAACTGACATGTTTGAGTGGGGTCCACTCATCACCATGAGCACTAACATACATTTCTATAAACCTGAAGGAGTCCTATATATGTTATAATCATCATATAAGTAGTATCAAGAAAAACTAGCCACTTAGGAAGCAAATCTCTCAAACGGCTTTCAAGCTAGGGTTTTAAACACATAAGGAGTTGTTTACATTATTAACATTGATTCATAAAAACGTGATGATGAAATTACCTCACTATTTTTCTGAAACCTTATAAACTCAATTTATAATTATCACTTAAAACCACAATATCCCATGAAAATCACACAATTCATGGTGAGCAATAGAAGATCCAAAGCAGGCTGGAAATGTTCTTCTTCTTGACCTTGTTTCACTAAAACTGACATAAATTGCAAAATATTATTTAGAATGACTCCAAAATTTTCTCAAAACTCAATTACACCAATTTTCATCATTTCCAATCATTGTATTATCTCAAAAAAAAATTCCATTTCTCCATATTGTCTCATTTGCATAGCTAGCCCTTAGGGTTTTACACTGTAAAGGCTAGGGTCAACTGAAACAACATTGTAACTCATCGTGAAAACACTATCCAAAATGGTCCTAATATACCTTAATAAATCATTAATAACTCATCTAAATGTATCCATTATCTCACATGGATCTACAACTGATCCTCATGCCTCCAAGCACCTAGACGTGGTCTAGATAAGCACCTAAATCCTGGACTTCAACCTATACCTGCATCCTAAAACTCATGTGAGTATCTAAAAACTCCCCAAAAATTCTCATCATTATGCTACCATGCTCCTCAATCCACCAAACAACTCAAACTACTATTCTCCATCACCTAGGCTAGCTAGGTCACCTACTAGGTTTGCTAAGACCAAGACAATCCTCACTTAATCAACTCATGATCATCACCATGAAAACATCCATGAATCATCATGTCACCATCATCCTGAGAATCCTCTAACTCTAATCCATCATCCAAATTTTCATTAATGATCTCCTACATTAATGACAACACCTAGAATAACAACATATAAACAACTATGGTAGGAGTGTAAAAATGGTTGGATTTCACGGAATTGTGTTGGTTTCAATGGAGCCTAGCGCATGGAGATTTTGTACAATTTGTATTGTAGACAATACACTTGTGACCATGTTTATAAATGGTCTTCTCAAATATTAATTTTATCATTTTATTGGGAGATTCAGATTTTCTATTACACTATGGGTAGCAATGAGTTTCACAGCATTTGAGTATGGATATGGAAACCATTTCGGGAATCTAACTCCTTAGACATTCTTACTGCTTGGAAGGACTGTACCAAATCCAGTCACAAAATGTGATTATTTAGAGATTTGTACAGGGATTCCAATATAGTGGAGATACCAATCCCTAATGTGGTTAAGGACCTGAATCAACAATTATGTTCTAAGAACCAAGTGATGTAGATGAGAGGCATAGTCTCTAAAGTCGAGCACTTGGTCAAAAATATTCAGTGAGTCACCAACTTACTGAAGGTGTGGCACCAATTCCAAAGGATGTAGGTTTTATTTTACCAAATAAATCGAGCACCTATCTGGATTTTATTCTTCAGGGTGAAGTGATAGCATATGGAGGGACTCTTCACTTACTTCATGCTGCTACTAAATCTATATTACTTCTTCAATAACTCAGCAATCTAATTTTCTTAATTTTTCTCTTCCTCTCTCTTGATAAATATTTCAGGCATTAAGACTACATTAGTCACTTCTCAATAATAGCCGATGCTTCAATCATTTTCTTGGCTAAGATCTGCATCACAATCTCGTATGCATGCACACACGAATACCAAAATGCACTTCGAATAGTGTTTGACTTTATTATTCCTAATTAATACATATTAAGAGATTACCATCATATCCAATTTTATAAAGGGTGTTAGCAAGAATGGTGTAGTGTGAAGCACATTGTTAAAGACTTACCTACATGCATCCAATTAGCTCACTTGACCATCCACTATTTTCTCTTTGAACCGTCATGCCTACCAAGCATCCTAGAATTGGTACTCAGATGAGCACCTAGAAATCTATGATCTTCCTCAACCTAGTCCTTGCACATCCTAAAACTCATGTAGCAGTGGCTAAATAATCATTACGGCCCTTTCTCTGACACTTGTGAATCACTATTGACACCTGCGTAGAACTATCAACACCTATGAACCATTATCACCATCTATGGAACACTATCAACACCCGTGGAGCACTACTAACACCTACGAAGCTCTACCACCACCTGCATAACATTACTGGAACCCACATAACACTACAAATCAGTTTACATCAACATGTGGAATGAAAAGCTCCATGTGCACCATCATATTTAGCATCCTATGACTATATTTTCATCAATCATCTCTTTTTGTCATTAATGGCATATTTTACATCAATGAAAACACCTAGAACTACAATTTCCATGACTATATTGCTCTCTCGTTACTTCTAATTCCGCCCCTTTGAAGTGTCACTACTCCTGATTTTCAATTCTCCCCCTTTAGCATCAATGGAAAAGGAAAAAAATTTAGAATGCTCTCCCCCTAAAATTATTCTTCCTTTCAATGACCTGTCGAAAATAATATCATTCCCAAAAAATTTCTGAGATATTTAGATGTTTCTTTTAGAATATCTTTTATAAAAATATTATCAATCTATTATTTTGTGGTGATGTATTCCAGCTTGACATGTACTAGATCTATAACTTTTTCTCTTCAGATAAATGGTATTGAATGGTAATATACCTTGTTTTATAGTGTATAACTATATTCTCTGAGATATTTATGGAACTAGTATTGTCATAGAACATCATAATTAGGGAATCAAATTCTATCTCGACATCTTTTAGTGTATATTTCATCCAAAGAACTTGTGTGCAGAATTTTATTGTAGCAATGTACTCTTCCTCAATAGATTGGATAAAGAAACAAAATCATTTATTCTTGCTTAACCAAGATACTAAATTATTACCCAAAGAGAAAACACCACCACTTGTACTTTTTCTGTCATCAATATAGTCATCCCAATCTACATTTATACATGTTATTAAAGAAAAACCTTCACCTTTTTTATACCAAAAACCATAATCTACCATACCTTTTATATATTTGACTATTATTTTGACAATTTACACATGAGTTTCTTTTGGATCAGCTTGAAAATCATTCTATCCATGCTTACTACTTGCATCACATCAAGTCTTGATGTAGTTACATATAATAAAATTCCAATCATTGATATATAAAGAGTTTGATTTACTTTATGAAATTCACCATATTTGCTCAACTTACAGCCTATGATCATTGGTGTACTTACTATGATTACAATATTTCATTCTAAAAAATCTTCAACATCTCCTTGATATACTTGGTTTGTGAAATGAATATGCCTTTGTATGATTGTAGAAATTTGTAATCCAATAAAAAATGATAAATCATCAAGGATGGACAATCTTAAATTCTATTTTGCATTTCCTCATAAAACATCTTGACACATCTCAGTCACTTACTTCCTCCAAAAATGATTTCATTAACATAAACAACAAAAATCACCTGATTTTCACCTTTAGTTTTGATGGACATATTACTGTTAGCAATACCTTTCTTGAACCCTTATTGTTGTAGATACTTGTCTAGTATTGAGTACCAGGATCTATGTGCTTGTTTCAATCCACAAAGAGCTTTCTTTAGCTTGCATACATATTCTTTATCATCCGATAGATATTGAATCCTTTTGATTTGTTCAATGTAAACTTCTTCTTCTAAATTCCCATTCAAAAAGGCCGATTTGACATCCATTTGATAGAATTTAAAGTTTAAAAAAAAAAAAGCAAATTAAAAAACATTCTAATGGCTTATAAACGTGCAACAGGAGAAAAACTTTCTTCAAAATGAATACCTTCAACTTGTGCATAACCTTTGCATACTAACCTTGCTTTATATCTTACTACTTTTCCACCTTCATTCAGTTTTGTTTTAATACCCACTTGGTGCCAATCACATTTTTTTCCTTAGGTCTTGGGACAAGCTCCCAAGTTTCATTCTTCTCTATCTAATCAAGTTCTTCTTCTATAGATCCAATCTAGTGCTTATCTTCTCTTACTTTAGAAAAACTTGTAGGCTCTATTTTGGACAACAAAGAAAAATTTGCATGTTCTACTACATTTTCCTGTCTTCTCCTAGTTTATACTCCAAGATTTTTTTCACCTATAATCCAATTTTCTAAATAGTTATTTTAAACTGATATGGATGGTGTTTTTTATTCCTTTATACCAACTTTTTCCTTTTCATCTTCATCTTCTTCATTTGATTCTTCAAGAATAATCAATTTTTTGTGCCATGTTTTGTTTGTACATGATATCATCTACCTTTACATTTGCACTTTCAACAATTTTGAATGTTTTTAGATTGTAGCATCTATAATTCTTACTCATTTGTGAGTTACCAATAAAAATACCTTCATCAGCTCTATCTTCAAACTTCCCCAAGTCTTCATCATATTTCTTGATATAGCACATACTTCCAAAAAATCTAAAATGTTTGATTGTTGCTAGACTTCCCTTCCATAGTTCATAAGGATTTTTGCTATTATTAACTATAATATGCCCTTTATTCAAAATGTAGACTACAGTTGTTACTTCCTCTCTCCATAATTTGTTAGATACTTTGGATTCATCTAGAGCATCGTTCTAGCCATCTCTTGTATAGTTCTATTCTTCCTTTCAATAACTTCATTCTACTATGGGGTTCTTACAGCAGAATGATTCCTTTTTATTCCATGATGCTCACAATACTCTATGAATTCATTTGACATGAATTATCCTCCTTGGTCAAATCTTAAACACTTGATTTTTAAATCTATTTCATTTTCAACCACAGATTTGAATGACTTAAATTTTTCAAATGCTTAAATTTTTTCTCTTAGAAAAGTAACATGTGTCATCCTAGTAAAATCATCAATGATTAGCATGAAATACCTCTCACCTTGCATGCTTTGATTTCTTGTAGGCCTGCAGATATCAGTGTACACTAGTTCGAGTAACCTTATGGTTGATTACTCCTTTTCCTTGAATGAGGCTCTTGTATGATTTCTAAATTGACATTGTTTCCAAATGGTATTTTCTAGTTTAGTAATTTTTGGCATGCCCTTAATAGCTTTCTTGGAACCAATCTTTATTAGATTATCAAAATTCATGTGAGCCATTCTTCTATGCTATATCCATGTTTCATTAATTTTCCTCATGTAGAGTTTTTCACCCTTCATCTCGCTAAGAATGTAAATATTATTTGGTGTCCTGCATGCATCAATAATAACTTTCCTTGTACTAGATTTATGATCTCACAGCCTCCAGCATAAAATGTTACAGTGTATTCCCTATCACTCATCTTACTCACACTTAAAATATTATGTTTTAGTCCTTCAACATATAAGACATTTTCAATTTCCCTTTCTTGAAAATGTTGTAGTGGCATTGTCACCAAATTTTAGAGTACCTTCATTTACCTTCTTCAAAGTTAGAAACTTACTTTTGTCCCTAGTCATTTGGCTTGAGCAACCACTATCAATTTATCACTTATTTCCTTCATTTTGTGCATGAAATGGTATCTGAACAATCATGGACTTCTCTTTACTTGTTTCTTTCTCCTGCTTCTCCTTCTAGAATTTTCTGACTCAACTTTCTGATTATCCTTGGTTATCTCATTCTTAAGCTTCCTGGTGGAATACATAAACCCACTTCTACAAAAGTGAGCTATATGCCCAATTTTTGGCACTTATAGCATTTAATATCAGAATTCATCAGCGGAGAAAATGATTTATAGTGGAACACATATATGAATTCACATTTGCATGTATCTTTCTATAAAAAAATCTTTCATGATATCTACAATCTATTGTCATGTGACCAAATTGATTACATAAAAAAATAACCATAAAAAGAATTTTTAAATCTGATTTTGTAATATTGACTTAGAGGTAGAGATATTCTTGTTGAATATCAGTTTCCGAATGGAGGAGTAACATGACTTTATTTTCTTCTGCTACTTTCATTTGAATTGCTTTTGAATTGAGGAATATGTACTTCTTCCTTCTTACTGTTCACCTCACTAGTAGAACTTTTAAGAGCTTCTACATAGCTTCTTGATTTTTCTTAACTTGTCACTTTTGGAGATTCTTTGGGATATACTTTTGCAGTCTTCTCATTGTATCCAAGACCTTATTTGATAAATGGTGATCTTTGATTATTTATTATGTTTTCTAAAACTTCATATCTCTTTCCAAACTTGAGACAACTTTTCATCTTGGTAGTTGATTTCTCAAGTTCCTTTCTTAAGGAGACAACTTCGTCTTCAAGTTTCTCACAATTTCCTTATTTTTGTTTCAGATGTGTACTCACGTCTTCATATATCTTATTCATCTCCTCTAGTTGAATATTTAGATCTATGATCATTTTATTGGACTTTTCAATATCATGCATCATCTTCAAATTTAAAGCAATATACTTACTTTATAGCTTTTGAAATTTTTGCTTTAGTTTTTTATTTTTCTTTCTAGGGATCTTGAGTTATTCTAGGGTAGAAACAAGTTCACCTTCAAGATCCACTTCAACTTGAAATTTAGTATCTTCATCATCTTCTAAATTCAACTCATCGTTTCCTTCATTTAACTCTAAGGATATGAGTAGAGATTCATCTTTATCACTGACAGAGATGCTTTCATCACTTTTTTATACGTTTTATTTTCCTCCCTTGTATAGAGGTTATTCTTGTGCTTGTATTAATTCTTCTTATTTTCAGATATCCCAGGCTTATAACTCTTCTTCTTGGACTGAGAATAGATGTTACTCTCCTTTAATATTTGTTCTTATTTTGTATTAGGTTATTTTTGGTAGATGTTATTAAGTGTAAAAAATATCTAAAACTCAAAATATGGCAGGGTTTAATGATACCTACACCAACAGTCACAATTTTGGGATGGTGGAGAGTAGACAATGAACAAGAGATCCTCCTTTCACTTAGTAAAGAGACCTACAAATATAAACAACTAGACAAGAGATATTAGACAAATAGGATGATGAGTTACTCGATAAAGACTGATCCTAGGAATTCAAAGGGGATTCCTCGATGTATGTCAACTCATTTTGATACAATTAAGTGATTTGATAAAGATAATAAGATAAATAATGACAATCGTAAGTATATAAGATAAAGGAGTTATAACTCGAGGTGAAAAGCAATATCTTGTTCTGCTTTTTAGGTGGCCCAAGCTAGAGTGGAAACAATCTAGAGATCTTCAAAGTGGTCGTACCAATAATCCATAGATGCTTTTTGGATTTCATGGAGGAATTCTAGTTGTTCCTCAATGTATTCCAGGGTTGGTGTGAATCTGAAGTGTAAAATGTATGTGTGTGGAAGATATCAAATTGCTCCCATATGAAGGGTTGTTGAATGATCGAGACCTCATAGATGCTCATGATTGAATGAGACTAACCTAGAACAGTCATTTACAACGGATACATGTTTGCAATCAGGAAGATTAACTCCAGAGATAGGGATGGTAATTAATAAAATATGATGATTGATAAATGAATCTAAATTAAAAAAACTTGTAGGTGATTCAAAGGAATTACTAACGATTGAAGGGAATCATGGGCGATTCCTGTTAAAAAGATTAATTTTTTTGATAAATATAATTTGATTGAAAATAAAGACCTAAAGTGACTATTTGTTCTTTTTTTTATGTATGACTAGATTAGAAATAATGATAAACAATGCGAGATTACCTTGTAATGTGGAAATGGATGTAAAAGTATTCACAATATCTTATTTTTCAGATGATGTTGATCTATCAACTTTCTGACGATATATGGATGCTTCAGAGGATATATGTTTATTCGAATTGGTGTGTTATGGCTCTTGGGAGTGGAAAAATCTTATTACAAGGCTTGGAGATTACTAGAGTAGCTGAACTTCATTTGTACGTTAAATAATTAAATATTCTAGATGTAAAAAATTTCCCGTAAATAGGAGTTTGAGATCCTATTTATAATCGCAGGCAATTTGTTGGAATCACAGGAGATCTGGGAAATTCATAGAAACTCGTTTAGAAGTGGTTTCAATGGATTTCAAGTATTGGGATGAGGGTAAGTGATTAGGGGAGAGGTTAGTAGGTTAGGAGGTTTAGGGTAAAAGGGTTAGGATAGGTTAGAAATGGCTAGGAGGTTTTAAAGAGGTTAGGGTCAGTTTTAATAGGTAAATATGGTTTACATGGAGTAAAAAAATGATTTTACGGGGTGAGTGAGGTGACTTTTAGATAATGTTTAAAGTGATAGTTTTAGTGGACTAATGTATGTATGTGGCCTGTAGGCAGGTGATAAAAATCTTGTGTCTACATTTACTCCTTTTTGTTGAGTGGTTTGTGATGGACAAACTGCTAGACAAAAATGATTTGAGATGGTTTGTTTTGTTCTTAGATAGGTGATTCCCCTTCAAACTCGGGGTGTTTGTGAAAAAGTGCAAATGATCACCAATTTTATTAGGTTGATTTAGATAAGATAGGATTGTTTCACTTTGATTTGCCCCAAGATGAGGCATGGAAACAAGACAGCCAGAAAGACTTGATGCCACCATGGAATCAAATGTTAGGGGAACCAAAAGGTTCGCGACCTATAGACGTATGATTCACATGAAGCAAAGGCGGGAGAGATGATCTCAGGTGTGCTATCCATGATGGTGTTGCTAAAAAGGTGGGATTTTTAATATCATGAATTATGGTGATAGGGGAACCAATGGGTTCATATCCTATAGAAATATGACCTACCAGTGCTAAGGCAAAAAAATCAGAAGTGGATTTTGATAGAGGCGGGCTTTGACTAATTGTGCTACATGATCAAAGGCAGTATTTGATTTGATTGATTGATTTGATTATTCTGAAAGGGGCTTTGGGGCCCTAAAAAAGATGCATATGTTAGAAAAGTGTGTTATTTTGGCAAGGGATAATGAAGATGATGGTTTAAAATGACTTGGACATTTTAAAAGTGTGTATTGATCATTTTGAAGGGAATTGTTAGTGAATTAAAGAAATCGTTGGCGATTGAAGGAATCATCAGTGATTCCAAGGAAGGAAAATTGGTGCCCTATGAATAGTTGATTTTACCATGGTAAATTCATTTATACAATGCGTTTAAGATATTTAGAGCTCTGAATTTGTGATATTTTGAGTGAAAAGTGATAAATGGAGGGTGTCGGAGGATCCAGGAGGCAGAGGAGGCCGATCTTAGGGAGGTAATTACCATTTTTTATTTTTGTGTGTTTTTTACTTGTTTTTAATTTTTTAGGCTTTTGGGATCACGTCAAGGCACGTTTTTCAAATTTCCATAATCACCTGTGATTTTGGGAAATTGTTTGTGATTAGGGTGAAACGCCAGCAATTATGGTGAATCACTAGAAATTTTTATTTGATATTGTAGTTTGATGAAATTTTTGATTAAATGGTATTCTAATGGTTGTTTTTTGTATTGTGGGTGTAGGTGAGAGATAAATTGACTATCTGAGATAGAATTCCTCTAATATTGGATGATATATGGTCTTCTTTATCTGATGATGATTAGGATCCCACTCACTTGTAGGATGTGGGTCTAGGGGTGATGCACCATTGCAAGCGTATCCATAGATAACAAGGTTTGTTGCTTACATTTCTAGAGAGATGGGACCCTGACACATTAAACTTTTGGTTACCGATAGGTGAGATGACCATCACCTTGGAGGATATACATAGGGTTTTGAAGTTTCCTGTTCAGGGGGAGGGGATTTATTTGATTGATGAGATAGAAAGACTGACATTGATGAGGAGACTGTATGGTGGTGATGTAGATGGGGTAGAGTTATCTTCGGGTGGATTTTCATATGGGGAACTATATAGTCCCGAGATAAAGGGTTGCGCTTTGATGACCCTGATGATGATTGGGATTAGTTGTTATGCTTTACCCAACTCTATTGGGGGTTAGTTCTT
Organism: Taxus chinensis; assembly: GCA_019776745.2. Lineage (NCBI taxonomy): Eukaryota > Viridiplantae > Streptophyta > Pinopsida > Cupressales > Taxaceae > Taxus > Taxus chinensis. The sequence goes on from CM034146.1 coordinate 238,712,305, forward strand.
TTGGCTGTTGATAGGGGTCTTAGCTGATATGATGGAGCAGAGAAATTTTTAGAGGGGCCCTACTTTACATGCTTAAACTTCTAGGGAGTTGTGGTCACGGAGAATAGGGAAGAGGTTTGGGATTGATGTGGGTTTCTTGTTATTGTGTTAGGTGTAGGAGCATATTGCATTGGCTCAAACACGAGGCTTACCATGGGGAGGCCTGGAAGTTTTAGATGAGATGGTTAGATTCATCCAATGGAGATCAAATAGGGGAGAGGTCGGACCAGTGTAGGGTGACAAGTATTTTCAACAACTCCTTTTTGGATTGTAGGGTGATGATGTTAGATGGAGACCATATTTTGGTTTCCAGTATGCCCTGGTGAGGAGGGTAATCTCATAGCCACCCAACAGAATATATGGGTAAAGGGTCGATGGCTAGGAAAGTGGGATTTGATCATATTAAGTCACGTCATGTGACAGCTTAGATTGGTCAAGGATGTTCCAGAGGTGGCTAATCCTTACAGTTGTGATTATGGATATGGGGATATGTTATTATTTTCTATTACAATTATTCGTGCCATCACTGATGAGGAGGGGGGCGGTGGGGGTGGATGATCAGGGTGTGCCCATGGTAGTGGATAATTCCAAGGTTGCATAGGCATATGTTGAGGGTAAGGGAATGCGCTTGGTAGAAACCAAGGCACACACAAACAAGGATGGCTAGCCAAAACAAGGTTTAGTATGAAAACACATGCATGTAAGAAGACAATGTGTAAGTTATGCAAACAATGTAAAAACTACCCAGCATAGTAGTGTAAACACGCAAGAAGATAAGTAATCCTCAAAAAGTGGGTTACAGACATGGGACATCACTCACGATGTTGCAAGACACGTAAGGCCATCATGTCTGCAAATAATAAACAAGTGTGCACACCAAATATAGGGCAAATCCCGGATACAAGAAACAAACAATGACAGAAAAGCATAGACAAGAAAAATTAGTCATGGAAACATGTAATCCTGCAAAACAAGTGTTGCGCATGGAACACCCATTAGCATGTTAGAGAATTAACCAATATTTCAAATCGTGAATAACCAAGTAAGGTAAAGTGCTAAGGAAAAAATGAAACAATAGCACCTGTGAGAATCGAAAGTCGATTCCCCCAACAACCAATGTAGGAAGGGTAGAATGCGATCATCCATGATGCATATAAAATATCTCTATCTGCGATCACAACTAAACAAACACATGAACTTGCATGTGTGGATGGTATAGATAATGACATATAAGAAATCATTCTAACATGTGTAGTAAAGTGATCATGTAAAACACTAGTAAACAAGATTAAATGCCCCCAAGACAATGTAATATGTTGTGGATGGATAAAATGGAATGCAAGATGGAAAGTTAGGACCTGTGTGCCCCCTGAGTGAATAGAAGTGTATGCAATGAGATTCATTTTGTTTTCCCCCTCAGCAGTCAAGAATGAACCATAAAATAGAGTGCATCATCAGGAAATGGTCAAGTAGTGTGTGTTGTGTTTAACGCGTTGTGATGAATGTGTAAGTGTAGTGATGAGATGCGACCTAGTGACGGTGTGTGCATGAACCCTATAGCCGAAGCATATATCACGACCAGATGAACGTATAAGTGATGATTTATCCGAAGTGTATATCACTATAAAATGAATGGATGAGTAATGATTTAGCCCTAAGTGTATATCACTACAAGATGAAAGGAAGGATTGGTGATGTAACCTAAGGTGTATATCACTACAAAATGATAGAATGGGTGATGATTTAGCCTAAAGGGCATGTCACTAGCCTAGGATTATCACATGTATGATGAGTGTAATGTCCATTTGATTTGTAAACCCTCGGCAGTCGAGTGTGGATCGAGGAACTAAAGTGTGTCATAGGGTAGTGATTGCAGCACGTAGAAGATAATGTAGCATATTTCCCATGTGATGAATAGAATGTGTAAATATGGTATGTGTAGAATGAAAATGCAAGATGTGTAGAATGTATAACACGTACTATAATACATGTAGATAGATGAGTAATATAGTATGTAGGGATGAATGTAATGCTAGACTCATATGTGATGAAGACAAGTATAGTATGAAGATGTGCAATGTATGATGTATAGTATATGACTATGTATATAATGTGAGGTAACATGAATAAATACCCTAATAGTGTATGATGTAAAATGTGTAAGGTGAGGACTAGTATAATGTATGATGTATGAATGTGGAAATGGCACAATGTTGTAGAAAAACATGGAGAATGGATGGTGTATGATGTATGACGCACAATGTGTGATGCCTATAGTGTAATCTGTGGGGTTCAGTGTAGTAGTAATCCCTCAACAGTCAAGTTTGAACCAAAGCACGAGAGTGTGCCATCGGGTAATGACGACATTAAAACATATGTATAACTATGAAAAATGAGATGATGATATGCGTGAATGTGAAGAGTGTGATGTAGTACTATGTAAGAATGATAATGCAAGAATGAGGGATATGTTTATGATGTTAATGTGATGGGGGGATGTATGAGCTACCATGCCCCCAAGTGTGTATGAAATGAAACTCTAGTCAAAATACACTAAGTGGATCAATGTAAGGAGTAATTGCTTTAACGAAAGTGATGGGAGCCCAAAGTGATATAGGAGTGTGATCATCCAATGGTATTCACCATAGCGAGTTGTATCCAAGTCCCAGTCATCAATATATGTATATTTGATAGTATGTGTTGGCATTACAAGGTTAACAGTAGGAGGTAATAGCGGAATCTTGCATGGTGGTTGTGAAATTGAAAATATATCATAAACTCTAGGAGAAGGATTGGTTGTTGGGACGAAATTAATTGGTTAGAGCCTAGATTTGAGGGGAGGCCAAGTTGCATTAAGTCCCAAAGGATATTTCTTAGGTTGGCTTGGTAATGCAGTAGATGACTTAGTAGGAGGGGTTTGTGAACTACTTTCGATATTTAGTTGAATTTTTTGACTTAGCGATACCGTAGGTGATTACTTAGGTAGATCCTGACTTATCGAAGGAGTAGCCTTAAGAGCCCATGTAGAAGTAACCTTTGGAGAGGACGATGTAACATGACATTGGGAAGTGAATGAGATTAACCCTTGACACTCAAGATGTTTGATTCTATGTTGTAAAGCATAGTAATTGTTTTCATTATGTCCATTGATTCTATGATAGTTGCAATATGGACAACCTTGATATTTTGTAAGTCGATAAGGAGGATAGCAATGAATAGGTGAAAAAGTGATCAATTGATGACTAAGGAGCTGAGTAAGAATGTCATGTGGCATAGTATTGTGCTCAAACATAAGAGGCTCAATAAATGACATGTCTTGAGGCTCAACTAGATGATATGTAGTCGACATAGATTATATATAAGATGTAGAAGGAGCACAATCATGCGATTGAGAAGCATCCTTAAGCTGTTGAATTTCAAATTTAAGAGATGTGATTGTGGATTTCATAGCTATAAATTTATCTTGAAATAATGTATGTAAGACTTTAATCGAGTCTAATATTGGTTGATTAGATGGAGGATCATTAAGACTAGGGTCAAAAAATAAACAATGAAACATATAACTTAATTCGTGTGGCAACGTATTGTGATCAAAATACTTGGTGTCTAGGGATTTGTGTAAAATACCCTGACAATTGGGATATCTCTTAAGCAAATCAGATAAAGAAACTTGACGACCCATGATAGAAGACAAATGAGGATCCTAAGGGTAAAAGACATCAGGTTCACCAAAATGATTAAGTAAAAATGGACTAACTATGTAGTATATAGATAGTTAATCTAAGTTATAAATAGTTGTGATAAAGTAGATAAATGTAGTAAACAAGAGTGTAAATGAGCTAAACAACTATGCAAAAGGAAATGCTAACCCTAATATGCAAAAGAGAGTTAGGAAAGAACTTAGTTGATAACAGATGCCTATTGGAAAGTGTCGCAGAGGTGACTGGAAAAATTAGGAGCAGTAACGACAGTGCAGAAGTCCTGAAAAGAGTGGATCTGGACTATTTCTCTAGACTATATCACTTAGAGGAGGACTAGGGCGCCTGCGGGTACTCTGATCTACAATTTGGGCACCCTGGTCTATGCAAAAGCTCTGAAACTGACTTTTACAGGGTGGGAAGGTGGTCTGAAACCCTCATTGTGTGTCGCATCAACTTCCCTATCCTACGTTGAATGTCGCCAATACTCCAAGATGAAAGAAAGACCTGTAAGATCCCAAAAATAATCATCAAACCCTAAAAAATAATAATGCATATGAAGGGGCCGGACTGACCTCAGTTTCCACAATGGTGGACTTACTAACTGAGCATTACACTACATCTCAAACCCAATGTATTTCTATGTGCAAGTGTGTGTGAACATGCCCTAGGTTGCTCTTGTACCAGTCGCACTTTGTGAAGTAGTGAGCAATAACTATGTGTAGAAAATGTAGTAAAATGTTGGCATGGAATAGAATAGAATCCTTCCCCCTATGAAGTGTGATGCAAATTTCCTAGTCTTATGTCTTGATGATGGAGGTATGTGGATGTAAGTGATCTCCAATGCAATAGATGGATGCAACTCTAGATGGAGTGATAGTAGTAAGTGATGTTAGGTCCCTCATTATGGTCTCATAACTTTATATTTATAGGGTTCTCTTGATCTAATTTTGTAATTAAGCCCGAAAAGGCCAACCACGAGAAAAAAAAGATGCCAAATGGCTAGAAAGAGCCCAAAAAGTGGCAAGAAAGTGTGAAAAGGACCGGGGCGCCCTTGTTGGGACCAGGGCACCCACGGGCTCCTCGGTACTAGCCCGGGCACCCCATTCGAGGCTAAAATGATGGGAAATGACCGAAACAAATTGGGCATGTTTGTGCAAGAGGTCGGTAATGATGAAATAAAATAAAATAAGATGGCCAAAAGACGGGGGTTAATTAGCACTTTCTTCACTCAAGAACCTTCTAAATAGTAGTAAGAAACCATGATAAATAAATGTCTAAAGTGTATGATTTTGTGACTACATTATGCATAAACCAATACGTGCATCTAGCTAATGGAGTTGGCACCATTTGTGTTTCCTTGAAGAAGAATGGAAATCCCTCTGGTAAGGTTATAAATCGCTCTTAGCTTAATTTCATAAGGTTCCTAGGTGTGTTTGGCAAAGGATTTCAAGGAAAGGACGAACTTAATAAACAATAAGTTTATTATTTTAATTCTAGTTATCTATAACTAAGAACGCATGCACGGGCTTAAAGGGATTAACAAAAGTATTATCTCATCGTAGGCATTTAGAACAAACTTATGTGTCATGCTCCTAATTATAAGTGACAAATATTGCGTTCACTCAATGAAATACAATGTAAATAGCTTTACTCTACATGTGAGTTAGGACTTTATGAACTACTTTATGAACTAGAGTAAATGTAAAAATAAAAGTCTAAAATATATTACATGTTCATATGTAACTTTAGGACCCTTGTTATCGATAAATTGAATGAGAAAAAAATCTTCAAATTCTTAAAACATACTCATAAATCCATAAAGAATGTGAGTAAACCAATACATTGAAAGCGATACAAAAATCAAAGACCATATTGGAAACCATATGAAACCCTAATAGACTCCAAAGACAAATCCCACTGCCATCCTCAAATTTCTTTTCAATAGAAAATAATGATTAGAGAAGCACTATAAGTAATATATAATGCATGGGAAGAATAATTGAAGCATGAAAATGATAAGTGTGTTATTATATATTTTTAGTACATACCTTTAAAAAATCAGAGAAGGATAAGTGTCTCCTTTTTCTTTTTGGAAAATGTCGGGTCATAAATTTAAAAAATCAGAAAAGGACAAGTGTCTCCTTATTCTATTTATTCCACATTAAAGAATCGATTAAACATAAAATTGAAGGTTGTTGACTTGATATACACTCAGGATAAAAATTTGATTTTATCAATATATAGTGAAAGTGTGTTGAATTTTTCATATCAAACAAAATTATATTGAAAGCATAAATGTTTTAATAACTAAAAGTTACATGGTTGGAATAAATGAATGCTTAAACCTTGAAACTTGAATGAGAAGTTTCGCCCGAACCAAAACTTTAGTATTTTATATTAAAAAATACCATGTATTAAAAAATGAGACGTTATTGTGAAGCTTGATTCTATAACCTACATTTATAATGCCGAATAGTGAAGTGGAGATTATTATTAATTGATTTTGATTTTAAATGTGTATTATAGAAATTAGTTAAATAGAAAAAATGAATCAGTGGAGATTCTTTTATTAGACCACTATTGATGGCACTTTTTTTTAGATGAGTTTGGTATGCATGTGTAGAGGAAGGTAAAATATATATAGAATGTATTTTCATGGTTTAAAATGTGTTTCAAGTATATAGTTTGAGGTTGTTTTGATTGTGCTTCAGCAAGACAATATAATGTTAATTTATAGAATGAGTTTTTAATATATTATTGAGTATGAAGTATTAGTTGTAGGATTTCATGTAACACATGTTAAATGTTAAATTTATCGAGGTGTATGGAGATTTTCAACCCGTGGATATTCAAGTGACGGGTGTATGCAAGCTAAGAATGGTCTAATATAATATCCTCTTTCTTCTAAATAATATAAATTAGAATAATGAATGGACCATTCCAAGGCCACACATAAGAGAGTTGTAAGGTGTTAATGTCATGGATCTCGAAGGCAATAGTCCACATTCTATCTAATATGTAACGTTCCAAAGCTTACATCTAGGATGAGGGGTGGCATCTTATTGAAGTCCTAATTGTAGATTAATAGTATGAGCTTGCAAGTAAGACATATGTATGTTGGGGTTGTAAACATGGGTTGTAAAGATGGATAGATTGTAAAGCCCAAAGGGTGGATTGTAAGATAAGGATTGATAGATAATAATTCAATAGGTTAATAATATGCTACTCTATTGTAACCTATGCATAACCAATCAATCAATTGAATATGAAATAACACAAAGAAATGAGAGGTGAGAGATACTTATCTTTGTGCACACACTATTGGCAACATTAACTTCTCGCAGAGTTAGTAACTCCTTATGAGAGAGTTGAAGTGGGGACCATAAACAAAAAGAAGTAGGCCTAAAAAACCATTTTTTTAAGACTTCACAGGTTGGGCAGATCATTACAAGTGCAACTATTATGCTTGAGAATCCTAAGGACCCAATACTCTAATAGTAGACTCCAAAATATAAGAAACACTAACTTCAAGACCTTTAAGACCTCAAGAGAGAATTTACAAGAGAAAACAAACCAAAATAATGATGATGATGTGTTTTGACATGCACTCAAAATCCGTGTATATGGATAGGTCATTATTATACATTAAAGTTTCATCTAGCTGATAACATCGACCATGGTTGATGTAGTTGACTATCACAAATAAAATCCAAACAATATCAAACATGATCGATTTCGTCAAGTCTAGGTAATGTGTCAACATGGGGTCCTAGGAGAAAGTCTTAGAGGATGGAGGAAAACTCTAGAGCTAGTGAAAGGTCATGTGATAGAGGTTGTAAGAAGATATGGAGGAAACAATAAGAAGGTAACAAGGTGATCCATATGGAGACTTTAAAAGGAATGACTATAAGGGCATAAATGTATCTAAGGTGTCATAACATCAACTACAAATTAAAGTTATCTCACATGTACTACCACTAACCAACTTATATCATTATTTTTGGTTATCCTCACTCCCAGCAATATCCCTAAAGACAACACTCTAAGGAAATCAATACGTTTGTAGTACTTGTGAAGAGTAAAAGTTATTAAGATTTTTTTTAATGTGTATACATGTGCCCCAACTGAAGATTGGCATTTGTCATAAAAAGGGTACATGAGGTGGTCTTCAGGAAAATAAAATGTAACATCGAAAATCCAAATGATTGAAGTGAATGAGTAGTAAAAGTGATAAAAACATGAACTCAAATAAATAATAATTACCTTCTCACAAGTTTATCAGTATAGCGAATCACCAAAATGTAGAAAGAGTTGCTAAGTAAACCAAAGTAATACACAACTAAAATGAAAAACTAGAAGATATATTAAATAAATGAGAAATAAAGTGGAAGCTAAGGAGAGTTCATAGAAGAATGATAAGATTGTGTTAGATATGAAGGTAGATGATGAAATAGTTTATAAGTAGGAGTAATATGAATAAAAGAGGATGTGAAAATGATAGAAAAGTGATATAAATATGATAAAAGAAACAATAACATGAGGAAGACAATCAAAAATGTTTAAAGGTGGGGAAAATAGGGAAATGATTACATAGGGCATAAAAAACCAAGTAGGTAAGGATCATATACTAGAAAATAGGTTTTTTTTTATTTTTGAGAAAAATACATTCCTGATGTTTCTTGTAGAATATAAGTCAAGGTTATAATAACAAATATATCAAATTTTTACGAAATATGGATGTCATAAAAGAAGTTCAAAATTTTTGGTTGAAAACATATAATCAATAGGTTAACCTAATCATTTTTCACCTTGCATTTATTGATTTTAAAATTCTAGAGCTATGAGTTATCCTATTTAGATAAAAACAGGATTTGTCACAAGAGTATGATGAGGCAGTGTAGGTGGATGAGGTAGAGTATGTGCTGAGATAGATCCACAATTAGGTTTTGTTTGAATTGAGGAAGGGTAACTAAGATAAAATGTAAAATTATGCCTTGGGGAAAATATACATAGTCAAATTTTCTCCAACATGTGTCAAAATATTGGTATCAACAAATGTTAGGTGGGTTTGGGAACATTTTACATTATGAGGTCATTAAGGTAGGATTTTAAATCTTTGAATGTAAAAAGGACGCATGGCTTTCCACATAGTTCCATTGGCCATGCTGGGCTAGAAATGTCACACAAGGTCTAATGCTTTTTTACAAGATAGTCAATGTCATCAGGTGGGTAAGGAGTTAAGTACATGGCCGATGTCGTTTAGTACAACTTGGTTGATGCAATTTATATTGCATGACTGATGGCATAGGAGTGTGAGGGTTTTAAAACTACACTTTGTTTATTTTGTAGGATGATAGGCATGTATGATTATGGATTATAATAGATTCCATATGATTACCAGATTTGATGATAGGATTATCAAATGAGGACAAAGTGTAGATATTTGCATTGTAATTTAATGGGATTATGCAGATGTATGATATCTTGTTGGATGTAGACTTGTTACAAGTTTTAGTTAGTTTTTGGCAAATCGTTTCTAACACTTTTAGATGGAGGGTCAGAGGGGATATTATTGAGACTACATTCACATTAAAGGATGTGTATGTGATCTTAGGGATACTTATTAGTGGGTAATGTAAGTTTTTAATGTAAATGAGATATATTTCAAGAGATAGCTATCACAATGAGTTATAGGGGTGGATTAACACATTTTCAGTATTTGATAGTTCACTTGAGGTTAGTGTATAGCTCCAAAATTCTATATATCCAAAAGGAAATCATAGGTATGATGGTGGCACATATCATGTGCCACAAGTTACCTAGAGGTACCCCACTTTTTTCCATTTCATAGGAGCAAGGTAGTATGTATAGTTAGGGGGAGGTATATGGGTGTAATTAGCCCGTGATCTATATTGTCTTAGAGAAAGAAAGTAGTTGGTATTGGACCAATGATTTAATCATCAAAATGGATACATGATAGATTCCTCATGTACAAGAATGTAGGCACTTTGTTACAAATAACATTAGATATGCCCAATCTTCTACAATGGGAGAGGAGGTCAAATCCAAGGCTTAGGTAGGATACCTAATGTTACAAATGATGTAAATGGATCAGAAAGTGTTTGTAACGTCTTGATTTTGGAAGCTACTATGATAACTTCTTTCCGTGATGCTACAACCGTGGAAATGAGGATTATTATGTTAAGATATATCTTTTAATTTTAAAAAAAAACATGTGTCACTAATCTGAACCCTTGCCCCTTGCTTACTGTAACCTTGTTTACTTGGGATGGAGGCCATCATAACTTGTGTTTGCAAAGTTGTGAACTAACAGAATTACTTTTGTACTCAATGAACTCATAATCATGAGATAGCACACCTTGAATCAATTCCATTGATCCAAGGTATGCTTCAGCCTTCTTTAATATCATCTTGTCGATTGACTTCCCAGATAAAATGAAGTCTGGAACCGAACAGGAAATTGTTGCAATTTTAAAAGAATCAAGTACGAGTATGCTTACTAGGCACCATGTAGCCAATGGTAAGGTTTGATTCTTGAATACATATGAGTTATGACGCTGGAAAGCGTAAGATAGAAATGGGTTTGATATAAAGTTGGCAAGGTATATGTTAAGCATTGGACGAAATGTCCTGCACTATACTGGTTTTGAACATAAGTTGGTAAAACCTACTTGGAACCTATTAATTAAAAAAAAAACTATGGGTTATATTTTAACTTATGACCTAAAAATTATCCTATGAGGATTTTATAAATTAAAAGGATGAAAATTATTGCAAATCCTAATGATTTGCGACCTAGATGGAAACCTAACCATGGATAATGTAACCTAAACTATTGTTAGCCCTAAGAGGGGCCTATGGATACATGTCAATGAAAGGATAAGGAGGGAAGGTTTTAAACTTTAATAAAAACATTAAATGTTGTCCTTAAAGTTTTAAACGCCAAGTTTGGAGGGAGCAGAGAAGTTGGAGGCTCCTAATTAAACCATACTACTAAATTCGAATTACAAGCAAAATTGTGAGAAAAATCTTGCCAAACCTGAGTCGGTGGTGGCATGGGGAAAGAGGAAAAAGTAATGCATTCAATGCATTTATTGATCTTGGTTTTGACACCCGCCCGCCTAGGAAAGAGGAAAGAGAAATTTTGTGAACCATTGTTTTCCATTTGGTTTCGGGTTTTCTCTCTCTGCATTGTGTTTCCCTTTCGAGCCTGCAAAATTGTGTTCCGGCCATTGTTGTTCGACCACCTTCTAGTGGTTTTGGACCTATGTGAATAAGAAATCCATTGAGAGAACTGTTGAATCAGTAGTTGGAGAGAAGAACTCGGGTGGAGCTCGACCATGACCTTCCACGAGCTAACCAGAAGTTACACAGGCATGTTGGGCTCTTTTCTTTAAATAGTTTTGCTCTTTATTAAGTGTCTTCATTAAAAGAACTTTGCTCTTATAATTGGGTGTTTTTGTAAAAATAAGATGTTGATATGTTAGATGTTATCTTTTACTTGAGTTGTCATTTGAAATCAAATGCGATTTGGGTAATGTTTGGATGCATACTTGAGAAAATGGGTGTTTTCTTATTGAAATGGTAAATGAAACGAGTTTCCTCTCTATTGTTTTGAATTCTAAAAGTAATGGGTGATTGGGTTTTATTGTCCATTATGGGTTGATCTTGCTGAAGGCGAAAATGATGTGCAAACTATTTTCTAAGTTTTGTGTGCGTAAATGGTTATGAAAATCATAAGGATGTTTGACAAGACTGTTGTGTGAACTATTTTTCTTGTCATATTACAACATATGGTGGTGTGAATCCTCCCAGGGACATTAAGATCATAGTAGCATCTTTACATTTTTTTGTTCTAGATCGATATGATGTTCTACTTGTTTGTTCTTGGTACCCATGTATGACTGTTTGGAAAGAAATTCTTATCGAAATGGGAATAGAGTAATCTATCTATTGGATGGACTGGGTAGAGCATACAATTTTTATTTTATTTCTTTGTTGAACTTAATGATGAATATATATATATATAATCTGCGGATTTAAAATTCTTCATTGTTTTCATTGAAAATGAACCTGAGTATTGTGGTTGAAAAATGATTTCTTTAATTATTACGGTGAAATCGTGATCCTGTTGTCTTGTTGTACACTCATACTTGTTTCATACCTGGATGGATATGTCCATTTTCGGTGAATAATTAATGGAAATGATTTTAATTGGAAGTTCCGTTGTTATTGATACTTGCGGGTCAGATGCAAAATGAATTCTGGAATACTTCCTTGAATGGTAGTTAGTAAGTTATGAATACTGTAATAGTCTAGTATAAAAGGAATTACCCTATTGGAAACAGGTTTGCACTTCCTAGTTGATACTCGGCTAAGTAATGAGAAGAGGTAATACGAATCTTCTTCCTTGCATTCGATTATTGACTTTAGTTGTTCTCTCTCCTTGACTGTTACTGCTGATTGTTATCTCTTCTTGTTTAAATCATCCAGTTTGGTTGTGATTAAATGAAAGGGATTATTGAGTGGGTAACCGGAAGTAATACTTCTTTTATTTTCTTATCCAATTTGAATCTTTGTTATCTAATATTGAAAATATTTCCGACTGCCTTCGGCGTAAGCAACTACATTTTATCTGTTGTTTTTCCCCTTTCTGAATTTGAAAGAGTACTATGTTGTTTATTGAATTCTAGAAAGTACCACAAGTGTTGTCATGGTGTATGACTACCTTTCTCTTCTGCATTTGAATTGGTTGAAATTAAATGAGTAGAATAAAGGTGAAGGAGTTCTATTTAAACTTTTAGTCAATTCTTTTCTTTTGAATCCCATCTATAATGAGGGAATGGAATTGATAGTAATTGCATTAGAACAGCAATATATATATGTATCAGTTCTTACAGATGCTTTTAATCTAGGACTATTTAGAGAAAATACTCTCAGTAGTAATTGTCCAAATCTGGAATGAACTCTTTTCATTATTGGAAGAAAACAATAAATAAAATGGGAATAAATTGTGGCATGTTTACTGTAATTATTGGGGGAAAATTTGTTAGTTAATCTTATTGTATGATTGTGATGTTAATTATTGGGATTGGGTTGTTAAATTGTACATCTTTATCGGCACTTAATTCATAGATGATGTCCATCTCAATTTCAAGACGTTTCATAAAAGCAGAGTTCTTTTATTGAGACGGTTAGTCAAGAGCACTTCATTTTACTTATAAGTGCTTATCATGCTCAGTTCAATGAACTAACCCGTGCTTATAACTTTTGCAGATGGATCATGTGGGTAATAATGAAGACATGTGGTTTTATGATGTTTTTCTGATTATTTAAAGGATGGATTTTTTTTTTTGAGATTTTATCAATCTTTCCGAAGGAAATGGAAAAAGGAAAAAGTTGTATTCTTCTTATTTTGAGCTATCAATGTTGATTGGCATGAATGAAGTTTTTTTGTTCGGATTAGCGAAATGTATAAATTTTATCTAGAAGAACAAAAGAAGGAAATGGTGTGTTGTTTTAATTGTTGTACAATTGTTGAACTGTTGAAATATGATTGAGAATATATTCTTACTCATTGGAATTATATACTTTCAAATGATGGTTGTTAAATTTAAATGGACATAACATCTATTCTTCACTTGAATGCAACTTCTAAGTTGGGATGTGAAAATGCTTTGTACTTGGGTCAATATGGATTTTCTTTAATCGACATTAGTAAAAGAGTAAGATGCATATGAATTATTTATGAATGAAAGATGGAATTTAGAATCTAATTAATGAATGTAAAATAAAGGAAAAATGAAATTTTGTATTTGGATTTCAATAAAACTCCTTGGGATGTCTTACCCAAAGGATATTTAGAAGGAGGAATTATACCGCCTCTTATCAAACCTTAGACTGATGTAAGGTAATTGTAAATTAAATGAAAACATATATATGAGGAATAGACCTCATTCTTATGAATTCTAATATAATTGAAACTTGAATTCATAATCAGTTGCGGATAAACTTAATTAAGGTTTGTAAATTAATTTTACTTCGCTAAGCTATAGAGGACTGCAAGTCCGAAGCTTTAATTAATGAACCAAGAAAGGAATATACAAATCCTTCGGTATGGAGAAGGGAAATTATATTAAATTACGAGACAATTCAATTCATTTCGAGTTAGGAAACTATAATGAAATATGAGGTTAGAGGATCAGCAAGGATGCTGAAATTTGTTCTTAACTATTCAAGATAAGAATCTAATCAAACTTTTAGCTAGCTATGAAAACCTCGATGGGAGGATCCCGTAGGATGTTGGCACACGCCAACTACAATAAGGTGTCTTCATGAAGGCTAGGCCTTCATGATGACACAATGTTGCAGCTGACATGTTACAACACCCTTCTGAATCAAATCATCGAGGTCTACATAAGCTTGGACTTGGCCTCAGTTTTACTTTGGACCAAGCCAGGAATGTGACTTTGTATACGGAGTGACTCACGTAGACTAAAGGTAACTAGACACACACAGCCAACTAGGGCCGATGAGGTAAGTCTGCATACCCTTAGTCACCTTGAGTGCCTCTCTATGCTCTTTCATATTGCTATCTTGGGTTAAAGTTCAACCTTGGACAAGAGGACTGACATAAGTCAGAAAAGACCATTCTAGATAATAGATGAAGTGGGGTGAAGGATGTATTCCATTGACGAGAATGACGTCTAGGAATATGATCATGCTAAGCATGTGAAAATATTTGGCCAAAGTATCGCAAGCTGTTGATTGCGTTGTCCTAAATCACCTAGTTTAAGAAGAAGGATTTCAAATGAATATCGGTAACAGATATTCAGATAGGCCTCTTAAATGGAACACTTCAATAACCGAGAAGGTACAGGGAACCAAGTATACATAGTATACAATGCATGGATTAACATGAAGGATCAATAAGTAGCTGAGTCATGAAATGAGTGATTAATGAAACTCTGAGCCATGAAATGGGAGATCGATAGTTCTTCGAGTCATTACAGCAGCATATGGTTATCTGTTATATGATTGAATGGCATGGAATGTGTGTTCCATATTATGAATATGTGAACAAAACATTGGTTTTAAAATCCTTGTGTGTTCTTGTGTGTTCTAAAAATAAAAAAAATTCCCTTGTTCTAGTGTCTTAAAATGGGGATGTTACATCTTGGTATCAGAGCGGAAGGTTGTAGCTCTTGGACCTAATGAGTCCACAATTTAATAAGGTTTGCATTTTCTTGTTGAACAGAAAATGCTTAGAACAAGAGGGAACACTACGAACGACCCATTACCAGGTGGAGAAGTAGCTACTGCCCAAAAACTAGAGGAAATCCTTGCTACCCTACTAGATACGAGAGATCGTTTGACTATTTTGGAACAGCAGGCAATGGGAAATGACGAGGAGGAAGAAGATGCTGATATTAATGATCAGCCACCTCCTGTGTACAACACCAATGGAGGAAATCCAGGTGTTGATAATAGTAACATGAATGTTCCTATTCAACCTGAAAATAAAAAGGCAAGATTAGCGGCTGAACTTATAAACGATATAAAGAGAATAAGTCCTCCAAGTTTGATGAAACTACACTTGGGGACGGGGCTGAAAATTGGCTCAGTGAAATGGAGAAGTACTTTACAATAAGAAACTTCTCCGAGGAGACCAAAGCAATATGGGGAGCATATCAGCTTTCTCGTGAAGCATCATCATGGTGGGACAACCGTAAGGTTGAGTTGAACGTTGTCGAAACAGACATAACATGGGATCAATTTAAAAGTTACTTTAGGCAACGATGGCTGCCTTGACTCTTTTTTTATCAGAAAATGACTGAATTTCAAAACTTATCGCAAGGAAGGCTGATGGTGATAGAATACGGGGAAGGGTTTACTTAACTCCTTAAGTATGAACCGCAGTACCAAGCTGACGAGAAGTTCAGGATACGAAAGTTCATAATGGGACTGAATCCCATCATTGGTGGCAAGGTGGATGTCCACGGTCTGACCACTATGGAAGGAGTTGTCGAAAAGGCAATAAGACAAGAATAGAAATTGAGAGCAATCTCTGCTCATAGGGAGGAGATTAGGAAGAAGATTCCCAACTCTTCTTCATCTCTCACACCTAGAAAGGGACCCTAGAAGAGGTTTGGTATGAAAAACAAAATTGTTGAGGGTAACAATAAGAAAAAAGGAATGAACAAACCTGTTACTAGTATGCAGAATGGCTTTACAAAAAACAGCGGTAATGGACAAAAGTCCTATGGAAGCCAGAATGATAACTTCAAGGCTAGAAATAAATTTAAGCCTAGGAAGGGGCCCGTTGGAGGTTGTTTCAATTGTGGAAATAACCATTACACGAGTCATTATCCTTTGAAGAAGGATGATCGCGATCAGCAGCACAGGATACACGCTGCGGTGGCTAACAAACAAGCTGAAAAGCAAGTCACACCCATAGAAGTTTCAGGTAAGTTATTCGGTACACCTATAGTCATAATTTTTTATACTGGAGCTACTGAATGTTTTATATCTACTAAGTTAGCAATTAATTTAAAAAGGAAATCTGAACGAATGGATAAGACATGGATAGTGCATTATGGAAATAATGTTGTCCATACAGTCGATATGTGTCTTTTTGGGGCAATCCTTGACCTGCCTAGTTTCTCCACAGAAGTTGACCTGTATGTTACTCCTTTAGGGTCATATGATATAATTATAGGTGTCAATTGGTTGGCAGAACATAAGGCAAAGGTTGACTGTAATGAAAAATAGATTTGTTGTTTTGATGACCTGCAGAAAGCAGTAGTCATTCAGGGTGTAAAGCATGGGATTGCAATTAGGAAACTAACAACTATGTAACTAAAAAGGGATAAAAATAGAGGCTACACTTTGTATGCCGTAAGAATGACATAAATTGCCGAGGAAGATAATGGTTTTATGAAAAAATATTCTTAGTTAAGAGATTTCAGTGATGTATTTCTAGAGGAGTTACCAGGTCTTCTGCCCAAATGGGAGTTTGAATTTGCAATAGAGATCAAACCAGGAACCGAGCCCATATCTAAGGCACCCTATAGAATGACCACCATTGAGTTGGTGGAACTTAAGGCTCAGTTACAGGAAATTTTGACCAAAGGGTTGATAAGACCGAGCGTCTCACCATGGGGAGTGCCGGTAATTTTTGTAAAGAAGAAGGATGGCACACTTAGATTGTGCATTGATTACAGAATGTTAATAAGGAAACCATTAAGAATCGATATCCGCTTCCTAGAATTGACGATCTATTCGATCATATGCATGGGGCATCAGTTTATTCAAAAATAGATCTTCGATTTGGATATCATCAACTGAGAATAAAAGAGGAAGATATTCATAAAACAGCTTTTAGAACAAGATACAGACATTATGAATTCACAGTGTTGCCTTTTGGGTTGACGAATGCACCTGCCACCTTCATGAATTTGATGAATAATATTTTTCAAGAATACTTGGACAAGTTTGTACTGGTATTCTTGGACGGCATTCTTATATACTCCAAAAAATGTTGAAGAGCATCAGGAGCATTTAAAGATAGTACTGGAAATATTGAGGAAGAGAAGGTTATGTGGTAAATTATCTAAATGTTCCTTTTATGATGCAGAAGTGCATTATTTGGGACATGTTATAAGCAAGAACGGGATAACTATAGACCCTTCAAAGGTCACAGCTATAACCGAGTGGCCTGTGCCTAAGAACGTGCATGAAGTTAGAAGCTTCATGGGCCTAGCGGGATACTATATAAAGTTCGTTAAGGACTTTTCCAAGATTGTTGCACCAATCACTTCATTACAAAAGAAAGATAAGAAATTCGTTTGGAGTGACAAATGTGAATCTACCTTTAAAAATTTAAAGGAACAGTTAACTACAGCACCTATTCTAACTATATCTGACCCAAATGGAGATTTTACGGTTGTAACGGATGCATCTGGAGAGGGTCTCGGAGGTATTCTGTTACAAAATGACCATGTCATAGCATATGAAAGCAGAAAACTCAAGTTACATGAACATAATTATGCTCCACATGACCTAGAGCTCACTGCCATCGTTCATGCACTTCAAATGTGGAGGCATTACCTTCTTGATAAGCCTTTTGAGCTAAAAATTGACCATTTGGGGTTGAAGTATATTTTTACTCAACCAAACCTGAATGCAAGATAGCGACGATGGTTAGAATTTCTATCTCAGTATGATTTTGATATAAGCTACATTAAAGGAAAGGAAAATAGGGTAGCAGATGCTCTGAGTCGTAGGAAGCACATTTCTACTCTTATAACATTAAGAACTCAAGGATAGTTTCTCGATTCCTTAACATGAAATTTGACCTATCATTTGTTGGTATGGACATCCCTCACATGTTTGTAGCTCCATTCCACGTATAGAATTTAGAAAGATATGGTGGGAGAACATGGTTCCTTCCACATGTAAAGGTTATCCCAAAGAATATTTCTCAAGTTGCCTCTTAAATCAATTGATGAGCTCCCAAAATTTCCCTTTTGTTTGATTGAGTTCATTCAATTCATTTTGTTGTTCAGTGACCAAAATAGATGTATCAAGAACCATTTGTACTCTTTTCTTACTATATTGATGTCAATATGTTATTTTATCTCATACATATCTCATCATTGAATCGAATGGGAGTGGTCACACGAAAATGTGGTATTCTATGACATTGATAGTGTTCAGGGAATTTCACAATGCATTGTGGCATTGGGAAAGCGTGTACAACATTTATAGTGCTGTGAAACTTCAAATAGGATCCTGTAGATTCCATAATGTTGTATGGCTTCAGATAAGCTTGTATGGAATTCATAATTTTGCACTACTTGGGGAAGCTTGAGCATAAATTGTAGTATTATGTAGTTTAGGACAAGATTCTAATGCATTTATTAAATTATTAAGGTAAGGGGTCCTTACATAGCCTACTTAGGAGTGGCACAGTATTGAGAAAATATTTATTTGTTAATTCTAAGTAATTTTTTATGGTGTATGAATTCTTTTGAACGTAAATTCTCTTGCATCAGAAATGTTGGGTAAGAAGAAACTTGATCTCCTACTCAAGAAAGTTTCTAAAGGTATGGAATAGAATGACCGGGTCTAACAATACATTATTTTGTTAGACAATATGCATCTTTGATTCATCTACCTCTCCATTTTATCAAACATTCTTTATACTCCTTTTTATGCATCATCTAAACTATACAATCATCTAAAATGAATTAATATTTTGTACGCCTCGTCTATGGTAATTTGTGTCTCCAATATACTTCTTTTTGGCCTTGTTTTCCAATTATCTATTCCATAAAATATGGAGATCCATTATGTTAAAGATAAGAAATATGTTTATCCCTGTAGAAGCTCCAACTCATATGTCTTCTTGATTAACTAAAATGTGGAATTATTAAGTTAATCTAAACTAGGGACAACATCAAATAACAGTAAATGAATATATTAAATAAATATAAAAAAATGACCCAAGAAACTAAGTAAATAAAAAATGATACCCTAAAGTGCAAGAAGGGTTAGATAGAGCTTAGTTGATTTAATGAGCTTGTTGGAATGTGTCTTGCAGATGGAAGGAGGAATAGGAGGAAATGAATCTTCTAAGGTCTTGAGAAGTGCAAATCAGAGAAAACTGAGTGGACTGGGGCACCTGAGAGAGGATCAAGGTGCATGTGGACACCCTAGTTTGAGTTCTAGGTGCCTTGGTTTATGTAGGAGGTCTAGAAACTAGATTCAAAGGGTCGGAAGATGATGAGAAACCCTTGTTTTCTTTCGTGTGTAACTCATTTCTCTATACCAAATTTTTCCAATGATCATTAATGAAAGATAGACCTGTAAGACCCCAAAACAAGCATCAAACCCTAAAAAAGAAAAATACAAATGAAGGGGTCAGACTGTCCTCAGCAGCCACAATGGTGGACTTACTAAATGAACCCTGCACTACATCTCAGACCCGATGTAGTTCTATGTGTGTGTGTGATCATGTCCTAGGTGATCTTGTGTCATTTGTACTTTGTGAAAGTAGCAAGCAATAGCTATGTGTAGAAAATGTAATAAAATGGTGGATGGAATAAATTAAACTTCCCTCTTATTATGTGTGATACAGATGAACCAGTCGTGTCCCTTGTGATGGAGTTAGATGGATGAAAATAATCTCTAGATGCCTTTGATGGCTGCAACTCTAGGTGGATAGTAGTAGTGACTAGTTCTTGGTCTCTTGTTATGGTCTCATAACTTTATATTTATATGGTTCTCTTGTTCTAATTTCGTAATTAACCCCAAAAAGGCCAACCACCAAAAATATAGAAAAATTAAATAGCTAGAAAGTGACCAAAAAGTGGTGGGAAAGTGTAAAAAGGCCCATTCTCATTGTATTTCATTAAGTTCCATAATAATATATGATATTGCTTCTCATTTGTTTTCAAAGGTTTATGTAAATTTATTCTGGTGAATTACTTTCATCTTATTGATCATGGTGTTTTATTAGCATCTGTGTTCTTGGCTTGGTATAATTTGGTTATCATTCCTTTTATGGTATCAAATCCAGGAAATTAAGCATGGCCGACCTGGAGTAGTATTGGGATGGGTGACCTCCCAGGAAGTCACGGTGTGGTTGCCTCCTAATGTTGTTGGACCTAATTTGGTGAATACATAGTGGGCCCAGGGCTCACGTGGTTGCATCTGGCTCCATTGTGTGGGGGTGTGTTGGCTTAGTAGTTGGTTAACACGATGAGATCCCTCTCCACCACTAGTTTGAGCTTTTGGTGTGACGGAAAATCGTACCAAAAGTTCTTGTTTTTCCGTGCTCTTTCCATTGGAAATATTTATTTTGAGAATTTCACTATAATTATAAAGTGCCATATTGTAACACACAATCAATATAAAGTACCAAAATCTGGGGGGGCTCTTGTTGCATTGTTTGGGGGTCTTGTTGCATTACTTGGTTCTTGCATTTCTTTTGGTGATTTTTTGGGGGATGATGTCTTTATCTACTTCTGAATTAGATCATGTTGAGCCATTAATAACACATAATTATCACACATGGAAACAATAATTAAGTGGAAATGATTATGGGCTTTAACTTCTTCAGAACAACCAGTGTTCACTAGAGAATATGAGAAATTTCAGTACCAATGCAAATTTGATGAGTGTATGGGTTTGATAGGAACTTATGTAAGTGATAGTCTTTTGTTTCATTTGGAAAAATGTGACTCTCCTTTCAAAATATGGGAGAAATTAGAGGATTTATTTAGTAAGGTGGATCATATGAGAGCCATGCAACTTGAAATTAAGATCACCTCTCTTAATCCTGAAGATTTTCCAACAATTATAGACTATCTTACCAAGTTCAAGAATTTTTTGACACAGTTGAAGGGGAGTGGAGGAGATAAGAAAGATTAAGAGTGTATTTACTTGATTCTATCCAAGTTGAGAGGATCATTTCAAATATTTTCTTCTACCTTTTTCTCTAGCATGGATGCCTTAGGTGACACTTTCAAAATGCCTGACTTAGAAACATTTTGTGAAAGAATTACTAGGGAAGAATCCAAATTGTCTCCCCTTGAGTCTTCCACCTCTCAAAAGGAATTAGTTGTATCTAATCCTAAGGGCAAGGAAAAACCAAAAAGTAAAACCAAATCCACCCCTTCTCCATCTCAAAGTGCTCCTAAACCCAAAGAAAACAACTCTAAACCCAAGGAGTCTTATAAATCCAAGAATAAGTCTAGCCTTTCATGCTCTTTTTGTGGTAGTAGTGGTCATGAAGAACATAGGTGTTATAAGCGAATGCAAGCCTTAGAGGATGTAGTTAAGAAACACAAAAATTCTGTATCCACTCCACCTCCTTCTAATCAACATGGAAAAGCACTTAATGTTGTTGGGAGATCTCAGTCACCACTTGCAGACAGTTGGGTTATAGATTTTGGTGCTTCTCATCGCATGACTTCTTCCCAGGAGTCTTTTGTTTCTCTAGGTTTTAGTTCTACTTCCAAAATTGAGGTTGGAGATTATTCCTTTCTTTCTGTTGAGGGAAAAGGTGATGTACAACTTGATGGTGGCAGTATCCAAGATACACTATATGTTCCTAACATCACTACAAATTTGGTTTATGTATATCAAATTTGTCATTCTGGTCAAGGGAAAACAATTAATTTTACACCACATGGGGAAGAAGTAAAGACTTTGTTGGAGCCTTATTCACTTGTTGCTCATGGTATTGTTGATCATATTTCTAGACTATATCACTTTGAGGGTTTTAATGACACTTCTTCTATAGGGACAAGATTGGTTTCTCATGCAGATTCAGAGAGTAAGCTTTGGCATGAAAGATTTAGACATCTTAATTATAGATATTTGAAGGAGTTGAGCACTCATGGTATCGTAGATAGTCTTCCTAGAGTTTTTTATCTTGAGGGAGTTTTCTCTAGCTGTGCATTAGGGAAAGAAAACCAAGATCCATTTCCTAAGAGTTTTTGTAAGATATCTTCTTCACCACTTGAGCTTGTGCATAGTGACTTGATGGTTTTTCCTACCCCCTCTTTCAATGGATCTAACTATACACTTACCTTTATTGATAATTTCTTAACGCGTACTTGGGTTTATTTTCTCAAGTATAAAAGTGATTTTTTTTCACACTTCAAAGTCTTCAAGGCTTTGGTTGAGAAGCAATCTTCTAGTTGCATAAAGAACCTTCGTACTAATAATGGGGGGGAGTACTTCAACAATGATTTTTCTAACTTTTTGGAAACTCAAGGTATTATACACCAACATTATGTTCCTCATACTCCATAACAGAATGGCTTAGCAGAAAGGAAGAATAGAACTTTGAAGGAAATGGCTAGTTGTATGATGTATTCTAGATATTTACATCCTATCTACTAGGCAGAAGTAGTTAATTATGCTAACTACATTCATAATCGCACACCACACAGAGCACTTGATCATTTGACTCCAGAGGAAGCTTGGTCCAATACTAAGCCAAATGTCTCATTTTTTCGAGTCTTTGGGAGCCATGTTTGGGCCTTTGTGCCAAAGAAGAAAAGGAAAGCTTTGGATAAGAAGAGAAAACCCTTGATCTTTGTAGGGTATTGTGATGACATGAGAGCTTTGACTTTTAGATCCTGATACTCATGACGTTCTTTTTCAAATACATGTTCAATTTGATGAGCGATTCACTCCTAATGATTCTTCATCTTATTCCATGCCTCCTTCTTCATCTCATCTTGAAGATCCTTTCTTTGAAGAGAAGAGGATGTTATAGATGTCGTTGAGGATCTTATTCCCACTGATGTTTTCACTATGCCTAAGTGGGCTCGTACTACAGTTTCTGAGGCAACACCTTTCATACAGGATCTTCCACCCACTAGGCATCATCACACACATTCTACACGTTCTGGACTTTTGTGTCAGGAAGTTTTTGAGGATCCACAGTATTTTTCAAAGGCTCATGGGATACAGGAGTGGGATGATGCGATGAAAGCTGAGTATTCTTCTTTGATGAAGAATCATACTTGGGATTTGGTATCTCTTCCTAAAGGAAGAAATATGGTTAGGTGTAAGTGGGTATACTGAACCAAATACATGCAGTTGATGGGTCCATTGACAAGTATAAGGATCATCTTGTTGTAAAGGGTTTTTCACAAGTTGAAGGTATTGATTACTCTGAGACTTATGCACCCATTGCCAAGATAGATTTTGTATGTCTTGTACTTGCTATTGCTACATCACAGGGGTGGCCCGTATACCAGATGGATGTGAAGAGTGCCTTCTTACATGGAGATCTACAAGAGGAAATATACATGGAGCAACCAGTTGGATTTGTTTAGGATTCTTCTCTTGTTTATAGACTCCGAAGGTCTCTCTACGGTCTCAAACAAGCCCCTCGGGCTTGGTATGAGAAGATGGATTATTTTCTTCTATCTACTGGTTTTGTTCATTGCCACTCTGATCATACAGTATATCTCCAACATGTTGGTGAGGATATTGTGATAATTGTCTTGTATGTTGATGATTTGTTACTTACTAGAAGCTCTTCTTCCCACATTCAGACTATTCAGAGGGATCTTTCTACACAGTTTGACATGACAGATCTTGGGTTATTGCATTATTTCCTTGGTTTGCAGATTTTTCAGACAGATTCAGGGATTCATTTGAGTCAGAAAAAGTACACCCATGATCTTCTTCGGTGCTTTGATATGGCTGATTGCAAGCCAAGTCCATCTCCTTTTCAGTTTGGAGTTACTCTTACTTCCACATGTACCACACCACTTTGTGATCCTACATTGTATAGGCAGTTGGTTGGGAGTCTCATGTACTTGACCCATACTCACCCTGATATTTCATTTGCAGTAGAGCTTGTATCTCATTTTACACATTCTCCTCGTAGTAATAACTAACAAACTTCTAAAAGGATTTTACGCTATTTACAGGGAACTTCCCACTTTGGCCTACACTACACTAGGGGTTCTACTCAGTTGGTTGGGTATACAGATTCAGATTGGGAAGGTTCTATTGATGATAGGAATGTTCCACTTCTGGCTATATTTTTTTGTCTTGGTTCTTCTCCAGTTGTTTGGGTGTGTAAAAAGCAACATGTTATTTCCCTTTCATCTTTAGAGGAATAGTACAGGGAAACAGTTATAGCGAGTCAATAGCTTCTTTGGCTTTGACAGTTATTGACAGAGTTTGGATTCCCACAGGATTCACTGAATGTAATTTAGTGTGACAACCAAAGTGCAATTCACATTTCTTGTAACCCAGTTGAGCACCAGCAGACCAAGCATATTGAGATACACATCCACTTCATTCATCAGCACATTCAAGATGGATTTATTTTCTTGGAGTACATTTCGACTTAGCAGCAGGTTGCAGACATCTTTACAAAGCCTTTTACATCACCTCGCTACCTTGAGTTGCATGGAATGCTTGGGGTTTCGAAAGTTGTTCTTGGGGGTGTTCGTGAGAACATCTTCCTTCTTCTTCTTCTTTCTCTTTCCTTCTAGCAGGATTCTTTCCTTCTTTTAGTTTGAGATTTCTTCATGGATATATTGTACATGAGTACCTCATCAGGCCTAGTTATCGGGACTCATACTGTGGACATGACACTTCTATTTTTGATCCCCTAGCTTCACTTAAGGGGGGGTGTTAGAGTAGGTATTTACCTTAGCTCATGTTCACCTAGGTACATTATTTACCTTTATTGTATTTATCCTCACCCACTTATGTGTGTGGATATTTATTTTTATTTATTTAGATATTAGGGGATATTATCTAGTTGTTAGGTATAGTTCTTTCCTTGATCTATGGTATTGACTAGTTTTTTCCTTGATCTATGGTATTGACTAGATCCTTGATGTCTAGTTCTTTCCTAAATCTATGGTCTTGACTAGTTCTTTGATGACTAGTTCTTTCCATGATTTATGGCTTGATCTATGACCTTGACTGGTTCTTAGATTGTTATTCCTTGCCTATATAAAGAAGGCCCATTCTCATTGTATTTGATTGAGTTCCATAATAATATATGATATTGCTACTCATTTATTTGCAAAGATTTAATTAAAGTTATTCTGGAAAATTGCTTTCATCTTATTGATCATGGTGTTTGATTAACATATGTGTTCTTTGCTTGGTATAATCTGGTTATCGGTCCTTTTATCGACTAGGACCAAGGTGCCCCAATCAAGTGCAAAATAGCACAGAATTATAGAAATAGACTGGGAAAGTATGTGGTGAAGGTCGGGAATGATGACAAATAACAAAATAAAATGGCCAAAAGATAGGAGTTAATTAGTAATTTCTTCACTTAAAAACCATATGAATAATATTATAATACTGGAACTAAATAATACCCTAAGTGCTTGATTTAGTGTCTACATTTTCCTTGGTGAATGGAATGCTCAGTAACATAAAGTAGATAGAGATGTGTACCTGATGTCCATGTAGAGTGATGTAGAAAACATTCCAAAGGATTAGACAAAGTGTGGAGTGAAAAAAACATGATGGAGTGTGGAAACAAATGATGTAAAAGTGCAAAAAAGTGATGATAATGAACCTAGGGAAGAAACGCGTGTGTATTTGTCGATGTGTGTGATGTACCTGCATGGTTAGTATGAGGTGTATGCTACCGCAAAATGTTTTTGTTGACACCATTTTTGTTGTTGTTGTTGACTTCTTGCTTCTCATATAGCCGGACCTACAAGGAGAAGATGATCAAGTAGTCAAATATGCATGTATATATGTCAAAAATGCATTCAAAAGATGCATGTATATGCATGTAAGAGTATGTCGATAATTTAAAGCATATTGAAAAATGAAAAATGGAACATGTGCACCTGATCCATGATGAGAGAAAGGGTGTAGAAAGAGGATATCCTGTCCTGGGTTTTTTGAGCGGCGAAGTATCCTCTAACTTATAATTTTTTCCCTAAATATGTGCAAAGAGATCTCTATACTACCTGGTTTTTTGGGTGATCTGATCCCACTGGTTGAAGTAGTGTAGAGAGGAAGTCCATTATATCCTCTAACTTGTAACTACTCCCTAGAATATTAAGGAAAACCATGTCCTATAAAATCCGCTTTGTACAGGGTTCGTAGACTGGTCTGAACCTACTCGTTGTATAACCCACAATGCCAAGGGTGGAAAGTGTATTGAACTGAACCAGTGTAGAAGCATTGTGTACAATGTAAAACCCCAAATGATGCCCCCTTTTTGGGGGGCACATGTGACATTGCTGATAGGGGAATGTGGCCCCAAAAGAGGACCAACCACATGAACTATGTAACTCTTCCCTGCAAGGGGAAGGTAATGCATTTTCGTAGAAACTACAACCTTGCTCAATAATCCCAACAAGATTGGCTAGCCAAAAACAAGTGTTAGTACAAACAAGGATGCGTATATAAGACACGTGTATGCTATGCAAATAGTGTGGAATCTAGAAAGTAAGTAAACATACAAGAAAGCAATATGCACCGCCAAATTGGGTTATAAACATGGGACATCACTCACGATGTTGTAAGACACTTAAGGCCATAATAGCCGCATACAAACAAACAAGTGTGCACACCAAACAAAGGGCAAGTCCTGTATACAAGAATAAATAATAGTAGACAACGCAACAAATAAATATGGAAGAAAATAATTATGCATAACAAATGTTACGCATGAAGCAACCGTTAGCATGTTAGAAAGATAATGAGTATGTCAAAAGCATGTATAAGCAAGTAATGAAAAGTGTTAACTACAAATTGAAACAATAGCACCCGGTAGAGATGAATGTGGATGCCCCCATCTACCATTGTAGGAGGGCTAGGATATGATCATCCATGTTGCATGTGTTGGTTGTCAAATAAGGACTTTATTTAAATCAATAGTCAGGGGACAAAAAGTCCCTCTTTTTTAATGGGAGAGGTTCCCTTATTTAAAGACAAAAACTTATTTACAAATGTACAACGTTTAGCTTTAATGAGGAACTTTGATTTCATGAAAGTGTTTGTTATAATAGATCATCAATACAAAATGATAGAAGAATTAAGGAAAGGAATGATGCAGAAAAGCACTCTCAGGAAATATAGATAACAAAATAATTCCTTACGCACACCAAAATGGAATCATATAGAACAGAATCATTTGCATTAAAAACCATAAGATGTTATTTCACAGACCCAAAGTTCCAGAGATGACATCCACAAGAATACAAAGCTTCTTGAAGTAAAATTTTCCAAACTAATGATTCAATAACTTTTTAACAGATAGCAATGAAAGAACAAGATCAGATGAAAACATTTTAAGAGAGATCTTCTTGTATTGATAGCTTTTTACTCCTTTACACTTTCAAAATAAATAGAGTTCCAGCCCCATAAGAAAATGGTGTAGAGAGCATCATTATATAGCTTACAAATTGGTTACACTTGGTAACCGTTTCTTTTAACTAAAATGTTAAGTTAAGGAAGTTCTTCCCTAACACAAGATCCTTAATTAGTTTACAATGAGCTCGCCAGAAAAAGAAGGAGGAGAAGAATCTATAAGAGAAAACATCTACTTATTGTTGAGGAGGGCCCACTGACTTGAGAATCTGTTTGCCTGAATCTTTTCAATGCTATAACGAGCTATCTCTCTGCCTCGTGGGACTGATGTGTTGGTAGTGGCTTGCGACCAAGTGCCTAGACATTTCTCCATGTCCTTATTGAAACTCTGTATGTTCAAGGTATTCTTTATTAGCCTCTTCAATAGCAGATTGAAGAGAGCTTAAATCCCCTTTATCTTCTATTTGGTAATTAATTCCTCCTTGAACAGGTTTTCTTTAACAAATGCCCTGAACTGAGTTTTAATCACTTGAAGAGAGAAAGGAACACCTAAAGTTTCATCATGAAGATGACAGTGAATATCCTTGAAGGCAGATACAACACAAGTCTTGAAATATTCTCCCTTCTGCCAACTATTTCTCAATTCTCCCAAGGCTTCTTCCAGAACTTTTATTTTCCATTCAACACTAAAAACCCATGACCTTGACAAGTTGTCCTTGACATCATCAAAAACTTTACTTGCCATCAATATCTTTTCATCAACCTGTTCCATTAGGATCAAAGATCTATGATGCAACTACTCCAAAGTTTCAAGTTCTTTTTCCATAGTTCCAATAGAGGAGGAGAGTTTTTGTTACAGGCTGACCACCTTCTCATTGAGTTTGAAGGCCTCTACAATAAAATTCAATCCTGCAACGATCATGTCATCTATACCATGGCTTCCATAGCCCTTCCATAAGTGGAATATCTGTGTATATCTTTGAATACTCTGAACTTCATCCTGGACTGAGAATTATAGGGTGTAGGTGGAAGGGCAACAATGGAGCAGGATCCAAAACCTTATGCATTTAGTCAATAATGACTTGATGAAGCTGTGAAAGGCCAACTCCTGATTTTGTTCCTCCAACTGTTCTATAGTT
Source organism: Taxus chinensis (assembly GCA_019776745.2). NCBI lineage: Eukaryota > Viridiplantae > Streptophyta > Pinopsida > Cupressales > Taxaceae > Taxus > Taxus chinensis. The sequence continues at coordinate 238,741,040 of CM034146.1, forward strand.
TGTTTAGCCATTCTCCAACTTCTCTCAATAACCTTGGCTTTATTGTTTCCTGGAGGTTGTGCACCTCATGTCTCAAGAGTAGATTCTCCCAGCTCGGAATCCTAGAGAGTTCTAGGTCTTAGAGGCTAATAAATCTGATCTCTTGCCTTATCAACTCTAGGCTTTGCAACCTCCAGAAATTGTTGGCCTTGAGCATCTCTCACTATCCTTGAAGTTGTTTTAGCTTCTAGTTATTTGGAGGATGAGGAGTAGTGCCTAACAAGGTCTTGGCCAATAGCATCAAAATTTGGTCTTGAAGAAACGGGAAGAAGGTTTCCTCTTTCTGCTGTCAACCAGAGGTTGCACCCATGCAAAAGTAGAGGAAGAAGAAGAAGGAACAAGAGGTCCAAGAGAAAGTGAACTCGTGGAACTTAAAGTATTCACCACTGTTGCTTCAGGAGTAAAGATGTGAGTGAGGCATCTGGATCCAATTCTTGAGAAGAGGAATCAACCTGGTACTTGGAGGTTCAGTGCTAGGCAACTTCCTTCTCTTTTTCTATGGTAACTTATGAAGTTCCTGCAGGGTCTGGTACTTCACCATCATCACTTTCACTGAGAACAATAACATTTTCTGGCCCTGAAGGTAGTTCAGAATGTCCTAAAATGGGTTCTTCCTCAATTGGATCTTATTTAACCTATTTTATCTTCTTTTGTACACTTGAGTGGAAGAAGAGGGAGTAGATGATTCAGGTCCTTTATTTGATTGAAGGAGGAGGGGTTTGTGTAGGTACCTCTGTGTTGGGTGTATGTTATTCCTTCCTAGGTGTTGAAGTATCTCTGAAAGAAGATCCACTTTGATTCTTTCTAAGCTCTCAAACCCTTCTGTCAAACCAAACCTTGGTTCTTATAAGGACAGGGGCCAAAATCTCAACCAAGTCATCCTTCTCCTTCTTGTACCAATCCAGGACCCTTCTCTAAGGAGTATGCTTGATTAATGTCTCATATTCATATGACAAAAGTCTTCATTATCATCTTGGAACCCTTCAGGAATTTGGTAAAAGTAATTGAGTTTCCTTTATCTAGTTGTAGAGATTCCAATCTGCCATAGTGCCTCCGCCTTGCTTCAAAATCATTCTGCACAATTGGCCCAATATCTTCCTCAACATCTAACCTATGATGATAATTAATCCCATGAGGTTTTTCTCAATGAACTTCTTCAAATCAAAATAGGTCCTAGGCCTGAAAAAGTGGACACTGATGGGAGCAAGGGTGCTTTCTATATTTTGAGCATCTAAGGTTGTTTTGCATGTATAGTTACCCAAGGAAATAGGGAAATGTAGACCAGAGATTTTCTTCTCCCTGCAGGTTCTATGCAATTTATCCAATTGCCTACACACTTCAATTAGAGCCATCTTGTCATTACAAAACATGGGGAGCTTGAGAGGTGTGTTCTCATAACTAGCCAACCTGATATATGAAAACCTCCTGAACTGAATGAAGAAAGCTCCATGGCCTCATCAAAAAATCTCCTGGTAGTATCACCTTCTAAGGGCATCACAATATACATGGTAAAGGCATCATTAACCCTCCTGAAGTTGTGGTTGCTAGTTTCCAGGGTGAATTGAGGGCAGTATGCATAAATGGGTTCATCCTTCTGGCCCTCCATGTATGTGAATCCAAACCACTGTCAGAATGTTGCTATGGAATACATGAGATAAGACGTCATATAGAACTTCTTAGTCTACTGTACATTAGACAATTGCTCGGTCAAATTTATACAAATGATTTCTGCCCAATTTATGCTCTGACTACCTTCGCAGATGATGTTGATGAGAAGGCACATCCAGAAGTGAAATTCATTGGTAGAGGGAAATCCCATGACACGAGCTAGCAAAATGATGAAATCAGATAGCTCTTCATTGAAATTAGCCCTAAATAATGCCTTGGAAAATCGGTACGCTCCCTTCTTAGGGTTCTTCAAAAATGATTTTTCTATTCTCTCCTTATATTTATCATTGTCCTTCTCAAATAGAGTCTGAGCTTGAGCCTGAGTGATAAAGATGGAATCTTCAACTTCTGGAATCCGTAGAGCAGTAGAAATGGAAGCAACATCCAGTTTGGCAATCAACTCCCCATGCACATTAGACAATTCTTTGGTGTCCGAGTTAAAATGAGCCCCACAGGCGAGCACGGTGTCGGCACATTGTACAGAGATAGGAAAACTAGCTGCATACGCAAGACTGTTGTCATTGATCATTTGTGCCATGGGGGAAGGATTAGGGCTAGTCAATCTGTTCTAAAAATTCCCGAAATCCAAGTGCCGAACCTCACTATCCTCGATATCGGGAATAGAGGACTCAAGAGGTGAAACATGTTCCTGACCTTGGAATTTAATCTTCATGTTCGTAGTGTACAGAGAAACAACCTTCAAGGATCAAATCCGCAATGAAAAATGCAAATGGAATGGGAGCATGAGAAAATAATCTTAATTGCAGGGATGCGAGCAAATGATGGCAAGTGAGTAGTGCGTCAAATGCATAGAGGATAGTCCCATTAAATAGCCATTTAGGAGAGATAAGGTCATTAAATGCACATTAAATTCATATTGCACCGACTCAAAAAGATAAGAATCGAAAAGAGTGGAAAAAACTAGCCTGGATGGTCTTTGGTACATTTGGGACATAAGGGACGCAAAGACGTGATCCGGCCGACGTGGGTGATGCGGGTCAAGCGAGCCAAATGAGCATAGGCGGTTCAGAAACTTGGAAACGTGAGAGACGCGTAGATGTGATCCGGCCAATGTGCGTGATGCTGGGAAATCGGGGATAGAAGGCACAGACACTTTTGGGACAGATGGGACAAAAGTATGCAAAGGACTCGACCCAACCGATGTGGGTGATTGGGGAACAGAAAGCCCGAACGAACTTGGAACATACGGACTGAAAAGTTCCGACATAACCGAAAGTTAAAATATTTTTTGGGAATGCAGCCAATCAGGGAATAGAAGGCCCGAGAGAACTTGGGACATGAGGGACAAAAATGTCTGACAGACCCGCAAATCACCAAAATAACTCCAAAAAATGCCAATTTTTACTGTCTCCTCAACCTTTCACTTCACTAGAACATCACTAAAGGGGGTCAACCCAAAATTTTCAATTTTTTACTTTCAAAAGAGGGGAAATTTTGAGAGGACAACAGCATGTAAGAGACCTGTGTCTGCGATCACAACTAGAAAAATACGTGAACATGCATGTGTGGATGGTAAATATAATGACATATAATAAATCTAACTAGCATGTGTACTAAAGCAACCATATACAAGCAAATGCAAGCAAGAGTAAAAGCAACCAAGATATGCAATATGTTGTGGATGGATGGAATTTAATTAAATATCGATGATAGGATCCGTGTACCCCCCGAATGAATGGATTTGTATGCAGTGAGGTTCATTTGGTTTTTCCCCCTTAGAAATCAAGAAAGAACCATAAACAAGAGTGCGTCATTGAGAAATGGTCAAAAATTGTATTGTTTCTAACACGGTGTGATGAATATGTATATGTAGTGATGATATGCGACCTATAAATGATGTGTGTGTGAGCCCTATAGCCGAAGCATATATCATGACAAGATGAACATAGGAGTGATGATGTATCCTAAAGTGTATATCACTACAAGATGAATAGAGGGAGTGGTGATGTAGCCTAAAGTGTATACCACTACGAGAGGATAGAATAGGTAACCATTTAGCCTATAACGTATGTAACTAACCTAGTAATTCCACATGATGTAAGGCCAAATGATGAATGTGTTAGTATGATGAGTTCCATTTGATTTATAAACCCTCAGAAGTCGAGTATAGACCGAGGAACTAAAGTGCGTCATAGGGTAATGAGTGCAACGTGTAGAAGTAGTATATGTGATGATGATGATGATGATGATAAATGACTAAATGATGTGTAAGATGTGTAATACGTGGTGAATAGTATGTAATGCAATGTGTTTAGATGGACCTATCATGTAAGTATGTGTGTTATGTAGTAGGCATGATGAGTAGTATGTAATATTGGATGCAAGGACAATAGTAGTGTGACACATGTATGATGAAGACTAGTACGATGTATGATGTGTAGATGTGTAGATGTGTAAATGTAAAAATGATGTAGATTAAATATAGAATGTGTGATGTAAGATGTGGAATGTGTGAATAGATGCAGTCCATAGTACCTATGGTGCAATGTGTGGGGTTCATGTGTAGTAAGCCCTCAACAGTCAAGTGTGAACCAAAGAACAAGAGTGTGTCAGCAGGTAATGGTCGATACTAAGATGTATGTATGACTATGTAAGATGAAATTATGTTAAGATAAGGGGGGATGTATGAGTGTTATGCCCCCCAAGTATGTACATGATGGAAGTCTAGCCAAAAGACACTAAGTGGATCAATGTAAGGAGTAGTTGCCTTAACAAAACTGATGGGACGTTATAGTGATAGAGGATTGTGACCATCAAAGGTTTCATCATCATAGTAAGCTTCATTCGGGTCTCAGTCATCAACATAGGTAGGGTCTATAGCAGATGTGGGAATTACAAGTTTAACCATAGGAGGTGATTGTTTCGTTTGACTTGGTGATGTGGCAGATACCTTTGATGAAGGAGGAGTGAGATCTTCCTTAAGAGGAGGTTGCTTAGTTTGACTTGGTAATGCAATAGATGACTTGGTAGGAGGACTTGATTTAGAGAAAAACTTGAGAAGTGATTGCTTTTTTTGACTTGGTAATGTTGTAGGTGACTAAGTAGGAGGTGGTGGTGAACTAATCTGGAGAGGTTGTTACTTATGCTGACTTGGTGATGTCGTAGGTGGTTACTTAAGCGGCTCTTAACTAACCAAAGAAGGCATAGGGGGAACAAATATAGGAGCCCATGTGGATGTAGAATTTGTAGATGGGCTTGCAATAGAGTGTTGTGTAATGAATGATATAAATCCTTGATGCTCAAGATGTTTAATTCTATGTTGTATAGCATAATAGTCATTGTCATTATGTCCATTGATTTGATGATAATTACAATATGGATGACCCTGATATTTTGCAAGTCGATAAGGAGGATAGCAATGATTAGGTAGCAAAGCTATAAATTTATGACTAAGGATTTTAGTAAGAATGTCATGTGGCTTAGTATTATGCTCAAATATGAGAGGCTCAGGAAATGGCATAACTTGATGTTTAGCTATATACACAGTCTAGATACTTGTGGGTGTCACTTAACAGAGGAGCTTCACAATCCAGATTGTTCATCGTAGTATGCTACTTCCTGCCAAGATACTCACCATATACTATGATAGGGGATGATGAATCCCCATTCACTGATCTATATCCTATAACCTCTAGGTTCTTGGCAATGGGGGATGTTATCCTCCTAGGAGACTTCAATTCCCGTACAGGTAACAAACAATGCTCCTAATATGACCATATCTTATATCCTTTAAGACTACATGAGCTCGGAAAAGAGATGGACAATTATAGGTAGTTAGATGATCTTTCCATTTCACCTTATGGAAGACATTTAATTATATTTGGGGAATCTCATGACTTGTTAGTGTTGAATGGGCTTTCTTGTTTACCTGGGTCTCGGGATTTCACCTGCTATCCTCGTGAAGGTGGAGCCAGTGTGCTGGATTATGTCATGAGCAACATTACTTTTTAGTCATCCATCTCCAATCTTTGTGTGGAACCTCTTCCACCCCTTGCTGACCATGCACCTATCTCTTTTAAGGTCCTACTCCCCACTCTTGGGGCTGCACATATCACCTCTTACACTTGCCATTCTTCCACCCCTGTCTCCTTCGACCATGAGTTTGATGATATTTATACTGAAAAATTGACAACCAACCTCCAAGATATTAATTCTATCCATTTCCCAATGGCAAGAGCTAAATATATTTCCAGAACCATTTGGAATACAATTCTCCAATCCTTTCCCCATTCCACTCGTAATCATCCCACCAGTTTCCCACTTGGCCATTGCACCTGGAATGCCTGGTTTGATAATAGTTGCAGATCCCCACATCATTCGTGAACACCCTTATAGGAAGAAGTCAGTCCAAAAAATGTACCACCGGCTCCTATGAAAAAAGAAGAGGTTATATATTCACAAGAAAGAAAGGGACACACTCAACATGTTGAGGTTTGAAGCGAAGTGTTTTTGGCAAACCTTCCTCCCAAGGAAATCCTCATGTGTTATACATGACAAAGATATATGGTTCAACTATGCATCCTCTCTCTACAACATCCCCAATCAAGTTCCAATTTCAGTAGAGAACAGGTGGCAGGGTAAAATTCTCTTCACAGACCGTTTGGTGTTACGGGCTATCTTCAAACTTCAGGTAGGGAAATCAGCAGATATAGAGAACTTGAGAGCTGAATTTCTTCACCATAGTCCAAAACTCTTAGCAATGCACATTGTTGATCTCTTTAATCTAGTGGCTTCTTATGGATTCCCACCAGCATGGACGTCTCACATCATCTGCCCCATATTTTAATCAGGGAATCAACAAGAGCCAAATAATTATAGAACCATCATGATTGGGCATACTTTGAGCAAGTTATTTGCTACAGTGCTAGATGATTTGATTTCCAGATTTGTTGAATCCAAGAAACTTCATGCAAAAGGGCAAGTAGGGTTCAGACAGGATCACCGAACAATAGACCATGTCTTAACTCTTAGAGCCATAATTGAAGAAGCAAGGGCCAACAAGCATAAGGTTTATTGTTGTTTTGTTGAATTTCAAAAGGCATTTGATACCGTACCTAGACACCTTCTAATCCAATGGCTTCGTGACCTCCAAATTCTAGAGCATTTGGTTCTTCTTGTGATGACTCTCTATGAAAAGTTGGTTGGCCAAGTCTGAAATCCTACTAGTTATACAGTGATATCAATAGCACCATTGGTGTTAAACAAGGCTTCCCAGTTTCTCCTACTCTGTTTGGTCTCTACATTGACGAACTAGAGCATATCATTGCAAATTCTGGTCTTAGAGACAATGGTTGTTCTCTATATGATATCATCATTTCTATTTTATTATTTGCAGATGATATCATTCTCATGTCACATACTGTTGCAGGCCTTCAATGACACCTTGACATCTTAAGTTCTTTTTGTGATACTCATGGCTTACAAGTGAACTTAAAGAAAAATAAGGTCATGGTATTTAATACAACCAAGAGGATTGCCCATGCAACTAACCTCATGTACAAAGGAAACTTGGTGGAAGTAGTCTCCTCTTACACCTATCTTGGAGTGACTTGCACGGGCCCTCCTTTGACCATGCTTCATGCAGCAGAAGAGAGATTATGTAAAGGTTATACAACCCTCAATACACTTGAGAGACAATGTTTCTAGCTTCAATTTCAAGATGCCAACGCACAATTGCATATTTTCCAAACTCTAGTGACACCAACAGTATTATATGTTTGTGAGATTTGGGGCCCTAATCTTCGGCACAGTAGTTGGGCTCGTGTTCATAGAGTACTCGTCTCCATGCTATCCAGGACCCTTCAGGAAAAATGCTCAGTTCCACATGTAATCATCTTGGTTGAGTTTGGCACGCACCCTCTCTGAATCTCAACTATATTTCATCTTGTGATGCTACTCCATAGACTAAGATGTATGGAAGATACACCAATTGGGAAGAATAGATACCCCTTCAAGGCTCTCCAATCATCCATGAGGCTCTGTGAGTTGGGGATCCAAACCACTTGGTATGCACATTGTATAACCTTCCTCCAAAGCATTGGATTGGATATTAATCACCTTCCTCCTCTCACATTCTCTATTAATTCTCCCCACATGCCTAGAAGGGAAATTCATAAAGGAATAAGAGAGGAGATATACAAAGCTTACATTAGATCAATGTGGATTGAACCATTAGAACCATTGCCAACAAAAATGCACCACTATTTGGAGCTTTATCTCCAAATTGAAGATAAACGTGTCATTCCCCCCAAATACATCAAGTTCCCACTGGGTTTGAGATTCCCCTTGGGTCAACTACGAGTTTTCTCTCATCACCTTCACATGGAGACAGAGCACTACATTCCTAGGGACTAATGCACTTGAAAACTTTGCAACAATGAACCTGAATCATAGGAGCACTTTATATTTCGTTGTCCTATGTACTATGAGATCTGTGGCAGGTACTATTGTCTCTTTCAAGAAACTCAAGGCTCATTGCGTGCCCTTATTCATTATGAAGACCATAGGTGTGTTTCTTTATTTATCAGGGAGATGACCCAACATAGATATGGCCTTCTCAAACATCATCATGGTAGCCTTGGGTTCCAGAATATTGGTGCATTCCTTTAGCCTTATACATAACACAGGAGGCATAAACGGGCACATGACTTCACACAACAGTCATGATCTACCAGGCGTAGAACATCCTAAGCTTGGCACATAGACCTATTGCTTCCCGTGCCTTTCCTGTTGCTTCTCGTATTTTGTTTTGTATTTTTTTTTCCTTCTTGCATTGTCTTGTTCTCTTTGCTCCTCTTGTAGTCCCTTTAACCTTTTTGGTTACTTCTGGACATTAATTTTTAAATTAAATATATGACATGTAGTAGACATATTAAAAATGAGATGGAGAAGGAGAACAAACATGAGCCTTAGAAGCGTCCTTAAGTTGTTGGATTTCAGATTTGAGAGATGTGATCATTGATTCCATATCTTTAAATTTGTCTTGAAATAAAGCATGTAAAGCTTTAATTAAATCCAATAAGGGTTGATTAGATGGAGGAATACTAGGACTAGGGTTGTCATATAAACAATCGAATATATGACTTATTTCATGTGGCGGTGTATTTTGAGGATGATGTATGGTGTCTAGTGCTTTTTGAAGAGCAGTTTGGAAATTAGGATGCATCTTAAGAAATTCAAACAAAGAAACTTGAGGAATTTTAGGAGCCATGATAGAGGGAAAATTAGGATCCTAAGCATGAAAGCGGTCGGGTTCACCAAAATGATTAACTAAAATGTGGAATTACTAAGTTAGTCTAAACTAGGGACAACAATAAATAATAGTAAATGAATGTAATAAATAAATATAAAAAAGTGACCTAAACAACTAAGTAAATAAAATATGAAACCCTAAAGTGCAAGAAGGGATAGATAGAGCTTAGCTGAATTGATGAGCTTGTTGGACTATTTCGCAGAGATGGCTAGAGGAACATGAGGAGGAAACGACTATGTCGAGGTATAGAGAAGTAAAGATATGAGAAATCTTAGTGAAATGGGGCATCTAAGAGATGATCATGGTGCCTTTGGGTGCCCTAGTATGATTTTTAGGCACCCTAGTCTTCCTAAGAGGTCTAGAAACCATATTTGGAGGGTCATAAGATGATGATAAATCCAACTATCTGTCATATGTAACTCATTTCTCTTTACCGTATGTCATCAATGATCATTGATGAAAGATAAACCTATAAGACCCCAAAACAAGCATCAAACCCTAAAAAACAAAAATATAAATGAAGGGGTCAGACTGTCCTCGGCAACCACAATGGTGGACTTAGTAACTAAGCATTGCACTACATAACATACCTGTTGTAGTTATGTGTGTGTGTGATCATGCCCTAGGTTCTCTTGTGTCAGTCACTCTTTGTGAAAGTAGGAAGAAATAACTGTGTAGAAAATGTAATAAAATGGTAGATGGAATAGAATAAACTTCCCTCCTATGATGTGTGATGCAGATGAACCAACATTGTCCTTTGTATGGAGCTAGATGGATGCAAATGAGCTCTAGATACCTTTGATGGATGCAACTCTAGGTGGATGATAGTAGTGAATAGTGCTTGGTTCCTCATTATGGTCTCATAACTTTATATTTCTATGGTTCTCTTGTTCTAATTTCGTAATTAACCCCGAAAAGGCCGACCACCTAAAATATAGAAATCTCAAATGGCTAGAAAGTTCCCAAAAGGTGGCGAGAAAGTGTAAAAAGGATCAAGGTGCCCCGATTAGGACTAGGGAACCTATCGGCATCCTAGTACTAGCCTGGGCATACCAGTTAAGTGTAAAATAGCACAGAATGATAGAAACATACTAGGTAAGTACATGGTGAAGGTCAAGAATGACGACAGATAGTAAAATAAAATGGCAAAAATATGGGGGTTAATTAGTACTTTCTTCACTCAAAAACCATATGAAGAAAGTACCGGGACTAAATAATACCCAAAGTGTGTGATTTATTGTTTACAGTTCTCCAAAAAATTCCTCAGGAATCCATAAGGTCTTAAATCTTGTTTCAATTGAGTTTATCATTTGTTTCTTACAGGAACATTTCTTTACACATGTGAAATTTAACTCCAAGTGTCTCCTTCACAAATATGTGCATTCCCCCTATTGCGTGTTACTCCTTTCTAACTATCTACGTGTTTTTTCATAGACCTCCTTCATGTATTATTCATCTTTTACACGTCTCCCTTCCTCTAGTGGCAACTCCCTCAATTTTACAAATCCTTATATAATTATTTCATACACAATATGGAAGGGTGAATTCACATTTATTCTATTGACGTGGTTATTAAATGATAACTTGCATGCATAAGAAATGAATCTCATGTTCTTGTTTTCTCTCTTACCAAACTTCTTAGCTAATTTCCAAGGATCCTATTGATAAATATTGTATGGCCATCCATTCGTGGGTGACATACAGAACTAAAATGCAACCTTGTGTTTGATTTCTTCCACAATGTGATCCAAAAGTGGTCCACATATTTGGTATCTCTATTAGATAGAATCATGCATGACAATCCATGTAGTCTCATAACTTCCCTAAAAATAAATTAGCAATATATGTAGCATACTTTTATTTTTATAAGAAATAAAATGATCCAATTTGAAGAATATATGTACCACAACAAATATAAAATCATAACCCTTTTTTTATAGGGAATTCTAAAACAAAATCCATACTCAAATGCTTCCAAATTTTCTCAAATACTAGAATTGGTTTATATAATCTTTATTATGACTCTTCTCCTTTTTTATTTTACAAACTCTACATCTTTGCACATATTTGTGCATTTTTTTGGGCATCCACAACCAAAAATATCTCTCTCCCAATTGTTCCAAGGTCTTATTGAGCCCAAAGTAATTTAACATTCCTCTGTAATGCTTCTCTTAAATCAAGTTTTCTCTCATTGATTCTTATGGTACACATAACATTGTGCCTCTAAATAATAATATTTCATATACGAAGTATTCTAACCATGGTGTGTGGTTGAAACTTACTGGTTTTACACATTTTATTCATGCTTCCATTAAATCCTCATCTTTTGCATAGATTTGCTTCATTTCTTTTAACCTTATTACTCCTACCTACATCTCATTCAATAAGATGTATCTCCTACTCAATGCATTTGTAACTATTTGTTATTTCCCAATTTTGTACCTCAATACAAAGAAGTAAGCGTGAAAGATTCAACCCTTTTCATGTGCATCTAATTTAGCTTTCCTTATATTTTGATGAATTACATTGTTTGGTGGTTCGTATACAGCATGAAATCCTTAGGTAATAAATAATGCCTTCACTTCTTCAAAGTTTTCAAAATGGCATAAAATTCATGGTCATAACCTAAATATCTTCTTCTCACGTCATTCAATTTCTCATCAAAATAAGTGATGATTTTTCCTTAATGACTTATCACAACTCCAACATCTACTTCACTAGTATTGCAATCAAACTAAAACGTTTTGTTCAAATCAAGAAAGTTCGACATTGGATACTCTGTGACCTTCTCCTTCGTCTTTTGGAATACATATTTTTCCTTAGTGTGAAATCGCATCCCATGGAATGGTATAAAAACAAGTTAGATAGAATCGTTTACTCACTTGGTATTCTCAGGAGCTCCTCTCAGAAATACATGTAGTCTTAAGAAAATATTCCTTACTTTTTCCTAAATTAAGAGAAAACATCATGTTAGCATCTATATAATTTTAATTTACTATAAACTAGGTTAAGAGTATACTAGCCCAAGTCAAAAGAATCTTAAGGCCAAATCATGTACTATCAAGTGTGCACAACTAAATATCATTGTAAGGGGGTTTTACTCTAGAAAATATCAATCTATAAGTGCTCTATTCTATCACTTTATTTTAGTGCCTTATGCAGCACTTGTGAAGGGTACTGTTACTAAAAAATGAGCTGACACCTCATTTTTAGACAGCTAGTTAAAAAAAACTTGGGTTTGGATGCTTTGATCATGGTTTCTCATACGGATTGGACACCCTTATATTTTAAAACTTGTCTAAACTACTTCTACAGGGTGGCTCTAAGTTTACACGAGTTAGATCTTGAAGGACTTAGCCATTTTTGGCTTTTTTACCCTTAAAACAAGCAAGCCAAATTTATTTCATTGTTTTCCTTAAGGGGTGAAACTGACACTTTTAATCGGGCATAACAAGGAAATATGATACATCCACATGATTGGGACTTAGCTACTTTCCAAATTTTAAATAGAGAAACTAATAAGTGACAAGGATCGCCTATCTGGATTCCTATGTTCGACAAGCTATACACTTTTTCCCAAGTCTTAAAACATTGTGAAATAATGATTGATACTACGTGGCATCAATCAAAAAAATTGGGAGGTTTTTTAAGAGGTTAAGCATGGTGGACTTACTTAACACTGCTCAAAGATAATTATCCTAGGTCACAAGTAGTAGTCATCGGGTTTCCTAGTTACCTCGAGTTGCTTAAGTGTTAACTTATCCATATGATTTTTGGTGACTTTTTTAATGCCTTCTAAGTAGTAAAAATCAACACTTTTTCCTCTTTTGGTCCTTAACCCCTTGTGTTAAATATTTATATGAAACATACCACCAACACATGACATATGGAAAATGAGAGGCATGGTGATAATATGTGCTTCCAAATTCTAGTTTAATACTAAGGTTTAAATGGTCACTTGACAGTATTGAATGGCCACGTTGTTTGACATGAGGCAAATAGGTGAAAAAGTGGCACTAATTAATGCTTTATCCTTGTCTGGGGATACAAGATAAATGAGATAACTTATGTGAGACACGTGTATCACAATGGTACCTCCCACATACAAAGTGACTGAGGACAACCCTTATGACCATACAAGGAGGGGTTGAACTAATTGATGGCAAGTGGAAAATATTTTTGTGGCTGAGAAAGGGATTCATATTGGTTTAAAGTTGACAGACTCTCCTAGTGCAATTGTGAGCTCGAGGACATCATAGGCTAGGTAAGGAAAAGGAATGGTTTTTCATCCATATCTTTCATTTGGAAGATCCTTTTGGCATGGGATTGGTATCATTTGATGTATATGAAGGAGGGATACACTTAGAGAATTTTTCAGAGAGAATGGTGGAGAAACATGGAGATCATTGTGACAAATTTTGGGCCATTTTAAGCTTTTTTTTCTCAATTTATCGATGCATATATAAGTTAAATATGTCTGTGAAGGAATATTTTCATGCCTGGAAGATGAATTTAGGTTGTTATGACCTTTATGGCCCTCCAAAACATGGGGGAAGAATTAAAATGGTTTTAGGCACGAGGATGAACCATTAAAAGTGGTCCACATTGAAATTATGGTGGTTTTGGACAAATGGAAACTTGATATTTACCCTTATTCCACTAATATCATGAGCATCCTTTGATTGAGGCCAAATGTTATCTCTAAGAAAAAATATTTACTTTTTTATGTATCAAGCTTCGTACTGATGGATCATCATGATTTAGAATATGCTCCCAGTGGTAGTTTTGGGTGAGGTTTTTAGGTTGGCATCATTTTAGAGCTTCATGATCTTTCTAGAGAAGATAAGCATGAAAAATGGAATATGCTTTAGAATGTTCTTCATCCTTCCCCTGTCCACTCTCTTCTCTTTAATCTATAAATTCAACTTAGTTATTATTATAAAGAAACCTCTCTTGAATGCAAAGTTTTCATGCCTAAATGATCCTTGAGCATTATGAGTTGCATACCTCTGGTTTGGACTTATGTGATACGTATAATTCCTTCCTAATGATTGTAATATATTGTAAATACTCCTAAACAATGATATCTTGTTGATTTTGTCTCATATTTGTAATTTGGATTATGTTGTTATCTTGTTACCTTTACATTTCATCATTTCATGATGTGTATGGATTATATTTGTAAATTTTTAGTTAATTGTCTCAACCGTGCAAGGAATTCGAGTTCTCTTAAGGGTATAATTGAATATGGTTTGCTTTTAACCTCTTTTTAGTATGTTTTTTCTATTCATCATCTCATGGGATGAGATTCACTCTACTTTGGTGTATCACCACCCTACTTTCATTTCCCCCTTTATCCCTTTTCCTTTCCATGGTTAGTTTAGTCATACATTATAGTAGCTTGGTGGTTGGAATTAGATTAGTTAGTGCAAGAGTCATCCTTTCTTTGGAGGTTTGTCTCTTTAAGTCCAATCCTACACTTGAGATGCAATTCCATGTTTTTGTTGAGATGCACAAATTATTCCAACTTTGTAGACATTTCATGGGTGCACATTTTAGATGACAATAGTTTTTGAAATGCCTAGTGGGAAATTTTTCTTGGACATTTTTTGTAGATGCAATTTCCATCTGTTTTAAATGATTCGTTGCATACTAACATGTGTTATTGTTTAGCTATTTTTTAGTATTTAAAAAAAAAGGGTATGTGTTGTTCCTGATTAGACAAGTGATATTTTGTGTGTTCTCAACTCATATGGCTTGTGAACCTCATTCTTGAAGCACCCAATGACTCCATTAGTTTAAACAAGCCCAGTTTTAGCGTTTCTAACTAATCCCTTCATCTTCAATTCATGTTTTATATTTCCACTCTTCCATGGCTCTCTAAATAGCATATTCATTTCCTCATTTCAACTCTAACCATCTCCATTTGCATCATTGGGATGAAATCCTCAAGACAACCATAAACACCCTTCCTCTATTTCATGGAAATGGTGATTTAAACCTTGTTGAGCATATCCAATATGTATCCAATCATTGTGCCATCCACAATATTATAAAGGAGAACATATGTATCAAACTAATTGTATCTTATTTTAAAGGAAAATCTCAAGATTGGTACCAAATTTTTATTCCACAATCCATTTCAACATGGGACGAGCTAGGAGAGAAGCTAGAATAATGGTTCATGGAGAATAAATATACTATATCCCTCTTGGAACACATCAGTACCATAAGGAGAGCCTTAATGGATTTTAATTTAAACTTCAACCTTAGATTTGATAAGACTTTGAAGAGAAACCCTCAAGAATTCAAACCCCAACCAAGTATGACATTCTTGTACTATTTGAGAGCCTTTGATTATGATCTTTTTTTTATGATTAATTCTCTTTGAGGTATCACTCTTCCCCATGATTATGAGGTTACTATTTAAGATGAGAATAGTTTTATTCGTGATGGAAAAAGGAAATACATCCCCATTTCTATCATTCTTCCCTCACTTTTTGAATTTCCTCAAGATCCTCATGAAATTTTTGAGTTTCCCAATAACTAACTTCGTATCCACTTTATTCCATAGAAACTCATTCTACCCTAAACTTATCTCATGTTCTATAAAATTACCTCTCGCCTCCACCTAAGGCATCACCTAGTCCAAAGTTTTTTCATGAAGCTTTGAGGAATTATGGTATTTCATATGTTGTTCCCATTCCTTATCTAACTATAACTAAGCCTAGTTACCCAGCCATGCTAATAGATTAGGGTATTTTCCACTTTTATGATGAGGATGGAAACTTACAAGATCTACAACACTCCAAATATATTTCAATGCCAAATCTTTCAATTTTCCTATAGGAACAACATGAACAAGAAGAGATTAAACATGATTTTATTAAACGCCTTGAGTTGTAAAGATTAGAGCACATGTTAGCATATCATTTAAAGGTTTTAGATCTAAAGATCAGAGAGGTTAATCTTGAGGGAACTCTACCCAAATAATTAGATAGTGGACACCCTCTTACAAATGTTTCATGTCTATTATAGACAAATTTCTTCATAGAATATCATAATATAGAGAATTTACAGTGGCATGACTCTGATTCAGACATTGATAGAATCAATTTTCTTATTCAAGAGGTTTCCACTGTGGGAAAAAGACAAACACATTTAAAAGAAGTGGTTTTCAACACTTATGGCATTCAACTAGGGCCTAAGGAAGAAAATGAAGGTGAGAAAGATGTTTTAACTTAAAGAAATGATCCTCATTGTCCTACATGCTTTGAAATTTTTTCCCTTCTTTATGATTGTAGTTTTGAATCACTAAGATCATCTCTAGCTTCTGTAGTTAATCAAATGGATTCCCATGAGGCTAAGAAGGATGATGTTTGATTGTTAGGCTTTATGTTTGAGGATTAAAAGGAAGATTTGGAGCCATTGGAGGAGGAAGAAAATTTTGTTTATCATAAAGTGGAGGAAGAGAACTTAATTGAAGTCATAAACCCTCCTATTGAACCCAATAAGAGTTTTTTAATTAAATCTTCCCTTGAACTTGAAATAGAGCAATAAACTCCATTAAATAATAATGGTGTTCAAACAAAGCAAGAAGAGGTTGAATTTTCTAACCCATTTGTGGGAGGAACAAATATGGAACCTCATCTACACTTGAGGATTTTGAATATTTCATGGCATTTATTGAACATGAGTATAGTGAGAAAAATCTTTCCCTAATGCAAGAAACTTTGTGGGAAGAGATTATTGAACAGATCATAGACTTGACAGTCTATAAGGTTATAGAAGAAGAAGAGGTGATTGAAACATGTGTTTTAAAGATTACTGTGTTGTCAAAATTTGAAGACAAGAAAAATGAAGTGTTTCTAAGCTCTGTCAATGGATTTTGAATTGGAGAGAACGATAAAATCATAAAGTATATTTTTGGGCCTTTGTTTCTAAAAATTAGGTGTTCTATCAGGAATCTATCCATATCAAGACCTCGTTCTAAGTTGTCACTTGTCAAGTTCACTTCAAAACATGAAAAAAAAAAACTTCAAAACACCAAGAGCCATCTAGTAAACTTTCAAAAACAAAACATAGAGTAAGAGGAATTATATCTTTTGTTTGTAACTGAAATTTTTGAGGAAAATAAGTTATAGATATTTTTTACACTGTCATCATTCACCATCTTTGTTGCAAATTTTATCTCATGGTTGAACTTCATCAGGAAGGGAAGTTATTTCTCTCAACCAATATGTGAACTTTTATAGCTGGTATTTTTACATGGTTAGGTTAGAAGTAGGCAATTTTCTTTTGGTAGAATAAGTGTTAATCACACTTCACATGTATTCATTTTAGGCATGTATCGTATTCTCTTTTTTATAGATTTGTAGAGCTTCTATTGAGTTTGTGCACATTCAACATTAGTCGACCTCATTCATCTTTCATGCAAGTGTGAACTAAATCATTTTGAGCTAAATTGGAAATAGAATTTCAATAAATTTCATCCAAAGTTTGAATTTTGAGGTGGTATCTCAAAGGTTTAGGGCATAATTTTAATGTGTTCAAAGTTAGATTCAAATCTAGAGCTCCATATGCAAAATTAGAAAAGGTAAGTTAGATGTTTAAAATAGATTCAGGGTGAATTTTCCAAATTTCAATGAAAATTTTCCAAGAATATATTTGACTTCATGCCCAATGGACACACTAAGGCTATTGATTAGTCCATATAGCATGCAGATGACCCCTATGAGTCACCAGAAATGTTTTTAACAATAAGCTCATGCTTCATTTTTAGGAAACTTGTTACAAAAAAATTGGTGTTTGAGGATTTGATCATGGTTTTAAAGGATTTTTGTACACCCTTATGTTTTAAAACTTGTCTAAATTGCTTCTATAGGGTATATCTACGTCTACGCGTGCCAAATTTTGCAATACTTGGCCATTTTTGGCTTGTTTTACCCTTGAAATAGGAAAATGACATTCATTTCACTATTTTCCTTAAGGGTTGAAACTGCCAATTTCAATTAGGCACAACAGGGAGACATTATGCATCCACATGATTAGGATGTAGCTACTTTCCAAAATTTAAATATAGAAATAGATAAGAAAAAAAATTTCACTTATCATTGTTCTCGTGTTCCACAACCTCTACATTTTTCCCCAAGTTTTAAAACCTTGTGAGATACCGATTGATGCTAAGTGGCATCAATTAGAAAATTTAGGAGGTTTTTTAAGAGGTTAGGCATGACAGAATTACTTGGCACCACTCAAAGACAACTACAAGTCCCCATCCTCTTGCATTAAATATCTACATGAAATAGGCCATGGATGCATTACATATGGAAAAGGAGACATGTGGTGGTAATTGATGCTCTTGGATTCCAATTTAATTCAAAGGTTTAAATGTTTTCTTGAAAATATTAAATGGCCCCAATGTTTGACACCTGATGCACAGGTGAACGAATGGTGTTAATTGATGCTTCAACCTTTTCTTGGGATACGAGATAAATGAGATCATCGATGTGAGACACATGTCTCACATTAATGCATCCCATGTATGTATGTGAATGAGGTCAACCCTTTTGACCATGTGGGAGTAATTGAACCTATTAAGGGCATATGGAAAATATCCATACGGTTGAGACAAGGCTTCATACTTGTATAAATATGATAGTTTATCCTAGTGTATTTGTGAGCTCTGGGATGTCATGACCTGAGTATATGGCACACAAGAAGAGGAATGGTTTTTCAGCCATATCTTTCTTTTGGAATATATTTTTGGCATGGAACTAGTCTCATTAATTGTGTATAGAGGAGGGATACACCCTTAGAATTATTTCAAATAGAATGGTGGAGAAATTTGGGAGATCATCATAACATACTTTGGGCCTTTTTTTAGTTTGTTTTCTCATTTTATGGATCCCACAATCAATTAAAAATTCATGTGAAGGAATATTTTCATGCCTCGAAGATATCATTAGGTTGGTATGGCCTTCATAGCCCACTAAAATGCACATGGAAGAGTTATTAAAATTTTAGACATGAATATGAGTTGTTAATGGTGGTCCACGGTGAAATCATGGTGGTTTTAAACAATGGTAGCTTGATCTTCACCCTTATTCCCCTTATCTCATGAGTATCCATTGATTGAGACTAAAGCTTATCTCTAAGACAAAATATCTTATTTTTATTCTATATCAAGGAACTTTCAAAGTCATGGATCAGCATGATTTGGAATATGCTCCCAGAGGCATTTTTGAGAAAGTTATTCAGGTTGGCATCTTTCGTGGAATATTTTTGAGCTCTATGATCTTTCTAGAGAAGATAAGGATGAAGAATGGGATGTTTCTAGAATATTCTTCATCCTTCTATTCTCCTCTCTCTCTCTTCTCTTTCCTCCATAAATGTAACTTAGTTATTATTGTAAATAATCCTCTCTTAAATGTCAAGTTACCATGCCCAAATGATGCCTAAACATTTTGAGTTGCAAACCTCTAGTTTGGACTTGTTCAATGCATCCAATGCCTTCCAAATGACCAAAATATATTGTGTATACTCCCAAACAATGATATACTATTAATTTTGGCTCATATCTACCTTTTGGCTTGTGTCGTTGTGTTCTTACCTTTTTATTTTGTCATTTCATTATGTGTATGGATTATATTTGCATAGTTTTAGTTAATTGTGTCAAACATATAGGGAATTAGAGTTAGATGAAGTGAATAGTTGATTGTGACTTGTTTCTTCCCTCTTGAATTTTTATTTTTATTTTATTTCTCATCTCAATGATAGAGATAGCTTTTACATTTGTATATCACCACACTTCTTTCATTTTTCCCCTTCCCCATTTTCCTTGCCATTATTAGTTTAATCATAGATTAGAGTAGCTTGGTGGTTAGCACTATAGTAGTTAGTGTAGGATCTGAAATTTCTTCATAGTTTCAACTCTTTGATTCAATTCACACACTTGAAAGATAATTCCATGTTGTTACTGAGATGCACAAATTCTTCCAACCTTATAGATATTTCACATGTTTACATTTTAGATGACAACAAGTACATCTAAAGTGTACCTAGTAGTAGACTACTTTTGGTGTTGAGGCATAATGGAAAGCATAGGGAAGGGCACTCTAGATTTGCATTCACTCTTATACCATAACTAAAAGAACTATATTAAGTTTAAACCCCTGATTTTGGAAATGAAGTGCAATGCTTGGTCAAAATAAATGAGGTTGACCACTAAGGGCAGTCTAACTCCACAAAATGCCAATTTTTTTCATCGAATGTTTATCTGAGTGTTATTACAGAAAACTATTGTTTGATTATTATAGGAGTAGGTGCGAGTATTCCATAACAAATGAAAGTGCAGAAATCCATTAAAGAAGGAGACAAAGTGACCCATAATTCTCATAGGAGTGCATAGTAGTGGAAAACACTAGCATGTAGTATTACATGAGTGTTTCATTTTAGTGTCTAAATGGGTTTCAATACTCCATTTTAGAGAGAATCACCTTCATCTTTGTCATAACTTTTTTAACCTAGTTTCATATCCTCATCATCCTGCGAAGAAAAAAATCTAAGCACATTGATTTTATTTTGGTTCACTATATTTAGCATGTATCCTAATTGATTGCAACTTCTTAGTGTTATTTTACATTTACTAAAATATCTGAAATTTTAGATTATTTATCTATTAATTTTATTACACATTGGTTCTAAGTCAATCCTAATTATATTAAGTCAATCCTAATTATATTAAATCACTTTAATTTGAGTGTAATCAAGATGAACAAGAATGTAAAATCAGTTTAGTAATATTTGACTATTTCTGGAAACCGTTATGTTATGGTTATGGATGTGTCACTAAAGGATTGTTAAGGTTCGAGTTGATATTTTTTGTTTTTCTTAATTTTCTATTTTTATTTCACCTCACTATCTAGAGTGAGTACGTCTCATATCTGAAGTATCTCCAACTAAATCTCTAGCACTTTGCAAAGTTTTCCTATCCCAAAGAGGACTAGGAGGATCAGGCTCAGAGTCGGAAGATTCTTCACTTGAGTGAAAAGAGACATAGTCCTCATCATCACTAATGTCAGAATCAGAAGACTCAGAGCTATGATGGTTGGGAGGATCAAAAAGAGGAGTACGCTCAACAGCATCATCATTTGATGAGTCAGAATCCAAATCAGTGAACTGAAGAACCTCAATAGGTGGAGAAGTAGAATTCAAAGAAGACTCATCAAACTTAACACTTCTCTCAATACAAATCTCATGAGAAGTAGGATTCAAGAATTGATATCCCTTCATGCCATCAAGATACCCTATAAGGATACAAGGTTTGGATTGTGGTTCCAATGCCTTACGTTTCTTTTTGGGAATCTGAGCCATAGCCTTGGATCTAAAGACTCAAAAATGCTCAACATCAGGTTTTCATCCAAACCAAGCTTTAAAAGGTGTCATCCCTCTTACTACCTTGTGTGGAACATGGTTTTGAATGTAATCAACACAATTCACTGCTTTAGCCCAATATTGCGGAGGAAGAGACTTCGAGTGAATCATATAATTGGCCATCTCTTTAAGAGTACAGTTATTTCTTTCTACTACTTAAAGGGATGTATACTTCTAGGGGCGAAGGGTTGTATGTTGCAAGGAGATCCCTTCAAAAGTGCAAAAATCCATGAACCTATTGTTTACGTATTCACCTCCATTGTCAATTCGAAGAACCTTGATAGACCGTTCTACCTGTTTCTCAGCAAGAGCCTTAAAGTCCTGAAAATGTTCAAAGACTTCAGACTTAAGCTTAAGAAAATATACCCAAGTATATCGTGAATAGTCATGAATGAAGGTTAGCACATAAAGAGCTCTAGTAAACGAAGGAGACGGAAATAGACCAGAAATATCGCTGTGAACAAGATCCAAGGGACGAGTAGCTCTCTAGGATTTTCCTTTGTCAAATTTCTTTTTAGGATGCTTTCCAAGGGTACAACCCTAACAAAGACCCTTAGAAAACTTGACGTGAGGTAACCCATTGACCATTTCATTTTGGTTCAATTGTTCAAGGTAGCGATAATTTAGATGTCTAAAATGCTCATGCCATAGTTTGTTAACCTCATTTGCATGAGTGAGCAAGGCAGTGAGCATAGAATTAGAAGTAAAGTGGAAAAAGGTATATAACCGTGAACGGTGATCCACTTTTCCCTCAGCCACTGTAGTGTCATCGTTAAGCTCACGAATAATCACCAAGTTAGGAACAAATTCCACTCACATTCCTTCACCAAGGTGAGTAATTTGGTAAACTGATAGGAGATTGGTAGAGAGATTAGGAATGTTCAACACTTGGTTGAATGTTCCCCCATCCATCTCTATCGATCCACTACCAGAAACTGACATTGTCGTGGCATTACCCATCATGATTCGGGACATTCCACAAGGCTCGATGTTGGAGAACTCAACATGTGAAGAACCCATGTGGTGCGAGGCACCAGAATTTATGATCCATGTCAATGAAGGAGAAACTCTGGCTACAAGGGCCTTTCCTTTCTTCTTATCAGATTTAAAACCTTTTGTAGTGGAAGACTCGGCCTTCGGAGCATTTTGTTTGATAGACTCAAGAACACCTATTTTATTTTTCTCAAGTAATTGAGTAAGGTGATCAATATTTTTTCTCATACACGTATGCTCTTTATGGCCAGGCTTCTTGCAATAAGAACACAAATACCTATCTTTCTGTGCTCTAGGCTCAAAATTCGAAGTGTTTGTGTCAATTTTAGTTTTGGTCTTGGTTTCCTTCTTAGGTTGATCCTTTTTTCTTTCTTCTTTTCAATCTTATTTTCCTTATTAGTACTTACTACAATGTCATGTGACTTGGACTTGAGAGACCCCATTTGAATGAGTTTGTTCTGTTCTCGAATGAGCTGGGAAGAAAAACAGTCAAAGGGGGGCATATTCCAATCCTTACCCAAGGCAGATTTTGTAGCGTAAAAAGTTGATACAAAGACAGAATATTCAAGACCTAACTTAGAGAGAATCAACAAGATCAGTTGAGAATCTTTCTTCTCTACTTGACATTCCTTTAACAACAATCTAGTGTGGACAAAATTTGAGAATAATGCTTGTAGGTTTTCAAAATCACTAATATTTAACCCTAGTAGTTCATTTTCCAACTCATGCATTTTCATGTCATCATGTTGTCCAAACATTTCATCTAACGTTGTCCACGCAGACTTAGGTGTTTTAGATGACTCAATGTGGAAGAGCAAGTCAGGAGAAACAGACATGCAAAGAAAACCTAAATCTTCATCACTACAGTTTAACCACTTAGATTTTTCAAGTTCGTCATCTGGTTCAGTCTCAATTCTCATGGTGATGTGGGATAACCCTTTACCCCTTAATTTCATAATTATTTTTGATCTCCATTCGAAAAATTTGAATGACGTAAGCAAAGGAATTGAAATTGCATCCATACTGAAAGGAGAGAGAAGGAATGTAGAAAATAAACACAACCACTCAGGACAATATAATAACCCCCCTGCTTTCGACACTTTATAGTTTAGTGCATTGAATACAATCAGGTCTGGGATGTTATGTTTGTGGAGCTTGTTTTCATGTTAGAGTTTGGTACATCTTCCATGTGTTACTCTCGGATATTTTTATGGCGGTCCCGCTCGCCGGTGAACGGGTCAAGGGGGTTTGGGGAGTGAAGCCCCCGAAGCAAATTTTCATGGGTGGTTTATTAACCCATGGGTAATGGGTAACCGTTATTGGCTGTTTTTGGGCCCATTATTTTTTGGTACCCATTATTTTGTAAAACCACCTCCTCGGCTACCTATTGATGTACTTATAAATAGATGGACATACAATAGGATTTATATGTGTGTGTTTTAAGAAGGTGATTAGTGTGTGTGAATTCGGGAGGGTTTGTTGAGCGCAGCTCCAAACAAGATCTGATTATTTTAATTGTGAAGATTGTTGGCTTGTAATAAAATCTGAGCAAGTGTTCTTGGTGGATGTAGCCCACATTGGGTGAACCACGTTAAATATTGTCTTCGTGTTATTCATATTTCATTTCTGTAATTCTATTCATACTTCTTATTATTGCGATTCTGAGGAATTATTCTACATTAGATATTATTAATTCCTAACAATTGGGATTCTGAGGAATTATTCCGCATTAGATATTATTAATTCCTAACATGGGCATGCATTTGGAAACACTTAGTAACTCACCTTGCAATCAGCATAATAACACGCAAGAGAGGAGACCACAATCATGTTTCGGGAAGCACAACAAAGTGACACCGTACACAAGCACAATTGCTAAAAACTAGGAAGCAAGTGAAATCAGATCTTGGTTGTGAGAAAAAATGCCTCACGTTACAAATGATACCCCCTTGCTGTAAACTGTGGCGGATGCGCTCACTAGTCGCAAGCAATAATAAGGGTAATATACAATGTTTAGATGAACTCAGGATGAGTCCTGATGATCTTCAGAATGCCAGAAAGGCACGCGGAAGACAAATAGGGGCTCAGAGTGTCACTGCACACTTGAGCACACAATTAGTAGAAAAAAATTTGACAATAATGCCTAAGATTTATCATTTAGAAACATCCAGTTTGGCTAATTTTAGAGCTAATTGGAGTTTAAAAAGGATAAAGAAAGCGTTACTATAAAGACGATTTTGAATAAATACTAAACATAAATGAAGTTTAGTTCTGAAAGTAATAAAACTAGATTTAATTAAATTAAATCTAATTAATTTCAAATAATAAAAACTAATTGAGATTTAATTAAATCCTAATTAATTATTTTAAATATAGTCCCTTTTAAAAAAATCACCTAAATAGCTTACCAAAAAAATAACTTATTGTTATTTTTTAAAAACTTACCAACTCGAATCCTGAGTTTAAAAGGCTTACCAAAATATAATTTATAGTTATTTTAAAAAACTTACGAACTCAGATCCCGAGTTGTAGTGGACTATTGGAGGAAACAGTGGTGAATCCCAAGTTGGGCAGGATTGGGAGTGTCAGCATGGATCACGGGTGGAGAGGAGACTCAGCAAAAGGGGCTCGGGGCTCAGTGGTTAGAGGGACCGGTGGGGATATCAGCGAGGATCACGGTGGAAACAGGGACCATGGAGAGGGGGCCGAGGTGGATGGGCTCGGTAGAGGAACGTGGGTTGAGTCCATTGGAGATCTGGCTGGAATAGGGGAGTGGGACAAGGGCTTCAACAGATATACGTAGGTAAGGAATGCGAGGGGTGAGCCAGGAAGGCAGAGATGCAGGGGAGAACAAGAGGCAAGGTTGCAGGTCGAGCAGGCGAGCCAGGGAAGAAGCTCACTGAGGAAACGCTTGGTTCACAGGCAACACAAGGAACTCGCTCAGTCAGGGCTCAGCCAGAACTCGGCAAAAAAACACGCACCCATAAAAAACACAAAAAACACCAATGAGTGACTCGGCTCAGCTCAGGACAAGCCGACTCAGAGCTTGATGAGCAGGAGCTTGGGGCAGAGAAGAACTCCAAAACACCAAGGCTTCAACTGATTTTTTTTATTTTATTCTACAAAAAAACACAATGCAAACTTAAAAAAACCAAAAAAATAGAGATAAAAAAATTTCTAGTTTAATGAAAAAGATTAAAAAACTAGAAAAATACTCTATTTTGGTTGATCTGCTAGATTTAGCTGCAGCTAGCTAGATGTAGCTGCAAAACCCCTTATAGCTCAGGAATACCTACACATGCACGAAGAACACAACAAACTAACACACTTTCCAAGAACAGCTTGGTAATAACGTTATCAATAAAATCCACAATATAATGATCGAAAACTTGCACGAGGAGTTTACAAAAAATGAAAAACAAGAATAATCACAACTAAAAAAATGAGTCCACATTTACCCGATCTCAGCTCTAAGACTATGAAAGAGTTGACGAATCATAACGAAAACTATGCACCATGATGAGGTTGCACTCTAGTTGAATCGTAATGGCTCCAACGTAATCACAAGGAAGAATCGATCAACAACTAAATAACTTGCATAATAGAACAAAACTTGCACATGTAGAGAAAGACAGTGGAGTGTCTTAGCATACTCATAAATGTCAAATGAAGGGATACATATAGGGTGTTGAGTAACCCTAGTGCATGACTCATAAGCAAACCCTAAACCTAACCCATGTGAGATGACCCTCCAAATGTGAGTGGAGGACACATAGGATAACTCACACCAACACTTTGGAGATATCACAGAAAGAAAGACATGTTTTGTGAATAATTCCAAGGGAAACTTGTGTATATTTGAATATGAAACTCTTTATATGTTAGATATGTAAAATATGTGTTTAGGGTTCCTTGTGTCCTTGATTTCATGCACATTTTTTATCATGGTTTATATTTAGTGATTAATGTATCCATCAAGGTTTCCCCTCATCAACACTCTCAACGATTTCATTCATCAATGATCACTAACAAAAAACCTTGACCTTCCATTTCCATGATGTGTGTCAGGCACAACCACTAAGACTCATATTTATAAATAACTATCAACACAATTAATGTTTGAGGAATTGAAAAAATAGGAAAATTATTTTTTATGTGTGCACTTGGGTCCTCCTTCAATACTCTAGCTCATCCAAGGTAATAAACAAGGTACGTTTTAGTTTGAATATTATAATTTGGTTGAATGGTTAGAATTAGATTTCATCATTCTAGTTTGGAAAAATCACTATCAAGATAATTTATTGTTAGTATTTAAATTTTAACAACCAATATTGTGCAATATTGTTTGTGGATATTTCGTTGTTATCTTATCTTTTGTGTATATATAAGTGATGGTGTTTAATTTTACCATCTACATTTTTTCAATGCAATGGAGGATTTTTGAATTGTGTGTTTATTTCTATTATTTTGTGGTGAGAAGAAGGTTGCAAAAAATATTGTCACCTCAATTTTTTCCATCTGTAGTGCTAACAACTACATTTACAAAATCCACCTTCCATTAAGCTTTGATGTATGCATGTGTCTTTCTTGAAACTCTCATTGTGGCTCAGCTAGGAGAATGGTAACATAGGTTTGAAAAGGGTTAGATGAAATCAGTCAACAAAAAAACATGAAGCAGATATACTATTTCACAATACATTTAGAGGACCTCAAACAGATGCATGGGATGTAGAAAATGAGCTCTCGATGACATTCCCACCAAAAAGCATAACTATTCGCATAATTCACAAGCCTAAAAGAGGAGGCAACAAAGTATAAAAATGTTTAACCCAATTCCAAATCCGATATCTTTGTAGTATATCAATGGCCCACAATGACTTGTGCCTAAATGGAAAAGCCTCAAGCCATTGACCCTGACATACAAATTCTCCCCTACCTCGAAGGCTTTTCATAGTCTTCTTCACCAATACCTGTAGAAAGGAATCTTGCATATGTTTGATTCCAACACTCTTATGCCCTTACTCATCATCCCCTTCACCTAATCCTTACCATCTATCTTATTATCTTCATTAAGAGACAACATAACATCAACAAAACCAATCAACATTTTCAATGGAGTTGTAGATGTAGAGGGCCTCTATTTTGTTCTCTTGCATGAATTAAATACCATGTTTTCACTTGTGTTTACCTTTTTTGTTTTCCTTCCATGCTTAAATTATTACAACACATAACATTTTGATTGCAGTAATCTCTAAAAGATACAAATATAATAAAAAGAAAGGCTTTTTAAGATGGCAGCTATTAATACATATTTAATGCTCAACAAAAATGACATTAAATAGATGATTTTTCGATGGTAAGAAAAAGGGACATTAGGTCCATATGTGACTTGTCAAAATAAAAAAGATGATCACCTTTTTTCCCTCTAATAGATTCCCTAACCCAAAAATTATCCTCCCTCATTCCCATTTTTCAGAAATAATCTTCCTTTAACTTCTTCAAATCTTCCCTATTAGTGGTTCTAGTGCACTACTTGAGTTTAATTGATAGTTACAATGAATAATTTAGTTAACCCTTTCAATCATGGTATATTGGGGTATAACATGTTTGTTTGGGATGAAATATTTTGATGAGTATGCTTACGACATCATAAAACATCACTTCATTGATTGAAGAATAATACCCAAAGTAAGAAATTTTTATTTTTATTTTTATTTTCTTCAATGGATTTTGGGTGTGTACGTTAACATCAATGATAATTGACTATAGTGGTTCCATTCATTACAATATTTTAGGGATGAACGATAATTTTTGAACTTTCATAAGATGTCATTAGCGTTATTTTATAAAGTTAATAATAAATTGGTTCATGAGATATTCACATAGTACCAAATAGAAAACAATTTCCACACGTTATAAATATGAGATAACAAAGATAAAAAAGTTGAATGTGGTAAATGTATTAATGTTGGGCATTGCATTTTTCACAGTAGTATTTCTTATCCAAAAGAGGAAATATGGATGATATATTCATTCCAAGTTTATAGAGGGTTAGTTATTTTCAACGTAGGTAGGACTACAACACTTTTTAATATGCTAACTTTGAAAGGTTGGTCTAGTTTTATATTTTTTAATTTTTGAGAGGTGAAAAATTTAGAAAGATATTTTGGAATTTATATAGTGTTGGAAATTAGGAACCTGAGAGGGGGTTGAATCAGTGTCTGTTCAATTTTTAACTCAAAAATTAGTTTATTCAATTTTCATCATCAATATCAAACTAGCATTCACAAGCAACTAAAAGGAGAGATAACACATAGAGACACATTTAATGTGGGAAACCCAAACTAGGAAAAAAACCAACTGAAACCAAGAACTATGCTTAGGACCAAATTTTCCTATATTTTTTACATTGATCTCATGGTTGAGCTTCAACTCAACCTGGAGTTACAACTCCAAAATTTTGACCGAGCAGCCACTCAGTCTTACACAAGAAGCAACCTATCTGGAAGCTTCAACTCCCAAGTTTAGTTCAACAAAAACTGACCTTTAGTGAGCTTCAAAGCATAGGGAAGCCACAAATCCCCACATGCTAAGCTACAACTTAGACTTAAACAAATTTTTTGGTCATACTAAGTTTGTTGTCTTACAAAATTGATAATGACCTCTAAATTAGCTCATTATTATTCTTCTCTTTGTTACTAACTTATCTCTCATGATCATCTAATCAAATTCAAGGCTCATTACACAATTCTCTCCTTCAGTGAATCCACATTAACCTCTATCATACAAGATCATATCAACCTTTCAATTTATCAACATTTTCTTTTTCAATTTTCTGCATACACTATTGGCAAGACAATTTTCATACATTCATGAGATTTGTTTAGTCATTTACACCTATAAATATGTCTCTACAAGGCTTCATATGTTATTGGCATCACATCATCTTCAATTTCAGACTTCCTCTTTCTTCAACATGTTCACTATTCCCTTGTATGTTGTCACAGCCTTTTTTTCATACTACATTGATCATTCATCAACATAACTTATCATGTTATTTGCATCTCTCCAAACATCAACTCTTCACATTCACCTTCTTCTCTCACGTATTTGTTCATGCCTTTGATGTATCATTTTCAATCACATTTATTCAATTGTTATTCTTCATAAGGTCTATAATTTTATGCTCCTCCTACACTTTTATGTTAACCTCCTTTTTCACAATTCCAGTAAGCATTCTACATAATCAACATGGTCATTTATATATTTGAATTGTATAGTAGTTCTTTTCTAGTTCCAATCACTTTCAACCATCCTACATCCTTTAAGACTGACTTTCAACCTTCTGTCATTTTGTTTCCATTCCTATTGGACCTTTCATTTTCCTTTTACAAAACAAGACCTTTCACATTTTTTCAATTAGATAGTTTGAGAAAAGAAAGAGAATTAAGTTTCTTGTAACTGACTTTCCATGTTATGAATAACATCTTACCAATTTCAGTTTTGTCTTCTTGCAGGACTCTTGATGAAAAATGATGAGCATTAAAAATATCTTTAACTATCTGACAGTCTGATTTCTATGCCACATATTCTATCTATTTAAGATGCTCTTGTAACTGCCAACAATCTGACCTATGTCAGTATGTGCCAATAAAACCTTGCAGAGTAATGTAATTTTATTCTTGACTTAGCAATAATTTAGAGGAAGCTCATAGTTTATGTAGATAATTTACATCTTTCACATTTGAGTAGGTTGGAATAGTATTGTTGTTGTTTTGACTCTAATAACACCTTTGAGGAATGAAGAATGTGATATCCAGCATCTTTCAAACTTTCAAACTTTCCTGATTTCCACACTTTCGCTCAGTCAATGTTTCAACACTCAAACCCTAGGACATCATTGGGAAGTTTATAATGCCTTAGATTTCATTTTGAGACTTATAGACCTGAGTAAACACATTAAAGAGAGTACACATTTCATGGTTTAGGCCTTCACTATCATGGAATGAGAATAAAAGATAGGCATTGTTTCACTATTTTATGAATATCACAGATATGTGCATTTTGTCCTCAAAACTGAACCAATTTGACATGATGAAGACACAATTCTAGATATCTAGAGTATATATTTGAGAGATATCTTTCAGAAAATGCTCCATACTAACTGATATCACTTGCCATTATTCCTTTAAAATTATACCTTCTAGCATCTTTCAAACTTTCACAACCAAAATTGCAAGAATGCCCTTTTGTGGTGGATAAAGTATGTGACTGGATTCATACCAAATGATAAAAGGAGAGTGCATAATATTTTTATGGAATGAGGTAGACACCAAATGGATGCTTTCATACATGGTGGTAGACTTTGAAATCTGCAAACCTAGACAATACATGCAAAAGTTTCCAAACAGAGAAATTCCGTACAACATAGTCATGTTTTGATTTCACCTATACCACAATGTTTTGGCCTAGGGAGAATAATTTACGCTTATAAGGAGTTTTTCAACTTGTACAGGACATTTGGAGACAAAATTATTCATTTTGTGCCTACCGCTTCAAGAAGAAGGTCTGCAAAGAGAGAAACCTTGTCAGAAAAATGCTCATAACTTCTTTGTTTCTCAACTAATTTCCCCCAAAAAATCTGCAAAAGTTCATTCTTGGAGTTATCTTCAAAAATTATTCTATAATTTATCTGAAGAATGCTTGAAAAAAAATTTTGGATGCTAAGAAGCCAGGGTGCTCAGATTGCATTTCTTAATGAACCAATTTTAGTAAAACTTATAACTTTCACAATATTATTCAAAACTTGAGGAAACTTTACATGAAGCACTACAACTCACCCCTCTACTTGATCCATGAGTTTATTTCTCATAAATATGCATGAAATATTAAAACCTATCTCACCTACCTCAACATTCACTTTCATCTCTCAAAGGTAATTTTGGTGGACTTTTGAAATTATTCTCCAAGAGCTAAACTGAGTCTTGTTATTACTCATACATTCCCTAAGAGGCTACTCCCATTCTTATCTAGTCTTTCCATGCCCTAAAATTATCTCTTACACCTCATTAGGCTTTATAACTAGGCCTAAATGAGCCATTTATAATTGTGACTCTCATCATATAACATGTTAATCATTCCAAAATCTCTTGCACATGCTAAAAACATCATGTATGACATGTAGAGCACTAGTACCAAGTTTTCCAATCATATTCATACCTCCAGTAGACTCCTACCTCACTAACCAAGCCTGTAGAACTCTGAAACCATCCTAAATGCTCAATACACTATTGATAAGGCAATACAAATCAACCATCATGCCTCTGACTGAGCTTCACTTCACCATCCATGCCATTTCCATCAATGCCACTTGAAATCAATGACAACACCAATGACCAGGGTTCAACAATCTCCCCCTTTTTCATTGATGGCAACACACTCAAAAACTTTGATGGAAAATACACACGCTAGAAGCTTTAACTCGCCATTCCTAGTTTCTAACAGCAATCTCTCCCCCTTTGACATATATGAAAAAGGTACATACATCTAATTCCATGAGAAGCATTAAAGAAAACAAAACAATGACCTTACCTCAGGAATATCCCCCTTGGATTAATCTTACGCCGTTGTCATTTGTGCCTTGACCGAATGTATGGATGTCTCCACCAATTAGCTTTATTTCTCCCCCTAAGCCCATGTTATACATATTCATGTATATCACTTCACCATGATTTAACACCAAGCTTAATTATGCCTTAAGCTAGTGAATTCTGTTATTTTTCCATTGGATCCTTGAATTAGCCTTTCAATGTTTATCAGCCCAACTTTGATCCTTCATGGGATCCTATTTATTTTATGGATCATGCTCTTGCACCTCCTCCTAGGATCAAATCATATTCCTTTATATGCAGCTATAAAATACTAAGCACTTTCCTTGTATTCAAGTTCTAGCGATAAGACAATCAAATCAGGCTAGACTGGAACAACTTGTTTAGTTCTCTCTATGCCTTAAGCATGCCTTGAGTATATCTCTCAACCCATGACACTTATCTTCAGACCTGTAAATGATTCTTCATGACTTCAATATATAATTTTAGCTTCACATTTTACAACCTTCACTTTTCTTTGTCTTGTCCTCCTTCAAGCACTTTATCCTAGAAATAATGGTCATTCCATATCCCTTATGGCCTAATTTTTCAAAAAATCTCAACATAAATTGTTATACTCAGCTATGGTAGAACATTCCTGCCTTGGCAATCTTGTTGGCACCTTGAGATTGAACTTTAACATACTACTTTACAAGAATTTACTTTATCATCAACACTATTTCTTCACCTTTTT
Source organism: Taxus chinensis (assembly GCA_019776745.2). Lineage (NCBI taxonomy): Eukaryota > Viridiplantae > Streptophyta > Pinopsida > Cupressales > Taxaceae > Taxus > Taxus chinensis. The sequence continues at coordinate 238,773,789 of CM034146.1, forward strand.
AAACCTTCCATTGATTACATTTTTCTTGCCTTAGACTCTTTTTCTTGCAACCTCTAATTCTCTAAGTGTTCACATGGAGATACAATGTAGCCTTAATAGGTTGGAATCCATCTATGTCTTAAACTTCTCTTAAGGTACTAAGATAGATTGATCATATTGTAATCCTTCCTTTAGTACTTCTAGAGCCACAACACAATACCCATGTTAGAAATCCATCATCATGCTTAGAACAACTCAAGGCTTCACCCCTTGATCCTTTATGTTCCCTTTATAAGCATGTTGTACTCCCTGGTAGCTCACTAGCCCACAATTAGGCCTGGGGTAGGGGTTTCTCATGCATAATTTCATTCCTAAATGGGTTTGTGGCACAAAATTAGTAGTTTTGAGCACCCATTAATACATATATACTCTTCCCAAAGTTGCATATCCTAACTCCATAGATAAAGATTACCTCCTTTCTAGACATACCCATCAAACTAGGCTTCTAACTGTGTTTTTCCACCTCCTAGATTGTCAAGGAAAGAGAAACTTTCAACCCTAGGTATGTAAAACTTCTTCTTAGTTCTCCTTTTAGAGACTATGAGGATGACATGTTAATATTTTTAAGGTAATATCTCTTGGTCTAGGCCTTCAAATGATAAGCCCTAGCTCATTCCCCCTAGAAACCCTTCTAAAAGCTTGGGAGGCTAAAAAAGATTATAACTTTCTTTTTATTCTATTTCAGGGCACCATTTTTGGACTGTAGAGTGTTAGGAAACTTACCTTCATGCTAAATTTACTAGTACATTTTGAGGAGCTCAGGGGTTCTCTTTTAGTTCAATCCTTCACCTACCTTGTCTTGTAGATGAGCTCGAGAATGCACAGTAGTTCACCAAGTCCTATAAACTCATGTTGGATTCTTCTAATTTATGTTGTAGGTTTTCCATGACCAATCTCACATGTTTGGATTGACAGTAGGTCCCATAAGCACTAACAAGTAAGATTCAAGTAAATTCCTTTATACTCTAAACTGAGTAACCAGGGTTTTGAGCTCTTAAACCCTCATATATTGTAATACTTGGTGGATATTGTTTTCAATGTTTAATCTTCCTCTTAGAGGTATGTGACATCATTTTGAGTCTTTTTCATCCATTATCCTTCACCTTTATATTGTTACCCCTACAAGCATGTGGTTCCTTCACTGTGAAGACAGAGATAGCCCATTTCCAACATGCAAATGATGTCTTGAAGAATACAGCCTTTACACTATACAAGGTTACTAATAAACACTCCCTACCACTTGAAGACGCATGAGTTCAAGACTTAAGTACACACACATAACTTACTTTCAATTTATTTTCCAAATACAGTCACAGTTGAGGATTGAAGCTTCCATACATACCTATAATGACAACTTCACTAACTTACATGCTTAAGATAACTTCGTTCATTTTATTCACATAATATGGATACTTATGGAATGGATTGTATACTAACGTCAAATCACTTTTGTCTAAAATCATCCAATATATTTGCATAATATATGAGATACTTATCTTCTACTAAGCATGCTATCATCCAACTTTTGTTCAACCTTTGTATTGTTAATAACTCTGAGACAAGATTTCTTGTAACATCATTTGATTCCTTGAGAGGATTATCCATACTTCCCTACATAAACCTTGATATAATTTCCATTTGATACCAATCATCAACATTTCATAAGGAACAACAAAAACAATCTATAATATATTTCCCTTGTCATAACTCTCAATATGGATGATCATCAAGAACCAAACTTCCCCTAGGAGTGTGCATTTTCAACTTTTCAACACATTACCAACTTTGAGAAGTATGATGTCCTTCAATGATACAAATCACTTTTACTTACTTTACACACTTGGGGCACCTAAACACTTCCTTAATACATATTGAGTGTGTTTGAAACTTATATGAAACCATTGATATACATTTTAAAACCTTGACACTTTGACCAATGTAATTAGTCTTGTCAAAACACTTAACTTTCATGACTATGACCTTAACTCTTTAAAACTCTTTTATACTTATGTAAACATGACAGAGCATACTCCATAAGATAACTTGACGAAAGGACATACATTCACCAGTGACATTTTTATGACACAAGCATAAAAATAGACTCAATATTCCTTTGTCACAGACTAGGCACACAACACATAACACCTCTACTCTAAGCATTCATGAATAGTCAAGATTTGCCTTTTGAGATTTTAGAAACATGACACATGATTGGAAAATATAAGAGACCTTGACAGAGTGAAAAACTCCTAGAATGCTAAGACACTTGACACAATGATTAGGAATTATGAGAAACATAGGAAACTTAATTCCTTTAATACTTGGAGAGAGGTATGGGTAAAAATTTACACATTGAGAGTAGACTTAGACACATTTGTCCAAATTTGACATACCTAGTTTGCCTCTTTCAAAACAAATTTGCATAACATGCACCTATCCTTATCTCAGTTGGAGCTTACAATAATGACTTAAATATAATCAGCTTCTAATACAATCAAGATATTCATCTTGACCTTTTACAAGAATCTTTTAGGAACTTTTCTTTCTTCAAGACAACCATGACACCATTTAGAAGAGTGGCTCAACCTTGAAACATACTGAAAATATTCTCTCTTCATGACTCCTTAAGTGGATACTCAATAATATCAACAAATATTGGACCTTTAACATGGAGAAAGAACCATATTTCTAGAAGTTGACATACCTTGACAACTTGATAAATGTTGCATTCATCAACAACTACTGGTAAATTTCAACCAGGAACATTCTTTGGACCATTCACCAATCTTTATCATGAAGAACACTTGATTGATAGATAGATGAAGAGTAGACAATGCTTCCTCGGCTAGTGTATACCTTCTAGATGCCTAGAGAAGGCATATCATCTTGTCATATTACCTCATAACAAGATAAAGTCATCAAAACAACATGATGATTCGGTTCTTTCCTTCTTTATCCTTGTTTTCTTATTAATCTTCTTGGAAGCAATCCTTTGTGTGACCACCATATCACATGACTTCTCACGCACACATGTTACAACTCATACACTTTTTCCAACACTCCTTGAGGAATAAATTATTTATCCTTTGCACTAGAATTGTCTTCTTTCTTCTTGCCTTTTTCATCACATTTTGATGTCTTGTTTGCAATAGCTTCTCCTGTGACTATCTTATATTGTTTTGTCTCTTCAACATCTTCCCATGCTATCTTCTTATCATTTTTTTCTATTTCAACTTCTAACTTTACTTCCTTGACCTTATATATCAATTTTACTTTCTTCTTCCCCATGTCTCTCTCAACCATGGCTGACTTGGTCTCACTCATAGAGTTTGTCTTTCCACTAAATTTCCTTTCATCTTTATTTTTGGATACATTCAACTTCTATCTAAATCTAGGTGGTTCATGACAATTTCTAGCAAGTTATCTTGTTATGTGTCATATTGCTAAAAGCTCAAAAGGTGAATCAGGAAGCAAACAACTTGATTATTGCCTCTTGAGTCTCCTTCTTCCCAAAACTGATTTAATGGTTCTTCTAAGAAGTACTTGGCTATGTGACCTTTTTCTTTACCATTGAAACACACTATATTCTTTTCATATTCAATACTATAAGCTCTCCATGGGTATTCTTTGTCAAAATTAGTCACTTTCACCTATCATGCATCCTTTAAGGTTGACTTTCAACCTTTTGTCATTTTGTTTCCTTTCCTATTGGACCTTTCATATTCCTTTTACAAAACAAGACCTTTCACATTTTTTCAATTAGATAGTTCTAGAAAATAAATATAATTAAGTTTTTTGTAATTGAATTTTCATGTTATGAATAACGTCTGACCAATTTCAGTTTTTTCTTCCTGCAAGACTCTTAATGACAAATGATGATCATTAAAAATCTCTTTAACTGCCTGATAGTCTGATTTCCCTACCACACCTTCTATCTATTCAAGATGATCTTGTAACTACCAATAATCTGACCTATGTCAGTATGTGCAAATAAAACCTTACAGAGTAATATAATTTTATTTTTGAATTAGAAATAATTCAGAGGAAGATCATATTTTATGTAAAGAATTTGCATCTTTCACGTTTGAGCATGTTGGAATAGTATTATTGTCATTTTGACTCCAATAACACCTTTCAGGAATGAAGAATGTGATATCTAGCATCTTTCAAACTTTTAAACTTTACTGATTTCCACACTTTTTCTCAGCTACAGTTTTAGCACTTGAGCCCTAGGACATCATTAGGAAGTTTCTAATGCCTTAGATTTCATTTTGACACTTATACAACTGAGTAAATGAAAGGAATGATAACCAAATCGTACCAAGCCAAGAACACAGATGCTAATCAAACACCACGATCAATAAGATGAAAGCAATTTTCCATAATAACTTTACATAAAACCTTTGCAAAAAAATGAGTAGCAATATCATTTATTATTATGGAACTCAATGCAATACATTGAGAATGGGCCTTGCTTAAATAGGAAAGGAATAACAATCTAAGAACCAGTCAAGGTCGTAGATCAAGCCATAAATCAAGGAAAAAACTAGTCATCAAAGAACTAGTCAAGACCATCGATTTAGGAGAGAATTAGACATCAAGGATCTAGTCAATACCATATATCAAGGAAAGAACTAGTCAATACCATAGATCAAGGAAAGAACTATACCTAACAACTAGATAATATCTCCTAATATCTAAATAAGATAAAAGAAATATCCACACACATAAGTGGGTGAGGATAAATACAATAAAGGTAAATAAAGTACCTAGGTAAATACCTACTCTAACACCCTCCCTCAAGTGAAGCTAGGGGCCAAAATAAATGTGGCATGTCCACAGTATGAGTCCCAGCAACTAGGCCTAATGAGGTACTCATGTACAATAAAAAAGGGACACCGCAAGGTACCCAAAACCAATAAAAACAAAGTAAAGAGAGTAAAGATCCGCTCCAAGGCATCCCAAGAAGCTCGGCTCAAAAAACTCGTACAATGCTAAAGAAGTTTGGTGTGCACTATGGTCTGAATCCACTGCTCGATCACAAAACTCAAAAACAACTGACACTGGACGCCACCAGAATAGCTCTATACAAGGAAACTGTCAACAGAGTGATGTCGAAAGTGCAAAAAAAACACTAAACATAATTTGATTAACTATTACAAATAGGTGTGCCACGATCCAAGAACAAAAACCAAAGCAAAAAGGTAAGGACACAAAATCCAAAGTCTCATGATCCAAGAAAAGCCAAGGTAGCAAGGCAAGGACACAAAACCCGAAGAAGCAGGATCAACATCACACCCTCCCATACTGCTCAATGGGTGGAGTGATGCTACAAATATGTATGAGTTTCCCAAAATCAACTACTCGAACACTAACAAAATAACACTGGGCTCCACCAGAATAGCTCCCCCATAAGAGAGACTGTCAACATGCCAAAAGTGTCGAAAATACAGATACAAAATCTCTCAACAAACAAGAGAGATACACTACACCTACTAAAGAAAAATGCTCAAAACAAGAAGCATCACAATGCATAAGGTATAGAAAGTGGAGCAAGAGGCCGAATGGTGGAGGAGCCATGCCTGTAGAGTCGTCTCAACGAATGCCTATGTCACCTCCACGAGTGATCAGATATCCACCCCAAATCAACATGGATGGATGAAGAAGATGCCTGCATATGACTTGGTGCAAAATACACAATGGGTGCATGTAAAAGAACATCATAATGTGTGTCAGGTTGATCATGTCTGACAACTGAAATCTCAAGTTTCTCAAGCCTGAGTGAAGGTGTATAACTCATGTGTTGCTCATGATCCTTAGAAAGAGTTGAGCGAACAAAAAAAGGATCTTTGTCAATGTGTGATCCCAATGAAGTATCTGCTCGAAAACCAATGTCATGATGGGAATTCCACTTAACATGTGGAATATAGGAAACAATACCCTGTAAATGTCTACCAATGACTCCACTAGTGAGACCCATGGAATGGAGCATATGAGAACTAAATGCAGTGGTATGCTTTTTAAAAAATCCATGCAGCTGAGCAGAAGTAGGATACACAACATGTGGTACTGTAATAGGCACAGATGTGGAAGAGCATGCAGTAACAAGCCTCACAGGTTTAGAAGCATCAAAAGCAAGTTCAGGCTCAAAGACTGGTAGATCAATGTCAGTGGGTACAAGAGCAACAGCTACAAGTGGACTAAGAGCATGGATATGGTTGTCCACCATATGATGGTGATGTTGTAGGCTAGCAAGTTTGTTCTGTAGGGAGTGTATTATTGTATCCTTATCATGAATGAGTGATTGTAGAAGAGAATTTCACTTCTTGAGTGATCTATTTTCTTCCACAAATCTTACAATATCCTCTTGAAGTCCACATACTTCAGAGAAAAGCATGTCATTCTCAGAATCCATGATAGGTACAAACTGCAACTCCCAAAAATTTAAGACATCGGGCTAAGCCGAAATTGCGTCCACAATTGATTACAACACTCCTCCATATTTGGCACTTTATAATTATAGTGCAAGTCTCAAAATAAATATTTCCAATGGAAAGAGCATGAAAAAAGAAGCACTTTTACAAAAAAACGGCACTCAAAACCGAGTTACCGATCAAAAGTTACAAACTTTTTAATATTTTGCTCTGTTATTTATTTTAGTTGCCACTAAAACAAAATAAATTGTCGTTTCCTTCACCACACAAGTAAAATTTAAGGGGGCTAAAGTTAAGCACCTACTAGTAGGAATCACAAGCTTTAATCCCTCATATGACCATTCCATATGACCAAGGGCTGAGAACTTCTGGTAAATGGGCCTTGCTTAAATAGGCAAGGAATAACAATCTAAGAATCAGTCAAGATCTAAGAATCAGTCAAGGTCGTAGATCAAGCCATAAATCAAGGAAATAACTAGTCATCAAAGAACTAGTCAAGACCATAGATTTAGGAGAGAACTAGACCATCAAGGATCTAGTCAATACCATAGATCAAGGAAAGAACTAGTCAATGCTATTGATCAAGGAAAGAACTATACCTAACAACTAGATAATATCTCCTAATAGCTAAATAAGATAAAAGAAACATCCACACACATAAGTGGGTGAGGATAAATACAATAAAGGTAAATAAAGTACCTAGGTTAACATGAGCTAAGGTAAATACCTACTTAACAGTAAACACATTAAAGAGAGTACAGATTGCATGGTTTAGGCCTTTACTAGCATGGAATGAGAAGAAAATATAGGATTTGTTTCATTGTTCTATGACTGTCATAGAGATGTGCATTTTGTTCTCAAAATTGAACCAATTTTGCATGATGAAGACATAGTTATGGATCTCTAGAGTATATCTTTGAGAGATATATTTCATCAAATACCCCATATTGATTGAGATCACTTGCCATTAGTCCTCAAAAGATGACCTTCTAGCATCTTTCAAACTTTCACAACCAAAATTGCAAGATTTCCCTTTTATAGTGAATAAAGTATGTGACTGGATTCATACCAAATGGTAAAAGGAGAGTGAATAATATTTTTATGGCATGAGGTAGACACAAAATGGAGACTCTCATACTTGGTGGTACACTTTGAAATCTTCAAACCCAGACAATACATGCAAAATTTTCCAAATAAAGCAATTTTGTACAACATAACCATGCTTGGTGTAAACACCTAGATTTCGATCAAAGCAATTTTAATACTTAAAATTGCACTAACTATAATCCCTCTCTCTCGCTTTGTTGAAATATTGACACTTCATTATCTAAATATGCTTATAATTCACTTAGCATGCCAATTAATGACATTTTGATTAGTGATAATCCTCTTCATTAGCTAATTATATGGTAATTAAGCCTATAATCTTGCATTTAACCAATAAACCTTCTTATTGGCTAAATCCTGCTTCCAGAACTTCCGAAATCCATCAAAACCCCTTCCAGATGCTCTCAAACAGCTTCCTAAGCCTACTTAGGATCCTTGATTAATACTAAAAGATTAATTAACTCCTAATCTAATCAAAAAGTGCATTGACTTGTAAAAAGTCTATTTTGGCTTTACCTTTTGTCCCACATGCACTAGGATTCTAAACTTTCCCGAATAGAAATCTATAAATACAAGCCTAAGGCATCCCTTTCATTTTTACACCTCATTTATATTATCCAAAGCTATAGACATCTGATCTTGAGCCTTACTTCCATTGTTGGAATAGATTTTTCACCTTGCATCCATTCTTCATGTTTGGTTAGTAGAGGAATATCTAACATGGCCTTCTAGCCATTATTTAGAGAGATCCTTCCACCATTTTGAAGCAAAACAACAAACCACTTTGATTACTTTAGGATCTAAATAGGTTCACGTGTATTTTAGCAATCTAAAGATTAAAATGGTTTAGCATCTTAGTGTGTTTTATTCATGTTGTATGCACTTAGAATTTAGTTTTATAAGCTCTTATCTCAATGTTTTTGTTTGATCTAATCGTGTCTTGAAGTTATTAGGTGTTAGTTTCTTATGACATAGTTAGTATTTTATGCATACACATGGATTTAACTTATACCAAAAAATTATCATGGGGAGAATATTTTACACTTCTGAGAAGTTTTCCAACTTTAATAGGGCATTTGGAGTCAAAACTATTCATTTTGTGCCTGCCGCTTCAAGAAGAAGGTCTGGAAAGAGAGCAACCTTGTCTACAAAATGCTCATAACTTCTTTGTTTCTCAACCAATTTCCCTCAAAAAATTTGCAAAAGTTTAGTCTCAGAGTGCTCTTCAAAAAAATATTCTATTATTTATCTAAATAATGTGTAACATTTTTTCTTGGATGCTAAGAAGCCATGGTGTTCAGATTGCATTCCTTAATGAACCAGTTTTAGTAAAACTTGCATAACTTTCACAATCTTCTTCAAAACTTGATGAAAATTGATATAAAGCATAAAATTCACCCCTCTACATGATCCATGATTTTATTTCTCATAATTATTCATGTACTATTCAAACCCATCTCACTTACCTAAGCATTCACTGTCAACTCTCAAAGGCAATTTTGGTGGACTTTTGAAATTTGTCTCCAAGAGCTAAAATGAGTCTTGTTATTACTCATACATGCCCTAAGTAATGTTCCTAGGCTAATCCCATTCTTACTTGGTCTTTCCATGCCCTGCAATGATCTCTTACACCTCATTAGGCTTTAGAATTAGGCCTAAATGAGCCAGTTACAATTATGACTCTCATCATGTAACAAGTTACTCATTCCAAAATCTCTTACACATGCTAGAAACATCATGTATGACCTTTAGAACACTTGTACCAAGTTTACTAATCATGTACATACCTCCAGTGGACTCCTACCTCACTGAACAAGCTTGCATAACACTAAAACCATCCTGAATGCTCAATACACCACTGATAAGGCACCACCAATCAACCTTCATTTCTATGAATGAGCTTCACTTCACCATCCACACATTTTCCATCAATGCCACTTAACATAAATGACAACACTAATGAACATGTTTCAACATATAGAAGGTATGATTACAATATTTTCCATATCCAGGAGAAAACAAGGATAAAATATTTTAGGGGCAGTGCGTGGATATGATGAAATAAGTATTGAGTAACATTATTCAAATTAATCTATAATAATTTTGAGCTTAATAATAACATTGTGCTACATATAAATTAAGCCATATGGAGTGGTCACTCAATCAACACCATTAACTTGTCTGTCAATTCTAGGGTGATGACAATTGGCCCTTACACAACTAACAAAAATGGAAAATTTGAGAAAATATGCAGGAATGGGATTTTTTATTTTTTTTATGGTGTCAAGGTTTTTTGATTGGATGAAATTTATTTTTTTAGATAAGAGGAATATGTGGATGGAATGCTGGAAAGAAATATGTGGGACTTAAACGTGGGGAGTTAAATACCTACATGTCCCTCATCTATTCCATGGCTCAAATTGTTCCCACCCAAATAATATCTAATATGTGTTCTCTAAATTATCATCTTGATCTCGGTCGCATTATTTTTCATGATTGAAATTAATGCTTAAATGGATCATAATAAAAAATAGGGACTATCCAATAGGTTCCATGTTCAAAACCCAACTGTAATGTTGGATTCTTGTAGCAATTTGTAGCACCCCTTTTTAGTTTTATGCTCAAATTTTTGCATGAAAATAAACAATGTCACACAAAATTATTCTCCAAAAGGATAAATATGGATATGGTGGCCTTTTCATGGTTTAAAGAGGGTTATTTATTTTCATCATAGGTACGACTACGACACTTTTTCATATACTAACTTTGAAAGATTGGTATACTTTTATATTTTTTTAATTATTGAGAGGTGACAAGTTTGGAAAGATATTTTGACATATATCTAGAATATTTGATTGAAATAATTTGTTCATATCAAGGAGAAAACAAGGAGAGAATATTTAAGGTTTTATGTGTCGATAGGATGAAGTATTGAGTACAACATGAGTCAACTTAATCAAAAATAGTATTGAGCTTAAGAATAGCATCGTACTTCATCTATTTAAGCCATATAGAGGGTTCACTCAATCAATACCATTAACTAGTCTGTCAATTCTAAGCCACTGAAAACTAGCCCTTACACAACCAAAATAAACATAGATTTTTAAGAAAATGAGGGGAAATTGGGCTTAGCTATGATTTTATTTTATCTTTTTGGTGCCAAGGATTTTGATTGGATGAAATTTAATATGTTAGATAAGATGAAACCATGGATGGAATGTTGGGACATAAATGTGCGACTTAAATATCTACATGTTTCACACCCTCAAACTTTTCCTACCCAAACAATAGATGTTATTTATGCTCCACTTTATCATCTTGACCACATTTTTATCATTTGTGTGAGTGCAATTTGCACTTAAAAGGGACAAAATTAAAATTACGGAAAATCTAATAGGTTCCAAATGTTCAAAACCCAACTGTAATTTTGTCTACTTGTAGCACTTTACAGACCCCCTTTTCGATTTTAACATCAATTAATTGCATAAAACATGTGATGCCACACAAGCTAGTTGTGATCTAGAATGCGGGATCTGTTCAGCTACAACCTTTAGAAAAGAGTGTAAGTTAGTTGGCATGTCATTTTAGATGTTCAAAGAAAACATATTAGGAGTGATTTCCCATGCATATGGGTTGAATAATGTGATGAAAAAGAAGGAAATTTTGGAGGAGATCTCATGATTTTTGGGGAGGTGTGGAAATTAGAGGGTAATTATTGCAGTGGATTTTAATGCAATCCTAGGCCAGGATGATAAGAAAGGGGGAAGGACTGTGGTTACTCAGTTTGAAAAGGAATTTTAAGAATTTTTTGTAGATAATGCATTGTTCAATTTTTATCCTAAGGCTAGAAGGTTCACATGGAAAAATTGAAGGAAGGGCTTAAATAATATTGTAGAGAGATTAGATAGATTTCTGGTAAATATTGAGTGCTTGAAGATTAATTGGAAATTGGAATCTTCGATTTTGAATGTCTCAAGACCAAATCATTCTCCAATATTACTAAAAGTTGGGATGGATCATAAACTAGAAACATGTCCATTTAAGTTTTAAATGATGTGGATGGTGCATGAGAATTTCTAGTAAAGGTTGAAGCAATTGTGGGGAGAGTGTGAGCCTACTTAAGGTAGGGCTACGTACCGATTTTCTCATAAGTTGAAAAATATTAAGGAAAAGATGTGTAATTAGAACAAAATTGTATTTGGTAACATTTTTGTTGAGAAAGTAAAGTTGGAGTTGGAGTTGGAGTCGGAATCTCTAAATGTTGAAATTCAACAGTGTTCTATGATGGATGGGCATCTGGATCGAGAAGAGGAACTTTTGGGACAACTCCATGAAATATATAGGAGGGAGGGAGGGAATTTTTGGAGACAAAAATCAAGGGATTCATGGATAAAATAAGGGGATAGGAATACTAATTTCATTCACCAATAAATAGTGGTTAAGGAGCATGTAAATAAGATCAACAAGATCAAAAAATTAGAGGGTTTTGAGTTGGAGGAACCAACTAAGATAAAGGTGGAGGTGGTAGATTTTTCAGGAGATTAATTTCAAACATGAATAAGTTTAGTGAGGAAAAGGGAAATCATTTTTTGTCACTGATCACATCAGTTATTTCAGAAGAGAAAAATTGAAAATTACTATACCAAGCAACAAAGGAAGAAGTAGAGGTTTCCTTGATGTTTATTGATACAAAAAAGGCACTTGGACCTGATGAATTTCCTACCAAAAAAATTCAAAAACATTCGTATTTTATGGGGTAAGATATCACGGCTATTGTTAATGAATATTATTTGTCTAAAGGTGTGTAATGAGATTTGAATTGCGCGTTTCTCTTTTGTATCCCTAAAATTTTGAATTTGGAAGCCTTTGCTGATTTTTGAATTGTATCATTATGCAATACAATATACAATATTATGTCGAACTTCATTATAGAGTGATTAAAATTATTACTGGATCAAAATATTTCAAATGAGCTGGGGGATTTTGTGAGTAATAGGAATAATTTGTATGGGATTTCAATGTTCTATAAAATTCTCCACACACTGAAAAAATAAAGGAAATCTGGAATGTTTATAAAGTTGGATATTGTAAAAGCATATGACAGAGTAAGTTGGGTCTTTCAAAGGAAGGTGCTTCTAGATTTTGTGTTTTATCCATATTGGATTACTTGGGTAATGGTATGTGTGATAGAATTTTTTTCTATCCTTTTTATTAGATTAGGTAAGAGACAGGGATCAGCTCCCAGAGGCCTTACAAAAGAAGATACATCATGAAAGCACCCAATAACAAGCAAAAATAGAGACAGGACCAAAAAGAGTTAAACAAACTTAACTCAAGAGAAAGAAGGTCTAGTAAACACTAACTACAAGAAGGAACAAAAATAAACATTATGCAGAACAAGCAGACACAGTTTGCAAGAAGTCTGCTAAGATTCCAAACCAACAAAAATAGAAACTAAATTATCTTGTGACATTTTGGGGAGTTGTCCAGAGTACTGGTGGGATCTCCTACTAATGCTCATGCTCTACATCTTTCTGAGTCACCCTTCCACCTTCATCATCCTCGGATCTTCTCAAGTTGAGATGGAATTTTCTTTTCTTCAGGCCTGATTCCATAGCTTCCAGTCGCTTCCTCATATCCTTGACCAATTTCTCCAACTCTGAGACATCCCCTCTTATGTTTTTCTATAGCATATAGATATTTTTGGATGCACCAATGCAGTCAATCATCCCATCCCTCATGTCTGATTTAGCCTCTTCCATTGCCTACACAATCATCTCCAAATTTTTCATTTTGATGTTAAGATTCTCATAATGCTGACCCTCTTCCTCATAGTCTTTACCTTTCCCCTTTGAAGACCCTTCATTGCCACTAGCCTCCAAAACCCTAGTCTGTGGGCTTACCTCCCCCTCATCCCTATTTTGGGGACTCTTCCTCATGTGCATCTTGGCCAAGCACTCCACCAAGGTGATATCATCCTCATCCCCACTACCGAAAGCAACTTCCTTAGGAAAAATGGGTTTTCCATTCTAATACAAAAGAAGAATAAGCCATTAATGAATGGGAGCCTCCATCTTCCCATTTTGAAAATCCATCAATGATACCAAGAATGACATGAATAAAAAGAAAAGAATTCTCAACATAACCCAATGCCTGAACATATTCAGCAGAGATAGGTGGTGCATGTATATCTTCCAAAACTTGCCTTCGAGAGTGATATAACGCATAATATGGTAGCAAACATCTTTCCACACCCTAGGAATACAAGACCTGGCAATGTCATCAGTAAGAAAACAAATTGTTTCCTTACCTTTAAAAAAAATGTTGATTTTATGGTCTCTGCGATTTTGGTCTTTGAAGATTTTAAGACCCTGTGTGTCCATGCCTGTAACATGGGAGATAAACTACTTTGAAATCTCAATTTTCATCCCCCAAACAGTAACCCTACCAGTAATCCAAGATTTTACAAAATCCATGGTGAGAGAGGGGTCATGCATTTTCAGCTTGGAGATATAGCCCTTGAAGCCCCCAATTCTAGGCATGTACCACATCAAAGGATTGTTAATGATAACCCCATGACTCGAAGATTCGACACGAACTCTGTCACAACCCATGGCTTCTCTGTTAACCTCCCAACATCAAACCGGTCGCACAACAATTTTGTAAGGTTTGAAATGAATGAAAATCCTCATATTGATTCCACAGCATTTAAGCTCCCTTCCTTGACAAGCAAAAAAAGTGATATCCCTCATGTGACAAGAAATAATTACATTATTACCTGTCATGGTGAAAAATATTATTAATTGCTAAGGGGATTTCATCGCCATTCACCCAAACTTTTAAATCATTTTTATAGACCCCTAAGTTAGCCAACTTATCAACACATTTATTACCATTACGGGGAGTGTGTGTGATATTATAATGTTAAAATGCTTCAATATGTTCCCTTACATCCTGTAAAATATTTCTAAATGTCTAGTTCTAGATGAGATTTCTCTTAAGGGCATTCACAATAAGCAATGATTCCTCTTCGATTTGAATATGTCTAACACCCTTTTCACTAGATATGTTAACTACCCACGATAAATCTCTAGTTGTCACTTTGAAGACCCAGTTGCCCAGTATATGCAAGAATCCAATCACCCTCATGATTTCTAATAATCCCCCCTCCACCAGCCTGACTAGGGTTTCCCTTCGAAGCACCGTCAAAGTTTATCTTAAACCATTTTTCCTTCGGTTTAGACCATTTAATTACTGGTTTGGATGCTTTAACATCAAGAGGACTAAAGGCAAACTATTTGAGGACTTTTTCCTCCACTCTAGGACATGCAACTTAAATATTTCCCTTGAAAACTTTAATGTTTTATTTTATGGAAGAGAAACAATGAGCACTAACCTTTTTTATATTATCTTTCTGGTTTCTGAAAATGATATCATTCTCGTCCTTCCACAAGCTCCAAAGGAAGTGGGGAAGCACCATCCTCCAGGAAGCCACCAAGATAGGAAATTTGAAGGGACACTTCCATTACAGGCATAAGTTATCTATGGTGTTAGGTTGTAACCACTAGATCTAAAACATCTCCATGTCAGAAGAAAAAACCACCTGAGAAAAAGGACACAATAAAAAAATATGGTTAACACTTTCCTCCTGCTTGCCACATAATAGAATCTACTGGGGATAACCATGCCTCTCTTCCTCATATTATCCACCATAAGGATCTTCTTTTTTACTCCCAACCAGTAGAATATATTAACCTTGGGTATGAGATATTTCACCCACAACAGCTTCCAATACTCCTTTTCGACAGAATCTTTAAAATTTAGAAGATATGCATATTTGACCATGAAATTTCCTGATGCATCTTCTTTCCAAATGACAGGGTGGCCTCTTGGATAGAATATTTCCCCAAAAGGAAATTATCATCCACAAATTGATTAATAAAAATAGGAGGTAATCCATTAGAAATTTTTATCCCTTGAATGAGGTTTTGAGATAAAGTATGATTAAATAGCCTATTCAAGGGTTTAGTTGTGATGATATATAGAAAGGGGGAGAGGGGATCACCTTGCCTCAACCCACACCCTACTTGGAAGAAACCTTTAGGCTTGTCATTGACTATAACAGAGAATCTAGCAGTGGAGATACGATTCATTACCATATTGATGAAGAGGTCACAAAAACCCAACTTGACCATGATATCTTGAAGGAAGGGCCAAGATACCCTATCATAATCTTTGTGCATATCTAGCTTGACTAACATACCTGATCTACCATAATTCTCCACTGATTGAATGGCCTCTTGAATAACAACGATGTTATCTAGGATTTGTCTACCAGGAACAAAGGATCCTTGATTAAAAGAGATGAAATTTGAAATCACCTTCATGATCCTGTAGGAGATGATTTTGGAGACCAATTTGTATTTGGTGTTGCATAAGTTGATAGGTCTAAAATCCTTTATATACTTAGCTCCTGTCAATTTAGGAATGAGAAATAGAAAGTTATTATTGATTTGTTTAAGGAGGTGCCCCAATGTGAAAAATTCTTAGACCATTTCCACAACCTCCTTCTTGACCACTTCCTAGAAATGTTGGAAGAAAAACAATGGAAAACCATCATGTCTTAGAGATTTATCTGGTTCCATATCAAATACAACAAACCTGATTTCTTCTTCACTAGGAATAAGGGAGAGATCTTTGTTATCTTGCTATGAGATAACATTCTAAAATAGGTCAAGAGCCTTATTCCAAGTAGCAATTTCTGAGACAGGTCTTGGGAGAAAGAGGTCCTTGAAATAGTTAATAACAATTCCATTGATTTCATTCTCATCCTCAGTAAGTTCGTCATCATCTTGCCTAATATCATTAATTTTAATAAGGTTGGCCTTTGAAGTAGCTGTGAAGTGGAAAAACCTATTATTTCTATCACCCTCTTTTAGCCATTTCACCCTAGACTTTTTTCTCCAGTAGACTTCTTCCTTGGCCAAGATATCATGATACTCAATGAGTATCTTTTGTTCCTATTCCCTAAGAGTTGGGTTAAGACCATCCTCCTCCATTAGCTCCTCAATAGTTTGCAGATCCTCCACAATCCTACTTTTTTCCTGAAATATATTACCAAATGTCTCCTTATTCCACACTTTGAGTTTTTTTTTAACATGCTTCAATTTAAACGTCAATATGAACATCGGGACACCATGCACCTGTACCTCCCACCATTCCTAGATCCGATTGTGAATATTTGGATGCTCCAACCACATCTTTTCAAATTTGAATGGTTTATCTTTCTTTTCTAGGTCCATTCCCAACTTCAGAAGAATCATATTATGATCTGAACCAATCCTAGGAAGAGTGGATAACAAGTAAAGTTGATTTATCATACACTGATGACTAACAAAAAAATTATTCAGGCTGA
Source organism: Taxus chinensis (assembly GCA_019776745.2). NCBI lineage: Eukaryota > Viridiplantae > Streptophyta > Pinopsida > Cupressales > Taxaceae > Taxus > Taxus chinensis. Next base: position 238,790,784 of record CM034146.1, read on the forward strand.
TTTGGATAGGATCCGTCCCAGATCTTCTATTATCCCAAGTAAATTTGGAACCACCTAGATCAAGGAAAAGCATATCATTCCTCATTAGAAAATTAGTTGAATCCTCCATGCTATCATTATATGAGATAGTACCCCCTTTTTTATCTACCGAAGAAAGAGGCGTATTAAAATCTCCTCCAATAATCCAATACACATCTTTGAAGAGTAGTCTGAAACCAAAAATCTCTTCCCATAGCTTCCTCCTTCCTCCAACAGAGTTAAGAGCCTAAATATTAGACACAATCCAGTTCTTTTTTATTCAATCTCCGTGAAACTTATAGCCACATGAAAAGGGGAAGAAATTAGAAACTCACCCTTAATAGCCTTTGGGTTCTAGATGGTCACAATACCCCCTGAATCCCCAGCACAACTCACCTCCTTCCAGTGTCCTTCTTTCTAGATAACCCTACTAACCTCTTTAAATATGTCAATACTCATCTTATTTTCATGTATCAGCATAATGTTCGGCTTGTGTTTATTCCTAAGATCCTTCATAAGTCTATGTTTTTTAGGGTTGTTTAACCCTCTTATATTCCATGATAGTACAATCATTTATTCTTTTTTACTTGGGAGAAATCCACCCCCAGGGGTTTTTGTATACCCTTTTCCACTTCCCTCTTAGCTGATATTTCTCGTATTTCCTTATTTTTCTTCCTCCCTTTAGATGTTGATTCCTTTCCAACATCTTCTCTAGTGTTACTTCATGTGTTTGGTTTTTTTCTATTTACCGGTGTGACTGGAGATCACATGACTTTTAGTGTATTTGGGACCTCTTCCCTCATCAGTTTCTTAAAATAATTTGAGGTTATGATGATATCATCCTACCTCTAACCAAAAGAGATATGTCTGAAAGAAGAAACATCCTCCAGTGGGGAACCCAAAGCCACCTTCAAAGCATAGTTTCCTTCATATTCAAAGACAAACTATGTTTCAACCTTGTCCAATATTGGAGAAGAAATATCCTCCACCTATACTTTATCTTGTACATTCTTGTCTTGATCTTAGTTACTGGGAAACCCCTCCCCATGAGTCTCTGAGGACTTTGGGGATGTGGGTTTGTATTCTTTGGGGACCTCCATCTTAGGACCCTTTTTCAGACTAACAACTTTACCATTTTTCCCAACCTACCTCCATTCTTGAGTCACTTTACCATTGTTCTATAGAGGATGTTTGGGATTCGATTCCTAATTTTTCTTGGAAAGGGGACAACCCCTAAAATCATGCCCTACAGATTTGTATTTGCTACATGCAAATGGGGAAGGTTCATATTCAAATATTTGATTCCAATCACCAAATTTGGAAAGAAGTTTGATACTACCCTCCAGAGTTGCCTCTTAATGCATATTAACGCAAAATATACCATGAGTTAATCTAGTCCTACATTTGGTAACATGATCAATCACTATATGAGACCCTAGAATTTTGGCAATTCCTATAAGGACTTCTGGTTCCCAAAACTCCATGGTCAGCCTAGGAAGACGAAACCAAATAAGGAACTCAGAGACATATTTTTCAAAAGGATTGAAAACAGGTCCCCATTTCTGGATAACCACATGAAACTTCCCAATAAACCAAGGTCCCTTAGACAAGACTTTAACCACATTTTCTTTACTTGGCAAGGAAACCAAAAAATAACCATTCACATACGCAGTTACCTCTATAGCTCCTTTTGATGCTCGTATTCTCTTGGCCCAGATATGGAATATATCAATGTTGGGGCGTAAACTCAAACATTTCACAAACAATTCATTTTCCATGGTATCTTTCGCTCTGCCCAAGAGGATCTCCTGATTGATAGTAGTGTAGTTGGGTTTAGGAATTTGTCAAGGTGATCCTCTTTCACCCTATTTGTTTATAATTATGGTTAAATCCCTAGGGAGAGTTATCCATAGAGCTAAATCAAGGGGGAATTGAGGGATTTGATGGTGTGCGAAGTATTGGAATCAAAAACTCACTTCTAATTTGTAGATGATGTGATTTTATTTCTTAAAACTAATATGAGGGAGGTTATGGGGTTTAAGAAAAATTTACAATACTATGAGGAGGAATCAGGGTAACAAATTAGTTTTTTAAAATATAGAATTTTTTTATCAATGTACCATAGGAAAGACAAACCTACATTTCCAAAGCATTGGGCACACCAATTTGGCAGCTCCCTAACAAGTATCTAGGTGTACCTTTATTTTTTAGACAATCTGGTGGGAAAAATTAAATTCATCAAAGGCTAGATGCTTGGAAGCCGAAACACCTGAGTTTGGAAGGTAGATTAATCCTTATTAAATTAGTTCTTTAGGCAATTCCTATTTATACATTTTTAGTTTTATTTGTTCTATTTGGGATTGTGGAGAGGATTAATTAAATAATAAGGCATTTCTTATGGCATGGAAAAAAGGTCAAACAAAAGATGCATTTGGTCAAATGGGGAAAAAAAATCCAGTCTAAAGCTATGGGAGGGTTTGGACTAAAAGATTTAAAACTTCAAAATTTGGCATTGAGTGCCAAGTTAGCCTAGTGTATCTATAAATAATATGATAATTCTTGGAGTAGAATGGATAGGAAAAAATACCTAGACTCAAAAATTTCAGAAATGATTTTTACTACAAAAGAGTTACCTATCGGTTCCTCTATTTGGAACCTTATTTGGGTCTCAACCCTTATTATATGTGATAATCTCACATGCGAAATCAGAAATGGGAAGAAGGCCAACTTATAGTGGCATTCATGGATGGGTGTCCCATTTCTTGGGAAGATGGAGGATCCACAGAAGATTTAAACAACATTAGAAATGGCTCAAGGTTAAAAATTGGTGGATTATTGGATGGATGTGGGGGGTTGGTGGTTTATTCAGATAGTGGAAGGAATTTTCCAATATTATTTGTCCTTATACTAAAAAATAGATCAGAAATTCTCAACACCAGAAATAATATAGTCAATGATGATGAGGATTCATTGCATTGGATGGGAGACATCTCATGGAGGTATAAGGTTCATGCAGGTTATTATGCATTAGCATCCAATTTTAAGGTTGAGGAAGAATGGTCGGCTATTTTTCTATGGAACAAAGTGTTAATTCCCAAGGTGAATACTTTTACATGGATGGATACACCAAATAAGATTCTTACACATGAGTGACTATGGAAAATTGGATGTTTTGTTGGTCCTTCATGTTGTATCTTGTGTGAGAGGGATGTTGAGTTTGTGGAACATATCCTATTGCATTGCGAATATATAGTAAAAATTTGGCTCCAGCTTCTTTCCCATTTGAATTTTTTTTGGTTTTTTCCAAGGTCTATTAAGGTAACTCTTTGTGCCTGGTCAGAGGATCCAAAGAATTTAAAATTGTTATGGTGTGCGACTCTAGATATGGTTATTTGGAAGGTTTGGTTAGAGAGGAATATGAGGATTTTTTAGGCAAAAGAAAAGACTTGGGAACGTTGTTGGAAATGGATTGAGTTAGGAATTTCAGAAGTTGTTGTGTGATAGGCAATTGATAAAAAATGAATGATTGTCGCACTTAGAGAAATCGGTGCTTAATACCTAGCCTAAAATTGTTTCTTCCCTGGTAACAAAGGGGAAAAGGAAAATATTAGATAGGGTTGGGGTAACTTGGTTCCCACATTCATCATATTTTGTTAAGATGAATTTTTATGATGCAACGAAAGATAATCCAAGAATGAAAGGGGCAAGTTTCATTATTTGAGACTATAAAGGTGTGGTTTTATGGGGGTTCTATATTTCTAAATCATGCTACAAACAATGAAGTTGAGGTCATGGCTTCCCTATAAGGGATTAAGGTAGCAAAAGAGAAGGGTTTCTGGAGATTCTAGTTAGAAGGTGATTGTATGATTATTATTAATACTTTATAAAAGGGAAGCATGCTAAGTTAGAAACTAAACAGGATGGTAAAGAAAGAATTGTTGGTGGAAGAATGCTTCGAATCAATTTCCTTCTCACATTTTTTTAGGGAAGGGAATAGGGTTGAGCTTAATTCATCATTAGTTGATATTTGAATAAATGTAATAAGTTAAAGTATTTAATTTAAATACTTTAAACTTATGTCAATAGATATTATTTGTCCTTAGTTGTTAGTTAACTAAATGATAGTGTTCTCATCTCAATGTTTTTGGGATCATGTTCTATCTTGCATATTTTGTTCCAGATGATTTCCATGAGGGGTAATAGGGGCAGTTAGGGGCAATATGTTATTTCTACATATTTTCTCAGATTAGGTGATTTCTTTCCATATATTGTGGATGAGATAGAAGTTGTCCAATATCTATAAATATTGTAGCTCTCTCATTTGTTTGTAATGCTTGATTTCATATTAATAAAATTATGCAAGCATTGTCTTGTTTTCTGTAATTAAATATGGTTTGTAGACAAGATTTGGTATCAGAGCAGTATTCTGATCCAAAGAGGAGTGTAGGAAGTTTTAGGGAATTTTAGGGAGATCTGGAGAAATTACAGAGCTAGGAGGAGCCATAGATGCCCCCAGCCATTTCACAGCCCCTACCTGAATCCACACCCCGGTTCAAATTGATTTGTAGTTGAAGAACACCTGAGAGAATTAAAGATTGTTTCAGCAGGAGTAACCAAAAGGTGACATTGTTTTTTGTATTTATTTTTTTAATTACCTGTAGCTATCAAGTTACCTGTACCTACATTTTTTTTAATATTTCAAGCATTTTTAAAAAATATATACAATATTTTTTATCTGTGGGGACCCAATATTTTCAAGCTCCCCACATTACTTCTTCTTCCTCTTCTCTCTACTTTTTCTTCTTCTATCCAAGCTTTGTCAAGAAGAATTTTAAGCAACATCCCAAACAAAAAAAGATTGATCCAATTCAAACATTGAAGAAGCTTCTCTGTGAACCTGCACTTGTCAAAGGAGAAGAAGATAGGATTTCAAAGATCTCTAATTGCCTGCAAAAATGAAAGACTCCAAAATTGAATGCCTAGAAGATGCATACCTGTAAGAAAAAAAATATGTGAAAAAAAGTAAGAAAAATTTGTCTAAAGAAATAATACCTGTGAGAAAGAGAAATAATAAATTTAAAATGGAGCCAATGGCTATTATAACGCTTAGGACAAGTAGTTGAACTGTAGTTATTCCCTAAAATGCACTACAATGCACGTAATCCTTTATCTATGTTTGGAAAAAGTCTAAAAAAAATTGCTTCTAAAAAAAATTCCATTTTTGGACATTGTGAAAAAAATTAGAAGAATAAAAAAAAATTCCATTTTTGGAAAGGGGCCCGAAAAGATATTGAAATCAAAAGTTTAAAAGGTCATAACTTTCACCTGCTATCTCGTATTAAGGTGCCATTGTTTTAAAGTGTGTGTTTTTGCGAGCTCTGCGTCTTGGTCCAACTTTTAATAAGATTTATTTTGTAAAAATTGAACAAATTAGAGATTGTTTGTATTTGAAAAGAGGCCAAAGAGCCCAAAAAAAATTAAAATTTTTTTCAAATCGGCCAAGAGAGCCATTTTATTTTTGACAAATCAACCACTAGAGCCAAATTTGTAACAGGGAAAATAGTGCCAAAAATTCATTGTACATGGTTGAAAAGGAACCCAAAATAAATTAAATAATATTTTTGGGGGGGTGTGCATGCTTTAAGTGGGGAAAGTGTTCAATTTTCTTCTTTCATTATCACTTTTCACAATGGCCGCAATTACAGCACCAAAATTATTTTTTCCAAATTCTCAATTTTTGCATTCTGATAATTATCCAACATGGAAAACAAAAATTTGTGCACAACTTGATTTTGAAAATCTATGGTCCATTGTTTCTGGTACATTAACAAGATCTGCAACAGATGTTACACAACAAGCTACATTTGATTGTGCAAATCAAAAAAGCAAAGTTAATAATCTTGTTTAGTGTTTCAGATGAGGTACAACCTCATATTCGTGAGACCACAACAACAAAATAATCTTGGGACAAGTTGAAAATAGTATATGAGTCAAAAAATAAGAACACAATACTTCATCTCTAGAGTCAACTATTGAACTTGAAAATGCAACCAACTGAGAAAGTTGAATTTTTTTTAGAAGAGTAGCAACTTTGTGTGCATCACTTCAAGCTTTGGAAGAAGAAGTAACTGACACATCACTCGTGCCTATAGTATTGAGAGCTCTTCCTCCTTCTTATAGGATTTTTGTGACCACGTTAAACATAACTGGTCAAACAACAACTTTTGAAGAGTTAGTGAATATGCTACAACAAGAGGAATCTATTCACTCAACTACTGAAACTGAAGAGCAGGCACTTGCTTCTAATCAAAAAGGAAAAAATAGGCTAAGTCTAGTAAACAACCTCAGAAGCAAGGTAATACTCAACAAGGCCAAAAGGACCAACAAAAATGTCTTATTTGTGGTCGAAAAGGACATGAGTTAAAAAAATTGGTACAACACATTCCAACAAGGATCATCAAGTGGTAAAAATATTAATTACCAACAAACAAAATTAAGCCAACAACAGAGTAAACAGGGAAAAAATAATCAAAAGTGGAAGAAGAAACCAACTCAACAAGGAAATGTAGCCAAATAGGAAGATCAATTTGATGATGATGACTTCCTATATTCTGCACAGTCAAATGAAGTATCCAATTCTACAAATCAAATTTGGTATGTCGACTCGGGTGCAACTCGACACATGACAGGAAAGAAAGATTGGTTCTTCACAATGAGTAAAACACCCACCAAAAATCATGTCTCTTTGGGTGATGATACATCATACAGTGTTGAAGGCATTGGTTCCATTTCACTACCACTTGGGCATCATAATTGTAAAATTATAGATGTTCTTTATGTCCCTAGTTTAACAAAAAATATGTTATCCGTGAGTCAATTATTAGATCACAATCTCAAAATTGACTTTGATTGTAAAGGTGGTAAAAAGATGTGCCTAATTTGAGATAAGTCACGAAGCTCCAAAATTGTTGCAAAAGCTTTGAATGTGGGAAGAATGTTTCAGTTGGATTTTGTTCAACGAAATGATCAAGCACTTGTAGCTAAGGATACATCATCAGCTCAACTATGGCATCGAAGACTTGGACATGTGAGTTTTGGCTATCTTGACACACTTCGTCGATACGACATGGTTAGGGGTTTACCACCTCTAAAAAAGGGTACAAATAAATGTCAACATTTTTTGGTAGGAAAACAACATAGAGCACCATTCAAACATAGTACATTTTGGGCTAAGGAAAAACTTGACTTGGTGCATACCGATCTGTGTGGACCAATGAGACCTAGCCACTCTAGGTTTCAATATTTCATGCTCTTTGTTGATGATTTTTCAAGAAAAATGTGGATATATTGTCTTTCTACAAAATACCAAGCTTTTGAAACTTTCAAGAAGTTCAAATCCCTTGTTGAAACAGAGTCTGGTAGGAAAATAAAAACACTCTGCTCAGATCGAGGGGGAGAATACACTAGCAATGAGTTCAATGATTTTTTGAAAACACATGGCATTCGTCATCAAATGGCTCCTCCTCACACACCACAAAAAAATGGTGTTGTTGAAAGGAGAAATCATACTATCATGGATATGGTGTGATGTATGATTGATGATGCAGGTTTATCAAAAACATTTTGGGCCGAAGCAGCTAAAACGGAAGTCTATTTACTAAATAGAGTTCCCACTACAACTCTTGATGGAATAACACCTCAGGAAGCATGGTCAGAGCATAAGCCATCTATTTCACACCTTAGAGTTTTTGGATGTAAAGCGAGTATGCACATTCCTAAGAAACAAAGAACTAAGCTTGATATGAAATCAAAAAAACTTATCTTCTTGGGATACAGTGATGAAGCACTTGGCTATAGACTTATGGATCAAAAAACAAAGAGGGTATACACTAGTCAGGATGTTGAGTTCTTTGAGAAGAAATAAGCATTGCTCCTTCCATACACTCACATGATGAAAAAATCATCCCTACAGTGAAAACAGAGGATGGTAATCACTTTGATGATGACAGTGATGATGGGGAAGATGGTGAAATTCAACCTCCCACAAGAACCACAAAAAGTATGCCTAAATGGTATACAAGTATGATTAGAGATGCAAAATTGGATAGTGTCCCTGACACATCTACCACTGGAATGAGGACTCACAGTATGGCTCGAAATGAGGTCAATTTGGCCTTAATGGGTAAAGTTGTTGAAACTACTGAGCCATCCACAGTTTCAAAATCCCTACAGTCTAAACCTTGGAAAGATGTTATGGATGTAGAATATAAGTCACTTATGAAAAATAATACATGGCAACTTACAGATCTTCCACTAGGGAAAAATCCGATTGGATGCAGATGGATCTTCAAAATGAAGTACAAAGAAGACAAAAAAATTTGATAAACACAAGGCTAGACTTATTGCTAAGGGATATTCTCAAAAATAAGGCATTGATTATGAGGAGACTTTTCTCCCACATATAAGATAAAAAACTTTCAGGTTAATATTTTCTCTAGCTGCACAATTTGGTTGGAAAATACACCAAATGGATGTGAAAAGTGCCTTTCTTAATGGTGATTTACAGGAAGAATTTTACATGACTCAACCAGAAGGTTTTTTCATACCAGGTAAAGAGGAAAAGGTATGTAAACTCATAAAATCACTATATGGTCTAAAGCAGTCTCCCAGGGCATGGTACATAAAAATTGATGAGCATCTCATTCAACATGGATTCAACAGGAGTCCATACGATCCTAATCTCTATCTCAAAAATAAAGGGGGGAGATAGTGATCATTGTAGTATATGTCGATGATCTAGTCATCACTGGAGGATCAGTGAGGATGATTGAGTCAACAAAGAAATATCTAACATGATCATTTGACATGACCGATCTCGGGCTTCTGCATTATTGTCTTGGACTTGAAGTTTGGCAAAGATAAAATCATATCTTTGTGTCACAATTGAAATACGCCAAGACAACACTTGAGAAATTCAATATGATGGATTGTAAGCCATTTTCCACACCTATGGAGACAAGACTTCAACTGTCTCAAACAGATCCATCACCACAAGTAAATGCAACTCTCTATCGGTAGTTGATTGGGAGTCTCATCTACTTGACTTACACTAGGCCAAATATCAGCTATGCAGTCAGCTATCTTTCACGGTTCATGCAAGAACCAAGGGTTTCTCACTAGAAAGTAGCAAAGTGGATACTGAGGTACATCAGAGGAACTATGGACTATGGCCTAGAATACAAGAAGAATAATAACTTCTTCTTGACAGGATATTCAGATTCAGATCATGCAGGAAACATAGATGATAGGAAATCCACTTCAGGATTTGTATTCTTTTTGGGATCTAGACCGATATCATGGGGGAGTAAGAATCAGAATTGTGTTTCAAGATCCTCCATAGAATCATAATATCGTGCAGCAAGTGGATTTGTCTATGAAGTGATATGGCTCCGACGTATACTTGAAGGATTGGGAATACCACAGAAAGATCCAACTATCCTACATGTTGATAACGAAGGAGTAGTAAAACTTGTTCGGAATCCAATTTTTCATGAGTGCACCAAACACATTGAGGTGCAGGTACATTTCATTTGTGAACATGTTTAGAACAACAACATCCAGCTCCAATATTTCCCAACAGATATGCAGCTTGCAGATGTCTTCACAAAGTCACTTGCTTGAGGTAAATTTGAGGGTTTTAGAGAATTTCTCTCTTGTTCACTTGAGACCATGCTGAATTAAGGGGGGAATGTTAGGAATAAAACTTAGCTTAATTCATCATTAGTTGATATTTGAATAAATGTAATAAGTTAAAGTATTTAATTTAAATACTTTAAACTTATGTCAATAGGTATTAGTTATCCTTAGTTGTTAGTTAACTAAGTGATAGTGTTCTCATCCCAATGTTTGTGGGATCATGTTCTATCTTGCATATTTTGTTCCCAGATGATTTCCATGAGGGGCAATAGGGGCAGTTAGGGGCAATATTCTATTTCTGCATATTTTCTTAGATTAGATGATTTGTTTCCATATAATGTGGATGAGATAGAAGTTGTGCAATATCTATAAATATTGCAGCTCTCTCATTTGTTTGTAATGCTTGATTTCATATTAATAAAATTATGCAGATATGGATGTAAAAATGTTGTAGAGGGGTGCATCTAAGGCCATGGGATAAGTGAGTGAGGAGTTTGAATGGAAAAAGTGACTAAAAGTGATGTTGTGCTATTTTATAATGAGGTTGGGGTGCAATTCGAGGGAAGAAAGTAATCATGGGTGATGTTGTGTAAGATGGTTGTTTTTTCTATTATGAAGGATGGTTCAGGCTGTAGAAATTTGAAATATGACCAATATTGGTTTCAATTGATTTTTCCTTTAAAATAATCATTTTTACTGACATGGATTTTATGAAAGGCATACCTCTATAGCTACGAGATGAGTATGCTAGAGACTTTGGTTTGGTATGTGTTGTTGGAGGAGATGTTAGGATTTATTCTAAGAAGCTAGGGGGAACAAGGGATGTACCTATTAATATATGAATGGTGGATTTAGCTGTAGAAGATGGTGTTGTAAAAGATTGTTATTTGGATGAAGATAGTTTTTAGGTTCTTTGTTAAAGTAATATTTTATTATCCTTGCATATTTGTGTTTGTTGGATATAGATAAGGATGAGGGTTTTTCTAATCCAAAATTGGTTGTGGTGGTGCTTAATATTGGTTTGTCATGTTTGACATGGTTCTGCAGTGGATGATAGTTACTTAGGTTTTTGCTATGAATATTCCACTTGTGGGTGATCTAGAAGGGGCTAGGCCATTTTTGTAGAAATGGTTATAATCCCTTGTGGGTGTATAATTTTGTGCCATGTTGAAAACTCTATGTATGTACTTGTTTTTATTAATATATAACAGTTATAGCTCGGGTTAAAAGCATTCATCAATTTAAAAAAACATATATAATAAATTATACTCCACGTTTCTCATTCCTTTTGTAATTATGTCAAACGGTTGATGCCCTTACGAATGCCACAGTTTGACAACAAAATTTAATCAATTAAACATAACACTTATTTACATAGTGTCAAAATCAACAAGTCCATTAAATTGTGATTTATGCATCTACACAATATCAAGATTATATTTCAATTAAAATACATAAATTTTGGTTCTTGGAGCGTCTCCATGACAATTTCATCATGTGTGTTCATGAACGAGATTTTTACATCTCCAATAACATAAAAACAAGGTTTTATCTAGCAAAAAAATAATACTAACTTCGATAAGGACCTTTGTTAGCCAAAAATTAAATATTTATATAACATCAAAGAAATAAAGTTTTTTAAAACAATTTTTTCTCAACCATATCATTATCACATCATTGGCATTTAATATCCTTATTATCAAGCTTTTTTTAAGACTACAATGTTATCCCTTCACATTTTTAAATTCCTACATAATTCTTTGGAGAAGTCTTCAAATTACTATTTTAGCAGTACACATGAAAAAAAAATTATTTTATTCCAGGTGTAAAGTTTTCATGGGTGATGAAACTAATTATCCCAACCAGAAAAACAATATGTGTCCTTAGGTATAAACATGCTTGTATTTATTAGTGTGTTTCATAATCACACTTGTTGTAAATTCCACCTCATGTAGTGTTGTTACCAAGGTGATATTTATTATGGGTACAACACATGCAAATACACATTTAAGTGGTAGCTATCCTCATATGTGTGAGAAGGGTGAGATGTAACTTAGGAAATGAACTTATCTCAACTTTCACTCATCTCTTACTTTTTGTATATAAGGAACATTTGTGTCCTTGTGGAAAGAAAGATTGGAACTTAGAGTCATCTCCAAAGTTGGTAGACATGTAGTTTGTTAGGGAGATTGTGTTCAAGTGCAACTATTTTTTATTACACACACATATGCATTGAATATTCCATTTTAGATTAATACAATGTGCTTTTGTTGGTGAATCTCTTCCTCTTGTTTGATTTCTTTGTGTGGATGTTTGCATCACAAAAAAATTCTTTATTTTTTCTCAATTTGCTTTATTGTATCAGAGCCCAAGTATCAACCGACTTGAATTCTAATTTACGAGAGGATAAATAGTAGGGGTGGAAATTAAATCAATTTACATGATATGTTAGTCGTCGGCCCTTCCAAAAAATCAAGTTGATAGTAATATCACCTTAAATACTTTGAGGATTGTTGATGAGATAGAAGTTCTATCTTTGCTATACATTTTTTATATCACCTTTTGTTGCAACAGAGCCGCTTTATCCACTTTTTTAACCGATTCAGACATCTAATCAAACTACTGTAAACTATTTTATCTTCGTGATTTGTTAGAAACTTAATAAAACTCTCACAAATTCTTTTTTCAGCTTTTATGTACATTATACACATCACTTTCTTAATCGATTATGAGTTTGAAAGCCATAGAATTGGGCTCTACCTTAGTCTGTTCACTCCCTTCCTTGACAACTTTCTAAGAATTAAGAAACAAACTATGGGTTTTTAAGGAGGTAACCTTCAATACAACACATTTAGTATTGATTTTCTTAATAGATACCCTAATATTTCCTACACCCACCAAAGAAAAGGAATTCATAACAAGCCCTCTTTCCTGCACTATTCTTATCATAGATTGCATACCACGTGTTATTTAACATTGCAAAATCCATCCCAAACTATAACTATGTCGTGATCTCTACTCAATTTCAAGGAAGTATGGGATTTCAAATTGTACTCATGATGTAAAACCCATGTCGTTACAGTAAAAATAATTGAATGTATGACGTTTCATTCACTTCATCAAAATGTTTTGTACTCTATCAACGCTTAGCCTAAACCTCACATATGTTTGCAAGGCTGACTGATCGACCAACCAGTGATAAATCCACCCCAAAAAGTGGTAAACATCCCATTAGTTGTTGATCAGTTAGCCTATGCAAACACATGTGATGGATAGGCTCTTCCCTCTGTCAGCAGTAGTGGGAATGATGTTATGAGAAGCATGGGTACCTATTATGAAATCAACGGAAATAAATATGAACAAAGAAACATCCAGTAATCCCACAACATAGGGTGAAAACTATACCAAGTTCCTACGTGTCAAGTCCAAAAATGGAGGAGGTAGGCTTTGTCTGCTAGTGATCGTAATTCTAATCCGAAAGAACCACAACAACGTCTAACATGTGAAAAGATGGTGAATGAGCTTGGCAAAGACAAAGTTGAGTAAGAATTCAATAACAAGGTTTGTATGTGTCATGTGGACGACTATTAAATGACAACATTTTCAATCCAACAACCAATTGAATCGACACCTTTGGTCTTGTCAGTAGCAACAACCTTATTCACATTTAGTAAACACCTTCAGCGTAATAATTTGTATTTTGTAGCCAAAGAAGTGAACTTGCCCCTCTTTAAAAGTATTAATTAAAGGAGACTTGTCTTGGGGAGTTATAAAATAGAGAGTAAAAGTAGTTGTGCTTCACTTACGAAAGTGGATAATGATGGAGTTAGGTTCAAGACTCAAAAGGAAAACATTTATTTTATCACTCCATTTTGAAACTTAACTCTCAAATGCAATTGTTTACTTATAATCACCTCGATTCATCTCTCCAACATAAGCCCTCACTTCTTACATGCCTCATTTGAATCTTAATTCGTAGAGAACATATAACTGATATAGACGACTTCAAAATTACACCTAACGAGTTGTAGTCCAATGATGTGTATGATGGTGTAAAAGGAGTTGTCTAGCCATCCACCGAGCTACAAATCCAAGGATATACCAAGTAACAAGGGATGAGGTCGGGATCATGCCCTAAGCAAACTTGGCAAGATAGAAATCCCTTGGTCCTTGGTAGCTAAGCCTAAGAATTATGTGTGCCTAGTCCATGCAAGCTTCGGATTCAATGAAAAAGTACACCTAACATGAATCTAGTATTGATGGATCTATTCATCCTCTTAATTGGGTGCTCTCCCAATAACGAAAACCACTTTATACCTCTATGAAGCCATTATGAGTTAAACACAAATGCACTCTATTGATAACTGCCTCTATCAAACACAAAAACCACTATAAGTAAAGCCATCACAAATTAAACATGAATTCTCCCTACATTCATAAGCATTTGTATCAATCACAAAAACCACTCTACACCACCATGAAGTTATCACTGGCAAACACAAACCCCCTCTATGTTAATTAGCACCTAACTAAACCCAAAAGAGTAATACAAATGAGACTTCCACAACTCTTGATTATAAAAACTCTTTCATACTCGAGAGTGCATCAACCCCATCTACTATAAAATGCAGGGAGGAATATAAAGACCTACCCCATCTACTACAAAATGAATAGAGGAATATAATGACCTTGAAACCCACCTTTACTCTACCCAATCGTATGTACTAAAAGTAGGCCCAAACATAAACTAACTCCTTTACAAAACAATAGTCTTCAACCCTCTCGTGTCTTTCTAGACAGGTGGCAGTCATAAATCTGATTGAGACACATTAATATAATTAAAGTTTGTGGCAACTGTGACGTCATAGGCTACCGGCCCACCGGGTTAGACGGTACATCAGACGGGAGACGCGCCGTATAATTGACGGAAGTTACAGGCTACCGCCGAGAACAGCCGCCCCTACTTAACGTGCTATATTTCTCGAAGCCGAAAAAACTGGAGAGTTTTAGGGACCACTCGACCAGGTTTCGAGTCGCCACGATCACAATTTGCAATGATTTTAAACCCTTTTCTGCTTTTACCATTGTGTTTTTGTAATAACTATTAGCATTTATTCGGTATATTTTTGTCGTTTTCCCGACAAGTGCCGTTAAAAATCACGTGTCATTGAATTTACGTTGTAAGTAGGGTTTTTGGACCGTAGCTTTTGAAACTTTGCCGTTGATTCACGTCACGAAATACAAAATATATTATAGATAATGTAATTTTTCAAACGGTGGGAAATTATTATTTTTCTTTTTAGGCGTGAATTTTTTTTCTGGAATTGAAAATGTTCTCAAGAGAAAACAAGCGCCGCAAAGCGGCACGTTCGTGTCATTCATGTTGTAATGGTTTAAGCTATATTTTACTAATTGCGTAAGTGATATGTTGGGCAGTGGTTGAAAGAAAGACGTATAAGTGGAATCTTGGAGTATTGAAACAGTTTTGCAAAATGAGGTATAAGTGGAATTTGGAAGCGTTGAAGCCATTTTGCAGCTTTGAGGAATTGCACATCTCAAGCATTTTGCAGTATTATTGGTTTTATGTGACGGATAGGATGTTATTGTAGGTCACTTGCATGTTCAAATTCGTTAAAACTAGCAACACTACATGCATGCAACATGACATAAGAAAATGTGATAGATTTTAGTTACATAAAAATCCTTGCATGGCTTTTCTTACATGTTTGTTGATATTGGTTGGCATATGTACCTATCCCCAGTGGAATGCAGATGTTATTAGAATACATGGTAAAGCCATATGATGAACCGGTCGTACAATTGTAATATTGCAATCATGTTTAGGTACGTGAGAAGAAGAGTATATAAACAAAAAAAATGATATAATGATCATGGTCAAGAAGAGGAACCATGAAAAGATAGGCCAATGTAGACAACATAGTTCTCTTGATGTTATCTCAATATGGCCATATCACAAAATATGAAAATAGACAACTACCATAAGCTTTCACATCTAAGATAAGCGAGACATGAGGTGTAGGGTCTGCAAAATCAACTCCGACTTTTGAAGACAAAATTGCAACCTCTTACTTTTTTGAATCATTTTCATTTCTAACCTTGTCACTTAACGTAGCAAAAGAAGAAGAAAACTCTAGTGGCTTGCTTCAAAAATGCTCATATTATTCTTGACATACTTCAGTTCAAGTTTGAGTTGCATCTCAATATTACTTCCAATTCAAGTACCACTCTCAGAGCTTAGCAAAGGTTAACCTTTCAACCAAGTAGGTTTTTGAGATAGAGGATTTTAGGACGGAGGTTCAATTTTCTAAATTAAAGCAAAGTAGACTAGATTTTCAATATATTACATTTGCAAGGCCTTGGGGAGTGAAGCCTAATGTTTTCATGAGTTCCATCTTGGGCCTCAACTAGCACCCCAGAGGTAAAGAGTGGAGGAAGAGGAGAAGTATGGTTGGTTTCCCAACAGAAAATGAAAGAATTTTCCCATGAAGTCTCTAAATATCAAGGAATATCCTTACTTGATGAATACTTGCAAAGTGTAAGAGTCAGTCTTTCTATTGTCAAAGAGGCGTTGGCTCGTTCTCAGAGATCATTGTAAGAGTGTTATACATCATACTCATTGCTTAACAAACCCAAATTAATGGGCAATAACAAAAGTTATTTTTACAAAGAAATATGATACTTGATTACTAGCAAAAGTTGACAGATGCCTATTTGGAGATTAAGAATGAAAGGGAAAAACTCGCGGGGTTAGAGCAAGGACGAAATGCACTATAACATGGTTAGTGTTGCGAGTAAAAAATCTTGGATTCAAAAGTTACAAGCTCTTCAACAAACTTGAATATAATAAAGCCATAAAATGGTTGATCCTATTGAAGCAATTACACTATAGTGAACCAAATGAATTGATGATGAGATGAATTTTAGTCACAAATGTGTATTCTATTTTTCAAAAAAAAAAAAGATTAATCCTTTGTATTATATAAGCACACAGCTAAGGTAGCTAAGTTAAGATATTAAAAAAAGGTTGTCACATGTTTTAGTGTTGGCATTAGATTTTTTTTAAAGAGGTTTTGGCATGAAAATGGTTTGAAGATCCTAGTAACATGTTTTAGAGGGCATAACTAGTCAACATTACATGGAATATAAATGCATGTGTAATAAATGAACTTTTAAAGGTAGTAGTTAATAATAGTGCAAATAGTCTTTACCTAAATTTGGACTCTCTATGGTCCAACAATAACTTGTTTAGTTGTTGTTGACCTTGTTGTTGGTGATACGAACTATGGTAGTTTTGTTTCCAGGGAGATTTGTAATGGAATTTGTGTTTGAAGGATGACTAATTATGGTAGGTGAATAGTGAATAAGAGCATGTTAACCGGAGGAAAACAACATCGAACGGTGATAGAACAAAGAGATTGTTTTTTTCCAAAATGAATATGGAATGGTTCGAGAAAATTGTATACATTCGTAAGAATGAATTACAATAAAAATTAAAGCAAGACTTGTCAAATACAATTGCTAGTTATTTTGAAGAATTGTCAAATGCTTTTTATGTATGATTGAAAAAAACATATAACTTGTTTGTTTGGATAAAAATATGTGTTTTTAATGGATTTTACCTTTTTGGTTGACACAATGTGTCATTCGTGTTGAGGTAAATTCATAAATTTCTTCAATGGCAATATCTTGTTTATTTAATTGTATATGTTCCCTAAATTTTAAAGTTTCATAACAAATATATAATGATAGATTTGTCTTGTAAGTATTTTTCATATTGGACTTTTACAAGGGATTAAATGAGTGTTTCCAATAATTTGTTCTTGGACTTTTCTTTCAAACTTTACTTTTGCAAAGTTGATAACAACATATCTACAAAGAGAAGAAAAAGGCACAATTGTTAATTATTTGGAAGACCCATCAAATGCTTTCTATGGATGATTGAATTAAGAATTTTATTTACACACACCTTTTTGGTTGACACAATGTGTTGTTGGTGTTAGGTAAATTCATAAATTTCTTCAATGGCAATATCCTACATAATTGTATAAGTTTCCTAAATTTCATAGTTTCACAGCAAATATATAACGGATTCATTCGTGGAGAACATGTCATTTCTTCATATCAAATTACAGGGAAGCAAACCCGAGAATCCAATACATTAAAATGATGGCCACAATAAAACCATCGACGATGAGTTGTCCAACTTATTCAATTCAAAGCAAGATAAGACAACAAAATTTGAAGACCCGATGCGATTTATTAAATAAAATTTATTTTATTTTATGAATAGTGTACTACTTTAGATGTGTCAACACCCTGCACTTGTCCAACCTTGCAAATAAGTCTTCCTCTTTGGATAAACATTAAATGTAATTAACAAACATCTTAATTAAAGAGAATAACTTATTAAGATTTTTTTTCTAATGTCATAGCTCATTTAAAGTTTGGACACATGTCTTTTTTAGAATTTTAATTTTTCTAAATTAGAATAAATCAATGTTGCAATAAGGCCTCATATTTGTTAAATCAATACTGCCTAGCCAATAAATAAACATTTGAATTTTTTTTAGATTAAAAAATATTTAAATAAAATATAAACATTAGAAAGTTTGAAAGTTATGGAAAATTTTTAATCTTGATTGGTGGACTGAGAAAAAATTATTTGTTTGACTAAAACGTATAATATTCCTACCATAGGCAGGAACTAATAAGGGTCATATTGTGGTATGAGTACTGTCGACATTAAAATTTTCCTCCGTAATTGCTATTTTATTATGTATGTATTAGGAATAGGATGTTTTTAAGTATGATTAGTAGTGGCGACTGATAGAAGATAACGGCGTCGTCAGTACGGTGTCGCCAATAAAGTAGAGTACGACTAACAGTCAAAGTACAATAGGAATGTTGTGGTAAAAAGTAAATATTTGTTGTAAGTGGTACTAGTAATGTTAAAATGTCAAAGTTGGGGTAAGTAGAGAAGTAGGGTCTACATGATTAGGAATTAGAAATATTATATTTGTAATAAGGACAAAGAGTCATGCCATAAATATTTTGTGTATTTTATTTGTGGAAAAGTATAAAAAGGTGGAACCCATGTGAGATGATAAGGTTTATCTTATCTTAGAAGATAAGCCTACATGTAAAGGCAAGAGTTTAGGCATGGAATATGATTAGCCAGAAGAGATTTCCTATCCTATCTTAGAGATAGAGTGGATAAGCCTGAATTCTTATAAATAAAGAGGCCACCCCCCTCATTTAGCATAGAAGGAAGTAGTGAGAAATATTGTATGAGTAAGTGTGTAAAGGAAGCCATCATTTTGAAGGTGTGTTAAAGAAGTCATTAAGAGGTGTAATTGTGAAGTTTCTCCCATAGTTATTGTTGGAAGGCAAGTGAAGTCAGTAACACTTGAAGTAACCTCATGGGTGAGATTGTAACAATTTCATGTTGATATTATAATTTACACGTTATATTTCAGATTTATCATCATTCTTTCTTATCATAGTCTATGGTATTCTTGTGTTATGTTTGTTGTTGTGTTTCCAGATTCCATCCACCAAACTAAAAGTTGTGCATTAGTAAATAATCATAGCACGAGGAGTTCCTGGTAAAGAATTATCATAGTGCCGGATTGGTGTTGACATTTTGGTTCCATTGCCGGGACCATTCCTCGTTGGTAGATTTTCTGGAGAAATATTCCCACTTAGTCAGAAATCATTTGGAGGGTAACCTTATTTTTACTGTGCATAGTAGTTACCATGGTAAAGTCATTTTTTACCATGAATAGTATTTACCACAATAACTTTACTTTTTACCGTGAATAGTATTTACCACAGTAACTTCACTTTTTACCATGAATAGTGTTTACCACAGTAAAGTCATTTTTTATCGCAATAAGTCAAGTTTTACCATAGTTTACCATGGTCATTCCTATTTTACTGTAGAAAGGTGTAAAGTCACTTTCTATTATAGCGAGTCCAATTATTTGTTCACATAAGTCTTACTGATTGTACTTGTGAGTTGGTATTTCACTGTGGTTACTTTTTAAAATGGGGAAGATCCCTGTTTTTTCAGCCCAATCTAAATGAAGATGCTTCATCTTTCATTCAAGAGTTTAAACGATCTTGTATTTGTAATGGCCTCATAAGAAGATAACAATGGACTGAATTTTTTCCTACCTTTTTGGATGGTTCAGCCCTTAGGTGGTTTGAAACACTAGGTGATAATGTGAAAAACTCATGGGATTTGTTAACTGAAAGTTTTCTTGAAGAATTTGGTGAACAACAGAAATATGCAGATCTCATGATCGATATCACAAAGCTATCCCAAGGAGAGAAGGAGAAGATAAGGGATTATCATGCTCGTGCTCTAGAGCTAAGGAGGAAGCTTGATGCCCAGATCCGGAAGGAAGGATTAATGGATGGGTTAATGAATGGCATGGATAATCTCCTCTGTAAACACTTCATTCTTGGGATAAAGCCAGAGATCAGACAACGAGTGAAGTATGACCGCCCAGCGACCATTGAACAAGCGAAGGAGATTGTAAAAAGGCAAGAAGAAAGCATGGAAGAGGAGCCCAAAGAAATTGCTGCTAAGGTAGAGCCTAGACCAACACCTTTGGTCTAGAATCCACAACCAATCGCGATGAGCACAAATCTTTTCCCTAGTACATCTACTGAGTATGAATATTTACTCAAAAAGATGGGTCAGTTAACTATTAATCTTCTTCAAGGAAAGGAATTTAGTTCTCAAGAAGGAGATAGAGGTCCAAAAAGAAATATAATTGAAGTTGTATGTTATAGTTGTCATAAAAAGGGTCATTATAAGTATAATTGTCCAAATAGAGATTTTACATCTGGTACAAGAGATAATGATAAAAGAAAAGCACCTATGAATTCTTTTGATGTAATAGATAGGAGCATAAATAATGAAGCGGATGTGTTTGTAATAAAAAGAAAGAAAGAAAAAGATAACCAAGATGGAAATGATCCTAAGAAGATGAAAGGAGAAACTAGTAAGAAACATAGGAGAAGAAAGTTGGGTGTGTAGGATTTTCTAATTTCACAGGGACAAGGACCATACTCCATCTTAGAAGATATGTCCAAAAGGCCTGCAAATATTACATATGGTCAACTTTTGGCTATGTCTTCTGAGAAGAGGCGGGAGCTGCGAAGTGGACTCAATGCTCGACGAAGTAAGGAGGTTGAGGTACATGTTTTGGAGGCAGAGGCAGATCCCTACGCCCCACAAGTTGAGGTATTATGTAATAGTATTTCAATTCATGATGTCTTAGTTGATGGAGGTGTTGCAGTTAATGTAATGACAAAATCTATAATGAATATGTTGGGTTTAAAAATTGATCGCCCCTCAACACTTATGTTAAGTTCATTAAATAAAGGAAAAACTAAACCATAAGGTGTTGTTTCAAATGTGGCAATATTTATTATGGGTGTTGTATGTGTGGTAGACTTTCAGGTGATGAAAAATGGTATTGTTGCATACCCAATGTTGTTGGGAAGGCCATGGCTAAGGAGATTTCATGTAAGAAACTACTGGAATGAAGGATTCATGACACTTGGACGTGGTAGAGAGGGTCAAGATAAACGTGATCCCTCGGCATCATAAGGAAAAACCTATGGATTCAAGTGATGAAACTGATGATTAGACATCCTCTGATTACTCTAGTACCAGTGAAGTGGAAACAGAAGATGAAGAAAGTGAGGTTGATGTTTCGGTCATGGATATCCTTCCAGTCACACCGACTCATGAACCCATAAAATTATTTGAAGAAGAAATTGTTGATCATCTCCAACAAATAAAGATTGGTGATGCTGTGATGGAGAGTGAGAAAGAATCCTACCTCCATCTCTTTCAAAGGTACATACACCTATTCACTTTTGATTACAAGGAATTCCGTCAAGTAAGTTAGGTAGAACATTCTATTAAGCTGGTAGATGGTGCTAAGCCCATAAATCGAATGCCATATAGAATGAATCCTAATTTTTCCAAGACTGTAAAAGAAGAAATAGATAAGTTACTTGAGGCAAGATTCATATTTGCTGTGGAGAATTTAGAATGGGTTTCTCCCATTGTGATCTCAATAAAAAAGAATGGGAAACTACGCATTTGTGTTGATTATAGGAAGCTCAACAAGGCAACAAAGAAGGATTATTAGCCTCTTCCAATCTCAGATCATATCTTGGATGAAGTAGCTAGCCAGGAGTACTATAGTTTTGCTGATGGATATAGCGGATACAACCAAGTTCGTATAACAAAGAAAGATCAGCTAAAGATCACATTCACCACTCATTGGGGAACATTTGCTTATAGATTTATTCCTTTTGGGTTGTGTAATGCTCCGGCAACGTTCCAGCGCTTAATGAATAGGGTGTTTGAACCCTACATTGGAAACTTCATCAGAGTATTTTTGGATGATTTTTACATATATGGGAGTAAAATTGACCACTTGCACCAAATGGAGATAGCATTTCAAAGGTTAGATGAAGCACAAGCTTTACTAAACTCTACAAAGTGTGTCTTTGGCTGTTCTAAAGGTGCTTTGTTAGGGCATGTCGTATCCAGAGATGGTATTGGTACTGATCCTGATAAATTTTCAAAAATCAAAGAGTTACCATTTCCTATGAATAGAAGTAAGTTGAGATCATTTTTAGGCCATGTGGGTTACTATAGAAGGTTCATCAAGAATTTCTCAAAGATTGCATAGCCACTAACCCAGTTCTTGAAGAAGGATGTTACTTATCAACTAGGAAATAAGGCGCATGAAGCTTTTGAACAACTGAAGGAAGCTTTGGTGTCTTCACCTGTTTTAAAGAATCTAGATTGGAGCAAGCCATTCATTGTGTATACTGATGCCTCATATGCAGCACTAGGAAGTACTCTGAGCCAAAAGGATGAAAATGGGAATGATCATCCAATTTACTTTGGGAGCAGACAAATGAGCAGTGCTAAGGTAAATTATATTGTAACCGAAAAAGAGGCTCTAGCTATCATTTTTGTTGTAAAGAAGTTTAGAAATTACTTGCTAGGGCAGAAATTTATAGTTGTAATAGATCATCAGGCTCTAAAATATATTGTAAATAAGCCTAACCCATTAGGGAGGATAGCAAGATGGATAATTTTGCTACAAGAATTTGAATTTGATATTATAGATAAGCCAGGAAAGAAGTATGTCAATGCAAATGCACTCTCTCGAGTCTATGATGGTTTAGGTTCATCTTTTGATGATGATGATTTCTCAGATGTAGCATTGTTATCCCTTGACACAATCCCTAGTGAATATATAAATATTTTGAATTATTTGAATGAATTCAAGTTTCCTGATGGTGCCGATGCAAAGACTAAGAGGAAGATTACTCAAGCCAGTCATCCATATTCTATTCTGAATGGAGTATTATTTCGAATAGGACCTGATGGATAGTACAAGAGGGCAGTTGGACGTGATCAAGGGAAGGAGTTGATAGAAGAATTCTACAATGGTAAATGTGGAGGACACTTCTCTGGAAAACTTACAACAAGAAGGATCTTGGATGCAGGTTATCACTGGCCCACTCTTTTTAGAGATTGTTATAATTATTGTAAAACATGTGATATTTTTCAAACACATGGTAACTGTAAGACTTCATCAGCTCCATTATGCCCTATTCTTCCACTTGAAAAGTGGGGAATATATGTTGTAGGTCCACTTCCAACTACCCCATGCCAAAATAAGTATATTGTAGTTGCCACAGATTATTTAACCAAGTGGGTTGAAGCTAGGCCATTGAAAATAGCTTCCATAGATGAAGTGACAAGGTTCATATATGAACGCATTGTCACCAGATTTGGTTACCCATTAGAAATTGTAACAGATCAAGGAAGTCACTTCATTAATGAGGTGGTAGAAGCACTAGTCAACAAGTTTTCTATTAAGCATAGGAAGGCAACAACATACAAGCCAAGCACAAATAGACAGGTGGAACGAACAAATTTTATGTTGTGTCAAATTATAGCAAAAGATGCAGCCTTACAGGTACATAAGTGGGATAAAAAGATTCATGCAGCATTGTGGGCATATAGGGCAACATCAAAATCAACAATAGGATACTCCCCATTTCAGTTGGCTTATGGCATTGATCAAGTTCTTTCTATTGAGTTTGATATTCCCACTGTGAGAGTTATGAAAAATAAAAGGATGGATGAACGTGATTCAGTAAAAGAAAGGTTGGTGCATCTTCATTTGCTAAAGGAAATGAGGGAAATAGCAAAGGATACAAGCTATAAGAAGAAAATGAAGTAGAAGGAATACTTTGATCAAAAGATCCGTTGGTCTCCATTTCATGTGAATGACTTGGTTCTAGTATATGATTCCAGATACAAAAAAAGAAGGTAGAGAAAATTTCTTCCCAAATGGATGGGGCCCTACAAAATAGCAGTTGTGCATGAAAATGGTACATATCAACTAGAGGAATTGGATGGCACTCTCATTACGAAATGGGTCAACCACGACAAGTTAAAGATTTTCCAAGCACCATAATAGTTTACTCCGAGGACGGAGTAGAAGCTAGGAAGGGGGAAAATGTCAACATTAAAAATTTTCTCCGTAATTTCTATTTTATTCTGTATGTATTAGGAATAGGATGTTTTTTAAGTATGATTAGTAGTGGTGTCTGATAGAAGATAACGACGCCGTCAGTACGGTGCCGCCAATAAAGTAGAGTACGGTAACAGTCAAAGTACAATAGGAATGTTGTGGTAAAAAGTAAATATTTGTCATAAGTGGTCCGGTAATGTTAAAATGTCAAAGTTGGGGTAAGTAGAGAAGTAGGGTCTACATGATCAGGAATTAGAAATATTATATTTGTAATAAGAACAAAGAGTGATGTCATAAATATTTTGTGTATTTTATTTGTGGAAAATTCTAAAAAGATGGAACCCATGTAAGATGATAAGGTTTATCTTATCTTAGAAGATAAGCCTACATGTAAAGGCAAGAGTTTAGGCATGGAATATGATTGGCCGGAAGAGATTTCCTATCCTATCTTAGAGATATGGTGGATAAGCCTGAATTCCTATAAATAAAGAGGCCACCCCCCTCATTTAACATAGAAGGAAGTAGTGAGAAATATTGTATGAGTAAGTGTGTTAAAGAATCCATCAAGAGGTGTAATTGTGAAGTTTCTCCCATAGTTATTGTTGGAAGGCAAGTGAAGTTAATAACACTTGAAGAACCTCATGGGTGAGATTGTAACAATTTCATGTTGATATTATAATTTACACGTATATTTCAGATTTTTCATCATTCTTTCGTATCATAGTCTATGGTATTCTTGTGTTATGTTTTTTGTTGTGTTTTCAGATTACATCCACCAAACTAAAAACTGTGCATTAGTAAATAATCATGACACGAGGAGTTCCCAGTGGAGAATTATCATAATGCCGGATTGGTGTTGACAGTACCTATGTAAGTGTAAAAGGTAATAAAATTGGTGAAAATTGAGTCATAACCAAGATAGAAGCTAAAATTCTTATGGCTCTACAATCTAGGGTTTATCATCTTGACATGGGTTTGGTCACGTTAACAATAAGAAATGTATCAACAATTAGAAATGAGATTATACACGATGGACCAATGAAAGGATAACATGATTACATAGGTTCATAGACGTCAATTGTATGTAGTAGAGGGTTTTTTTATGTTCCTTTGACGTTAACCCTTTTTAAAATTCCAACCAATATGAATGGCATCATGAATGAGGACCATGATGAATTCAACGAAAGGAGGACGAAAGAGAATGGACGACAAAAGCAATTATGTAGATCTTGTTCCATAAAAGTATTTCTAAGAATAGAAAAGTTACTAAAAAATATTGTAGGGAATTAGAAATGTAGTAAGAGATGACAATAGAAGAAAATGCCTTCGCATGGGACCCCTTTGAAGTTAGCAATTTTGAAAAACATAGGAAATTGACACATTCCAAAAAGGAAAATTTTGTTACCTACTAGAAAGTGATAGGTTCGGAGAATAGTTCTAACAAAGATGAAATTATGAAAATCCTTATTTGTAACAAAGAAGAGAATGAGGATTCAATGTGCATAAATTTTAGCAAAATTCTAATTGGTGCAAAAACTTCATAAACTGTTTGAAAGAGTCCCTTTAATAAACTAGAGTTGTGTTAACACCACAATGGGCTCTCTCAAAGAACAAAACATAAGCAATCATTCACTAGAAATGTATCCAAGTCTTCAATGGAAGTTAATGAAAACAACCCCATTAATGATGAAGAAAAGTAAACTTTGTTTGTGAAGGATGATATATTTTCATTTGATGCAGCAGTTTCATTTGAGTCAGTAGATATCACTAAGCCTAAATTAGTTTTTGATGCACTAACATCTTGTTTAAAAGGAAACATTGAGCAATTGGTAGATTGTAAGCCTTTTTTACAAGAGGATATTAACAAAGAAATGCCCAAAAAGTTAATAAAACTTGATAGTAGAGAATCTATTTATAGTTTTCAAGAAAAATCAAACGCAATTCTGAATTTCATTAAGACAAGTGGGAACAATTTCTCATATGTGTCAATTCAAGGAGATAAACTTTTATCTAAAGATGAAATGGGACTTTTAATAAGAATGGATTTGCAAAGTAGAGTAAGATAACTTTGAAATGAAGCTTACCACCAAGAGGGTTGAGCCTCGTATCTCATGCAGACATCTTGATTGTGTTTTTGCATTAAGCTCTTTGTTTCCATAAAACAAGCAATTATTGTTAAATAATGATTTAAATGATGTTATTCGTCATCTTGATGTTATTGGAGAGAAAAAGTTTGTGTGTGTGATAAAACATTACCAGTTAAAAAAATACTTCAATCATAGAGAAAGATTTGAGTGTATTGTTAATTGATGGAATGATAAAAAAACACATGAAAACAACATTACAAATATCATTTCAAATGAAATTGAATAACAACATAACAAATCTATATTAACAAAAGAGAAAAACAACATAGTTGATCTTTTAAGTTTTGTTTGTCACGCTCTTAACCTATTACATGTATTGGGATATATATTGTTGACTTGTGGCTAACACAATCTCTTAAATTATCTTGTCACATCTGTCTATGCTTTCATATTCTTAGTAGGGTTGACTTATGGATTATTTGCAACCTAAATAGGGTGTGTGTGTGTGTATATATATATATATATATATATATATATATATAGAGAGAGAGAGAGAGAGAGAGAGGGATTGATTGAATTATAATTGTGTTTTACGTTCTTATTGTAACGTTGTGGAGGTTACCCCTTGAAGTGGCCGAGTTATATATTTTATTATGCTCTTAATCAAATTTCGAGTATTTGTTGTATTCTACTAATATGATTATAAATTACTACTAATATTCAATTTTGTTTTTTGTTTAGAGATATAGTGTTTAACCTATCCAAGCAAATTCATTACAAGTGAAAGTAGAGCTTCGATTTGGGCATGTTTTTCATTCGTGATTATTTACCTAAAATAACAGCTATATTGAGGATGTTCGAACCGAAAAAAACATAACTCACAATATGGTAGGAATTTATTTGTTTTTCCATCGCAATATTGTTTGAATTTTTAAACTAACAAAAAAAAATCTAGATTTTTTTGGATCCCTGCAAAAAACATCAATCATTATATTTGTCTCGACAAAATGATCACATCGGTACCATCCTCTCCTAGCCTTATTTTTTAAGGAATTTTTTATTTCTTGTAGTAGAAATCACTGGATTCATCTCGAAAAGACTATCATAATTTAATATTCCACTAGTAACCTTATTTTTTAACCCTTACACCCTAAAGCTTAAATCCTAAAGCATAAACCTCAAACTCTAAACTCTGAACCCCGAACCCCAAACCTTAAACCTTAAAACCTAATACCTACACCCTAAACCTTGAAACCTAAACCATGGTAAGATGCTCAACTAGATTTCAAGGAAAATATTTTGTCACTACAAGAAGGAAAATAAGAAAGGAAGAAGAGGATTATGCTTCAAAGGTGTTATGTATAATAAAAAATCCAAGCATAAGTTAAAACATGGTAAAAAGATGATTTACAACAGGTTAGTGGTTAATTTTGAGACAAATCTAGCAAGTTACAGGCACAAAAAGGAATCTATCTTCGCATCTTCAGTTAATATATAGTTGTTGAATAATAATTTCACTAAGGGGAACACATGATCTTTTGGAAACCCACATACAAACATGACACCACTTTAAAACTCAATGGGATATAATATGGGATTTCAGAACATGTTACGAAAGGTAAAGATGCACAAGTTTTATGGGAAGGATTCGATAACTTGATCCAATCAAATGGAGAGTTTATTTGATCTACATCAAATTCCTTGTGCATTAAAGGTGATCATATCATCTTTGTATTTATAAATGGAGCATTTTGTTTAGTGTAGATGGTTGTGCACTTAGAAGAATAAAGGCTTGACTATCACATCGTTGGTATTTAAACCTTTATTAGATTATGGGAGATATAGTGAACTACATACACTAAAGGATGTAGGGGGAGATACATGGGGTTATTGTAATTAATTAACTTCCAACATTAATTGTATAATATCATAATAATGTATTCAATGCTAAACAATATGTCATAAACTTGAAAGCACAAGAGGATGAGTGCACTTAGCTGACTACACATGCATCTGGGAGGTTTTGGGAAGTGCATTGTTGAAGCATGGGGATCTAAACCTATTGATGTTTTGTTCTGGTCACTGTGACTAGAAAGTAATTTGGGGCAGGACCGTGCACTTTTTTCAGGACCTTCTATATAGTCTTGGATTTGTTTATTTTTCTGGGTGTATAACTTCTCGAGATTGCAACTTGGAAATCTTGTGAAGGTATTTGAATATTATGAACATGATCTCAAACCCTAGCCATGAATAGGAGACCTTGCAAAATAAACATTAGTTGGGTTGTGGTCACCCTCGTGCACTATCAATGTTGGCACTACTATAAAGAGGCCTCAAATCGCACATCGTTCTCCACCTATCATGTGTCGAAATTGACATGTTCACACTACTAAATGGTTTACGATATTTCCTAGCCTACTTAGTTTTAGTCGTGTTTTCATATAAGCTTATTTTAGGAGTATAGTTTTTTATTAACAACTTGATATTTTATTCTCACATAGGTGGTTTGAGCATGATTTTAGGGATTTGTAGTGGTCCCTAATATTATCTCTCCACAATATTTTCTAGTTGAGGATAACTTGTTATTAGCCTATATTATGGGCACTCCCTCCTTGTATGCATAATCTGGGTATTGTACATTTGTGAGTTGATTACTAATCATGGAGACCATTATTTTGATCTATTGCTGGTTGTAATTATGGTTTTGCTTGTGTGTGAAGCTTTCATGGCTCTAGTAATGGCAGTTATACTAGAGAGATTCTCAGGTTGAGATTTTCCATCTCTCCAACATCGTGTGATATATGAGTAGATGTAACTAGGTTTGTCAACTTCTTTAAAAATTCTTGAGTTGAGTCGGGATCTTGCTAAAATACTTAGAGAAGGGATGTTTGAGTGTTTTTAGATGAGAGAGAATGATGTCTTGACCTAATAAGAAGCTTCAGACCTATAGAGATTACTACCCTAATGATTGTAGATGTGATTTTGCAATATTTAGGGAGCCTTGGGTGCCTTTTGCAAGTGTAGGAAGTGCGTGTATCAATGTAGTGCCATAAGATTTCCAGGTTAGCAAATGAGGTAGTGTTAGCTTTCTTATATAGTGCTCCAAAGATGAATTATCAAAGAAAGGACAACCCAAAGGTAGAAAATGCCCCATTGGAGAATTTGAAATTTAAAGCAAAGATGGAGGATATGTTAGTTCAAAATTGTACAAATAGGTCAGTATCAAATATAAATTCTTGACCAAACTATATGGCCTTGACCAGGGATGAGAAAAATGTTGAATGAAGTTTTCATCATGTTAGATCAACTTAATATATGGATCTTTTATATAGTGTTATCAGAGTGTGTCAACATATCAATGTGTAATGATATAAAAGCTAGACAAGAGACCTCAAATGTGTTAAGCAATAATGGAAAGGTTGTGTTTATCTTAGCAAGAGTGCATCATCAAAATAAACAATGTCAAAGAGTTAATTACCAAATTTGAGTGTCTACATTTCCCTCCTTTATGTATGAGATTAAAATTACATGCTTAAATAAAAATATACCTAAGTGTGTAGACACACTTTGTCTTCACTCGAAGTTTGTTTGCAGTGTTCTATTGTGTTTCGTGTTAGCATGCTCTATGATGAAACTTGAAACATAGAGTGCAGTCAATGTCCATAGTAAATAATTCAATTTTAACTCAAATGTAAATTGTAACATGAAATATTTGCATTTGCATAAAAATGAAATAAAAATATATATACAAGGAAGGAATACACATGTTTGTTCTTCTGAGGGAGAATTTCATGTGCATTTATTTTGCTTGAAGATATTTATTGCTAAACTTTTTCTAAGGATTGGGGGCGATCAGTCCCCAATTGTGTCGAGGAGAACCAGAGTGTTAGGTGCATGTAACCCAACATGGAAACAAATGAGTGATAGAAGAAGAATAAAGTACTGAAGCAACCTATGAAGGAAGCAGGCCGTATATCAAAGTTATTTAATAAATTTTATATATTACCCTTTAAATGTAAAAGGAAAGGAAGGACTACTTATGAAGAAATTAACTACTTTAATACCTTCCATAACCCCACATACCACACTGGTGCAGATGGATCTAAGCCCAATTTTACAAATTATGGCACACAATAGAAAAGAGAATGAGTGTCCCCATTCCCATCCCATGTATCACACAACTAAGTAGAAATTGTAATGTAGTAAAATGTAGCTGAATAAGGAGACCCGTGCCCCAATATTCCTGAGACTATAGTAGAAACTGAGTGTTGTATTAAAGAGGAGTGAAATATTTCATGCCTCCTTTAACTGATCTAAACCAAGTGTTGAGTTGTGAATATTAATTGCTTCACATTAGCATGTTTTATTAACTTGTTGGAATAAACAGTAACTGACGTCGGTC
This sequence comes from Taxus chinensis, assembly GCA_019776745.2. Classification (NCBI taxonomy): domain Eukaryota; kingdom Viridiplantae; phylum Streptophyta; class Pinopsida; order Cupressales; family Taxaceae; genus Taxus; species Taxus chinensis. The sequence goes on from CM034146.1 coordinate 238,821,596, forward strand.
GGTAGACCAACATTGGTCACATGGAAACTGATATTGATCAAACCAAGGAGGAACCGAAATCAGTTAGGGTAACCGACATCGGTTGTCTGTGCGTGATTATTTTATTTAACTCATGAGAATTAGATCTAACCTTTGATATAAAGTTTATCTAATGGTGGTAATTGCATAGCTAAAGTGCCATAAGTTTGTATATGTGATCCATAGGGATCCAAAATGACTTTACTTCATCAGATTGGTTAGCAAAAAAGAAGGAAAATGAAGAAACAGAGGTTATGTCTTTATGTTAATAGAACCGCCACTATGTGCAAAGCAGCAGTTACAGAACCACCACCCAACTAGGGTGGCGGTCTTGTAACCACAGCCTAGCCAGGGTGGCGGTCCTATAACTGTCAGTTTGCATTGGGTGACAGTATTAACACTTTCAGAGAAAAATAAAATTTAAAACGAACAGTCCCAGAATTGGAAAAGTTGTATGTGTCTCTTCTCCTGCATGACCTTTCCCATCCTCCAGTGCACAAGAGGACATGAGAAAGGTTATAAATACATGTAGGAAGGAGAGTTTTGATCATTGAAGCATGAAAGCAAGTGAGCAAGGAATTCTTAGTGTTGGAATCGTGTTTGTAGAAGAAAGGAGTTTTGAGATAGAGCAAGCAAGTAATTGGGAGGAAGTGTGAGATATTATCTACTTCTCTTTCATACTTATTGTAAATTTTGTATTTCTTATTTGAATTAACCAATAAAAAGTGGGAAAAAATATTGTTTTCCCTTCTTAATTGGTTTTCCTCCTCCAGAGGTTTCCAGGATAAAAATTATTGGTGTTCGTGAGTTTATATTCTTTCCTTTCCTGTAATTGTTGATTTTAAGCATAAGAAAATTCATTCACTAGCTATACCTATCATTTTCTAATCAAAAGTAGAACAACATCGTTTGATTGTGTTTCTGTGAATGATTCCAAAGTAGAGAGTTACATATCAATATGATTATATAAGCTGTAAAGCTAGGGTTTGAAGAGAGAGAACTCATTAAGAATTGAGAATTGTAACGAGATAATTCTTGGAGAGAGAAACGAGAAGCTTGTGAGGAAGAAAATATTGTACATCTGGGAGAGGTGTGGAAGATTGCAGATCTTCAATTGTATATCCTCTATGAAGCTTTGAATAATATATTGGTTGTTTCTTGGTGGACACAGCCCACACTGGGTGAACCACATTATATCTTGTGTATTATTTCTTCTAGTTTATTTCCATATGTATTACTTGTATGCTTAGATATGAATATATGTCTGTACAACTAGTGTGATTAACCCCAACAACTGGTATCAGAGATTTCTTGTTGGAGGGTTTTGTGTGTTGACAAATTTACTCACAGAGAGATTTACGATTGAGTGGGAGCTACACTGGCAAAAGATAGCAAATACAAAGTTGAGAAATTTGACAGCTGGAATTATCAATTATGGAAGATGCAAGTGGAAGATTATTTGTATCAGAAAGATCTATACTTACTATTGGATGAGAAGGAAATACCTACAAGATGATTGATGAAGAATGGAAAATTCTTGATAGAAAGGCTCTGGGATCTATAAGATTGAGTCTGGCAGCATCTGTGGCTTTGAATATTACCAAAGCAGCAACCATGGTAGAGTTGATGAAATCTTTAGCTAATTTATATGAAAACCCTAGTGCTTCAAATAAAGTTTATTTGATGAAGAAATTATTTAATTCTAAGATACAAGAAGGTGAATCTACATCAAGTCATTTGAATGATTTTTGGTCCATTGTAAATCAATTAAAATCAGTGAATATTTTGTTTGATGATGAAGTAAAAGAACTTTTATCTCTATGCTCTTTGCTAGATAGTTGGGATAATTTGGTAATGATTGTTAGTAATACAACGTCTGCTACTAATATTTTAAAGTTTGATGATGTGGTTAGTATAATCCTGAATGAAAAAATACGCAGGAAAAGTACATGAGAATTATCTTCTGGTAATGCTTTGAATGTAGAAAGGAGAGGAAAACAGAAGGAGAGATCCAAGAGCAAGAATAATGGGAAATCAAAGTCTAAAAATGACAAATCTAAATCCAAAGATAAAGGAATAATCTGCTGGAACTATGGAAAGAAAGGACATGCAAAGAAGGATTTTTGGTTGAAAGAAAACAAATGAATTGTACCAGATAAAGGTAAAGAGGTTAACGTTGTTGCATCTGAGGTAATGCAAGATGCCCTTATTCTCTCCCTGGATAATAAAATTTAATCATGGTTTTTAGATTCAGGAGCTTCTTTCCATGTTAGCCCTAATAATGGTTATTTCATAAATTATGTCCAAGATAATTTTGGGCTTGTTTATTTAGAAGATAATGAACCATGTAATATTATTGGTAAAAGAAAAGTTAATCTAAAATTGTAGAATGGAAATACATGGATATTAAAATATGTGAGGCATGTGCCAAGCCTCAGGAGAAATCTAATTTCTGCAAGACAACTAGGTGAATTTGGTTGCATGGTTACATTCACAGTAGACTCTTGGAAGGTTACTAAGGGATATCTTGTTGTAGCAAGAGGCAAGAAGGTAGGAACATTTTAGTTTTATACTTGTCTTACTAATTCATTTTCTATGCTATCTACTTCAAATTTAGATGCAAACATATGGCATAATCGGCTAGGCCATATGATTCAAACAAGAATAAATATCTTAAAGGCTAAGGGTAAGTTATCATATTTGAAAGATGTAGATCTTGATTTCTGTGAGCATTGTATATTTGGAAAGAAAAAGAGAGTGATATTTCTCAAAGTTGGGTCAACAAAGAAGGAGGAAAAATTGGAGCTTGTGCACTTAGATGTGTAGGGACCAACCCAGGTAGCTTCTCATGGAGGATCCCAATATTATGTGACTTTCATTGATGATGCCACAAGAAAGGTATGGGTTTATTGTATTAAACATAAATATGATGTTTTTGATAGTTTTAAAAGATGGAAAACCCTTGTGGAAAATGAATCAAATTCAAAGTTAAAATGCCTTAGATATGACAATGGTGGTGAGTACTGCAGCAAGGTTTTCGATTATTATTGTTCAGTAAATGGAATACGTAGAGAAATAATGGTTCCTATAACACCACATGATAATGGTGTTGCAGCAAGAATGAAAAGTATAATCATGGAACGTGCAAGAAGCATGAGGATACATGTAGGATTACCCTTGCAGTTTTGGGCAGAAGCAGTAGACACAATGATTTATTTAATTACTTGTGGGCCTTCAAGTGCACTGGATGGTGGAATACCAGAAGAAGCTTAGACTGGAAAAGAGGTAGATCTTTCTTTTCTTATAGTATTTGGTTTAGAAGCTTTTGTGCATATTGATAAACAAAATAGAAAGAAGTTGGATGCTAAATCCAAGAGATGTACTTTTATTGGTTATTTCATATTCTGTTTTTGGGATTTAGAAGATTCTAATATTGTTAGGAGTTGTGACATTGAATGGAATGAAAAGAGAATGTATATGGATCAAGTTTTGGTACCTAAAGACGAATCGGTTGAAAATTTTGTGGATGGAAATGCATTCTCAGATTTAAAAGTGACACCTACAGGTCTACATAGTAACCGGTGTTGGTTGACACTAGACTGACATCAGTCGCCCGAATTGATGTCGGTTATAGAAGAGTCAAACCAAAGTCAGTTATAGTAGACGAATGTCAGTTAGTTAAACCGGTGTCAGCTACATGTGACCAGCATCGATCACTATCTAAGACTGATACAAATTTACAAAATGAGCAGATTGAGCCTCCGGCACCCTAAGTCTTAGTGAGAAGGTCAAAAAGGGTAAGTAGGCCTCCAAAAATATTTTCACCTTCCTTTTCTTATTTATTATTGATTGATAGTGGTGAACCAAAGAGTTTTGAAGAAGTAATGCATGATGAGACCCATGTGCAGTGGGAGCATGACATGGATGAGGAGATGGATTCCTTAAAATAGAACCAGACATGGGATTTGGTTAAGTTGCCAGCAGGTAAAAGAACATTATAGAACAAATGGGTTTACAAGATCAAGGAAGAAGAGGGTAGATAAAAAAGATACAAAGCAAGGCTTGTGGTAAAAGGATTTACATAGAAAGCAGGTATTGGTTTTGGTGAGATATTTTCTCCTATAGTAAAAATGACTTCCATACCTACTGTATTAAGTTTAGTTGCAATAAAAGATTTGCATTTAGAGAAACTTGATGTCAAGATGGCTTTCCTTCATGGTGATTTGGGGGAAGATATTTATATGCAACAACCGCTTGGGTATGAAGTCAAGGGTAAGGAGAAACTCGTGTGCAGGGTGAAAAAGAGCTTGTATGAGCTGAAGCAAGCCCTAAGGCAATGGTATATGAGGTTTGATAGTTTCATGCACAAGCATTGTTATATGAGATGTGAATATGAGCATTGTGTTTATTTTAAGAAGCTTGAAAATGGAAGCTATATTATTTTTTTAATGTATGTGGATGATATGTTTATTGCATGATCTAGTATGCAGGACATTGGTGAGCTTAAAGAAAAGTTAGCTCATACATTTACAATGAAGGATTTGGGAGCTGCAAAGAAAATCCTTGGCATGTAAATTATTAGAGATAAGAAGAACATGAAATTGTATTTGTCTCATGAACATTATATCAATAAGGTGTTGGAAAGGTTTAATATGCAGAATTCAAAAACTATAAGTACACCTATGGCTTGAAACTTCAAATTGAGTAAATATTAGTGTCCTACATCACACGAGGAGGTCAAGTACATGGCACGGGTTCCATATGTTTCAGTAATTGGAAGTCTCATGTATGTTATGGTTTGTACCAAACCAGACATTACACATGCAATGGGAGTTGTGAGTAGATTTATGGCCAATCCAGGTAAAGAGCATTGGAAATAATTCCAATGAATTGTCAAGTATTTGAGAGGGACATCCATCATGCATTTATGATATGGAGGGTCATATATTTCTTTATGTGGGTATGCTGATTCATATATGGCTAGAGATTTGGGTGGTAGGAGAAGCACCACTGGATATGTATTCACAGTAGGTGGGACAAAAGTTAGTTGGATTTCGAGATTGCATAAGGTTGTGGCCTTGTCTGCTACAGAGGCTGAATATGTTGCAGCTAAAGAGGCTAGCAAAGAGATGATATAGATGATAAGGTTCATGGAAGAGTTGGGAAAGGAGCAAAAGGATTGTAGATTGTACAGTGATAGCCAAAGTGTGATTCATTTGACAAATAACTCAACGTTTCATTCAAGAATGAAACACATTTAGTTGAGTTATCACTTGATACGGTAAGTGTTGGAGGATGGGTAGTTGAAACTGGAGAAAAATCATACAAATAAGAACCCTGTGGATATGCTAACAAAGTTGTTAGCAACGGAGAAGTTGGAGCTACACTCCACTTTTAATGGTCTTTGAGTTTGAGACTCGAAGAGGGAGAAACAAGACAAGGAAAGGATCCAAGAATGGAGTTGTACAATACAATGCAACAATTTATCTCCAAGTGGGAGATTGTTGAGTTGTGGAGCTTAATTGATTCACATTAACATGATTTATTAACTTGCTAGAATACACAGTAACTGACGTCGATCAAAAAACTGACATCGGTCACGTGGGGACTGGTATTGGTCAAAGCAAGGAGGAACCAACATCAGTTAGGGTAACAGACATCGGTTGCCTGTGCGTGATTGTTTTATTTAACTCATGGGAATTAGATCTACCCTTTGATATAAAGTTGATCTAATGGTTGTAATTTCATAGCTAAAGTGCCCTAAGATTATATATGACTATATAAGCTAGAAAGATAGGGTTAGAAGAGAGAGAACTCATTAAGAATTGAGAATTGTAAAGAGAGAATTCTTGGAGAGATAAAAGAGAATCTTATGAGGAAGAAATTATTATACATTTGGGAGAGCTGTGAAAGATTACATATCTTTAATTGTATATCCTTTGTGAAGCTTTGAATAATATATTGGTTGTTGGACATAGTCCACGATGAGTGAACCACATTATATCTTATGTATTATTTTTTCTGGTTTATTTTCATATTTATTGCTTGTATTCTTATATCTGAATATGTATTTGTATGACTGGTGTGATTAACCCCAATACTGAGTGAATTAGATATGAAATTGTGCCAAAAACCTCTATATATATATATCTCGGTGAAAATATGAGATTGTTGAGAAAGTTAATGTAAATTCCCCTAGGAAAAAATTTGTGGGAATGTTGGGGCCATACATCCGTCTTAACCAAATTGTGTGGTTTTGAACATGTGCATTTTTTGGATATCTATGTTTGATTGAATTTCTTATTACTTGTACCCTATTTGTTCCTATATGTTACCCTAGAATTCTACCTATGTTTGTTTTAGGTGTAGAATATACCTAGATGAATGCCCCTTCGTTAGAGGCATGTGAAAAAACCATGTTGAGCACTTGGCTGAAAATAATAGATGTGTTCCCATACACAAGATGTTTGAGAAACTATAGAAGAGTATAGAATGTTGAGTAGGTGACCACCTTGAAGAACTTATACCTACACAAAGGAATGCATTTTTGCATAGTGGAAACTATGGAACCCAATAATAACAACCAATAGAAACAATATAGACAATAAAAACATTAGTAATGATGTATGCAAACGAAAATAATGGCAGTAATCATGAAGTCAAAGTTAATTGTATGTAAACAATGTCATAGAAAAGGCTTAGAGCCTGGAAACATGGGACACCCATGATGTCACTAGAAAATCAAGGCCCATAAGCTGACAAACAAGATAAAGTAATATAGGCATAGAGACAAAAACATGGGACACCCACGGTGTCACAAGACAAATAAGGAACTCAAGCCACAATCAATGAAACAAGCAAGTAACAACACACGCAACAAGCATGTATGGAAACTAAGAGTGTCATAATATGATGAAATGATATAACAAATGATATAAAAAGAAACATATGAAGCAATAGGTGTCAAACTTACACAAGACACACGTGGTAGCCCCGTTAGCTCAAAAGATAACATGTACATAATATATATAATCAATTTTAATGAGGAAGTAGAAAGGAAATATAATATAATGACAACACATGGGTAGTGTATAATAGATGCCCCCAGATGTACATGAATTCTAGGTAAAGGGTTGGAAAACACCTATTATTGTGTATCGTTTGTGTGTGTCTTGCATCAAGCTCAATATACCATGTGAACACATGCGTGTAAAGAGATATGTTATCTATCAAAGCCATAATGAAAAACAATGTGCGTAATGTAAAGTGAAAACAACTCAAGCTAAGTCTACAAGTCTTGGTTTTGTATTTTTTGCAAATATATGAATGCTTTTGTATTTTGAAACTATTTTAATGTTTTTGTATTTTCGAAATGTTGAACTATTTATAAGAAAGAGGAATAACAAGAAATCTATTTGATGAGAACCTCCTGAAGAGGTGGAGCAACTTTCGATGCAAAATCAAATGCAAGTGGTAGAGTAGTGGTGAGGACTCCATTGTGACTCAAATGCAAGTGGTAGAGTAGTGGTGATGTGTTCTAAAGAAATGGTGACAGGGGAAGAAGATGGACTAGATCCATTAGAAATAATATGAGTAAAATGTTTTGATTTGATATTTTTGATTATAGTAAGATGACAAAAGAGACTGCAATTGATCGATGTTGATGTTGATTGATGCGATAGTCACTATAATTAGACTTATGTGATATAGCATGTGATGACATAGGAGGATTAACAAACATATTTAAAATGTGACCCTTACAAAATTACACAGTGGTATATATATAGTTCACAAAAACCTATTCTTAGAAAAGAAGGAAGGGAGATATAAATATGCCCCTAGGTAATTGAGAAGGGATGACACATTGGTATATGTAGACCAAGAGTGAAGTTTGAGGTGGTAATTGATAGGCCCACTTGAAAAAGTATGTTCTAAGTGATAATGTAATATTAGATGCATGAACGGTTACTATATTTAATTTATTGAAATAATGACACAATAGTTCTACCATAAGAATGATTAAGATGAATTTCCACGAATTATTCATGCACTTTTATTCCAAGTAAAATATAATGGAAATTTTTGGTCTGTGTGTAAAATCCCCACAACTAGTTAGTTCACACCAGTTATAGAAGATGTTCAAGAAGTGAGTGGATGTGTTTGTGTCATAATTGTTTTCCACAGAAGTAGTTACAACGATAACATTTACACCAGCAAATTTATAATTAGTTCTTAAAAACGATTTAGATATTTTCTAAGTGATGTAAAAAATTTTGCTACTAATAAAAAATCATGACCATTCCATTCAACTACTCCCAAGTAGTGAACCACCCAACATCCATCATTACAAGTACCCATATGTCAAAAAGAGTGATATTGAAAAGATTATTCAAGAGATGTTCAAGGAAGGTATTATATGACATACCCAAAGTTTATATTCTTCTCCATTTGTAATGGTGTGCAAGAAGGATAAGACATGGCTAATGTTCCCAAATTACAGAGAACACAACAAGTACAACATCAAAGTTAAGTTTCCTATTCTTATAATTGATGATTTTCTAGATGAGTTGCATGGGCCTTTTTTATTTTACTAATTAATTTCCACTTTGTTTATCATCAAATATGGATCAAGGATGAGGATATACACAAGACAACATTTATAGCCCACTACTATGATTTCTCGATGAAGCATTTTGGCCTCATAAATGCACCTACTACCTTTCAAATTTGGATGAACATTTGCTTTCACCTATTTTGGCAGAAGTTTTCCTTGGTATTTGTTGATGACATCTTAAATTTACAACAAGACATGGGAAGAAGACTTGTAACATGTGAATTAGGTGTTACTCACTATAGAACATCATTAACTTTATGTCAATCCTTCAAAATGTTATTTTAGGGTGAATGAGGTGGAGTGCTTGGGTCATATTGTGTCACATGAAGGGATAAATTAGACACTCATAAGATCAATGCCATGGTGGAATGGAAAGTTCCAAAATCCTTGAAGAAACTTTGTGACTTCCTTGGGTTGATGAGGTGTTATCATTTTTCATGAAGAACTATGGAAAAATGGTAAGACCACTCACCGCCTTGTTGAAGAAATGCTCCTTCCAATAGAAAAAGTAGCCATAAAGGCATTTAAGCAACTAAAACAGGTTATGTGTACCATTACAATCTTGGTTACCCATGTAACACTAACTCATTGTTTAATTTTTAATGATACCATTGCTTATGTGTACCATTATAATTAGATAACTTGGGAAGGAGGGTGACAATGTTAAGGTTTTAATGTTATTTGTTGGGATGGTTAGGTTTCTAATTTGAGTTGGGAATGACATTGTTGTATTCCGTATACTTTAGATGATTCACTATGTTGTTTTCATTTCTTGTAGAATTTAGCATTATTTGGTCGATGTTAGATGACCTATGTCTTTATTCCTGATCTATACCTTGATCCAGAATCATCTCATGACTCCACGAATTTGTTTTACCTTCCACAAGATTATTGCTCCCTATTCCATGACACATGTTACTTTGTGGAACCTTTTGCAGTGTCACACCATTATATTTATATTGTAGAATCTTCATTTTGTATATTTTCCTTCGTACCACAGACTATTCATTTCTTGTTCCATGCCCCTTCAAACTACATATGCTTTTCTTCCTGTGGACTTCTCCTTTATTCCTTAGTGTCACATGGTTCTATTGGTTTGTCCCGTGGCATATGACTATGTGGTTTTTCTCCTTTTTTTGCGCATACTTTTCCAACTTCCATTATACACTATCTCTTCATTCTGCAACCTTTCTACCTAGAGTTGCCTAAGTCTATAACTTGAATGGAGTTGTTCAAATAACATGTGTGCTAATTTGGACAATAGTTTGGTGACTTTAGGGGACATCTCCTTGTTAGATGAGTTGATTAGTAGTCTGGCATATCCATTGGGCATGAAATCAATATATAATTATGAGAAATTGCCCTAAAGCTGAGCCACAAATTTGTTCCTTTATTCCATGGATCTATCGTGACTTACAACAACATTCACTTTACTCCACGACCTCTCTATCCTATAAGAAAATCAAATGGGAAATTAACTTGTGCAACACAACACTTATTCAAGGAGATCACAAAAAAAATTGAGGGAGGAAACTCAACCAATGATCATAGAATAAACAACAAAAGGGACCCTCTAAATACAAGGAAAAGGAAACACAAAACAATAAAACCATTATGTATAAGATGCAACCTAAAATACTCAATGAGAAGGTTTAAGATAAATCACATTGACTAGGATTTGAAGTGTCTCCCCATCAATCCTTGAGAGATTAAATAAAGTATCTTTCTTGAATGTTGTGATAACATATGGTATGATCTAAAGTGCATCAAACTTTGAGTGCTTCCCTAGCTTGCCTCTATCCATATCCCACTTTAAAAATAGGTCCCCTGCTTTGAATGTTTGAGCTCTTTCCTTCCTATCAAACTGACAAAGGGATGAAGGACATAAACTTAGAGGGAATCCATGTGCATCAAGGAGTATCACTCAACCAAGATGAAAGAGTTATAAGATTCAAGCAAGAAAACTTAAGAGAGCAATGTGCATGCATATATGAAACCAAGATCGAAAAATGGAATGGAATGCTCATAGATCAAGTAGAATGTGTACATATAGGGGAGTGATGAGTAAATCCCATGTAGAAATAATGATGCCTCCATGATGGAGAAGAGGAGTTACTTTCTGAAAGGAGAGAGTAACTCATATGACACACACTTACACATATGACAGATTCCATAAGGGAATCTATCATAACTAATATTACACCTAGATCCATGCTCACCTAAGTGAGATGGCTCACCTAAGTGAGATGGCTCACCTAAGTGAGATGACTCGCCTAGTGAGGTAGAACTACACCCAATAAATAAATAAAGGATGGAAAATACCACCTACACTAACACCCCCCTCCATCAAAACTTAGGATGAGGAAACACAAGTCAGAAAAACACACACAGAATGAAAAAATGGGTCTCGACAACTACGCCTAATGCGGTACCCATGCACAAAAAAAATAAATTAGTGAAGGAAAAACCAGTGGGAAAAACATCCACTTACAAGAGAGAGAAAAAATCCCCTAAACTACTAAGAAGAAGAGGGAGAGAAGAATAGGTGTTATCCAGCCTCCCAAGAAGATGAACCAGTCATGAGTCACCTTGTGCTAAGATAAGGTGTTGTTCCAATCCAAGGAACAATGCTCTGTACGTGAAGTGGAAATTTCAGCCGCTCCATAAAGAAATTTTGATCCCAAAGTAGTGGCAAGGAAGGAAGGTGGAATGTCCTGGAACTGTAAAGAAGTGTGCCCAATGCCTAATGAGTCCTAAATCATAATGTCTGCTCCTTGAAGTGTATGAAGTGGACCAGAAGTAGGTGGATCAAGAGACAACTCCTCAAGATGTGGCAAGTGATAAGTGGATGGTGGAGGTGGGTCCCCATCATCATGCCAATCAACTATGTTAGAAGAGATGTCCTCAACGTCAAAAGTGGGCTCAGAAGTATCATCCAGTCCAGGTGATTTGGATGAAGAATCTAAAGGAGGAGCAAATTTTGAGGAGTACAACCGGGTGTGATGGTCAGCTAGACCAAGTGTAATAGTAACATCATTATATAGCTTTCTGACATAAAATAATTCTGGAGTGAACTCAAATTGCATGCCTTGTCCAAGGTGAGTGATCTGATAAAATGAAATAAGATTGGTTGAGAGTGAAGGGATACTAAGAACATTGTTGAAAGTACCCATTCACTTCAATTGATCCTCTCCCAAAAACTTGTGCAATAGTGTTGTCACCAAACTGAATAGAAGACATGCCACATGGCTCCAATAAAGAAAACTCAATGTTTGATGAGGCCATGTGATGAGTTGCACCCAAATCAATGATCCGTGTAGGAGTAGGTGGCACAAATGTCACTAGAGCTTTTCCCTTTGGTTTTTACTTATTTTATTCTTTCTCCTTCACTTTCCCTTTTTCACTGTCTTTCTCCTTAGAACTTTTGTGAGATGATGAAGATGATTTGAGGGAATCTGGAACTCTGATATTGTGCTTTTCAAGAAGATTAGTGAGGAGATCAATATTTTTATTCAACCACTTTTCTTCATCATGTCTTCCATTGTAGTACCCACATTTGATCTGTTCTTTGGGAGGTTTGGAACTGGAAGAGGAAGTGGAAGAGTTGGTTTTTGGTTTTTCCTTCTTTTCATGATCCTTGTCATGTTTCTTCTCCTTTGAAGCTTTCTGTTTTTCCTATCCAGTAATAAGAGCACGTGCTTTTGTAGATTTCAAGGTTCCAATCTGAATCAATTTATCTTGTTCTCTGATCAAATTAGCAATAAAATCATCAAAGTGAGGGCATGGACCAACTTTCACCAAGTGCCCTTTTTGTTGCTTGGAAGGTAGAGACAAAAACAAAGTATTTTGGACCAAGTTTTGCAAGGAATGAGAGAATGAGTTATGGTTCCTTTTTTTCTATTCCACAAGCTTAAAATTGCAATCTGAATGATTTAAATTTGGTGAAGAATTCTTAAAGGGTGTAAAAAATGCTGGGACTAAGCTTGATTAGTTCATTTTCAAGTTCATGTCCTCTCATTTCATCTTGTTTCCCAAAAAGTTTGTGTAGGGAATCCAAAACTTCCTTGGTTGTTTTTGTAGAGGAAATATGGAAGAGTTGTTCTAAAGACACACAAAGGGACAAAAACCCAATGGCTTTATCACACTTATCAAGCCACTTTTCCTTTTCTACTACATCTATGGGTTCAACTTGTAATTCCTGTGGTTATTCAGAATAGTTGTTTCTTTTTCAAGGCAAAGTACATAACATCCAACCATTCTTGATAATTGAAATGGGTAAGTAAGGGAATTGCATTGGGATCCATGAAAAAAAGGTGTGCAAAGAAGAATGCAAAACGAAAGGAACCGGTTGAGAATCATCCACAGACATGTATTCCTTGCTCCAAAGATTGATACAATACACTGCAGAATGCCAAGAGGCAAAGTCGTATTACAGTTTCAAATGAGAGGTTTGAACTCCACAAATTCGCCTGATAGGAGAAGAAGGGAGGAGCAAAACAGAAAATGTTCGACCTTTAGAAAGAAGCCCCTCTTACAATATATAGGAAGAATGAGAGAGGGAAGAGAGAGGAAAGTCAGATCTACCCCAACCACTTCTAGGTCACATTTAGTTCATCTCATCATGGCAAAAATGGTGAATCCTGGCAAAACGGCGGAGTGTCTAGCAGAATGACGAACTGTCTAGCAGAATGACGAACTGTCTGTTGTATTAAAGCTGGTTGTTGAACGTCATTTCTGTCTATTATTACATGCCAGAGGCGTTTCTCAATTTTCTCTCTCTAAACTGAACCAAAATGCAAGATGAGCCCGGAATCATGCAGAGAATTTCACCAGCTTTCCATTGATGTAAAGAACGCAAAAATCCGAGCTCTGGATCAAAAGATATGATCGTTTGAAGATTTAGGGCAAAAACGGCCCGAAAACGGATTTTTAAAATTTTCCCGTGCTCTGCTACTAGGATGACACGTGTCAGGCGCTGATTGGCTGAGAAACTCTCTCTCTTCCACCCCTCGGCGGGCTCTCTTTTGAAATTTCCTTATGGGCCCTAGCTGGGACACGTGGCACTATCCCATTGGTTTGGGCTGATCCTTCAAACTCGCCCTTTGACTTTTTGGCCATTTCCTTTGTGACACGTGTCATGATTTGGTTGGTTCTCGGCTCTTTCGTCTCCTTCGCGTCCACCGCGTCCATTTGTCCCAGATGTCCCAGTGCTGCTTGGGACAAAAACTTCCGGTTCGCCCGATTCGGCCGGTTCGCGTCCATTTGTCCCACTTGTCCCTGTGCTTCGCAGGACAAATTCTTCCGGTTCGCCCAATTCGGCCGATTCGCGTCCTCGCGGCCCAGATGTCCCATTTGCCTCCGGACGGTTTGTTCTCATTTCGGCCGAACCGGCCGGTTCGCATACTTCGTGTACTTGTGCCCCGTTTGTCCCGGATGAAGACTTGGGCAAATTTTTCCTTCTTTCGGCCGATTCGGGCATTTCGCGTCCTCGCGGCCCAGATGTCCCTTTGCTTCATGGGCCGCCTGGAGGCTTTTCGGCCGAACCGCGCCTAGATGTCCCAAATGTCCCGACTGCCCCTAGGACTAGGACTTAGCCATTTTTCATGATTTTTCCTGTTTCAATCTACTTGCCTGGAACTGCAAAACTCTGATGCATGTTATCGAAATTTACCCTGGGGGGTGAAATTTTGACAACAGTTTTGACGACTCAGTGGGGTCACCTGCCTGCTAGGTAGAAGATCAGTGGCCTTTTAGCGATCCATTGGGCATGGAGTTATAACCAATAACCTGAAACGAGCCTGATACTGCAACTTCTTCTCCAGCAACACTCTGAACTGTAGAAAACAACCTAAGAGCAGCAAAACCTGTGCCAAGCACTTAGGAAAATAGAAACCTAACTACCACAGGACAATGTGCACAAGCACTTGGAGGAATGAAAATCTAAACTAATATTTACAAGGGCAAACCTTTTATGTTTTTAGTAGCAATGTTTAAGATAGATTCTGTTAACCGGAATCGGAAGTTCCTCTCCATCCAATGCAGACAATTGGAAGGCATTACTATTTTTGCATCCCGTGACCATGTAGGGACCACTCCAGATGGCATCAAATTTGGAATGCCTTCCTGGTTTTGCCCGATCTGCATCCCATTTCAGAACTAGGTCCCCTTCCTGGAAGGTCCTTGCTCTTGCTTTCTTATCAAACCATCTTTTTACTAAGGCCTGATCCTTTTCAATCGTCCGAACTGCATGTTCTCTAATTTCTTCCAATTCCATCAACTCTGCATACCTAGCCTCCATTGGTTCGAACTCAGCCAACTCCAACTGCTTCATGAGCTCCAAGGCTGGCAATTCTAATGATATAGGCAATACTGCCTCCTTCCCATAGACCAGCTTGTAGGGGGAATTCCCTGTAGACCTCTTTGGTGTTATTCTGTCAGCCCATAATGCTGATTTTAGCTTGGTATGCCATGTTCTTTGATTTTCATCTAGAGTCCTCCTGATGATTCTTAGCAAATTTTTGTTCGTGGACTCTGCCTGCCCATTACCCTGTGGGTAATAATTGGAAGAGGTGCTCAAGTAGATTCCATTTTTGACAGCCCATTATGTGATCTTGGAACCTACGAATGCCAATGCATTGTCTGATATGATAGTAGCCAGCACACCAAACCTGGTCACTATTCCCTCATAAAAGTCTAGTATGTTGGACTCATTTGCCTCTTTGAGCGCTACTGCTTCGGTCCACTTGGTGAAATAGTCTGTTGCCATGAGAATCCACTTGTGGCCTTGGCTTGAGTTTGGATTTATGACCCCAATGAAGTCCAATCCCCATTGCATAAATGGTTGGTCAACCAAAATCGGGTGCAATGGAAGTGCTGCTAGTCTTTCTTTGCCTGTGAAGAGTGCACGTCTCTTACACTTTCTTATCCATGTATAACAGTCACTGAACACAGTGGGCCAATAATACCCTGCCTTCATTATCTTGAGAGCTGTTACTCGTGGGGAAAAATGTCCTCCAGAATCTCCATCGTGAAAATCTCGTAACACCCTCTCAATTTGATCTATCCCAATGCACCTCAATAAAACTCCATTGATGTCTTTCTTGAACAAAACATTATCAACAAGCACATATGGAATAGCTTGTAATCTGAAGTATCTCCTTTTTGCTTTGCTCATTCCTGGAGGGCATAGTCCTATCTGTAGGAAGTGTATCATACTCTGAGTCCAACAAGGAGTGGGCACATCATCATTTTCCTGTTCCTGACTATCCTGTAGTACCAAGACAGTCTCTTTTTCATCACCTGCTTCAACTTGTTGACTCAAGGCTAGTTGTTCGCATAGTCCCTTTCCACGTACTAGTTTGGTGACCTTGATCTCGATGTCATATTCCATGACACGAGTGATCCATCCCGCACGCTTCTCATTCAGATCCTTGTTTAGAAGGAAGTCCTTGACTCGCGCATGAGAGACCAATAATTGGATCTTGTTGTTTGAGACTAGGTGTTTGAATTTCTTTAAGCTCCTGATCACTGCAAGGACATGCTTTTCAATGACAGAGTGCCTAGTTTCGAACTCCTCCAAGCCTTGACTGAAGAAAGCAACTGGTTTCTCTAATCCCTCTTTGTTTTTCTGTACCAAGATTGCAGAAATTGTGTCTCCGCCACCGAAGGCATATAGCACGAAGTCCTTGGAGAAGTCTGGATTGACGAGAGTCGGAGCTTGAGATATAGCCTCTTTTATTGCCTCAAAACTTGCCTTGCCTTCAGATGTCCACTTAAATGCCATGCTCTTCTTCAACATCAACGTTATTGGCTTCACGAGAGCTGCAAAGTTTGGAACAAACCTGCGGACAAAATTTATCCTTCCTAAGAAGCTTTGAAGAGCCTTCTTGTGACTTGGCAATGGCAATGCTTGAATTGCTTCAACTCTTTCTGGGTCAATCGCCAACCCTTCCTTTGAAACAATATGGCCTAGAAGTTTTCCCTCGTGAGCCAAGAATATGCATTTTTTGGGATTCAATGATACCCCGAATCTTCTACATCTCTGAAATACTTGCCTCAAATGATAGAGGTGATCCACTGCATTTTTTGAGAATACAGTGATGTCATCAAGATATATCAGAACTATTTTATTGATCAACCCCCTAAATGCCATGTCCATTGCCCTTTGGAAAGTGGCTCCAGCATTTGATAGCCCAAATGGCATTTTCTTATAGGCATAGGTCCCCCATTTGGTGGTGAAAGCCATCTTGAACTGGTCATCTTCTTTCACCATCACCTGATTATACCCTGAGTAGCCATCTAGGAGAGAGAATCTCTCTGAACCGGATACTACTTGCAATATTTGTTCCATTGAAGGAAGTGGGTAATGGTCTTTGAGAGATGCCCTATTGAGGTCTCGAAAGTCCACACACAACCTGATTTCTCCGCTCTTCTTCCTGACCGGAACCAAGTTCGCAACCTAGCTTGAGTGCTTGATCGGGAATATAATTCTCACCTCTATTAGCTTGTTTAGTTCTTTCTTCATCAGAGGCTCAATGTGAGGGTTGACAAGTCTCTGTTTCTGCCTGATGGGCTTAGCATCTGAATCCAATTCTATGGTATGTTGTGCCAACTTCGGATCGAATCCTCTCAAGTCTTCATAGCTCCAAGCGAAGACATCTGGAAATTCTTGGCAAACCTGTATGAAATCTGATTTCTCCTGCTCAGTGGCCACTTTACCAATTTGAAGTGTTTTGCCTTCCCTAACCATAATTGGCCCTGAATCTTCTCGCTTGACCTGTATGTTAGCCTTTTCCTTACGAAACTGGTCGTTAGGGTTGAAGATAGACTCCAATGTTACTAAACCCTTAGGAAGCTTGTTTGTCCGCAGCTGCACTACTTGATCCCCATATTACTGCTCTACTCTGTCCTGATTCCTAGTTGAGAATTCAGCCTCTTCTTGTAAGAAATTGATGATCTGTTGATCGTTCTCAAACACCTGCCAGCTTGTGTTATTATCTGGAATTGCTGGCCTCACAATCACGTGAATATATGGTTGCGTTTTTCCCCTTCTGATGTTATCAACCACGTCAAAAGTTGCTCCAACTGCTGCGAGCCTATCTGCGGCTTCGTTTTTCTTCTTGGGTATGGACATAATGTTGAAAGCTTCGAAATCCTTGATGAGGTCCCATACCCTATTCTTGTAACTCTTCAGCAAGTCGTTCTTTGTAGCATGTTGTCTTCTAACTTGGTTGACGATTAGCTCGCTATCTCTAAACACCTACAAGTTCTTTATGCCCCTTTTCCTGACCCAATGAAGTCCATGAATTAATGCCTCATATTCATCCGTGTTGTTTGAACAAGAAAACTGGAAATGAAAAGCTGAATAATATTTGATGTCTTGTGGTGAAATCAACATTGCACCACCTCCAGCACCTTGCCTGCTTCTCGAACCATCGAAGAATAGTTGTCAAACCTTGTTTTCATTCCTTTGTTCAGGTTGAATGATGTTGGGAATGGGTGAATTTTCTTCATGTATACAATACACGCCCAATTCAGATTCTTCAATTTCCTTGTATGGGTCAAATTCATGACTCTTGTTTGCCCATTCATCCAAAGTTAAATTAGGAATTCCCTCGACCTTAGTACCTATTTCTAGATCATTTGAACACTCCTCCTGATCAAAAACTGAGCAATTTGCATTGATAGGACCTGGTACATAAGGCTCAATATGGAAATTGGCAATTGGTTATGACCTGATTGTTGCTTTAGCCCCATACCTTGTCCTAAAAATCATGTGTGACCAATCAGCGGACAAATATCCCCCAATCTTGGCAGTGAAGTCCCTTGACAAACATAGGGCAAAGAGTGGTGGAAGGTCTATGACTGACACATCTTGTAAAACAACAACATTTGGACATGCGTGCAAGGTAAGACTCAAATTTCTAATCACTCCAACCATTGCTATTGCTGTCCCATCCAGCTGCACTACTCCCTTAGATGTTATTTCATACTGGAGCCCTAACTGATCAGCTATTTGTTTAGGCATTACTGAGCTACTTGCCCCAGAGTCTATCATGCATTTGTGCACTAGCTGATTCCCAATTATTAACGAAACATAGAAAGGAGGGGGTTTCAACATCTTACCTTGTTGTCCTCCATGATTTCCTTCAGATTGGGCAGCATTTGTAAGCACTTTGTCTTGCATCTGCTGATTCTAAGCTGGCCAGTCCTTCATGGCAATTTGCAGCAGATCTCTTTAGCCTGGGATGGACAGGGATTCCCACATAGATATATTGACGTTGGTCTTCTTCATCTGATCAATGATACTGAATGGTGATGAAGGATCTCTCTGTTGTCCCTTGGTTTGCACATTTACTCCTTGTATGTGGGCAGCAACAGCTAGCATTTGAGTTGGCCTAGGGGCTGTTCTTGGCTGTCCTTGTGCATTTGAAGCGGGACTTTGCTTGCCAATCATTTTTGGAGCCGTGGAAGGTTGTGGATTAGCTGGGGCTAATGGCTGCTCTTCACCCAAATTTCTCCTTTTTGACCTTGTGTTTGCTGCAACACCTTGAGAAACTGCCTGGTTCATGCCGCAAAAATCCTCTGCTTGCCAATTTACCAATGTGGTGTCATTTGGGGCTGATTGTTGTTTGAATGTTTCTTGTTGTTGGTTGTTTTCTTGACTGTTCTCACCCTCCACACCAGTAGTTGTCACCATTAAAGCTTGAGTCAGAGCACCATTGAAGCACATGGATTGATTATGAGGCTCATTACATGGAAAACACCAATCATACTCCTGGGCAATGTTGTTTTGTGCTGGTACTAATGCCTTAGAGGCAGATATGGCATTTGGATTATAGGGTTGGAATGGTCTATTGGCAGGAGGCCTTGCTTGATTCTGATTTACAACTGGATTGGGTGGCCTTTGAGGCTGATATGGCTGCCTATTAGGTTGAGCTTGAGGCTGATACGAAGGTCTAAAACCTTGAGCTTGTTGTCTTTTGAGTGTAACCAACTCATTACCTAAATTTTGCAGTTGCTTCATGACCTCTTGAAGCTCATTTGAGGCACTAGAAGATGAAGTAGAAGCTTCACTTGAACTCTGATTTCTAGTGGTGGGAATGGGAGCTAAGACAGGTGCTTGACTAGCACTTGGGCTTTCTAAACTTGGATATAATGGCATTGGAGGCCTAGGAGCCAATTTACTAGCTTGGATAAGACAGTTTTCAGCTCTAATGGCAATGCTATAAGCAGCATGTAAGGTTGTGCCTCCCATAGATTGAATTAACATAGAAATATCAGAATTCAAAGCTTTAAGATAGTATAGAAAAGCACCTTCTGCTGTTGGCCTGACTGTGACTGGAATCCTATCCCAAGACCTTTGAAATCTGAAATTGAAATCAGTCAGTTGCTCGTTGGGGGCTCTCTTGATAGTTGTTAATTGTTCCAGAAGAGACAAATTGTCTCCCTTTTCTCCAAACTGCTCATGAAGTGCAATACACAGCTGATTCCAGTTTGTGATAGAGCTAGCTCCAAGGCTCCTAAACCATTGCAATGCTTTCCCCTTGAATGAAGACGCCAGCAACTTGACAGCCACCACTTCATTTATCTCATGGATTGCACAGACATTAGCAATGTCTTTGACATGATCACCAGGAGTGGTATGATTTTCTCCAGTAAAAAATGGAATGTTCTTCAATGCTGCAATTGGAACTGGATTTTGTGCATTGAGGGCGAGTGGGCTGCTGCCAGTGAAATTGACAAAGGGATTTAGTGGTTGTGCCATTCTGATTGGTCGAAGGACTCTTGAATACTGAATGAAAGGCCGAGTAGGTGGAGGAGTTGAGAGAGTTCTGTTTGGTGGAGATGGAGACCTTTGAATCCTTCTTCCTCTTTGCCTTCTTCTTGGAGATAATTACAGGTATTCAAACAGCACTTCCTCTTCTCCAACTCTTGACCTTGTGATTCTTCTCATAAGCTCTCAGGCCTGCACTGCTGAAACCATTTGATCTTCCTTTTGGAGTCCCCAGATATGCGAATAATAGCTCTTTTCAAGCAAGAAAATTGCAGCAGATGCATATCAACTTTGCTGCAATAAAAATGAGACCTCTAAGTCCCACCAGGTGTGCCAAAACTGTTGATACAAAATCACAGCACCCCTGGATGCAGATCAGGCTTCTAGGTTGATCACTCAGGCATCCAGTGTGATTGCACAACATTGAATCCTTTCTCCAGGTGTGGGACTTGTAAAATGAGAAAGGAATCTCCAGAGAAGGCTGGTTCCTATTCCTCTGTTCAGATGCACACGAAATATGCAGAGGGTTTTCTCAAAAACCTAATCTAATCTTCCAAGGAGACAAGGTAAGAAAATGCATAAAATGAATCTAAGCTAATAGAGGTGATGCACCGAGGAATGAAGAACACCTATTTTGCCAGTAAACACAGACCATTTGAATGTGATATAAGATCATGCACAAATAACGAAACCTGTAGTGAAAGACCAGGAGGATGCAAGATGAACACAGAGAGGGTTGAGAATCATCCACAGACATGTATTCCTTGCTCCAAAGATTGATACAATACACTGCAGAATGCCAAGAGGCAAAGTCATATTACAGTTTCAAATGAGAGGTTTGAACTCCACAAATTCGCCTGATAGGAGAAGAAGGGAGGAGCAAAACAGAAAATGTTCGACCTTTAGAAAGAAGCCCCTCTTACAATATATAGGAAGAATGAGAGAGGGAAGAGAGAGGAAAGTCAGATCTACCCCAACCACTTCTAGGTCACATTTAGTTCATCTCATCATGGCAAAAATGGTGAATCCTGGCAAAACGGCGGACTGTCTAGCAGAATGACGAACTGTCTGTTGTATTAAAGCTGGTTGTTGAACGTCATTTCTGTCTATTATTACATGCCAGAGGCGTTTCTCAATTTTCTCTCTCTAAACTGAACCAAAATGCAAGATGAGCCCGGAATCATGCAGAGAATTTCACCAGCTTTTCATTGATGTAAAGAACGCAAAAATCCGAGCTCTGGATCAAAAGATATGATCGTTTGAAGATTTAGGGCAAAAACGGCCCGAAAACGGATTTTTAAAATTTTCCCGTGCTCTGCTACTAGGATGACACGTGTCAGGCGCTGATTGGCTGAGAAACTCTCTCTCTTCCACCCCTCGGCGGGCTCTCTTTTGAAATTTCCTTATGGGCCCTAGCTGGGACACGTGGCACTATCCCATTGGTTTGGGCTGATCCTTCAAACTCGCCCTTTGACTTTTTGGCCATTTCCTTTGTGACACGTGTCATGATTTGGTTGGTTCTCGGCTCTTTCGTCTCCTTCGCGTCCACCGCGTCCATTTGTCTCGGATGTCCCAGTGCTGCTTGGGACAAAAACTTCCGGTTCGCCCGATTCGGCTGGCTCGCGTCCATTTGTCCCACTTGTCCCTGTGCTTCGCGGGACAAATTCTTCCGGTTCGCCCGATTCAGCCGATTTGCATCCTCACGGCCTAGATGTCCCATTTGCCTCCGGACAGTTTGTTCTCATTTCGGCCGAACCGGCCGGTTCGCGTACTTCGCGTACTTGTGCCCCGTTTGTCCCGGATGAAGACTTGGGCAAATTTTTCCTTCTTTCGGCCGATTCGGGCATTTCGCGTCCTCGCAGCCCAGATGTCACTTTGCTTCACGGGCCGCCTGGAGGCTTTTCGGCCGAACCGCGCCTAGATGTCCCAAATGTCCCGACTGCCCCTAGGACTAGGACTTAGCCATTTTTCATGATTTTTCCTGTTTCAATCTACTTGCCTGGAACTACAAAACTCTGATGCATGTTATCGAAATTTACCCTGGGGGGGTGAAATTTTGACAACAACTACCATCTTAACATGTTGTTTATTACCTTGGATGAGGTATTTGGGTGGAGAAAACTGTGATCCAACAACCGCCATCTAATTTTCTTCCGCATTCAACTTCCTTGGCACCACTTGTAGGTTGATGGCATCAAAAGTCTCCATGAGATCCCACACTCTATGCTTGTAAGCTTTTAAAATCTTGTTCTTGGCCGCACACTTTCCTCTTACTTTGTGGATAACTAGCTCGGTGTCCCCAACCACATAAAAAACTTTTAATGTGTCTTTTTTCCACCAATTATAGTCCATGGATCAAAATTTCATACTTTTCCACATTATTAGAAAATAAAACTGTAATATTTGAGTAAAGAAGAAATTATTACCATATGGAAAAATCAAAACCACACCTACTCTAGCCCCATTTCTGCTTCTAGAACTATCAAAAAATATTTTCCATGGGCCTGAAGCATCATTTATTTCTTTGTGTGATATGGGAAAAACAAAAACTTGTTCATGGATACAATAAGTACCCAAACCAATTTCCTCAGTTGTGTCATAAGGATAAAACTCATAATGTTCTTTGGCCCATTCATTTAATAAAAGATCAAGTACTAAGGAAGGTGGGACTGTCTACTGAATTGAAACCGACTCATTATATTCCTCTTCGTGAACTATGTAATTACAGTTGAGGGGAGAAGGGTCATAAGACTTAACATGATAAAATGAAATTGGATCAGTTTTGATGGTAAATCTTGTGCCATATATGGTCCTTAAGAGCATATGATACCAATCAAGAGATAAATACCCACCCAATTTGTTGTAAAATCTATTAATAATTAGAGGGAAAAGAAATGAGGAAGATCAATAGTTGACATATCTTGAGTGATGGTCAAACTCAGACAAACATGAAGAGTTAAATCAATATTTTTATGACTTCACGGATTTTGAATGTTGAACCATCAAGTTGCAAAACTCCCATAAAAGTTGGATTGTATTCAATGCCTAAAATATCTACTATTTTCTTGGGCATCACGGAAGTACTAGCACCTGAAACTATCATGCAATTATGTACTAGGTGTTTTCCCACAATCAAGGACATATAGAAGGGTGGTGGTTTTTTAGACCTACTTACTACTTTCCATCCTTTGGTTGGCACAAGTTAACTGTGAAATTTGATTTTTGTATAGTTGGTTCAAATTGCGTAAAATTATTCAAGGCTTCTTGTATCCCTCTTACATGGGATAAAAAACACATCCCACATAACCACGTTGAAATTTGTCTTCTTCATTTGCTCGAATTATTTAGAGGGATGTCGATGGATTTATGCATTGAAGGCACATAAGACTCTTTTCTTGCTTGCTTAATTGGTGGAAGTGATGCTCTTGGCTAAGAATTTATTTCTTTTATAGGGAAAAATCACAAAATAGGTCTATTTATTTTCCCATACTTGAGTCTATTGCGGATTATTTTTCTTTGAGAGGCGGACTATTTTGCATTGAAGAGAATGGAACAATGGTTCCCAATTCCCTCTTCTTTGATCTTGTGTTATCCAGAACATAAAGTTACCGTTTGTGTGAGATGTTAGCAGGTTGATTGATTACACAAAACTCATATGGACTGCAAAACATTATATTAGTCTCGAGGGTAGCATCTTGTGCCATTTCCACACTAGGACTTGTCATTTCTGCCAATGGTTCATGTTGATTAAAATATTTTTGCACCATGATAATATGAAATTTTACACCATTTGCACAAGTATTTTGATTATGAGGTTGACTACATAGAAAACACTAGTCAACTTCTTGGGTCACATTGTTTTGTATTAGAACAAGGACCTTACTTGTACTATAGCTGGAAATTTTTGTGCAGGAGGAATTGTTTAAAGGGGCATATTTAGATTAGGGCTTTGAAATCTACCTGATTGATAATTTTTTCCATATCTTTGATTGGGGTTTTGAGTTATCTATTTTTGATAACCTTGATTAAAATTCTAGTTTGAAGGTTTCCCTTGATTAAAAATTAAGTAACCATTTAACCTACCCAGAAGAAGGCTATATGTCAGACTAATGTTTTTAAGAAATCCCCGCACAATGAATTTTGCTAAGGCCGAGAATCTGAATTTTTTCAATTTTCAGACTTCAGAGTTTTTCTCTTTCGGAGTTTTTAAGCTCAATTTTGGAATTTCTTTTGAAGTTTTCCGAAGTCCAAATTTCTGAAAGTCTGAATTTTCAGACTTTCAGGTTTTCAGGTTTCAGAACTTTTTGGCTCATTTCGTCTAAATCCCTCTCGGACTTCCGAAGTCTGAAACTCTGAAAGTCCAAATTTTTGGATTTTCAGGTTTTGGGTTTTCAGAGTTCTCTGAGTCATTTTTAGGATTTGCATGTGAAGTTTTCCGAAGTCTGAATTTCTGAAAGTCTAAATTTTCAGACTTTCAGGTTTTCAGGTTTCAGACTTCTCAATCGCCAATTCATCTTTTGCTTCCCATTTTTTCCGAAGTCTGAAATCCTGAATTTTCAGAATTTTGGGCTTTCAGGTTTCGGAGCTTCAGAAATTCTGAGTGCAATTAATTTCCACCTACCTCCGTATGGATCGGAAATTTACCATTAATGTCAGGATTTCTATATAAACTCAGATTTTTACTTTTTATTTTTACCTGACACTTTCACTCTGACATTTCACTCTCGTAATTTGCGGCGTCTTTTTCAAGGTATGTTTTTTGGTTTTATTTTCTTTTGGTTTAGGTCTTTTTCTTCCTCCTCCCCATTTGGGTTTCCTTTTGTTTTCCCTCTGTGTTTTCTTGTAATGTCTTTCTTTTTCACCATGTTTTGTTGTGTGAGTTTTCTCTAGGTTTTCAAGTATGTTCAGGGGATCTTTTTAGGTCCCTCGTACTTCCTCCTGTTTCTCAATTTCCAACTTGGATTTTTAACATTTATTTTGCAGTTTCCTCCAGATATCATCCTTTCAGACTTATTCAGAAAACTCATCTCGGAGAGTTCTTTCGGCAAATCACAATTGGAGATTTCAGGTTTTCAGAGAATTGGAGATTTCGGGTTTTCAGAGAAGTGGAGATTTTGGGTTTTTGGAGAATTGGAGATTTCAGATTTTTAGAGATTTCAGCTTTCGGGATTTCAAAGAATTGGATATTTCAAGTTTTTAGAGATTTCAGCTTTCAGGTTTTTGAAGAAGTGTTGTTTCGGAGAATTGGAGATTTTAGGTTTTCAGAGAATTGGAGATTTCAGCTTTCAGGATTTCTGAGAATTGGAGATTTCAGGTTTTCAAAGATTTCAGCTTTCGGATTTTCAGAGAACTATTGTTTGGGAGAATTGGAGATTTCAGGTTTTTGGAACCGCTGACTTCGGAAATTTTTTTCAGAGATTTCATTTCGGTGATTCCTTTCAGACTTTTTCGGTTCGGGATTTCAGAGTTTTCTTGCTTTCAGGTTTTCAGAATTTCTGCAACATTCAACTCCCAAAACACAGGTTTTGATGTCTGCCTCCACTTCAAAGGGAAAAGAGAAGATGAAGTACACATTTCTTGGGGTTTCTCCCCAATCCTGCTTGACCTCTGACTTAGGAAATATCGGGGACATCGATCTAGGACAAATTGATCTTCCTGAGTTCTGGGAAAGATTAAAGGCCCCGAACAAAAATCCATGGATGTAGGCCATCTATGACAGTGGTCTTTCCCTTTCCGCTAGTTTTCCCGCATCTGTGCAATGCCCAGAGTTTTTCCTAGCTGCAGTAGCCCACTACGACGAGGACTCTATGTCGATAAGAGATAGCGATGATAAGGTGGTGATCCGTCTGGACCCAGATTTCTTCGAAGACTTGTTTAAACTTCCAGACGTTCAAGATTACGCCACAATCTCACCTGAAATAGTAGTTGAACACTGGGATAAAAAAGAAGAAGTATGCTCAAAAGGTTATGATGAAATCCTACCTGACTAAGAATTTCGCCAAGTTGCCCAAAACTATACATCGATCGGATTTCATTCAGGAAGTCAACGATCTCATTGTGCTTTTAAGCAGAGTTTCAGGTCTTCCTTCTGTAAAGGAATTCCAAGAATGGATGTTCTTGTACATAGCGACTATCAAGAAGAATGATGAGTTTATCCGATGGGGTGAACATATTAGTAGCAACATTCGTTATCAGTTGGGCAAGGTGTCAGAAACTAAAACTTTCTACATGACATCTTTTCTAGTATATGTGGCTACTGCTATGGGAGATTTTGTAGGATTGAATACCAGGGGAGTTTGCAGCACATCCCAAATATACGAGTTTTATCCCCAACTTACTCTGGATGAGGGGAGAAAGCACTTCCGAAGAATCAACAATGCTTTCTTCATTGTTTTCCTCTATCACTTCGACAAAGAGCTATATAATCGGAGGGTTTCTGATGAGGCTTTCCAAGAGGTGTGAGAATGGGGAGAAATCTACTTTCAATTTCCCACATTCACCTACATTCAGATTCCAGGTTTCATAGGTGCCCCAAGCAAGTTGCCAAGGTGCCCTACTGACAAATGGGTTCTTCTGGAATTGGTTTAGCAGTTGTTGGATTACCATAAAATCCAAAATAAGCATCACAAGGTGGGAATGCATTTCCCTATTTCAATTGGTAGGTATTCTTTCCCAAATATCCACAAGGCAAAGAATGTGGATGCAGAAATGGCTGAGGTAACCCTACAGACCTTCCATCCGTGAACTAATTTTGACTATTGGGGTAAGTTCGGGGAGACAGGTAAGTCCAGTGCTCATGTGCCCCAATTAGAAGATATATGGTTTCATTGTCGGGATGAGTACATCGTGCCGCAAAGGGATTATGAGAGGTTAACTCTTGATGAAGTGTGCCAGTTTAGATTGGCTGATGTTCCAAAGGACTTGCAGGATAGTGATGAGGTCCTAGATTCATCATAAAGAATGATAATGTTGCTAATCAACCACTGCCATGGATTGATTGGTATGTGGAAGAATGCAGTAATACTAAAGAAAGGGCGGGACCCATTCTAAAGAGAACTTATAGTTGGTTGGCCACCTTGGGAATCTCACCCAAAGGGGAAAATCAACCTACAAATATAGGGTCTACATCAAGCAGTAAACCAACCAACACCCACAAAAGGCAAGAGGTCGACTCAAAGGGTTCCTACCATTCCAAAGAAGATCTCATTTGTGGTTGGTGGCTCATCTCTTTCTAGGTCTGTTGCTCCCAAGATTACAACATCTACAGTGCCAGTTACAAAGGTAGTTGAAGTGAGTGACTCTCCTAGTATCATTCAGGATCCATCCCATCTTCCCCTTCCTCCATTATCACTTCCAATATCAGTTCCTTCCACTTCTACCATCATTTCTTCCTTCCCATCCCCTTCCATGGCCCAGGTATTTTTGTCACTTCCAGTTCTATCAGCTGGGGAAAATATTGGGTCACCCATTTCCTCTTCACTTCCTTTGACACTCCCATTTTCTTCAATTTCAACCCCCAACATTGCTTTGTCAATTCCTATGACTGTCCTCACACCCACACCTCCCATCATTGCTACCTCTGCTCAGATATCAGTTGGCATTTCTAGTGATCTTTCTCTAACTGATACTTCAGGTATTGGATCTGCTACTCCATCTTCCTTGGCTCTAGCCATACAAGAGTGGTTGTTTAGATAGACTCCTAAGAAAAAGAAAAAGGTTCCTCTAGGAGATGTGATAGATCTTAGTATATTGGAATCCATGCCCAAAAAATAAGCCAAGAGACTAAGAACCGTATCAAGTCTGACGGTTAATCCATCTGGAGAGCGTGTGATAGAAGTGGCTACCCCTGTTGAGGGGAAAACTAAAGAAACCATCACAGCAACAGACTACCGGATCTCAAAGTTCTCATTGGGGAAGGCTACTCATGAAGGAGCCAAACAGGATGTACACACTGCTCTTGGGGCCCTTTTGGAGAAATACGACAAAGATAAGGCCACCAAGGATGAGCTTAAGGCCAAAGTCGATCAGCTCACTGCACTGTTGCGTAGAGTAACCCAGCCCACTCCATCCACTGACATCTCAACTACTACGGCCATGAAAATTTCATCTACAATTGATGATATTTCCTATCATGAGCTCGAGAAGCTAGGCCAGAAAGGGAGAACAGTGAATGGATGGATGGAAAGGATCTTACAGGAGGCCAATCCTTTGATTAAGGAAGCCGTTGAGATTTATACTGATTTACAGGTTGCAAAAACCACTATTGCTAAGATGGATGAATCTTTCTCTGAAGATAATAATAACTTAAACTTAACTTTGGCAACATGGAGTGACATTAGAGAAGAAGATTCTGATTTACTTCTGTAGGAAGAGGTAATTGATGATGCCTCTAAATTGTTTGAATATCAAAAGGCTATGGAATTCTGGTGTCAGGTGCTACAAGATCTGATTAAGAAATTGGAGGAGAAGCGAGTGGAGATTACAGATGCCCTCAATGATATCTCAGAGGAGTTTGACAATGCCAACTGCAAGTTCTTCAATGAAAATATTGATGCTCTTCCCGAGGACCAGATTAAGGAAAATTTCAAAGATTTGGTGAAGCGGGATGATGATGTTGTGAAGACTTTCAATAGTGACTCCATTGATCGACTGGTTCTATGTCATAATTTCATAGGGAGACTAAGGAAAGTCACAAATAAGCTTCGAAGGTTTCCAGCCAGGATCATGAAAGAAATTGAGACAACAGACGTAGTAAATCACTATGCGTGTGGACCTGGAGATGAAGAAACTCAGGGTGTTGTCAAGTGCTTCTTCGAGTACAGACATCGAATGGCTGTATGGGAGGAAGGACAACAAAAAATTGTAGAGAAAGGAGATGCAGGTGAATCAGGCCAAAGCTGAGCGGCCATGAAAGGACAGGTTCAAGCTCCAGAATCAGTCAAAGTTGCAGGGTTGACTTGGTCAACTTTTTGCAACAAATTTGCTATTTTTATGGGAGCCTGTTCCCTTTCATTAATGACATTACTATTTTTAGTTAAGGTTAGTTAAAGGCCCAGCTGTAATGGCTCAGCCTAGGAACTTATAAATAGTGGAATGCTTCCATTATTTGATATATACATATTTTTAGAGATTTCTGGTGAAGTTGCTCTTCAAGCTTGGAAGAGTGCTTTCAGAGTTTTGTTGAAACCTTTTAATTATATTCAGAGTTTCCTTGCACTTGAAGATCTATTTTATTGTGTTGAATGATTAGTCATTGTATGCTTTGTGAATGAAATTCCTTGGCATTATTGATTAATTTACCTTTATTCCAGATTATTTGTTTCATATTGTGAAAGGAATAGTGTGATTACCTTTCATCAGCTGTGAGAAACCATTTTCCTTCTGTTGATTAAAAGTTGCATTATTATTATCACTTAAGTGGATGCTTGACATGTGCTTGTGATTATCCTCTTGATAAAATTATCTGTGTATCAAATCAAAGCTCATCTTTTCTATTTGTGTATGTTTAAAGTTTAACAGAGGAACGTCTGCCATTGGTTTGTGGTATTTTTGTACCCTTTCTAGTTGCTAAAGGTGAAGGTGGTCAATGATGCAAACCTTATTCCCACATTAACCCTTCCAGATGTTGAATGTTTCCCAAATTGGTGCATCACCACTTCTAGTTTAAGTTTTATTCCTTGCAAATCTCTCTCCCTAATCCCATGAAATGTTAGTATAGGTTTAGTTAGCCATTTTTCTTGCATTAGAGGTAGTGTTGTGTTTAGTTTAGGAAGAGGAAGTCAGGCCTTCTCCAGAGGTTCACCTCGAGCCCAAGTCCCACAACTTGAGAGGTGATCCCATGTGTCCCAATCACACCGAATGTCATGATTAATTCCCAGGCCATTCGAGGGGTGCAGTGATTTGGTGACAACATTTTTTGGCATGCCTGGTGGGACAGAGTTGGTACCTCTCTTCTCATTCCATTGACACAAGGTACCTGGCGACTCCATCTCTCTGGATTTCAAATTTCAGTACATCAACTCATGCAAAGGATTCACACAAGAGCTTCTTTAAGGTGAGACAATTGTGATCATACAGAGCTTTCTTTGTCTCCCCCAAGGAGAAGGGGAAGAAACCTTTCAGTACCATCAACTGCTGCTTTACCTCATAGAGGGCATTCAACTCCTCCTGAAAGACATCTTCCTTCACCAAGACACAACCAGCTTTTGAACGTCATGGCAGCCAATGCTTGTCCTCCTTTCAATACCAGCAGTCCTTTGTTGTTAGCACAAAGAGATGCCATACTAGCAGAAGCCTTGAAAATTTTACCATTTTATAATGGAGAGACTAATGTTTCACCTTGTGAGCACATACTGGATGTAGCCAGCATCTGCGTGGTACACAGTATCACAGAGGATAACGTAGCAGTTTGAATCCTTGCTACCTCATTCAAAGGGAGAGCACTTCAATGGTTCCAGAGTTTAACTGTTGGATCTGTTACCACTTGGAATGAGTTAGGCACGAAGTTGTGTAAGCAGTTCGAAGACAAAAGTGATAATCTCTCACTTGTAGAACAATTTCATACTATCAAGCGGTCTCCTCAAGAGTATATGAGTGATTTCAACCTCCATTTTGATAAGACTTGGAAATGGATCCCGGCACTTGTAAGGCCATCCCTAGATAGCACATTTTTATATTACTTACGGGCATTGAATAGTGATGTCGCCATCATGATTCAATCCATGGGGGGAACCATTATCCCTGATGCTTATGAAATCACTGTACGAGCTGAAAATTACTTAATTCAAGTAGGTAAAATTGCTCCTAGACCTCCCATACCTGTTTTTGCAGAGCTTGCAGTCCAACAGCCAGTCATTGCCCCAGTTCCAGAAGCTTCTACTGTGATAGCTACGCATGCGTCCAATCCCTCAAATGACCTGGCTGAGGTGAAGTCATTGTTACAAACTTTCGGGAATGAACTCGTAGCAATGAAGAGGCAGTAGCAGTCCCAATATACTCACCCCTTCCAATCCCAGTATCAAGCAAATCATCCTCCATTTCAAGGAAATGGTCAGCCACAGAGCCAAGCCATAACCCAAGCTACAAATGTGAAGCCTTTAAATTTTCAGAACCCTTCTACTGCCAGTTCTTCCAGAGCTATAGTCCCGGTCCAGAACAACCTCATCCAAGACTATGAATGGTGCTACCCTTGTTCTCAGCCCCATAATCAGAATCTCTGCCCAAATGGAGTTTTAAGTCAAGCCCTTATGGTCCAAAGTATATCAGCTCTACCTGAATCATCTGCTGAGCCATCTACTTCCGAAAGTCAAGACCAACCTCCAGATGAAACCACACTACTAAATTGGCAAGCATAAGACTTTTTTGGTTTAAATACTGATGCCTCCACTGTAGCATCCAACACACGTTCCAAGAAAAGGGAAATAGATACACAATCTTCCAATACTGACTAGGCATCTACTTCTCAGTCCCCAACACAAGTACCAGATGGTAAAGACATGAAAAAGAAATCATCAGAAATATCCGTTGATCAGTCTACAAAGAAAGATGGAACTTCAAGTATCACGATGCCTAATAAGCATTATCCAAAGGAGGACCCCAATGCCCCAAAAGGCATTAGCAAAGTGGGAGCAATTCCATTCAGCATTGTGGAGCAAATGAAGAAAACCAATTTGAGTGTCACAATGTGGGATGCACTCTCGATTCCTTCTCAAAGGAACTTGCTACGAGAGGCTTTGAATAGTTTTTGGCACTACTAACTGATCATCAGGTCAAGAAGTAGCAATGGCAACCAGCTTATGCCAACCCGAGACGAAGATACATGCTAAGACCAACAAGCCCCCACCATTTTATATCTCACTGATTATTGGTGAGCATTTGGTGCACAATTGTATGATCAATTATGGAGCCAGCAGTTTTGTAATGCCTAAATAGGTCACAGATGTACTACAAATTCCATATACTCCAATTACAAGAGGGGTTGTTCAACTTGATGGTACTGCAGTCCAAACTGTGGGGGTCATTAAAGGGCTTCAACTTACTATCCACGCATGTCCTAGCTTGACATTTACACAGGACATATCTGTCATTGATCTTCCTCCCCTCTTTTCCATTTGTTTATCATGGGATTTCACCACAAAAATGGGTGGTTATTTGTCATCAGACTAGTCGCATATGATCCTGAGGACCAGGTATGGAACTAAGGTAACTATAAGGGTAGAACCAATCTGTCACAATCACGTGGAACCTTACACATCCAAACCCATAGAAAGTAATTATGCCATTTGTGACCATGAAGATGAGAATGTGGATCATGAACCAACTACTCTTGTAGAGGAGGTGCCTGATACAGTGCTTGATGAGGTAAGTATAGACCATAAATACGACCGTATGCCAATTTATTGGCTAACGAAGAATCTAGTTTGTTGTTTTTGGATGAGACTGGATTGGGAACTTATTATATACATGAAGAAGGTACAATCGTGCCTCAGTTGGTTAAGACACCCAATGATTCCGAAGGACTGTGGCATCTATTCTTTGATGGTTCAAGGAGTAAAAATGGATCTGGTGCAGGAGTCATGTTAATTTCTCCAGGAGAAGATAAATATTTCTCATCTTTTCGATTGCAGTTCAGCTGTACTAATAATGTCACTGAGTATGAGGCTCTTATACAAGGGTTGCAGCTGGCCCAACAAAGAGGAATCAAATCCCTAATCATTTTTGGTGATAACGAATTGGTAGTTCATCAAGTAACAGCTCGTAGTGCATCAAAGAATGATCTCTTAAGATCATATAAGAATCGAGTTTGGGACCTAATAGAGGAGTTTGAAGCTTTCAGAATTCGTGTAGTTCCTAGAAATCAAAATCAAGATGCTGACAAGCTTGCTACAATCAGATCTCAATATGATATACCTGTGGACCTCATAAAGGAAGGGCAGCAAACAATCAAAATGGTTATTCCCTGCAGTACTAGACAATGTAAGCAGTTGGCAGGTTTTCGATAGTGATGAACAGATTGTTCTTTTTCTACAACAAGAAGCAGAGTTTGCTGCCAAACACCAAGGTAAATTGCAGGAATCCTATGGTGACCAGGTCATTCAGTTGAAAGGAAACAAATTTCCAAAAGGCTTGGTCACGCTTGAATCTATCTTCAATTCAGATGACCAGGCCAAACGACAAAGCACGAATATGGTGGTCAATGAAGAAGATTTTGAGGAAGTTGAGGTGGCTAGCAAGAAATTTTTAAAGATTGGTAAGGTATGCACTGCTCAGGAAAAGGAAGCTTTCATTGAATTGTGTCGAGAATATCATGATATTTTTGCATGGAGCTACAAAGACCTACGTGGTTTTGACCCAGGCCTAGCTCAACACACGATTGAACTGGATCCAAACTCTAAGCCAGTTCATCAAAAACAAAGGCCAATCAATCCCAAGATTGAGCCACTAATGAGGAAAGAGCTAACCAAGCTTATCGAATCCTGCATAATTTTTCCCATCAAGCATTCATCATGGGTAGCTAATCTAGTGCCCGTAAGGAAAAAGAACAGAGAGATTCGGCTTTGTGTAGATTTCAGGGATTTGAACCATGCCTCATTAAAGGATCATTACCCTCTTCCGTCAATGGAATAGATCCTCCAGATAGTGGCAGGAGCTCAAAGGTTTTCTCTATTGGATGGCTATTCAGGGTACAATCAGATTCTGGTCCAAGAATCTGATCAATTCAAAATGGCTTTCACCACTAAGTGGGGCACGTATGCATACAACAAAATGCCTTTCAGATTGTCCAATGCAGGGGCTACTTTTCAAAGATCCATGGACATGGCATTTAAAGGAATCATCAATGATATGATCTTGGTTTACCTTGATGATATAACTGTCTATTCTAGACATGCCAAAGATCATATTACGCATCTAAGAAAAGTGTTTGGAAGGTGTAGAGAGTTTGGGGTCTCACTAAACCCTAAAAAATGCATTTTTTTAGTTCAAGAAGGCAAGTTATTGGGACATATTGTTTCAGCTAAAGGACTCTCAATCGACCCAGCCAGGATTCAGTCAATTTTGTCTCTATCCCTCCTAAGTCACAAGAAAGGTCTCCAGAGTTTCCTGGGAACTATAAACTTTGTTCGGAGATTCATTCCCCAATTTGCAGTGTTAGCCAAACCACTGACGGCCATGCTTAAAAAGAACATTCCTTTCTCTTGGAAAAAGGAAGGGAGAGAAAGCTTTGAGGCTATCAAAACTGCTATTTCCCAAGCTCCTACGCTGGTAAACCCCCGGTTTGACAAGGATTTTATTCTTTATGCTTTCGCAAGTCATGAGAGTATTTCAGGTATCCTCACTCAGCAGAATGATGATCTGATGGAGCAACCAATTGCCTTCTTCAGTCAGTCTCTCAAGGAATATGAGCTCAATTATTCTTTCGTCAAAAAATAGGTCTTTGCAGTCATTCGATCTCTTAAAAAAATTCAGGCACATGTTGTCCAACAACAAGGTACACTTAATGGTTTCTCATCCTGGCGTTAAAGAGTTTTTGTTGAATAAGGAGATGAATGAGAAATGTGTTGGGTGGATCACAAAAGTAATGGAGTATGATGTACACATTAAAGTCACTAAACTTGTCAGAGGCAAGGGATTATGCCAGTAGTTGGCTGTAGACATGGAAATTAAGGATGATAAGGATATTGCGCTCTTCAATATTGATGAAGGAAATTATTAGATTGATTGGTTAACTAAGATGGAAAATTTCCTCCTCTCAGGAACGTATCCTCCAAATATGGATAAGATTCAACGATGTACTTTCCGTCTCCGGTCTATTACATATGTTATGGTAGATGGCTTTCTTTTCCAAAAGGATTTGAATGATGTTCTTTTACGTTGCTTCAAACTAGAGCATGTGAACAAGATATAAGAGGAGTTCCACAATGGGCTGTCAGGAGGACATTACTCGGCACGAAAAATTGCTACCAAGATCATGCGAGCTGGTTACTACTAGCGAGACTTGTTCAAAGATGCCCATTTTTTGGTAAGGAAATGTAAGGAGTGTGCTCTTTTTGTAGGCAAACAGAAGTTGGCAGCCCTCCCATTGCATCCCGTTCAAGTGGATCAACCCTTTGTTCAATGGATTTTATTGGTATGATCAATCCTCCATCCAGTGAAGGACATAAATGGGTCCTCACTGTGATAGATTATTTCACCCATTAGATAGAAGTGGTGGCTTTGAAGGAGAGCAATGAAAAAGTTGTCCTTGAAATCTCGGAGAGTATCATGACAAGGATCAGTGTTCCATTTACTGTTATCTCTGACAATGCAATGGTGTTCCTCGAGATGAAAATAAATGAATGGGTTGTCAAGAACGGGGTCTATCTCAAGACTTCATCTAACTACTATCCACATGGAAATGGGTTGGTTGAATCCAGCAATAAGAACCTGATAAGGATCATCAAGCGCATGATGGAGGCCAACAAAAGGACCTGACATACACAACTTAAGGTTTCTCTGTGGGTAGATCGAATAACACCTAAAAAGGCCATTGGGGTTTCACCTTTCATGTTTGTATATGGAAGGGAGGCAAAGTTGCCACTTTCCTTGGAAATACCTTCCTTGGATTTGACTTATCGGCTTGAAGTTATGGAGGATGAGGCCTTAATAGTGAGGTTTTCAGAACTCATGGAACTAGAGGAGATTCAAAACACTACCATGAATACATTGATAGAACATTAGGCTCAGGTCAAGAAATAATTTGACAGGAAAGCCTCTGAAAGGTTGTTCAGGGAAGGGGATTTGGTTCTAAAATGGGATGAAGATCGCGCCAAACCAGGAAAGCACGCCAAGTTCGATGCTCTCTGGAGCAGACCCTATGTTGTTACAAGCTACAAAGAGGCAAATTCCTTTTGCCTATCCAGACTCAATGGAGAAGAATTGCCCATTCATGTGAATGGGAACACCTCAAAGCCTGCTTGTGAGGAGTTTCCACCATGTACAATTTTTTTTGTTTTCCTCCAAGTGCTCTACACATTGTTTTGTTTGTCTTTTCTTTTGTTTGCATTTTTTCAGTTTTGGTTTTGGTTTTTAGACTTCCTTGCCCAATGTTTTGCTTAAGGCTACTGGTCTAAAAGCTTAACAGGCAAGCTTTCCTTGGATATCACCAAAAATGTTAACCATTTAACCTACCCAGAAAGACTAATGTTTTTAAGAAGTCCCCGCACAATGAATTTTGCTAAGGCTAACAATTTGAAAAAAAATCATTTTTTGAACTTCGGAGGTTTTTCTCTTTCGGAGTTTTTAAGCTCAATTTCAGAATTTCTTTTGAAGTTTTCCGAAGTCTGAATTTCTGAAAGTCTGAATTTTTAGACTTTCAGGTTTTTGGGTTTTGGAACTTTTTGGCTCATTTTGTCTAAATCCCTCTCAGACTTCCGAAGTCCGAAACTTCGAAATCTGAATTTTCACATTTTCAAGTTTTAGGTTTTTAGAGTTCTCCGAGTCATTTTTAGGATTCGCATGTGAAGTTTTCTGAAGTCTGAATTTCTGAAAGTCTGAATTTTTGGACTTTCAATTTTTCAGGTTTCAGGCTTCTCAATTGCCAATTCATCTTTTGCTTCCCATTTTTTCCAAAGTCTAAAATCTCAAATTTTAAGAATTTCAGGCTTTCAAGTTTCGGAGCTTTAGAAATTCTGAGCGCAATTAATTTTCACCTACCTCCGTACGAATCAGAAATTTACCATTAATGCTGGGATTTCTATATAAGCTCATGTTTTTACTTTTTATTTTTACCTAACACTTTCACATGTTTGCTCTGCCATTTCACTCTCGTACTTTGCAGCATCTTTTTCAAGGTATGTTTTTTGGTTTTATTTTCTTTTGGTTTAGGTATTTTTCTTCCTCCTTCTCCCCATTTGGGTTTCCTTTTGTTTTCCCTCTGTGTTTTCTTGTAATGTCTTTCTTTTTCACCTTGTTTTGTTGTGTAAGTTTTTGCAATGAAATTACTAGTATAATTCAGATTATGAGCAGCAATATAACACCAAATAACACAATATTTTAGAATAATGATCTCAATATGCAATTAGAATAGCTTCGCCACTTCGAGGGGGCAACCTCTAAACCATATAATAAGACTCAAATGCTCAAATGATAATGAAATACTACCTACAATATATATATATATATATATATATATATATATATATATATATATATATATAATTCATATGTTATGGCCATCACCCAGGCTGACCTATTAAGCATGAGAAAGTATAAATGATATAATAAAATGATATGGTAAGCCACAAGTCTGCTACTCATATCCTAATACAAGCTATAGGTTAACAACGTAGCATGCCCTTCCCCTTCAAACCAACATAGTCCTCAATGTTGAATAATCCTGGATGTTGCTGTAGAAAACCTTCATCCTCCCAGGTTACATCTTCTATGCTCAGATTCTTCCGCTTGATCAGATATTCCTTAATGTCTTTGGTTCTCAACCTCTTAGTACGTGTTTGCAGAATCTTCTTTGGCTCCAAAATGATTCTTCCTTCCTCGTCAAGTTCTAGTAACTCTGTATGGGATTCAAATTTCTATCCAATAACCTTCTTCAGGAAGGAAACATGGAATACTAGGTGTATGTGTGAAGATGGAGGCAACTCTAGTTTATAAGCAACACTGCCAATTTTCTATAGAACCTGATAAGGGTCATAGTATTTAGGAGCAAGTTTGTTGTCCTTTTTTTATTGCTTTAGAGACATTTGTTTGTAAGGATGGAGACATACAAAAACCGAGTCACCAATTTCAAAATGTCTTTCACTGCGATGTTGATCTGCTTGTTATTTCATCATGTTTTGTGCTAATGCTAAATTCTCCTTCAAACTAGCAAAAACCTGTTGTTGATGTTGAATGTGTTCCTCAACATCTCTGACCTTAGTTTGCACCCTCAAGGAGGAAGTGATAGAAGGTGGATGGTAACCATATAATGCTAAAAATGGTGTCATTTGAGAAGAGGTATGAAAAGATGTGTTATACTGCCATTCTGTAAGTGGTAGCCATTTAATCCATCTTTCCTGCTTATCTGATACAAAACAACGTAGATACCCCTCTAAGCATTTGTTGACCACTTCCATTTGCCCATTAGTTTGAGGATGATAAGATGCATTGTGAGCTAACTAAGTACCCAAACATGAAAATAATTCCGTCTAAAAATTACTTGTAAAAATAGGATCACAATCACTTACAATTATCTTTGGGGTTCAATGTAGCCTTTGAACTGTCTCCAAAAAAATAGCTGTAACTGTACTAGCTACAAATGGATGCGATAGGGCACAAAAATGGGCATATTTTGTGAGCCTATCCACAATCACGAAGATAACATTCTTACCCTCTGAACAAGGCAATTTGGTGATGAAATTCATGGAGACCTCCTCCCATCTCTAGCTAGGAATTGGTAAGGGTTGCAATAGACCTATGTTAGGAATTAATTATATCTAATGCGGAATAATTCCTCAGAATCACAATAATAAGAAGTATGAATAGAATTACAGAAATGAAATATGCACAACATGAAGACAATATTTAACGTGGTTCACCCAATGTGGGCTACATCCACCAAGAACACTTGCCCAAATTTTATTACAAGCCAACAGTCTTCACAGTTACAATAATCAAATCTTGTTTGGAGCTGCGCTCAACAAACCCTCCTGAATTTACACTTGAATTCACACACACTATTCACCTTCACAAAACACACCCATATAAATCCTATTGTATGTCCATCTATTTATAAGTACATCAATAGGTAGCCGAAGAGGCAGTTTTACAAAACAATGGGTACCGAAAAACCATGGGCCCAAAAATAGCCCATAATGGTTACCCATTACCCATGGGTTAATAAACCACCCATGAAAAATTGCTTAGGGGGCTTCACCCCTCGAACCCCCTTGACTCGCTCACCGGCAAGCGGGACCGCCGTAAAAATATCCGAGTGTAACACATGGAAGGTGTACCAAACTCTAACATGAAAACAGGCTCCACAAACATAACAACCTAGTGTCTTAATTGTTTCCCCTTTGTTCTATTGGCACACTAAACACTCTGATACAAAATTTTGTACATCCCCCTTGAGTCCTTCCCAAAATAATTCTCTTTTTATTCTATGATATGTCTTCAAAAACCCAGAGTGTCCTCCAACAGGTGAGGCATGTAGCTCTACAAGAATCTTATGCTTCAACTCAGAATCTTTACTCAAGTATAACCTGTCCTTGTACCATAGGGCATTACCTTTCCACTCAAATTTGTTAGATTTCATAGATCCTTGCTTGATATTTTGTATTAGAGATTGTGTATCCTTGTCTTGATCCCATTCCAATCTTGCTTCATCCACCCAATCGATCGTCAACATGGACATTCCACATCATAAGGCATATGCAGATGTATCCCTTCTAGATAACGCATCAGCTACTACATTTTCTTTACCCTTTTTGTATATGATTTCAAAATCATAACCCAACATTTTTGTTACCCACTTTTGTTGTTCCTCAGATGATAACCTTTGCTCCAAAAAGTATTTGAGACTATCGTGATTAGTTTTTACCTTGAAGTGTCTACCCATGAGATAGGGCCTCCATCACTTGACTGCATGAAGAATAGCCATCATTTCTCTCTCATAGATAAGTTTTAGCAGATCTTTTCCTTTGAATTGGTGACTCTCAAATGTAATTGGTCTTCCTTCTTGCATTAGAACTGCTCTCAATCCTGATCTTGAAGCGTCACATTCAACAATGAAGGTTTTTGTGAAGTTCGGAGTAGCCAAAACTGGGGTGCTGCACAAGGCTTCCTTCAGCTACTCAAAGGATTTAGTGGCTAAGTATGTCCAATGGAAGGCATCCTTCTTTAGCAATGCAGTGAGTGGGGTTGCTATTCTACCATATCCCCGCACAAATCTTTTGTAGTACCCTGTTAGTCCTAGGAACCCATGAATATTTTTGAGAGTTTTGGGCCTTGGCCATTCCACCATAGCTTTGATCTTCTAAGGATCAAATTTGACGCCTTCATGGGATACAATGTGACCCAAGTATTCTACCTCTTGTACACCAAAATAACATTTAGATGGCTTTTCATAGAGAGTATGTTTCTCCAAAACTTCCAACACTTTATTTACATGTTGTAAGTGTTCTTCCCATGTCTTACTGTAAATCAATATGTCATCAAAGAAAACTAATACAAATTTCCTTTAAAATGGCTTAAAAATAGTGTTCATCAAGCTTTGATAGGTTAAAGGCACATTTGTAAGACCAAAAGGCATTACCAAAAACTCATAATGGCCCTCATGAGTCCTGAAAGCCATTTTATGAACATCTTCCTCTTTTATTCTAATTTGATGGTACCCCAAACGAAGATCTAATTTTGTGAAATAAATAGCACCATGCAATTCATCAAGTAAATCATCAATTACTGGAATAGGAAACTTATCTTTGATGGTGTACTTGATGATTTCTCGGTAATCTAGACACATCCTCCATGTTTCATCCTTCTTATGTACCATGACCACTGGTGAAGAATATGCACTCTGGCTAGGCCTGATGATACCTGCCTTCAACATTTCCTAAACCATTTTCTCG
Organism: Taxus chinensis; assembly: GCA_019776745.2. Classification (NCBI taxonomy): domain Eukaryota; kingdom Viridiplantae; phylum Streptophyta; class Pinopsida; order Cupressales; family Taxaceae; genus Taxus; species Taxus chinensis. The sequence goes on from CM034146.1 coordinate 238,862,604, forward strand.
ATCTCACTTTTCTGGGAATATGGGTATCTGTATGGTCTGATGTTAGGTGTTTGGCTCCCTAGAATCAATTGAATGGCATGATCATGATCCCTAACTGGTGGTAGTCCCTTTGGAATTGCATAAAAAACAGATGAGTGAGCATCAACAATCTTCTGAAGATTGGGTGGCATTGAAGACTCTGTATTTTGTACTTCTATGGAAAATAACTTTGCTATAAATCCATCTACTCCTTTTCTGAGAACCTTCTGCATCTGATGAGATCTAATAATATGTGGAGACTTAGCTACCATCCCATTCAATTGTATTGTCCTTCCATCTGAATGAAATTGCATGAACAATTCTTGGAAATTCATCTCTATAGTACCTAAGGTTGTGAGCCATTGGACACCCAAAACAATATCTGCCCCTCCCATAGAAATAAAAAACATAGGTGAGTCTAACATGTAGTCTCCCATGGAAAGCTTGATACTACGGCACTTTCTTGTGCACTTGACTTTCCCACCATCCGCAATCATAACTTACATTTCTAGAGCTGGGTAAATAAAACAATTTAGGCTGGCAGCTAACTTACTATTTATGAAGTTATGAGTACTCCTTGAGTCAATCAACACTGTCACCTTCTGTATTTTGATATAGCCAATACCCTTGAGTGTTTGAGGAGTACTAATACTTGACAATGCATGGAAATAAATTGTAGGTTGGTGACCCTCTACTTCCTCTTCTACTAGTTCCTCAACCTCTCCTATAATTTCAGCATCCTCATCATCCTCATTACCTCCGTCAATATAGAAAAACTTATTCTCAGCACATTTGTGTCCTGATCCATATTTGCTATCACAGTTAAAACATAATCCTTTTGCTCTCTTTTCTTCCATTTGTTGAGGAGTCAATCTAATTGGCCTAGAAAATGAAGGGGAAGAGATACTACGGTCTTTGGTGTTAATGAAAGGTGACCTCCTACTACAAAGAACTTTTTTCCTCTACTCGACGTGCCATGATAATAGAATCAGAAAGCTTGAGTGTATTAAACATACGTACCTCATGCTCAATGTGGTCCTTAAGACCCCCAAGAAATAGGTCATTAAGATTCTCTTCTAGTATATTCTCCACCCTTAAGGATAGGTTCTGGAATTAATGCATGTAATCTTTTATTGATCCTGTTTGTCGTAACTTTGCTAATTGACTAAAGTAGTTCCTTGAAACACTGGAACTATAGTGCAATTGCAACTCCTCAGTAAAAATTGTCCAAGTGACACCGAGACCATTCTTTTGCCTCTGAGCACATAACCATCGATAGGTAAACGAATTGGTCTGGTTCAAGATACAGGGATGCCAATGTCACCTTTTGTCCTGATGGTGTTTGATGTAGCTCAAAGAAGTTCTCCATTTTATTTATCCAATTCAGGGGATCTTTACCATCAAATTTTTGCATATCCACTTTTGGCATCATGTTCTGTGGTTACGAATAAGTTGGATTCTGATTAGGCTGGAAAAGTGATCCAACATGGTTATTTTGTCCATGATTTTGAACTGAAGATCCTCCTTGGTTGATATGGGATGGATTTGGGCCATACTGTTTACCCTTTACATGTTGCATGATATCATCCAACCGATGATTGATTTGGGTTATGTCTCCTTTAGAGGCCATCTCAGATTGTACATTTCATAGCTCATACTCAAGTTGGCTCACCTTATGATCAACTAAAGTAAACCCTAGTGCTGAGGAATCTGTATTTACCCCTTTTAAATCCATCTCTTTAATCACAATCTCATCTTTATCTATGGTTTTACCCAGAGTAACTAGATTCTTTTTTTCTCTTGTGGAAGGCCCCACCATGATATCAAACCTTAGGGTTTAGGGTTTTGATACAAATTCAGCTGAACAGAAAAAAAACACAAAGAAGATACTAATACTATTTTTTAGAGAGATTTCTGAAAATGTAAAGAACTTGAAAAAATTCCACAATTTGCACCCTAGGGAGCGATTTTATGAAAAACCCTAAATTTGTAATAACTTGTGCAAAATAAATAAATAAAGTCTGAAATTTTCAAGAAACCTTACTTCAAATGTTTTGCAACTCTGGTAAAAATATCTCCCACCAATTCATTCTGGTTCAAAATATATTGTGGAAACAAAAAATTAGGGATTTTTCCCTAATTTTGGCCCAAATCAAAACTCTGATACCACTTGTAATGAAATTACTAGTATAATTCAGATTATGAGCAGCAATATAACACTAAATAACACAATATTTCATAATAATGATCTCAATATGCAATTATAATAGCTTTGCCACTTCGAGGGGGCAACCTCCAAACCATATAATAAGACTCAAATGCTCAAATGATAATGAACTACTACCTACAATCCCTTATATATACTATTCATATGCTATGGCCATCACCAAGGCCGACCTATTAAGCATGAGAAAGTATAAATGATATAATAAAATGATATGGTAAGCCACAAGTCGGCTACTCATATCCTAATACAAGCAATAGGTTAAGGGCATAGTAGTTTTCTCCAAGTTTTCAAGTATGTTCAGGGGATCTTTTTAGGTCCCTCATACTTCCTCCTATTTCTCAATTTCCAACTTGGCTTTTTAACAATTATTTTGCAGTTTCCTCCAGATATCATCCTTTCAGAGTTATTTAGAAAACTCATCTCGGAGAGTTCTTTCAGCAAATCACAATTGGAAATTTCGAGTTTTCAGAGAATTGGAGATTTCAGGATTTTAGAGAATTGGAGATTTCAGGTTTTTAAAGAATTGGAGATTTTAGGTTTCGAAGATTTCGGCTTCGAGATTTCAAAGAATTGGAGATTTCAGATTTTCAAAGATTTTGGCTTTCAAGTTTTCAAAGAACTGTTGTTTCAGAGAATTGGATATTTCAGGTTTTCAGAGAGTTGGAGATTTTAGGTTTTCAGAGATTTCAGCTTTCGGGATTTCAGAGAATTGGAGATTTCAAGTTTTCAGAGATTTTGGATTTCAGGTTTTCAGAGAACTGTTGTTTTAGAGAATTGGAGATTTTGGGTTTTCGGAACCGTTGACTTCGGAATTTCATTTCGAAGATTTATTTCAGTGATTCCTTTCGAACTTTTTTGGTGCGGGATTTCTGAGTTTTCTTGCTTTCAAGTTTTCAAAATTTCTGCAACATTCAACTCCCGAAACACAGGATTTGATGTCTACCTCCACTTTAAAGGGAAAAGAGAAGATGAAGTACATATTTCTTGGGGTTTCCCCCCAATCCTGCTTGACCTCTGACTTAGGAAGTATCAGGGACACCGATCTAGGACAAATTGATCTTCCTGAGTTTTGGGAAAGATTAAAGGCCCCAAACAAAAATCCATCGATGCAGGCCATCTACGACAGTGATCGTTCCCTTCCCGCCAGTTTTCCCGCATTTGTGCAATCCCCAGAGTTTATCCTAACTGCAGCAGCCCACTACAACAAGGACTATATGTCGATAAGAGATAACGGTGATAAGGTGGTGATCAGTCTGGACCCAGATTTCTTCGGAAGACTTGTTTAAATTCGAAGACAGTTCAAGATTACACATTGACAATCTCACTTGAAATAGTAGTTGAACACTGGGATAAAAAAGAAGAAATCCCCCCATGCTCAAAATTTATGATGAATCCTACCTGACTAAGAATTTTGCACTAAGTTGCCCAAAACTATACATCGACCAGATTTCATACAGGAAGTAAATGATCTCATTGTGCTTTTAAGCATAAGTTTTAGGATCTTCCTTCTACAAAGGAATTACAAGAATGGATGTTCCTGTACATAGTGACTATCAAGAAGAATGATGATTTTATCTGATGGGGTGAACATATTAGTAGCAACATTCGAACGGAAATGGGAAAGGTAGCTGTCAAGAAATTAAACCTTTCTACATGACATCTTTTCTAGTATATGTGGCTACTATTATGTGATGATTTTGTCTATGGATTGAATACCAGGGGAGTTCGCAGCACATCCCAAATTTACGAGTTTTATCCCCAACTTACTCTAGATGAGGGGAGCAAGCACTTCTAAAGAATCAACGACACTTTCTTCGTTGTTTTCCTCTATCGCTTCGAAAAAGAGTTATATAATCAGAGGGTTTTGATGAGGCTTTCCGAGAGGTACATTAGAATGGGAGAAATCTACTTTTACATTGTCCCACATTCACCTACATTCAGATTCTGGGTTTCATAGGTGCCCCAAGGAAAATTTTTCCAAGGTGCCCTACTGACAAATGGGTTCTGATAGAATTGGTTCGATCAGTTTTTTGGATTACCATAAAATCCAAAATAAGTGTCACAAGGTAAAGGAATGCATTTCCCTATTTCAATTGGTAGGTATTCTTGCCCAAATATCCACAAGGAAAAGAACGTGGATGCAGAAATGGTCTGAAGTAACCCTGCAGACCTTCCATCCGCAAACTAAGTTTTGACTATTGGGGTAAGTTTGGGGAGACAGGTAAGTCTAGTGCTCATGTGCCCTAATTAGAAGATATATGGAGTTCATTGTCAAGATGATTACATCATGCCTCAAAGAGATTATGAAAGGTTAACTCTTGATGAAGTGTGCCAGTTTAGATTGGCTGATGTTCCAAAGGACTTGCAGGATAGTGATGAGGTCCTAGATTCATCATATAGGAATGATAATGTTGCTAATCAACCACTGTCATGGATTGATTGGTATGCGGAAGAATGTAGTAATACTAAAGAAAGGGCAGGACCTATTCTAAAGAAAACTTACACTTGGTTGGTCACCTTGGGAATCTCACCCAAAGGGGAAAATCAACCTACAAATACTTAGGGTCTACATCAGCAGTAAACCAACCAACAACCAAAAAAGGAAAGAGGTTGACTCAAAGGGTTCCTATCATTCAAAAGAAAATATCTCATTTTGTCGTTGGTGGCTCATCTCTTTCTAGGTCTGCTACTCTCAAGATTACAAATCTACAGTGCTAGTTACAATGCATAGTAGTTGAAGTGAGTGCCTCCCCCTAGTATTGATCCAGGATCCATCCCATATTCCATCTTCCTCCATTATCACTTCCTTCTTCCATTTCTACCATCATTTCTTCCTTCCCATCCCCTTCCATGGCCTAGGTATTTTCGTCACTTCCAGTTCTATCAGCTGGGGAAAATATTGGGTCACCCATTTCCTCTTCACTTTCTTTAACACTCCCATTTTCTTCAATTTCAGACCCCTAACTTTGCTTTGTCAATTACTATGTCTGTCCTCACACCCACACCTTCCATCATTGCTACCTCTGACTCAGATATCAGTAGGCACTTCTAGTGATATTGATCTAACTGATACTTCAAGTATCGGATCTGCTACTCCATCTTCGTCGGCTTCTAGCCATACCAGATTAGACTGTTTAGACATACTCCCAAGCAAAAGAAAAAGGTTCCTCTAGGAGATGTGATAGATCTCAGTATATTAGAACTACATGCTTCAAAAGTAGGCCAAGAGAAAGAGAACCATATCAAGTCTGATGGTTAATCCATAATGGAGAGCGTGTGATAGAAGTGGCTACTCCTGTTGAGGGGAAAACTAAAGAAAAGTACATCACAACAACATACTAACCGGATTTCAAAGTTATCATTAGGGAAGGCTACTCATGAAGGAGCCAAACATGATTTACACACTACTCTTGGGGCCCTATTGGAGAAATACAACAAAGATAAGGCCACCAAGGATAAGCTTAAGGCCAAAGTCGAGCAACTCATTGCACTGCTGCGTAGAGTAAACCCAACCCAATTCATCCACTGACATCTCAACTACTACGGCCATGAAAATTTCATCTACAATGCGATGATATTCCTATCATGAGCTTGATAAGCTAGATCCAGAAAGGGAGAACAATAAATGGATGGATGGAAAGGATCTTATCAGGAGGCCAATCCTTTGATTAAGGAAGCCATTGAGATTTATACTGATTTATAGGTTGTAAAAACCTACTATTGCTAAGATGGATGAATCTTTCTCACAAAGATAATAATAACTTAAACTTTAACTTTGGATTCAACGTGGAGTGACTATTAGAGGAAGGAGAATATTCTGACTTACTTCTTACAGGAAGATCTCTAAAATTGATGATGCTTCTAAATTGTTTCGAAATATCAAAAGGCTATGGAATTCTAGGTGTCAAGTGCTACAAGATCTGATAATAAGAAATTAGAACTTCAAGTACCAAGTAGAGATTACTTTTTATGACCCTCAATGATATCTAGCTCAGAGGAGTTTGACAATGCCAACTACAAGTTCTTCAATGAAAATATCGATGCTCTTCAATAGAGGACAGCTAGATTAAAGCTCAAAAATTTCAAAGATTCGGTGAAGCAGAGATGATGATGTTGGGAAGAATTTCAACTAAGTGAACATCCATTGATTGACTGGTTTTATGTCATAATTTCATAGGGAGACTAAATAAAGTCACGAGTAAGCTTCGAAGGTTGCCCGCCAGGATCACGAAACAAATTTAGACAGCGGACGTAGTAAATCACTTTGTGTGTGGACCTCGAGATGAAGAAACTCAAGGTGTTGTCAAGAACTTCTTCAAATACAGACACCAAATGGCTTTATGGGAGGAAGGATAACAAAAACTTGTAGAGAAAGGAGATGCAGGTGAATCAGGTCAAAGATGAGCGATGATGAAAGGATAGGTTCAAGCTCCAGAATCAGTCAAAGTTGTAGGGTTGACTTAGTCAAATTTTTGCAACAAATTTGTTATTTTTATGGGAGCTTGTTCCCTTTCATTAATGACATTACTTTTTTTAGTTAAGGTTAGTTAAAGGCCCAGCTGTAATGGCTCAACCTATGAACTTATAAATAGTGGAATGCTTCTATTATTTGATATCTACATTTTTAGAGATTTCTGGTGAAGTTGCTCTTCAAGCTTGGAAGAGTGCTTTCAGAGTTTTGTTGAAACCTTTTAATTATATTCAGAGTTTCCTTGCACTTGAAGATCTGTTTTATTGTGTTCAATAATTAGTCATTGTATGTTTTGTGAATGAAATTCCTTGGCATTATTGATTAATTTACCTTTATTCCAAATTATTTGTTTCATATTGTGAAAGGAATAGTGTGATTACCTTTCATCAGTTGTGAGAAACCATTTTCCTTCTGTTGATTAAAAGTTGCATTATTATTATCACTTAAGTGGATGCTTGACATGTGCTTGTGATTATCCTCTTGATAAAATTATATGTGTATCAAATCAAAGCTCGTCTTTTCTATTTGTGTATGTTTAAAGTTTAACAAAGGAACGTCTGCCATTGGTTTGTGCTATTTTTGTACCCTTTCTAGTTGCTAAAGGTGAAGGTGGTCAATGATGCAAGCCTTATTTCCCACATTAACCCTTCCAGCTGTTGAACGTTTCCCAAATTGGTGCACCACCACTTCTAGCTTATGTTTATTCCTTGGAAATCTCTTTCCCTAATCCCATGAAATGTTAGTATATGTTTAGTCAGCCATTTTTCTTGCATTAGAGGTAGTGTTGTGTTTAGTTTAGGAAGAGGAATTCAGCCTTCTCCAGAGGTTCACCTTGAGCCCAAGTCCCATAGCTTGAGAGGTGATCCCATGTGTCCCAATCACACCAAATGTCGTGATTAATTCCCAGGCCATTCGAGGTGTGCAGTGATTTGGTGACAACAGTACTTGGAGAAGGCTTGACTAGTAATGGGATTCTATCCCAAGTCTTTTGGAATCTAGAATTAAAATCTACCTTAAGATCATGAGGCACTTTTTGAATAGTGGTAAGTTTCTCCATGAGATATAATGATCACTATTGTCCTCAAAATGCTTACAAAGTTTCTCCCCAAGATTTTCCTATATATGAATAGAGGCAGGTTGTAGGCTCTTGTACCATTATAGTGAGTTTCCTTTGAAAGATGAGGATTATTAATAACATAATTATTACATCATCTTCAGTGACAAGATGAACTAAACAAACATTTGCAGCATATAAGATGTACTCTACAGGGCTGTTGTAATTCTCACCAGTAAAGAATGAGATGTTTTTAAGGTAGATATTGGAATATCATGTTGAGCATTTAAATTTAAAGGACTTCTACCTTTAAAATTGACAAAAAGCTTATTTCTTTGATGTGCCATGAGGGTAAAAGGTCTTAATTTTTTGAGAGTGAAAGAGAAGGACCTATCAGGAGGAGGATTGGAAAGAATTTTGTTGGAAAGTAATGAATACCTCTGAAATGATCTTTCCATTCTTCCTCTCCTTGGTGAAAGTTCTAGATGTTCAAAATGATCCCCTCTTGTTGTGCTTTGTCTTGTTTGTATTCTTCTCATGAAAAGGGGAAATTAACTGCTTGAAAATTAGTAGATTTGAATTAGGGAGTCATCAGTTGAGTTGAAACTTGCATCCAAAGGTAGAATGCCACTAAGACACACACCAATCTTAGTTAAAATGATAAAAAGTGAGTTATAAGTGACTTGAACAAGTCCTATCAAGTGTGCCAAAACTGGTCACCTAATATTTCACTCTTTGTTGAGGCCAAGATCAACACCTCAGAGAAACATGGAAAGACCTCCAAAGTGTGGGAAAATGGTGCCTTTCAAGGTCAATCTCCATAGAAGTTTGGTTCCTTCTACTCTAGCTCATTATAACTAATCTAACCAACACTAAAAAAGTACTATCTAATCCTATCCTAAGAATTCCAAGGGACCAGAGTTGAGAGAAGACATAAATGATGAAATAAAGAGATGTGACATACCAAACTAAAATAGGGTTTGATTCTAGCTCTAGAGATATAAATATAATGTTGTATGCAAAGTTCCTAAGAATGTACACAACAAATATGGGAGAATTAAACAAAATAAGACTCAAAATCATGCAAGAGAACTGAGATGTTCACATAAAACACTAATACATTTAAAGGAAACAAATCACACTTGCATATGCTATTAATGACCTATCCATTTACAACTCCATAGAGTAGAGGCGTGTGAAACTTCACAGATGCCTTACAGAGGTTTGCCAAGATAGTTGTTCCATAGGAGGAGCTCTTGAAAGCTAAGAGGAAGTTTTATTGGAAGGATGCACAATAACATGATTTTTAGCAATTAAAGGAGAGATTGGCCACTGCGCATATTCTTCGTTTCCCTGCATGGAATTTTCATTTTCATTTTCATGTGGATGCCTCAGGAATTGCAATTGAATCTATGTTAGCATAACCCAGTGAAGGAAATATTAATCATCCCATTTACTTTACAAGTAAGAAGTTAACACCCGTGAAACATAACTATACAACCACTGAGCGCAATGCTTTATCCATGGTGTATGTGCTTCATAACTTCAGGTAATATCTTCTAGCTACTCCTTTTATATTTTATACTAACCATATGGCTATAAAAAACTTGGAAAATAAGTCTATGTTACAAGGTCAAATTTGCAGAGGGATTCTATTGTTCCATGAGTTAGATTCCTTAGTGATAGTAAAACCTGGTAAGAACAATCTTAGACCTGATCACCTTTCTTGCATAAATTTTGGGGAGGATGCGTAAATTATTAAAGATATCATGTCGAATGCCCAGTTGTTCAGGTTGCAGAATGCGCTCATAGACTTAGAAGACATAGCCTTACTTTTGCATACCAGTATCATGCCTCAAGGGATGAAGACTATGGAAAAGAGATAGTTATGCAACCTATGCCTTATCAGCTAGTTAGTGGATACCTTTACAAAATGGGTTAGGATGAAGTATTGCGTAGATGCATTTTGGAGCATAAACATAAAGCAATTATGGAAGAGACGCATGGTGGTATTATTGGAGAACATTATGCTGGAGAAGCCGCCAAGCGCAAGATACTTATAGTCAGACTTTGGTGGGAAACCAATTATAAGGATACCAAGGAGTTTTTAAGGGCTTGTGATCATCATCAGAGGATTGGTAAGCCAAGAAAAAAGGATGAGATGTTGTTATGCCCTACTTAATCCGTAAAACCTTTTGAAAAATGGGTCATTGATTTTGTTGGGTCAATTTCGCCAACTGCGTGAAGAACTTACACACAATATATTATCACTTGTATTGATTATTTGACACGATGGGCAGATGTTGCACCTACTAAGGACTGTACAACTGCTACAACTATGTGATTTCTATAAAAAAATATTATAAGCAAATATGGCTGCCCATTGAGCCTAACAAGTGATAGGGGTGCTCATTTCCTTAATGAGACCATCAGGCTATTATTATCAGAATTCATGGTGGCACATCACACGGCAACTCCTTATCACCCATAGGCTAATGGAACATCAGATGCCTTTAATAAAATATTGATCCAAAATTTGTTAAAGATTTGTGATGTTGGTAAGAAAGAATGGGATGATAAAGTTTCAACTATAATTTGGGCGTACAAAACTACTTATAAGAGGTTGAATAAAGCCACGCCATTTTTTTTGGTATTTGGTGCGGAAGTAGTATTGCATGTTGAATTTATGTTACCATCCTTGTGCATTACATGCGTAAGAATCATGGATGAACAAGCATTGGAAACATGCATTTAATGGTTGATACGATTGGATGAACGATGTGCCATTGCAAGATGTAGACAAAAGACAAAGGCATGAAAAAAGGCTTGACATGATAGGTATATTTGAAACAAGTCTTTTTCAGTTGGTGGACTGGTACTTCTCTATGAGTCAAAGTTTACACACCACCCAGAAAAACCTAAGGTACACTGGTTGGGACCATTTAGAGTAACCAAGATTTTGGAATCTGATGCTTGTTAGTTACAAGCACTTGATGACACAATGTTACCTGGTTACTTCAATGGAAGTAGGCCGAAGCCCTATTATAAATAAGTTTCTTTTATATTAGTTTAGTAATAAGGCAATATTGCCATTTAGCTTGGATTTTCCATTTCAAGTTTTGTTTTGATAAATTTCTACATTAAATGCGTTCGCGCACGAAAGCTGATCTATTTTTGAAGTTTGATGCACAAAGGACCACACATCGATTTAGTGTGGGGTAGTTGATGGTGAATGAAACAATGGTGCTAATGCTAAATGGTGGACTATTTTGCTCAATGTTATATAAGGAAACTTGGTAATTTTGAAAACAAGTGGAATTTATTGATATAACAAGCAAGATAACGTGAGGTAGGAAGTGCAAAAATAAATCTACTTATGTGGCGCAAAGGAAGGAAAGGTGCAGTGCAGGAAGGTGTATGCAAGGAGATTTGCATCTTGGGAAAGTAGTTGCGTGCTAGAAGGTTATGCATGTAGTGTGTGGAGATGAGACTTATATGACCCTGACTTAGTGGAAAAAGTGAGAAAAATAACTGCATTAAAGCTCGTGTACGACGGAGCATTGAAAAAAATCCCAAAGAAAAAATTTATATAAAGGGATGAACATTGGTTGTATTTTACACTTGTGAATTGAGAGCTCTTGCAATATTTGTGCGATTTGGTGAACTTAAGCATCAATGACCTAGGGCAACAATGAATCCAACAACCAAAGATCGTGAGCTCCTTACACTTGGAGGGTTTGAAGTTCCAGATAGTAGAGTGGTAGCTAAGGATGGATTTGAAGGGATGAATTATGAAGTTTGAGAGGTTTGAAAAGTAGTTATGTTGCAGGGTTGTTCGTGGAGAAAATTGCAGAGCTAGGGCAGGAATTGAGACTATTGAAAACACTATTGCACAATTAAGTAAAGTTTTCAGTGAAGAACCAAGTAAGGGTTAAGGAATTAAGACTGTGAGCAAATTAAGGGTTGTCATACCTAGGGCACATGATTTTCAAGGTTACTTTTGATTCCAGATTGTAAATTTGAGAAATGACACCAGTAAGAAAGGCGACCAAGGGAAAGAAGACAAGGGATGAGTCCTCTGATGACTGGTTCTCTGAAATGCAATATCCACAAGAGGTCGTTGTTGGAAAAAATGGGATTCCAAGGTGTGGAAGTGCAAAATAAGTGAGTATAATCATCATGCTCCATGTCATGAATGGGATATAAGGAATGATGCCTTAGTGGAAATAGGCCAACACACAAAGGAGGTCAAATTGTGATTGATGACAAGGTTCGTAAGACGTTGGAAATTGTTGGCATGTTACAGCTCTTTGAGTTTTCCTTTTTCGGAAAACACGTACAATTATTTCAGTGGTTAGTATAAACGGTCCATGAGGATTATTTTTACTTTGTAGGAAGAAGAGTGCAACACATTACCGAGAAGGCTCGTTAACGCGCTAGAAGAGTGGAAACAGTTAGAGGTGAATATTGGTGCGGAATCCCCAAAACTCCTCCATGTATCTTAGTTTCATTTTTGATTACACAGGAGAAGGATTATTATTTATTTAAGATTATTCTTTACATTCTTTAGGGTATTGCCCGTGATTCTTTAATTCATTCACTTATTCTTTTTATTGCTTGAGGATATACAATCTACCTAGTGTGGGGTAATGTTGAGCCAATAAATTGACTAAGTATAAGATGTGCACAAATGTTGAGAAGTGTGTGGGAGTTGCGTGGAAGTATGAAGGAGGATACACGAAGATTTGGCACACAGGTATAGGAGAAGACATGATACATTTGGGTATGACAGATGATAATATGTTGCAACGGAGATGATTTGATCAAAAATCACGACAAAAATAGAGAAAGCTTGGATAAGAATTGGGCAATAACAAGATATGAGCATGCATGAATAATTATAGATAAGATTAACACAAGGATAAAATAGTGCTATTTATAGCGCATGGGACAAAAATAGAGCTTCTAGAAGAAAGATGAACGCTTTTGGAGAACCATAGGTTTGAGTCCAAGTATAAAGAAGTGTGAGTTTTAAAGCATGCATTCTATGTATAGTACTGGTCTATTTGCAGACTAAAGCATGATTAAGTAGTGAAGGACAACTTCCCACCCTATAAATACTTGTAGCTCCCATGTAATTTGGGCAGCTAGAAAATATTTAAGTATGTCATGTAGTGTTTTGGTGTGTCATGGAGAGTCCTGTAAATTCTTGAGGAGTCATAAATTCTCTAGTATTGTATTGAAGATCATGTTACTGGTTGGAGCTTGATGCGGATCTGTATAAGTGCTTATTTTGTATGAAGTGCGAAAGGTGTCATAGTAAGCTTGCATATATGAAATAGATCATGATTTATGAATGAATAACAAACTCTCTTAAATTTATGTATAATTGTATTATACATAATATAATTATGTGAATATGTATTCTCCATATGGTATGCATGTATGTGGTGATAACCATGTGCGCAGGATCTGCATCTTGACAGTCGACACATGAAGGGACCTGGTAGAACTGCATGCACTTTGGGTGAGCACTTAGACTTATGTTTGGGTAAAGTGTCAGCGCATCTAGCTATGTCATGTTAATCCTAGACTACAACGTGACAATTAATATTAGTGCAACGTCCATATATACAACATCAATCTTATGATGGCTTCATTTGAATGCAACATATTAACATTAACTTTACCTCACATAAAGAACTATGTAGTCCCAAAATCACCGTGCCAATAACACCCCCTCCTCTTTCACTTCTTCTACCTCAACCACGAGTTTTTGGTGATTCTCTCTATACATAAAATTAAGAAAAAATTATATTTGTTGCAATCATGAAAGAAATCAAAATAGCTTATATCAACATAAAATTAATTTTTTCATTGCAAAATTAAGATTACTTACCAACTCATATGTTGCATGTATGTACGAGCTCTAATGAAGAGTTATGTTCTAGGGAAGTAGATCTCTACACACACGAAGAACTTAGATCTACTAAAGTAGACCTCTGTAGAGGGGATGATGTATACCTAGTTATTGACGACATAAAATATGTAAAACAATAAACCCATTGTTCAAACAATTGTAGGTTTACACAAATATAATATCTCTATTTCGCTATTTTAATTTGTAAGTTTTGAAAAAAAATCTTCTTTAAGAAATCATGTTAAAATAATAAATTCCTCGCCTCATTGTCTAAACATTCACCCTGTCGTTTTTCAATATGAATTTCAACACTATATTTTTAAGAAAAAATTGCAAAGCATGATAATAAGAGCAAAATGAGTTTTGTTATATACCCTAAATTTTTATAATGTGATTTAAGATGCCCTAATTTTGTATTATTGTATTCTAGAAAAATGAATTGTTGTGATGCGCCCTAATTTTATATTAAATGCAAATGGGCATATGGAAATTACTGTTTGGCATCCGTGGCACAATCATCGTGCAAATATTGTGTCATAATTGCAAAGCCAATTAACATCATTATTATGCCACTATACGAAAGAAAGATGGGAATTCAACACAAATTATGACATTATTTGCACTATATGTATGTAGTGTTGTTTTGTCTAAAACTAATTTTTTACCATTGATTAATTGTATGGCCTATATGATCTACTTCACACCACACATCGACTGCTTCCCAAGCTAGGGTTACAGATGCTTCGTAGTGATTCTATCTTTTTCAGTTAAAAGCCTATAAAAAAATCAAAAAACATTGCATATCTAGTCTAACATAAACCATTATGAGTGGTGTTTTAGGCAGGTCCAACATGCTGAACACGATTGCATTAAACAATCTCCTCACCCAAAAGATGTCAATGCAAAACAAATACTCATACATGCCCTTTACAATTTAAGTTTTTTTATTTAGATTCCCCCTTTCGACGATTTAGATTAAGATGCCCGTTAATGACCTTAATCGCCAGATCTGAGCCATTCGTTGTTTGTCAAATGTATTAGACATAGGAGCCGTTGCCACCATTTGGTAATGCCTTCAACGTAATAAGGATTTCCACTCTAATTTCTAATTTTTAAACATGAAAATTCCAAGTAAAAATGAACACATTATATTGATTTGTTTGAAGTTATTATGTATATATGAAAGAATCTTGACTCTTCTCTTCACATAGAAATTGATTTCCATTATTAATTTAATCTAGAAAGTAATTTTGTAGGTCTTCAATGCTTTTTAATAGGTATGACACTTGAGTGGTCGTTCTTTTATATTAAAAAGACTATTCAAGAGAGTTTGATGATTTATCTATCTTTCAATTTACAATCTAAAACATATTATGAATATTCATATATATGTATTTTAAAATAAATGTATTGTTTAGTTTTGAATTGATATGTTCAAGGCTCTTGCATTTGTCCAATTATTTGTAAGATTCTTTGTCTATTATATTCTTCCCATTTTCATTATTATTCACATCAAAAAAATGTAAACTAATGTTATCACTTACACTGCACAACTACAAAATTAAATTCTATTTTCAAAATAAGTTTAAAATTGCATATCATCCAACGTACTTTGTAACTCACGTGCAATTCCAAGTTTAAATTTGTTTTTGTTCTCACTCAACCTTAATAACCTCTTTAGGTAGCTCTGATCGTAGGTTTGATTCCCAACTTACCAATAGGGACTCCCAGTAGGTAAACCTTACTCCACCCAAAATTTATATAGGACTCTCCTTCTCTTAGAACTTTGCGACTTTTGGTAGCTCAAGTAACCTAGACTCCTCTAAATTATTAAAAAGATACAATGAAATATACACTTCATATAAAACTTTTCATCATTGAATGAATGAATGAAAGTTTTTAATGACGTCCACGAGACCGAGCAGTCTATGGGACCCAAAGAAGGATTGTATACATCTTATCTACATCAATGTGGATTATCCCTTCAAATGTGATCACCCACCATCCCTTTCTTCACACTTGGCACTCACAAAAAGCTTACACTTGTCACTCATAAAAGCGATCAACTCACATGAATAGACTATGAAGTTCGACGAACGCCACCGCCTTAGGCAATGCACAGGTGGCAGTAGATGAGCAATAATATCCATCGATTTGACCGGCTACTGTCGGGACGTGCAAACCCTAACGGACCAAAGTTTTCACAGGCTGAAAGATGGGAGTCCAAATCGCGGGACCAGGGTTCGAAACCCAGCGCGGCCAGGTTAGTATCATTCTAAAAATCGTCTTCTACTTTTACCTGTACAGAAATTGTTTACCTCATGATGTAGATTTCACATCAAAAAACATAGAAAAATACTACTAGAAGTCTATAAGGTATCTTTTGCGCTGTACGTACCCTGCAAGATATGGTAGTGCGTATGCTCTGTTTGTCAATATTTTCGTCGATATAATAATAGTTGTTAGGGTATGTTTTGTCTTTCTTTCCGTTAAACACCGTTCGATTTTTCGCGGAAATTATCTTCCAGGGTTTAGGTAGGTCCCGATTATCTGAAAATTGTGTTTTTTTCAAATGCTTTTTTTTCGTTTATACGGTGCTGGATTTGCTTAATGTAAATTTTTACCGTTAATCTACGCGGCCGTTAATGTTATCGACGTTGACATACGAGGCTTGTCTGGAATTTTTTAATTTTTTTTGATGCCGTTGCCTTAAAGTAATTATTTTAGAGTTTATCTTCAATTTTCCGCGAAAGGCAGAGTCGGTGAGTTTGTGAAGGTTGAAATTTTGGCGAGTAAGAACGTTTTGACCAGTATTTTGCGACTGTCACCGGGTAAATTGCTTTACTTAAAGTTTTGAACAGTTAAATTTACTAAAAAAGGGGAAAGTGCCTTTTTTTGAGCGCTGTAGAGGGTTTATTTAGTGAGTTTAAGTGCAGCAAAGGCTTATGCTGTCGGAAGTGTTAATTGTCTAAGGTTTTGGAGAATGGTAAATTGCTTTAGTGATAAATCCTTGTGTGGATAAAGGAGAATATTGGAATTTGGATTCTGTGCGGCTAAGCTTCATCAAATTACGGAGGGTTTGAAGGAGGAAAAGGTCAGACTCTGGTCGCGAGTTTTTTTTTTTCCTTTGGTTGAATGTTTTGGTGCTGCCTGCATTCTGTTTAATAAGCAGTAGAGAATGACCAGTGCCTTTTCGAAATCTTTCTTTGTTCATTGCTATTTTGTATGTATTTCAGATCGGAAACCCAATTCGAAAGTGAGGCTTTTTTCGGCTGGTTTTTGTGTTTGAAGATGTTGTGTACATCTTCAGTGACTGAAATTGCATTATTGTTATCACGACTTTGAGCTTTTTGTTAGAAAAAGAGCTTATGGAAAAATAAAATATAAATTGCATTGACGTTTTAGGCCACTCTTTATGACCCATCATCAGGAGGATTCATGGTTTTGTTTAGCTAAAAAGTTACTAATGGGAATCCACTATTCAGTGCTTTTGAAGCTCGATTAGGTTTCCAGAACGCCCTTTCTCCACTAGTTTTTGTTGCGCAGTTTTTTGCTTGTCCCTTTGAACTTGAGCTAGCACTGGAGTCCTCAGCCTCAACAGCTTTAAAAGAATCTTGGTTTTTTCGATAAAAAAAATCAACAAGCACCCCTAGTTTGATTGCAGTGGACATTGAGAAAAAGGGAGAACGTTATGGACTCTTACCAGCAAACATCAGCTACTTTGGCGTCTGCTTTTGTAGAGTTGCCACACAGTGTCAATTCCCACAGAGGTAGACCAGCAGATTATAGTAGCAATGAGTCGAGTTTTGGTTCTACACAACATGAAGGGTGCCCCAATCCTGAGAACGGTTGGGGAAATGGAAACCACAATTATGCTGTTGGGGAAGAGATACGGGAGGAGGGGCATAGACAAGCTTTTGTGGGCATTGTGGATATCTATGTCCACCATGCTAGAGACATTCACAATATTTGTATCTATGACAAGCAGGATGTGTATGCTAAACTGTCTCTTACCAGCAATCCCGAGGGAGCACTGTCGACTCATATAGCGAAGGGAGGGGGGAGGAATCCGGTATTCAATGAGTGTTTGCAGCTCAACATTAACAGTCATCTAGATACGTCTCTGAAATGCGAGGTATGGATGCTAAGCCGTGCAAGGAACTACATGGAAGACCAATTGTTGGGTTTTGCCTTAGTTCCCCTGGCCACTGTTGTAGGTAAGGGGAAAGTGACACAGGATTTTGCCATGTCTTCAACTGATCTTTTTCATTCTCTTGCTGGCATAGTTCGGTTGACTCTCTCTTATCATGGATCAGTACCCTCAGATTATCAGAGTCAATCAATTGCTAAAGCAGACTTGGTATTATCTCCACCCTCCATAAGATCAGGTACCGTATTGCTGGGTCATGGAATGGAGAGTCCTGAACCTACCAATTACAATGACATTGAGTTTCCTGACCTTCAAGTTGCCAGTGAAAATCATCAAATGGTTTCCGAATTTATCAAAATGGCCTCTGATGAACTGAAACCCGATAACTCTCCAAAGAGGGATGCGATGATATTTTACCCAAATGAAAATGAATTCTCTGGAGCATCGTTTTCACATTTGAGTGAATTCCCCTCGACAGAAGATGACTATGATATGACACCAGACATGGCAGGTGAGAAATGTGCAGATTCATCAACAGTTATTGTTGAGGCTCATAGTTCATTTGATTACCAAACGGACACAGGTGCAGAGCATTCATCATTCAATGTTGTGAGTTCTACTACAACCAGCTCAAGTGAAGACCATTGCCCTCGTGATTTCGTTATTCAGAAGGGTGGCTCCAGCCCAGAATCCACCAGGTTTGATGGAATTGAGAATCCTTCCTCTGCATCTTCTTTAAATGATAATATTTCTTCCTTGAATAAGGAATCTTCGTCTTCTAAGGATACAGTCAAAGAAGGTTCAGCTTCTAGCAGTCAATCTAAGGTTTCTGAAGGGGGAATAGGAATGGCATTTACAGCTCCTCTTGTAAGTATAAATCTCGAGCCTGAGCAGACTGTGGTTCAACAGGAAATAGTTGACATGTATATGAAGAGCATGCAGCAATTCACAGAGTCACTAGCAAAGATGAAGCTTCCAATGGACATGGAGAACCAGGGGTCTGGTGATTCTACCAATTCCGAGTCAGATCAGAAGAATGTGCAATCTGGGAGAAATGCAAGCTCCAGAGTTTTTTACGGCAGTCGAGCATTTTTCTGATATTCAAAGATGATGCATCTCAAGAGCGAGAACGAAGACATGGTGAAGATATTTATGGTCCCTAACATGGAAGTCTGAGTATACATACAATACTTAGGTCTTTCTTTTTATCTTTTATAGAAAAAGTTTGTTGATGGCAAGACTCTACTTTCTATGCCCAGTATCGTTGAGGCTTATGTATGTGAATGAGACGAGCAGTGACTTTTTGTCTACATTCTATAACCTCATTTTCTGGTGCTTGGGAACTTGTCTTAATAAAGCTGCCTGTTTTGTTTGTGGTCTGGATTGCAGTTTCCAAGAATTGTAGTATTTATTATTTGTGTTCCATTATTTATGTTAGTTTTGTATGCATCCTTTTTTCTTTAGCTTGGTATCATGGCCAAGGGAGCTGACATGACCCAAACTATGAGGACTGTAGTACAGTGACAAAGTATAAAGGTTGTGGCCGTGTTGGTATTGTCAACATCCTGTGGCTATCCAGTAACACAGAAGATATAAACTTGTATACGGATTTTACTGTATTGCCCTTTTTTCCCTCTTTTTAGAGGGCGTGACCTACTGTTGTGGTCCAATAAATGAGGTATTGCATACAAATGTGTCACTTATTATGGTGGAAGGTGTTTCTAGTAGTTCCACACAGGGCCATCAAATTGGTAAGCACAAAGAAGATTGGCCTTAACTTGTATTTTGTGTATTCTATTATTGCTTACTGAGCTTTTATACTTAATCATTCATAGGTAAAAAAAACTTCCTAGTAACAACTGGTCAGTTTGTGTAGTGGGATTCAAAATGTCAGAGGGGATCTAGGCACGTGACACGTACATCCATGGTGGATGTCTGTGAGAAAAAGAATTTTCTTCTTTACAAATGTACAACATAGAACAGTGTCATCAAAATTGTCAATTAACTATCATGAAAAGGCACACTAAAATTGCCACATTCTTTTATCCCATGGACAAAAAAAAAAACTGTTCAACTTATCATTTGCTTCAGAAGCCTTACAAAGCTTCAAAAGCCTATACAAGTAACAAGGAAAATAAGCTCTGGAATCCTGCTTTAGATGCCTACAAAGCAAATTATATTGATAATGCTAGACCACTTTGTATTCACATACACAAACTTATCTTAAGAAATTCGAAATAAAATTTAATGGGTTTATTATTTTTATATTTACTATAAATATGATATAATAATACTCATATAAATAAAATTGAGGATGAAAGGAAACAACTTTTGGCCTAAGAAGATGTTGAATATATGAAAGTGGAGAGATAAGAATATCTGGAGCTCATATGCACAGATCGAAGCACAGAAACTATTTTGCACAGATTTAAGGACAGAAAGTGTTTTGTGCTGAAATTCCATAGAGGCAATGTATATGACAATATGTTGACAAATCAAAGGACATGAAGTGCTCAGCATTAGGCCTCAAGCACAACATTTGGGTATGTGAAGACACATAAGTAGGCCTGTGGCATAGGATATTGGATTTGAATTCTGCTATAAATATCTCAACTTCTTAGATGTATGAAATAAAAATATGTTCATTCATTCTACCTTTTCATTTTACGATTAATGTTTTGCCCAGATTTTTCCTGCATTCTCAAGCATTGAGGCTAGTTAGGACAATATTGTATGAGAGGGCAACTGTTGAATTATATATGTTTCATTTGGCTTGAGATTTTATTTGCCCACGATTATTTTGCACAGACACTGTTATTGAGTAGATTATCTTATATTCTTTGTATAGGCATAGTTATTGCTGAAAACCTAATATTAGATCATCAATTACTTTGATTTGTCCAAATAGGTAAATTATTATTATTATTATATTTTTGACAAACTGTGGCTCAAAATCAAAATTGACATATTTTTAATTTCTTGGTTCTAATGTTTTGTTAAAGTGAATTGTAATGTGCTAAGGATTTATTCATTTGATGGGGAAGATTAGCATTTGATGGGGGAGATTAGCTGAGATAGAGATATAGGGGTCTCTGCAATCATTCATTTCTTAATGAACTAACCGGGAATTTCCAGATTCTCGGCCAGGCCTGTCCTCCACTAGCGAAAGACATTGCCTGCCCTGCCCCTCTATATATATCTCAAATAGGTAAATTATTATTATTATTATTATATTTTTGACAAACTGTGGCTCAAAGTCAATTGAAATTGACATGTTTTTAATTTCTTGGTTCTAATGTTTTGTTAAAGTAACTTGTAATGTGCTAAGGATTTATTTTTACATTCTTGAGTTTATTTAGTGAAAACTAATGTATTTAATCATCCTGTTTTTCTCATATCTTAGCAAGAGCAAAGCAAGGGTGTTTGGAAGGGGTTTTAGTTGGTTAGTGTTGGTTTTCTGTGCTTCCATTGTTCAGGTTGGCTACTAAGTTGCTCAAAACATATAAATGCAGGGTTGCCATAAACTTTCCATTTATAAAATATCTATGTAATTGTAGGTGTACACAGAGTTGTTATAAGGAATATTTGTAAAAAGTCCACTTGTATATTGAAGGCATATTTTTCAAATTTTACGTATTGTAATAACTGTATAGGAAAAGCATTTCTCATTTTATTCTACAGGATCTCTTCAGGATCTCAGTTTTATAAGTATGAATCAATTTGCTAAGATATGTTGTCTGAAATTATTCTAGATGATATTAATTAGCTAACAACAACACTTATTCTTTTGTTTTGCGTTCCTTCATATTTTGTATTTATGGGCAATGAAGTACCCGCTGGGTAAATCTCACAAAAGTTTATCTTCTGTTTTCTTGCTAAAGATAATTAGGGTTAGGGACCTAGACCTGCAAAAAAAACTTGGACAAAAATTTAGACATTAATAGACACCCGTGATAAAACTAGAGTGCAAATTTAGCCACCAAGAAAGAAAAGCATATATATTATGCCACATCTTCATGGCACACAACCATTAATCATTTGGAACACACATTTAGTCCTATAGATTGATAGTGAGATTTCACCTTTTTATCACTCACAAAATTCCACATTTGTCTAAAATCAGATGGGAAAACAGACCTTGAAGATCCGTCAATCATACAGGAGCACCTATCCAATTCTGCTTCTCAAGATATAATATTACAGCATTATTTACAGCAGTAGCAAAAGAACTTATAGACAGCGAGAGATAAAAAGACGCCTAGCATAATTTAAAAAAAAATCCAAATCTCCCCATCATTCCATTTTGATTCCCATCTTGCACCGCATCAATCTTTTATGACCAGTTAAGAGGAAAACCAGAAAGATATTTATGTTTAGATTGTTAGAACTATATAGTCAGAGCCCTCACAGCAGGAGGATGGATGAACCCAGGGGTCAAAACACACTTCATCAATACACATCGTTTATGCCTTAACACTGAATAATTTGCAAGCTAAAATCAAAAGAATGCTTATTCTTTGAACGGCCTACCTACATCTTGTTGATTCCCCTCAACTAGAGAACTCAATAGAATGCACATCAGGGGTTGATGCAAATTCCTCTCTCTGTGTCCTCTCTCACCATGTTGGGGAACAAGAGGACCAAACGAAATTTCTGAGAGAGGAAAATGCTTACATCCCATATCTATCTATCCACCAGCTATCAAATCACTGCATCAAAGAAGGGAAGAAGGATGGACAAGACAGAAAAGAACATACTTCTTATTATGTTAAGCTCATACATTCCTAATGCAAGTGCAGAGATGCACACAACTTCTTCACATTCCCATCTCAGTACAAATGCAGAACACAATTAAACATCATTAATAGAAGAGAATTTATTGAAGTCTTGATTTCCTATTATATCTATCTACATATAGGTTTAGGGGTCCACCGTATAGTTGAGTGGCCTGGCAATTTACTTATGCCAAACTAACTAGTTGAGATAGTATCTTCCATAGCCATGGGATGCTATACCTATCAAAGCTATCAACAAAGTTGTAAAGGTAGGGTTGATGGATATAATAGGCAACCCCTGTTAATATCAGAAAATAATGCACACAACTCGATATATGGACATTTCAGTAGTATCCTCATCCTAACAAACCTATTTCATGATCACCATTTCTTCACATCCCCAACTCAGTCATTTCTTCTCATCACTGAAACGTCAATAACATGGAAGAAGAACAGAAGAGAATTTATCTGAGTCTTGATTTCCTATTTATAGTTGAGTGTCCTGGCAAATTATTCAGGCCAAACTCTCCAGGATGCTATACCTATAAAAGCTATTGACAAAGTTGTAAAGGTTAGGGGAGTGCAAATTACATAGGCAACCCCCATTAATATAAAAAATTAATGCATACAGCTTGATTTATGGACATGTTAGTAGTCTCAGCATCCTAACAAACCTATTTCATTAACACAACTTTATCCTCTACATAATCATTCTCATATTCTTCACATCAGATGGGAAGTGGTTTGTAGGACTCAGGAGAAAACTTGATTCCAAATCTCATGCAATTTTCAAAGTTGCCATGCATTACCGCCTGCAGGCCATCTATAATTAGGTGTTGATGATAATGCACTCAATCCGTAGCACATTGTACTATAGTTTCAACGTCAGCATGGTTGCCACGGAGGGGGAAGGTGCATGCAGCATTAGACATCATTTTTGTGTGGATGAGAGATTGAGCCACATCAAAGACCATTTTCCTCCCCACTTGACTGGTTTGGATCAAGCATCATCTCTCATTCACAAGTTTGCTTATATCAGTTATTTGAGCCTCATCCATTTCTTTGGCAGCCCTTCCACATTCTCCGGATCCATGATGTTTGGGAAGACTGCAACATAGCAGCAGATGTTCTTCCATTCCCTCTTTTGCTACTTTATCATCAGCCAAGTTTGCCACTCAATTTCTTTCCCATTTGATGTGTTTTAGTTATGTCAATTCCAATTTTTTGCAGAGCCACTGTGATTCCTTGATGATCTCATTCAACTTCCAGGCCTTAACTTTCCCACCATTCACAGTGTTGATTAGAACTTTAGATTCCAAGTCGCCTTGCACCACTAGCTTTTTCAATCCTTTAAACACGACTATTTGAAGGCTTTTAAGAAGGACCTTTGCTTCATAATTAGCATCCTTCCATACATCTATTGAATAGATGGGCAATTAACACTTCTAAATACTCCCACACCACCAGCTAGGCCTGGATTGCCCTTCGCTGCTTCATTGAAATTTAGTTTCACATATCCATGTGGCGGGACCAGTGGATTTCTTGTCCCATATTCCTCACATCTCAAGCAAACCCATTATCTGGGACAAAAGTTTATCTTCTCAACCCTTGTTGGATATTGTACACTTCCTCTTAAAATCTGCAGTTTGAGCATTTGCATTGTTAAAGGGTTGAGGTTACTTGATTTTTGGTTGCATATTGCATTAAGTACTCTAATCTTGATTAATTAGGAGGATGAATTTTTCAGAGGTGCAATAAGATTACAAGTATTAACACTATTCCTTGTGTGCTTTTGTTAATTTTAAAAAGGCACCTTAGTTTATATTTCATTGTCTTCCAAAAAGTCTCTGGGTCTGAGCTTTAACCTTCAAAATACATGTCACCAATATAAGAGTGATGTCTCTCAATCTTGTAAGTTTGTTACTAAGTTATCAGGTTGCCCATTTAGATTATCTCTCTTATTTGCATTTCGTAAACTCCTCAACCACTAACATGTGCTGCAATCTATTCCCAATGTTCATGGAGTTGCTCAAGCAATGGGTAGCATAGCAACATGAGTGTCCAAGACTTCATGAAGTGACATCATACACATGTATACTCTCAATCTTGTTAGTTTGTTACTAAGTTATCAGGTTGACCATTTGGATTATTTGTCACTTATTTGCAATGCTAACATGTGCTGCAATCAATTCCCAATGTTCATGGGGTCGCTCAAGCAACGGGTAGCATAACAACACCAGTGTCCCAAGAATCCATGAAGTGACATCATACACATGCATGCTGTCGTTGTGACAGTGGCCCTTTTTGTAGACAGGTGCAGTCCCATTGCGTGGTTATTGATGCAAGGTCATTGACAAAGGGCAGCGGCAATCTTACATCAACCAAAAACAAGTAGGGGTGTGTTAGTGTAGACTAGTTTTTCCGTTTTCACATGGTAAAAGTTGATTTAAGGGACACATCAACACCCCAGCACTTCAAGGACATCAAGTACATCAGAGGGGATCCATTTTAGTAGTAATACAGTTCCAACTTGGTTGATTGGATTGACTGTTAGTAGGATTCAGGGTGCAGCTGTGGCCATTGATGACCTAAACACAATAGGTTCTGGTGTAGAGCAAAAAGGTCACGGGGAATGCCTGCAAAGCGGAATGTCATTGCATATTTGGATTCTCCTCGAAACGCTCTGCACTTCAAATTAAAAAGGCACTAGATTTCAAACCTGTATGTAAAAGTTATGGCCTAAGGAAGTTTCAGCACTTTTTGCACCATGTCAAAACTGCTGGGGTGGTTTTGCAACCTTAAGCGGCAGTTTATTTAACTTCTGCTGTGTAAAGTGGCGTTTCAACTGCATCAGTTTCAAAATGTGAGAGTAATGGCCCAGAACTCGAAAATTGTCAGTGTTGAGCATTTCCAAGATGTTGTGGAACGTGAAGAGGCACTGGGAATGTAAGAGATTGTCGGGGAAGATCTGAATTCCTTACACGGAGGGCTTTTCAGTTGGAGTCAGGCAGAAGAAAGCAAGGAGAGAGCAAATTTGAGGGGAGAAGAGTTCAACGAGGAACTTGCAGGGGTAGCTTTCAAGTCCAGGACAGTGAAGAATTGTGTCAAACTCCACTTAGGGACTGTTCTGTACTGTAGTTCATCTTTGTATGTTTGGTATTTCAATAAAGGGAGTGTGTTGGTGTGTGTTCAATCAAGAGTGTGTCTAGGCTGCCATTCATTTGGCTGCCTCTTACCTGACCTTTATCATCCACACAAAATAATGTGAAACAAATTCGAGCACGCACTAAGAAATGTTCGAGTCCTTCCATCTATAATAAGCATGTCACCCTTATTATCATCACTAGAATTCCAGCTTTGGAAACTCTTTTTAGGTGGTTCTCAAACTTTGGGTTTTGGGCTGCACAGAGCACATGTATTCTAAGATCTGTTATCCTTCCAGGAAGTAACTATTCTATGGTGTTTTCTTATCCATATAAAAGACAAAGGCAATGATATATTTAGGTCATGGCCAAGCTAGATGCCAATTTAGACTGAATCGTGGAAAGATAGAAGTAGATTTCATTCCATTTATCCTGTATAATGTTCAAATTTCTACTCCCTAGGTTTCAATATCAGGACCAAGCTGAAGAGCAAAATGAACTTTGCCAACACTAACACCCTGAGTAGGAGGGAACCTCTTTTGCGTTTCGATATCCTTTCCATTTCTCCTTCTATCTAGAATCACAATTCCTTTACTATTAGGCTTACCACAGCATTGAGGTTTAATCTCTTTTCCTACACTTGGGGTTTCTGATTGCCAAAGCCAAAGAATAAGAGAGTTGGGATGGAGTAGTAGGATGTGTGCCAAGCCAAGGAAGATACTTAACTAGCTAAGACTGGTTGCAGAATTTAGATCTCTTAGAGTGATTTCTTTGCTCTTTCCTTTTTTTGTGCTCTTTAATTTGGGGCCTGGACAAGTTATATTGAAGGGGAGTACTCTGTTTTTCTTTGTTTATTGAAACAAACCATAGTCATATTCTGTTTGCAGAATGATTTGTTTTCCTATTAAGAAAATTCAATTACATTATTGTTAGAAGCTTTATATTGTTCACTTCAGAACAACTTGCCTTTCCTTACTATTTTGTGGCTTATGTGATCCCTTCTTCAGAAACTGAACCCACCAAATAATTTCTTTCTATACAAACATTTAAGAAATTAAATCTGACAGAAAGTTGTGATAAGAAAGCAGGATTTCTGACATGCCAAGGTCTGAGCTCTGTAATGGGATATGGCGCTCAACCTGCCTTGTAATATGAAATTCATTAGAAAAGAGATTTGTTTCCCTTTATAATTAATTTTGCTTAACCCAATTTTAAAGTCTTTTAGTTTTTAGTAAAAAAAATCTATTTTTGCTTTCTGGTTTTTGACTAGAATGCCTCTTCTTAGGGGCATAAAAAGTACTTATTGTCAACTTAGTTACCGGGCGTAATGTAATAAAAGTCCAACTACAAATGACCTGTATTTTGGCATCAAAGATCATTTCATCCTGAACTTGTTACCACCTGACAATTTTTTCGACCGACTCCTAAATCCAATCTTTTGGCAAATCTACCAAGAATATATCCATTAGAATTAAAAATAAGGCCAAAAGCTAGGTTTGACACTGTTTTCCAGATTTTCTGAAAAAACGTGTCAGTGCAGATATATCCATTAGATTTAAAAATAACGCCAAAAGCTAGGTTTTATTCTGTTTTCCAGATTTTCTGAAAAAATGTGTCGGTGCAAATTTTCATTCATCCATTTTATTTGTGGACTCTTCGTTTCCTACATTTACAAGTTTTTGTAAACATATACTACGCTTGCCATAACAAAAATCATAGCATAAGATCAGATTTTAAATTATGACTCATGAGAAGGTAAGAAAATCATACTGTAAGATCAGATTGTAAGTTAAACTTAGGAGAAAAGTTAAGGATCTTTAATAGCTTGGATTGAACCTCCAGATTTCAAACCAGGACTTTGCCATGTAAAACAGAGACATGCTTTGGTCCCTTTCCTAAACACACGGCTGCTAGCATTATAAATTTAGAGGTTAGTATTTCATAAAAACAAATCCGACGGGCCTTAAAATTGTTATTTGTAGCACAGATATTTTCATTTTATCTTTGAACAAAAAGGTTGTTTTGATAGTAATGCGTGCAGAAATTCAGTGGAACACAACACTATTTCATGAAAGCAAATCAGGCGTGCCTTAAACTTGTTTGTTGTAGTGTTAAAGATAATTATTTTAAACCCAAAAAAAAGATATGTTTGAATAGTGTCCGCTGGAGTTAAGTAAAAAATGATACTATTCATACTCTCATTTTAACTTTGTTTAAAAGCTGAACACATTAGTTTTTCATCTTTGCCTTCGGAAACTCTTCTTATGTTTAGTGCCAACAGTTTGGATTTATGTCTACAACAAAAACGTTCATTTCAAAGATCTTTTATGCGGCTAGGAAGGCATTTCAAAGTGGTTTGTGCGTCTTTTGTATTAATTGAATTTTGAACCAACACATATTGCATATATCCTTGCTTTCAAAATGTACCATAAAGTTTGGCATTTAAATCTTTATAATCAGATGATCACCATCGTGTTAATGTGATTTACCTATTCTACATGACATGTGGAAATTTATTTCAGGGAGTATAGGAAAACTTTGTGCAAATTGATTATGCTTTACATTGTTACTTAGCTGAAGTCTTAAGAAGATACATTGTACGATTACCTTTTTTGGGCCCAATTTACACAAATATAAATAGATACTTATATGGTAGTTTGTCTAGAACCTTAGGACATTGATGTCGAAAGACAAATATATTGGATAACCTTGTATGTGCTAAATCTATAACCTGTTAGTTTTTTTTGAAGCTATAGGAACTTGATTTTGAAATGATAAGAGATTATATGCTCAATTAAATTCCAGGAGAGACCAAACCTTATTCATCAATGTGAAAATCATATCAAAACTTGATGGATTGGTTAATTTTTTTTTGGACATTTTCTTTTTTGCAAAGGGTCTAGGTTACATGGATGAAAAAATGACTGGATTGTTCTTGGAAAAATGCTATGCAAGGATTAGCTTTCTTATGTTTTTTCACTCGAGCATCATTGTCAAGATACCATACCATACCATACCATACCATAGTCGATCGCATTAATTGCGTCACACCTACCAATTCATTGCCTCTTGGGTGGCGAGTTTGTTTATATCATGCCTTTCTCTTGGGTGACATTGATTGTATTGGGTGGACTCTTTTTGATTTCGAGAATCACATACCTTGGTATTGGCAACATTTATGTGGGTAACATTTTGGTAGTGGATTGTAGACTTGCTAGCAATTTCCAAATGGATTTTGTGTGGTGATTTAGTTTTGATAGAGTTTGGGGGATATAAAGAGGGCTCCTCTTGATGCGATGGTGCATTGGTGAAAGAGAGGCATGGTACTACATACACAATAAACTTGAGTTATTTGATTCCAAACACTACTAATGGCTCCGTCCCACCACCTCATGGTTAACTTGGTTCAACTTTAAAACAATGTGGTGAAAAGGTGATGATAAGATGAGATAGAGCATTATTTGCAGGGCAACACCTTTCCACTTATGCAATTAATTTCGATCACCTTATCAGTGTGATTCTGCAAGTAATTATTTTAATCAACTCGCCATCAAGTTTAATATTGAGTGGATAGCTCTCCAATTTTAGAAACCAAAGTCTTTGTTTTACCTCAATATTGCTCATCACCATGGATTGAGTCTTTCTCAAATCATCACCTTCGGAACCTTGCACCTCAACTTGATAGGAGTGATTAGATTGCTTGGTGGGAAGTTGCGACTTCTTGAACTATTGCTTGCCTTTGTCTACAAAAAAATATGTGATTTGAGTTTTGTTGAAAACCCTGTGAGACATCAGATTTTGAATACCTTTGGTCTTCACAAGATATCGAGATGTTCCCTTTATATAAAGACTTGCAAAAGGAAGATGAAGATTGAAGAGACATATTGGGCTCGAGGTGCCCAACTCTGAGTGCATACACACCGGTTAAAAAAAGGAGAGCAAGCTTCTAGGGAATTCTTTTTCCTTATCCATTCTAGGTAGGTTGTGTGATGCCAACCATTAGCTAAACTTATTTATTATTGAGAGCTTTTGTCTTGCATTATCATGGAGTTTTTGCTACATAGTCGTTAAACCCGACCTGTTAATAGTCTCTCCTAAAATGTGTGCAAGTGGTTCTTTGCTAGCTCTACTAGGGTAAATGTGTGGCATGGTACTTTTATTGTCAATTCAAGAAATTTAGGAAGCGACTCGGTATCTCGCCATTGACAAAGGCCTTGGAATCGATGGTTTGCCTTGTGAATTCTACCAAGTTTAATTGGACATTGTAGGATTGGACCTGCATAGTCTACTTGAGAGTTGTTTAGACCAACTCACCTTTTAAGTTCATTACTTAAAGTAACATTAAGTTTATTCCCAAGTCTCAGAACACATACCTCATAACTAGGTGTTGTCTTATTACACTTTTGAATGTCTTACTAGTAGTATAGATATCTTAAATACATCTATCTGAAAAATATTGGAAGATTGATCTCAAAGCATTTATTTTGGTTTTTTTTCGCAAACCATGATTATTAATAACTTTATTTCATTTATGGTATATTTTCCTTGAGTACTGATAAATGTTGTCAATTTAGATACACTAATGCGTTAGTCTTGAACATATATTTGCAAATAAAAAGGGTTCCAAAATCCACTAAAGATAATAAGATTTTTTGACTGACATTCTAAAAAATGAAGACTTCTAAGTGATGGTCAAATGGATGCCAATTTTAAGGTTGGAATTAAAAGTGAATATACTCATTCCAGTACAACCCCCCACCTCCGCAACCACAATGCCATTGTAAACTGCCTCTCAACATAAAAGATGTACTTCTTGCGTATCATCATCCACCCAGAGAAAATTGGGTTCATTTGAAATAGGTATATTATGGATAATATTATTGTAGTTTGGGAAGTGATGGAATGTGCTTGCTCCTTATTGTATTTAAAAACCTAATTCATTAGAGTTGATTTTGAGAAAGTTTATGATAGAATTGAATGGTCTTTTATTTTGGCAATGCAGCAAACCTTAGGGTTTGAGGTAAGTTTTGTGCGAATAGTTAGAATACTTTTTTAGGATAATGGTGCCTACGTCTGAATTAATGGAGTAGAATTTGAACAATTTGGTTTATTCATATTTCTTTAGCAATGATGTCTTCTAGCCGCTTCCTTCAATGTTTGTGTAGTTGAGTTTATCAATCTCTTCGTACAATATACTTCTAAAGGATTAGTTGCAGTATCAAACTATTAATATAAACTTTGCCGATGATTCATTCCTCACCTTGGTTGAAGAAGAGGCTCTTGTTTCTAATGCCTTGGAATGCCCAGATATTTTTTTCCCTTGGCCTTTAGTTATTGCATCCAATGGAAGAAAACTGATATGTTATTGGCAATTTGACATTGCTTTACTAATTTGGTTACAATAGTAAAACTGGGATCAGACTCAACTTAGTGAACAATTCAAGTACATGGGCATCTAATTGAGTCATTGTAGGGAGTCAAATGTATAACACCTTAGACCATGCAACTTGGATTCCCACTCACACAAGGAATCTTTGCATAGAATTAGAGCACTATAACTTCGCTTTATTGTTTTTAAAATAAATTGGTGCTTAAAAATCCAATCACTTCTAATCATATTACAATTTCCAAACTACAAAGAGATTTTTATACTTGCCCTTTGTGGGGGCGTGACTCATTCTTAACTTTTATGTGGATACGTGTGTGCTCCTAGCAAGTTACTCACTCCAGATAGCATGCACACATACATCCCCATTGCAACAAATAATAGAGCACTCCAGAAAACATAATCATAACCAAGAAACAATTAAACATATTCTTTTTAAAATGGTAATTAAATTACATAGTAAGCAACAAATAATAGAGCACTCCAAATAACATAAGAACTATAGATTTCATGTTACGAGCTAACAATCTTCTTTTGCTTTCTCTTAGTGTAATTGAACTTCTTAATTGTAAGTTGTCTCTTTGAGCTTTCTTCTAGGTAACATCCTTCATAAGGAGATCCTTCTTTTTTATTAGCATGCCCATTGAGGGGATATGCCTTAATTGAGATACGGTAGCTCCTCTTTGTGATTCTTTAGCTACTCTTAAGTAACATTTATAGGTGTTATCTTTTAGCCTTTAGATGATGTGTTGCACATCATCACATGCTTCTCAATTGCACGCAAATGATTACTATGTTCTCAAAAGTGTGTAGGACCCAATAAATGTGTGGCTCTTGTGGTTATAGATTCACACTTCTTCATAGAACGAGAATCGCACCACTCAAATGTATAATGTAGAAGGCCTTAAACAAATGGCTTTTTGTGCAACACTAAACAACCTCTTAGAGAACTGTGGTTTCTTGTGATATGATAGAAAGATAAAAAATCACAAGATTTCACAAGTGGTCTTCAATGCTCCACTTCATAAAACACAAGACATTACAGGAATCAAAGGTCGTGGTCATAGAATCAAAGGTCATGTTCTCAAAAGTGTGAAGGACCCAATAAATGTGTGGCTCTTGTGGTTATAAGATGCACACTTCTTCATAGAAACGAGAATGAAACAAATGGCTTTTTGTGCAACACCAAACAACCTCTCAGAAAACTGTGGTTTCTTGTGCTATGATAGAAAGATAAAAACTCACAAGATTTCACAAGTGGTCTTCAATGCTCCACTTCATAAAACACACAAGACATTGCAGGAATCAAAGGTCGTGATCATTTATTATAACTAAGCCCAATTGTTTTTGGGCGAGGTGAGATTGTGAAATCAATTGTTCTTGCATCACACATCTTGGAAAAGTGAAATGAATGTTGCTCATGAACATTATTTGAGCTCCTTAAGGGATTTTCCATGCTTTGTAACTTCAGATGCACTCATTCATGTTGCATTTGTTAATGCATTTATATTCCATACATTATTATATGATTTAAGATGTAAATGTAATACTATTTTAAATTTAATATGGAGATAATCCACCCATTGGCACACACTTGTATACATCTATTAATAGTGAAGACTATCAAACAAGTTATTGAGTTGTTTGGTTTCCACTATTGATAGATTAAAAAAGACTTGCTTTGCAAACAAATACTCCTCCAAACCCTAACTCTAGCCTCTTAGTTTTTCTTTATAAGAATATAGAGCTAGTGTGTGGTATTTATTGTGGTATTTAGAGTTATTCTTGCTACGAGAAATTCAAGCTAGAGCTTGTTACATTTCTTTGATAAATCTATGTTATGTCTTTGCTTTAAACTTTCACTGATTATATATGTATTTATGTGGGTGTTTGTCTTATGATTGTTTACAATGATTTTAAAGAAAGCAACAAATTTTACTATTGTATTAGAGTAATGGAAGTCCACTTCGTACTACATGTAAGTTTATAAATCGGATCTATAGTTTTTCAGTCTATTTACGTAAGTATTCATATCCAATTTGCAATTTTCAATTTTTTTCTGATGGTATTTAGATTTAATGCAGTTTTTAGTATGTTTTTTGTAATTTTTATGCAAATATAAGCAACCTACTACAATTAACTAATCTTTTGCCCCCCCTTGTTCTTCGTGGGACCTGGGCTGATCAGAAATTAGTAAAAGTGGGAACTGTGTTCTAATGGCTTAAAACCTCGTGAGTTGTTTTGGGCAAAACAATTATCAAATTTTCGTAAGTAGAGGTGTGGGCTACTACATTTACTCAAACAATTAGGTAACATTGTGCATGGATTTAACTTCCATGTACCTCAGAGATGGGATAGTGTGGTTATGGGAATGGTGGAATCCTTTGTAGGTAGTGGCTTGAAACATTGTTCGTTAGAGAGCCTAAAGAACAAACACAACCTAACTTTGTGAAACCTCTGGGTTTATCTTGAAGTTCAATATAGTATTTTGTTTAAATATGAAATTCTAGTTATATCATTGGTTTATGTTTTTGGCAGTTTGAACACAAACCTCTAATTCAGATACAATATATAGATTCTCTAGTCTAGTTTCGGTTAAGACCCTTTGTGTAACAACAATACAAATTATGTCTTAGTTTTTGTCTAGATTTTGTTCATGTACAGGAAAAAACTCTGTTTTTGAGTAGAACCCATGTTTTAGGGATAGTTGAAAAACACTATTTTGACACTTGTAGAGCAATGATTAGGTACTGCACATGGCGTGTTTGAAAAAAAATGGGCATATCTTTTGGATCGGGTGGAATTTTGTGATTTTGGACCCATAGGGTTGCAAAAAAGTGGTTTAATGTGATTTTAAAAAAAATACAATTTTCGATATTTTTGTTGTATAGTATTGTGATCTTTCTTTATTTTAGTTTTTTCAAAAAAATTCTCATACAAATTTGTTCATTTTGGATTTTTTTTTTCTTGTAAGTAAATTGTATCATTGTGATTTGTATTGAGATGATCATTTTAAGTGTTATTTTTGGAAACAGTTAAGAAAAAAATTGGGCTATTTTTTTGCCAACAAATTTTAGTGCACAATGTGGATGCTAAAAGAGTAATTTTCAATGGTTTTAATTACATCAGCTGGACATGATATGCTAGCATACGTAACTTAGATAAATCTATGTAAAATACGCTGAGAGGTATTGTTCTCGAAGCACCTATTCCACTTATGTCACAAATCCAATATAGGCGCCTCGAGAATGATACCTCTTGACATATTTTACATAGATTTATCTAAGAAATGTATGCTAGTAGTATCCACGAGCATTGAATTGTACATAAACGTATAATATAAAATATGCATACAAATGTGCAATATACATAGGATAAAATAAAAAACAAGGAATTATTTTATATGAATTAAAATGTACAATGTACATGGCATAAAATGACAAAATCATAGAATGAAATTTGTATTATGTAGATGACATTATTTATCTTTTAAGGACTTCAGTCCTTCTTCCTCACCCTTTCGTTTGGGAAGTAGTTTTCTTTTCTTCATCTTTTCATAGGGGTCATATGTAAATGGCGATAATATTCTTAGTCCTTCCAATCACTTTAATCGAGAGATAGTCACAAACGTTAACCCTGTTTTATATCAAATGTAGCTTTTGAAAGAGTCAAACCTTGCAATTTGTGTATTGTTAATGCCCAAGCCAACTGTAAGGGTAATTAGTGTGTGCGTTCCCATTGTATTGTTGTAATTGGAATGGTATGCAAAGTTTGATCTTCAAATGGTTTTCTGAAGTATCCGTCAAATTTAACCATTACATATGCTGGTGGTTTTGGTAGGCCACTACCAATTTTATATATTATGCTTATAATGTATCCTATAACTCCATTTACAAGACTCCCTATTCAAAGATTAGAGGCTAACATGACCCTTGGATCATGAACAATTAATAACTCAACATCAAGTTCATCATTTGGACCTCCTATCGGTGTAATGGTGGTAACCACTGTAGTTGCAATGCTATGTGTAATGGGTATTTTCAATTAATGCAATTTTCTTTTGTTGTGGTTATCCACATTAATCTTTGTGTAGAACATATGAATACTATTGTTGAATTCTTTGTTGTTAGCTTTGTCTAATCCAACTTTTGTTCTGTTCTTCAATAACTTCCAATCATCAATTGTCATATTTGCATCTTTGAGATTTGTGAGAAGTTGAAACTTTTTTCCCTCTTGGTTGTCTCCTCGTCTAAATACCTTATCCAATGTAACAACTATTTTGATTTCTTCCCATAATAGCTTTGTGCGTCTATTACTATCATATGGTGGCTTATCAATAACAGGAGGCCGCTGCCCCAAATCTCCTGTCAAAATCATATAAATGTCTCTAAAACTAATGTCTGCTTTTTTAGGGAATGTTTGATGAAGTCGGGAGTCTATGTTTTCTAGCAAACTTTATTCAATGAAACTCATTTCATCAAACAATATACATTTTATGTGGTGGATCTCTTATTGGAAACTTTATAAGCCTCGTTCCTTTTAATTATGCAAAATCTGTAATAGGGATTCAAAGTTGTAAATGGATCATTGAGGTACCAGTATTAAATGTTGCAACTCCTGTTAGCGCAAGTAATATAAGAGGAGAATGTTATGAGAATGATGCATCTAAAAGTGCTTGATGAATGACATCGATCGCATACAATTTTCTAGTTCATAATGTTCCCTGAATTATCATGAATAATGAGAAGACATTTTGATGTTGATGATAATGTGTCATTATTATATCAAGTGTTTATTTTTGTTTAGCACCTAAGGTTTCATAATTAATATTTGGGGCTAATTCATCATCTATAATCAACTCATTATCTTCACGGTGTTTACGAATTTTATCACTTTATTTGTGTATTCTTCACCTCAATATTCATTATTCCATGGTGATTATATATCAATATCTCTTCTTCTCAACATCTATTTTAGTTGCAAAATTTCATCGCGTTGAAACTTAGATATGATTTCCCATTCACGTTCCATTGTATTTCATTGAATAGGTTGATTACTTTCACCGTCATAATCACTACGATTATCAATATCTTTTAGAATAGTCGTTCACTTGACATATTAAGGATTATTAATTGACTGATTCCCAATTTGATTTTATTACATCAAAATCAAGTCCAATATCTCTTTTTATATCACAAAAGTGGCTTGTAAAGTAATAACTCTGACACAAGGGGACTCCCCTTGCTATGGACTCGCACACCGAACAACACAATAAGTTGCAAATTTCTATTGATTTTTTAGGGCTTGACGACATCTATATGCAACTCTGCTCTGGTGGAGCTTACAACTCAACGATGGAGCATTTTTAGACTCTAGGTGTTTCCGTAAGACTTATTTTAGGCTTTGTGCTCACAAACACATTCAACAACCTCGACCTTGGCCTGTTCAACGTTTTCTTCCTTGTGCCGACTCTTTTCCTTTTTGTCAAACTCCTTCATTTTTCTCTCCTCTACGTTTTTGAATGAACTCATCCTTGTCAGATAGTCGTGTCTTCCTGCCTCTCTTTTTGCGCTAGCTCCTTCTTGCCCAGATTCATCTGAGCTATATTAGTGCCATCTAGCTGTCTTGCAATGCAATGTCCACTTAGTCGTTAGACTTTTTTGACTGTTAGGTCTTTGTCAACTTTTTGGAACAATTAATTATGATTTGTTCATTAATTATGCGAACTACTAGTTCTGCCACACACTTCTCGTTCGCACTCTCTGCCATGCTTGTCTTCTTGTGTCGTGCACTCATACACTTGAGTTTTGCTGTCAATGTCTCCCACATATTGTCTTGACTCTTGGGGCATTATGAGTCTTTTCTAATCCTTTCGCGTGTCTTCACTATTGTTTTGTCACTACACAATCCTCCTTTTGTGCCTTTGTGCCTTCTGCACACTCACTGTTATTGCATATAACTTATTTGTAATTTCCACGTCCCTAGTTTGTCACGCTGAGCCAAAAATACATTGCTACCAAAATATTTGTGTATCGCTGCACATTAATCTTCCACACTTGCTTTACTTCGCTAGCCTTCCTCGCACTACTGCAGACCCTCTTTCTTTGTGCACTCTGCGCACTGTGCTCCTTTTTGATAACTATTGTGCAGAGTACTTCCACACTTCACTGTAATTGTCACTTGATTATGCAGTGCTTCCTCTTTTTGCCTATGCACTTTTCCTACACTATGCACACTCATCCTTCACCAAAATTGTGCAGGATTGTCTTGAACATTGGATGTTCTTGCATATAACTTTGACCAACAAAAATCAAGCAATTTATGAGATTTACATGAAGGGATGGAAGAAAACATTGGGAATACTCTCACACTAGTTGCCAAATTCCTCACCTCTCATTTGCTATTCCTTTTTCTCCTTGGATTATATGTCTAAGATTTAATAGCATCAATAAGTGTTACACTTTCCATGGAAAATGGCCTATTCTTGTACCCATTAATGAAATATTTTACATGTTCTTCATGGTCATCTTCATCAATTGTAGTTACTGGTTTGAACATCGCACGCGAAACATTCAAATAGATAATAAATATAAGATATTACTATGTAAAAGGCATAAGCGAAATAGGTTCATATCTTAATTAATTTATTAAAAATCCAATTTTTTTTAATCAACTAATTTACATATAATCTTTTAACTTACACGTAGTATTTAATTATATATTTTATTATTAAACTTGACCTATTGATCTTATATGCATATTAAGATTAAAAAATCAGTTAAATATATGTTAAAGTAAAAACACAATACCGAAACTATATTGCATTTTTTACATTTGGATTTTTATTGATTTTCAACTTTTCATTGTTAAATATATTATATAAATAGATTGCGGATAATATATATATAAAACTAACTGTTACCGTGAATTGATTGAAATATTTTCATAATATTAACTATTTTCTAGCAACATAAACACTTAATATTAGAATTTAAATCAATATCAATTAACTTCTAAATATAAGTCCACATTGAAACACCAAACCACATAACCTATATAAAATGTGTAATGCACATAAAGATAAAATAAAAAATAAAGAATTATTTCATATAAACATTTATTTCAAGCTAAAAATATTTGAAAAACATTTACTTTAATATAAAAATATTTGTATCTTTAAAGAAATTTCAAAGCATATTTAAAATTTAGAATAAAATGTGAAAAACATTTACTTCAAGCTAAAAAGTATTTGAAAAACTTTTAATTCAAGATAAAAATATTTATTTTTAAAAAATTCTAAAACATATTTAATCTCGAGAAGACATGAAAACTATTTACTTCATTAAGCTAAAAATATTTGAAAAACATTTATTTCAAGGTAAAAATGTTTTTTTATATCTAATGAAATTCTAAAACATATTTAAACTTCAAAATAAAATGTAAAAAATATTAACTTCAAGATAAAAATAGTTATATCTTTAAATATTTTATTTTGCGTAAAATTAATAATGTGATTAAATTGTAGAGGACATGTGCAACACATTATGATTTATTTTACTAAGAGAGAATAATTCAAAACATCCTAAATTGCTATTTGTCCTCGCTTGTCTTTTGTAAAATATTCTTTGTTTTTCTATGCTATTCTTTACTCTTTATATTTTGTTTGTTTTATAATCATTCTTTTTATTTATGAACTATAAGTGTATGATATTTTGGATTTTAAATGTTGAATTTGTTATGTAAAGTTATAAATTTTACAAAGTAACTTTTATTTGAAATAATGCCGGTCTTAGTTTTTCTTTCACGAACACGACATGAGAGTCCTCCATTCCATATTACCATTATAAAACACCTCTTGGCATAATAACTAATGTGCTTCTTAGCAAGGGCTTTTACCATATTGCAATGAGTGAAAAATCTACACCTCTTGACCTTGTCAAATGTCAAAAATGGTAAAATAGGGGTGGTGAAGCTTGTGGTATTATAGGTCAATTGTTGTCTTTTGAACTCAAATTTCACTTTCAGGGTGACATGAAACTTTATATAGTTTAGGTTAAATAAAAAAATCTCTTTGGTAAATACAATAAGATGAGGATATGTGGAAGAAAGTGAGCTTTCTACTCTTAGCTGAGATAAATTTCTTTGGATTAAAGATTTCATCACTAAAATTAAACGCTTGAGACTTCTCCTTGTTGAGTATGGGGAAACAAAGTCTGATGACAAGATCATTATGGCTATTTTGTCTAAACTGGGTCGTCCACACTTAGTTTTTGTCTTTATCTACTACACAACATGATTATTTGGGTGCAACATATGTGGCACTAACTTTTAATAAGTTTTGCAAGCAACTTCAGAGAACTAAAAAATGATTTTTATTGGTGATATTTGGCATGAGGTACTAAGCATCAAACATTGGTTGTCAATAAGTCTAATGCGAATCCACAATCTAACATTGGGAAAGGTAAGGGCCTTGTTAAAGACAAAGGTATAACACAACCTAAGCCTGAAGGCAACCAATTAACAAAGCAAAACTCCATCCAAAGTCAAGACAAAGGGAAATAAAAAGCTAAAGTTGAAAAAATGTTGTAACTATTGCGGTAAACTAGGTCATGTCGAACATCGATGTTTTAAGAAAATGACATACTCGGAAACAATGATAATTTTTTTAACCTTTTCCCTCAAACACGCACGCTTCTCTTTCTCTAATAACTAGTGGATCAATAGTTAATTAATGGATTATGGATTTAGGGGCCTCAAACTACATAGGAAATCAAGGCTCTATGTTTCCAACTCTATTATATGATTAAAAATGCACTTGTAAGATTGTCAGTACTTTAGTATGTGGATAATTCACCCATTTGTGCAAACTTATCCACATTTATTAATAAGGAAGATTACCAACCAAGTTATTAACTTATTTGACTTCCACTATTAATAGATCAAAACAAACTACTCTCCAAACCCTAACACTAGCCTTTTAGTTTCTTTTTATAAGAACACAGAGCTAGTGTGTATGGTGTTCATCGTAGAAGTGACTTATTGTTACTCTGGTGAATTGAAGCTAGAACTTCTTAATAAAATTGTGGTAGTCCTACTACCCATGATAAATCTATGTTATGTATTTGCTTTAAGCTTTCATTGATTATATATGCATACATGTGGGTGTTTTCCCTATGATTGTTTACAATGATTTAAAAAATACAACGAACTTAATTAACATTTTGGCCTTTCTATTCTTTCACTTCACCAAATATTAATGATATTCCTTTCCCTGCATCCTCTTGAAGAATTTAGAGTTAATCACCCTTTTCCTTGCCTTTTTAGGAAACTGTTGTCTCTACTTTTGCATATTTGGAATCCACATTCTTACCACTTGTTTACCTCATGGTAAGGGTACACATCAACTATGTTGATGATCAAAAAAATGTTGATACCCTCTAGTAACTCTATCTCATGTGTTTGCTACAAACTTCCTTGGAACATTGCACATTATGATCTTCTTCATATCTTCCCCTTGTGAACCGTTCCTTCCTTTAGGGAGCTAAAACCAATAACATACTTCAACTTCATTGTCCCTTCTCTTGCAATTTGCATTCTACTTGTATGTCACAATACTATTCTCTAATTACTCTTGCACACTGGTATATATCTTGCATATACTCAACGAGTTCTTATGCTTATCAACTTTTTTTTTACCTATGTCATTGATATCTTGCAACTCTATAACCCTGTGTGGGCTACTCCCATACACAACATGGAATGGTGTTCTGCCAGTGCTCTTGTTGAGTAAATTTTTGTACTCATTCATCTTGTGCCATGATTGAATCCCACAATATTGGCTTTTCTTCAACCAACCATCACAACAAATCTCCCAAGATTCTATTGACTACCTCTATCTGCCCATCCTTTTGAGGATGGTAACCTAAACTAAGATACAACTGGGTATTCATATTCCACCACAACCACCTCCAAAAATGTCCAACAAACTCTGTTTCTATATCATATATTATGCTCTTGGGTGACCCATGTAATTTGACAACTCACTAGAAAACATTTGGCTACATGTTAGCGTCACTCATCTTCTTGCATGCAATAAAATATGTCATTTTGGAAAATCTATCTATAACAAAAAAGAGAGAATCACGACCTTTCTACTTTCTAGGGAACACTAAAATGAAATCCATAATGATGTGTTCCCATAGTCTCTTTCGAATAGGTAGTGGTTGATACAACTCTGCATTTTGACTCCTACCCAATTTCCAACTAGAAAATTCTACATCCTTTCACAAATTTCTTCATATCCAAACCCACGTTAGGCCTAAAGAAACCTTCAGTAAGTAGATCTAGTGTGTTTTCAAGACCTAAATGACCAAATACTACTCAATTACGCTTCTTTTTGATCAAGTTCTCTTGTATAACTCCTAAGGTTATAAACGATTGTTTTCCCTTGAATAATAATCCATCTTGTACAAAATAGTCTTAATCATGACGTTTTGTCCACATTTACAGGACTCTGACATGCTATCCATGCATCTTTGAAATCCTCATCCTTATACAATTATTTCATGGAATCAAATCCCACTACTTCAACATGCATCTCATTCAATATGAGACACCTCTTACTCAATGCATCTACAACTTCATTGGACATACCACTTCTATGCTTGAACACAAAGGAATAGTTCTGTAGGAATTTAACCCACTTCATGTCTAGTTGATCTTACCTTGACTAATGATGAATTGCAATGTTTGCTGGTTTGTGTACAAGACAAACTCCTCGGACAACAAATAATGCCTTTAGTTCTTGAGAGGTTGCAATATGTCATACAATTTTTGATTCTAAACAGAATATGTTGTCTTGGCTTCATTTAATTTCTCACTAAAGATACAAACTTACCTTCTCGACTCAACAATTTCACCAATCCACTAACATCACAATCATATCAGAGAAGCGCCACGAATCTACTGGTTTGAAGAATGCACAAGTGAATGATGCAAGACATGAATTTTTCCAAGACAAAACAATGCAAGCATACAAGATTGCAAATTATGAAAATACAAGAGAGCTAATTGTAATAACACAGAAATAGCTCCAACTCAATACGATCAAATAAAATAATGCAAGAGATGTACATGTAGGTGGTGAATGTGTAACCTCGTCCTAGAATCATGGCAATCTCCACCTAGAGTAGTGGTAACCAACACCTAGAATGGTGTTGTCAAGAGGTAACCAACATCTAGAATAGTGTAGTCAAGTGTACACCTAAAGAAACATATCCCATAAGTGTAGGGAAACTCCAAGTGAGGTGGAATATCCCAAATAAGATAATACAAATAAAGCGAGGAAAATAAATCCTACACTAACAAATCAACTTGAAATACATTAGTAAAATTAGGGTACACAAAAATTGGTAGTTCAGTTACATTTCTCTTCATATGCTGGAAGCTATTTTTTGCTTTTCTTTTCACGATGAACCCCTTTTTATCTCCCCTCAATGCCTATAAATAGAAGCACACATCCTATTGAATTTCCCTTTGAAATTCCTATAAAAATTCACTAAACCATGGAAACCTTGAGATTCAAACATGCTTCTAGGTGATGGCCATTCCATAATCTTTCTTGCCATTTTAGGATCCATTCACAATCATTCTTGGTATTTCACAAAATCCAAGTACACCAACTTTGTCTTTATGAAGCTCGCTTCTTCAAATAAGACCACTTCTCTCTCAGTTGTTAAAATACTTGTCTGATATGAATCAAGCTCCCCTCCTTTGTTTTACCGAATATCAAAATGTCGTTTAAGTTCACAATGAAAAACTTACTAAAGAATGGATTCAAAACTTACTTCATGAATCTCATGAATGTACTCAGTGCGTTTGTCTACTCAAATATGATGATAAACCATTCATACAATCTGTCCTTTGTTTTAAATGTAATTTTCCAACCATTTCCTATGATCTTGATATGCTATAATCCATTCTTGAGATCAATCTTTGTGAAATACTCAGCTGTGCTCAAACAATCCATTAGGTCATCTCTTCTTGGCAATATACATCAATACTTGATAGTAATATAATTGATTATTCTATAATCGATGCACATCCTCCACTCTCCACCTTTCTTAGGTGCTAACACTACAAGAATTAAACATGGGCTCAAACTATCTTTGATCAACCATTTTTCCAACAATTTTTGGACTTGCCTTATTATTTGCTCATTCTTGGTAGGTGTCATCCTATAGGCCGCATTGGTTGAAAAATTGGATCCCATGATTAGATCCATATGGTGACTAATATTCATAGTGGGTAATCCAGTAGCTATATCATTTGAGATGATATCCTTAGACTCACTTAAGAACTCCACCTCTTCAAGCAAATATTTTCCTTCTTCCACTATGATCCCAACTTGTAATTCTTTGGGAATAAAATCATTGCATGCCTTTTCAT
This sequence comes from Taxus chinensis, assembly GCA_019776745.2. Lineage (NCBI taxonomy): Eukaryota > Viridiplantae > Streptophyta > Pinopsida > Cupressales > Taxaceae > Taxus > Taxus chinensis. Next base: position 238,906,195 of record CM034146.1, read on the forward strand.
CTTCATTTCCTTTAAGAATCGCTCTCTTCAAATCAACAAAGCTTTCGAAATATTGTTCTCTCCTTTTTCCTTTAATAGAATCAATATGCATTTCTTACCATTATTCAAAAGTGTGTAGGTGTTTTCTCTACCACCATACAACACATTCTTATCAAATTGTCAAGGCCTTCCTAATATCATATGACAAACATCCATCAACATGATATCACGGAAAACTTCATCCTTATATACACCAATTTGAAAAATTACTAAACATCTCTCATTTACCAAAATTTGACATCCATTTAACAACCACGATACCTTATATGGGTTTTGAGTGTGTGATCCTCTCCATTCCCAACTTATCTTCCATCTCATCTGGCACATGATTGTTTATGTTACCACTATAAAAATTAAATTTTTTACAGTTAAATCTGGACTTGCATGTGTTTGCGAACATATTCTTCCTCTATATTGGATCTTTCATCTCTTTTGCAAGTTTCAATTCTCACTTCATTACGAGTGATCCAAACTTTGTTTCCTTCGCTCTAATGATTCAACACTTTCCTCATTGGCTTTACAATATGATTTCTATCTTCATTTCTTTGTTTACTGTCTTGTTGTGTTTGCATGCATTCAAATGCTATATGCGTTGTCTCCTAATACCCATGAATCCTCTACCTCTTATTCGTCTAAAGTATATGCATACTATGGATTTGAAAGTACTTGATTCTCCTTTGCACGTATGTTGTGGGTTTTCCATCTTCCTCTCGCAATCTTTCCTTTTCCTAAGCTTTTGTTTTTAATTCTAGATAACTTCTCTTGAATGTTTCAAAGCATACTAATAGGATTGTTTCATGGAATGCTCTCTTACTATCCCCAACTCATCTTGTATGGAAACTCACAATACATTTATCTACCTTGAGATATTTTCTTCATTCTCTTATACATGAATGAATCATATAAACACTAAAATTTGGAAATCTATCCTTTGGCACTAATGATTTTGACATTACACACTTGCATGTACAAATGCACTCTCCTCACTTTTTGTTAGCACACCCTAATGACACTTCAATTACTTGTTTAACGCACACTAATGAAACTTCATGTACTTTCTTAGATTTGCACACCTCTCCATCATTAGTTTCTAAAGTTTAATTACATAAACCACAACTAAAAAAATTCATCCTCCAACCCATAAAGTTACAACATTTTTTTCCCTCTTGGTCAGAATCGTAAATTTCAGTCAGTTTTTACAAATCTATAAGTTGACCCTACTGTATGGTTTTTGACTAACATGCTTTGGGCTATTTATTCCAATTCTATTGAATTCTTATGAGTGAATACATACCATTGGTCAACCTTTCATAACAAAACAACCTTCTGAAGCATATATAAGCAAGTAAATCATACCTCATTTAGAAACCATGCACTTTAAGAAATCCTCATGTAAAATCAAGCAAAAAGGCCCTCCAAGCTCCCTAAACTAGGAAATAAATCATGCACATCCATTAGGGAAGAACCATCTAAAATTTTGAAGTCTCCTTCTAGGTCTAAGACTCTCAATCTTCATTCTACAAGTAAAGCATTTTCGAAGCACAGTTGTCATTTTTTGATTGAACTACAGTGGATATAACATCCTTAGAGAATGACGTGTGGTTTGAGCTCTCTTTAGAGTAGTGGTGATGTTGGTGGTGCACATGGATGTCCAATACCCACCTAACTCTAATTTACATGAACCCCTTCTTGTACTACAAGGGTTCTAGGGTTTGAGAAGAGTTTATAGATCCATTCTGAAGGTGAGAAAATAAGACCAAAAAACACCGACATTGATATCCAGGCATGTGAAGCACTCACAAAATTTTAGACCCATATTCCAAGCAGGTACAAGACCGTACAGAAGGGTCAGGACCGTAGAGACACTTTTGACCTAGTTGTATGGTATTGACCAAGTCTAGTTTCAGGTGCCAATTTTTGTAACAAAACATTATAGTCTCAGATTAGCCTGTTCTTGCACTCATATCACCCAAACACTTTTCTCTTATGTTTTGATAGTTGTTGGATCAATAGTCACTTTGAAAAACATTATTATGATTTTTTCAATTAATGTTGGAAGTTTATTAAATCACAATATCCACCTATTACATTATTTCATCCATTGTATATATGTTCGTTAAACATTCTTGAAACTTAAAAAGGAATGAAATAGGATTCACAAAAAGTGAAATTATCACCATGCAACATACTCTACAACTGATATAGTTGCCAATGTTATTTTTACCATCAACATTGACCCTATCCAAGGTGAAGGTTCCAATATAAAAACTACTAATCACTCTCATGATCTTCCAAAATATGAGATACAACACCTTATAGGATTCTTACATGATAATGACACTCCTATTGATCTTCTCCTCTATACTCCAAGAGATCACCTTAAGAATGCCTCACTTTATCATATTGAGACATATGTTATTCCTACATCCATGATACCTACCTACTCGAGGGAACTAGCCTGCTAATGTATAATGTTTGTATGCCTCTTCCTAAAAAAACTATTGCTAGTACACATCCTACATCTACCCCTCATGGTTCACACACCTCTTCATCTAGCATGTAAGCCCATGAAACCCTTGTTCATACCTTACAAGCTCAAATCTTACGATTATAATAAGGTACATCTACTTCTACTCATGATATGGATTCTACTCAACTGCTTCACAATCCCCTTTCAACTGACGTGGTTTTTTATTCTTTTCCCATTGTGTTTTTTTCTCCTAAACTCCCTACTTACGATGGAAAAGGAGATACCTCTGAGTATATTTTATCCTTCTACGTGGCTTATTTTTATTATACCTCTCATGATATATTGCTAGCAAAAATATTTCCTAGGAGTCTTAAAAACTTTTCCTCGCAATCATTATATTATATCCACACACATTTTGTGCAAATTAATTTTTGGCACAATTCTCTATTAACACGGGGAAAAAATATCCTACACACAAATATCTAAATTATGACAATGATATAACAAAATTCTTAATGATTATGTCTTGCGATACAAAACCATGCTTACCAAAATGAGAAATATATTACCTGATAGCGAATTATAAGATCTATTCACACAAAGCTTGATTCCTCTTTGCAAGAATTAGTTAGATTTGAAAATTTCTAATCTTTTGACCGTCTATGCCATATGCTCAAGGAACGCAAAGCTTAGTTATTATATGAATAAACTCAAGTACATTGATAATACTCCCACCACACTTACTACCAATTTTCCTAGTAAAACCACATTCAAAGGTAATAACAATGATGTTAAGGTTGATTCTAAGGACCCTATCACTGTTATTTCTCAACCAACTAAGTTGTAACTCCAACCCACCTGTCGGTAGTATACCCACTTACATTGTGCCCCACACATTGTATTGAAATAATTTCTTGAGTGTAGTTTTGTGTCCCTCCCTCCACTATTTGAGGTTGATACAAGTACGCCTCAAACTAATAATTTTGATGCTTATGCCTAATGTGATTATCATTAATGTATTGATCAATTCACTAACTTATGTCTTAAGCTGCATCATATCATTAAAGATGTCATTGAATCCCATGAAATCTAATGGGATAAGCCCATATAATCTTCCAAGCCAACCAATGATAATGCTTAACTCAAAATTTTCAATGATCCACTTCCTAAACATAATATAATAAATGTATATATGAAGTGCATAATACTTATCATACAAATCCACAACTGTCTTCTTATGATCACCCCTTGGATTTAACGAATGTTGATAACACTCATACATCACATTCTACACTGCTCATTACTTTCCATGACTCTAATATAGATGACACATTTGTCTTTGATACTTTATATATTCCTATCTCTATTTATCAAGTACCTATACATGGTGTTTTGGTAGACCCACATAAAAAAGATCATGTTTACACCCCCGTGTCACTTCAATCTCTTATAATTTTTACACCGTATATTACATTTGTGTTTTCATGTAGAATGTCTACCATGAAAAATTCAAAATTTTTGTCATGACATTCGATACCTCATTTGAAATCCCTCTCCCGGTTAATGTAAACCTATCCTCCGACAAAATCAATGAATATGTTACACTCATAATGGCTAGGAGGAATGTGTTAATATGATTTTCAAGTTTTTTATGATTAGGGAAGTGATTTATGGATTCATTCAAAACCATTCAGAAGAAATTACTCCGGAGGCCTAAAAAGGCATATTTTTAGGCTTTTTACACCTGATGATCACCCTCCGAGAACATACATGGAAATGTTAAAGCACCTGGGAAATGTGTGGAAGATCTAGGAAATCATTTGAGGTATTTTAGGAAAGTTATGTAAGAAAAATTAGGTTTAGGAACAAGCAATGTAACACCGGGCTACTTGCAGCATGGTGTAAGGAAACTAAAGTAGTGAAAAATCTATTTAACTTGTTTCTGATGTATCAGGATCCTCGAGATGATTTGTAAGAAGTAAAATGCTCCTCGGAAAGATAAGAATGCATAATTCACATTGAAAAATGTTTCAAGATATGTTAAGTATCGAATTTCTAGATATTGGCACGATAGTGCAGGTAAAGGTCTCCGATTATAGTGAAGATTCAATAGGATTTTTTCAGAGTTATAGGAAGATTTGGGACCTTATGAAAATTCAAGATATACATATATGAGTCCCTCTTCACACCAAATGTGTTGGTTTTCCTTGTGGTCATCATAAACTTTAGTGGCAGTATTTTTCACTGGCGCACAAACTTGAGAAGAATTGAAAAAGGGCGTAAATTTAAAATTTCAGGAATAATTGGCTCTTAAAAAATTGTGGGAATGTTCTCATTAGACCTTTTGGAGTTAAAATATTATAAGGTTTTCAATGGAAAGTCCACTCCTAGCTTTGGCGACAAGAAAATGTGTCCGGGCATTAATTTCAGGCAATGTTCCATGAAGGCAAGCATCTATTTTTGGAATTTTCGCACTTGGATACCCATGATGTTAATTTTAAAATTTAACCAAAGTCAAAAGGGATATGGGGGACATAAAAATGCACCACCATGGTGGAGGGGATGTTTGTGTCACTTAAAAGACAACTTGGTGCTTAGAAAATGTCATACACTCAACTAACCCACATACCCCCTTCTCATTATGACATCACCATTGGCATATTTTTCAGTGGGTGATGTCCCTTTGTCCCCATATCTAAGGGGACATGGGGGACACAAAAATGTTCCACCACATGAGGAGAGAAAGTTTTTTCACTTAAGTGCACATCTTGAAGTGTTAGGCTTATGTTTCTAACTCATCAACTGATGTGTTTTGACCCCCTTTTCATGTTCCTTCACCCCTTGGAACATTTTCACGCCCCTGATGTCCCTTTTCCCCTTAATAAATGTGGTAAGGGACATGGGGACACTCAAAACCCATTTAAATTTTTTTTACTCCACCCATGAGTCTCCAGTTAACCAGGGTTAAGCAAGGTGAGTCAAGTGATGAATTAACTAGGTTTATGAGTGAGGGAAGGTGTAAAGTTCATACTTAGTCATTTTTCAGTTATTTTTCATGTTTGTAACTCCATAATTTTGTGCTCCCTTGCTGTTATGCTGCTGAAATTTCCCCAAAATCTCTCATGCTCAAAAACACACTTTTGCTCAATCTCACAAACCCTTGCTCAGATTTCCATGAGATTTGGAATGTAAATCCCTTACAAAAACGCCTTTTAAGGGAATGTTTTCACACCTCCATTAATTTCCCCCTACTATTTTTTACAGCCCCTTGAAATTTGCAGCAAAAAATACTCATTTCTCAGATTTACACAAATCTGGCTATCAAAATCCTCTAAAAATTAGAGCAAAGGCCTAAAATGAAAAACAAAAACTTATGTAAGTATTTTCGTTTGAATACGAAACTAGGAAGACCACTTTATATTTTTAGTACAAATTCATGGGAAAACTTACTAAAAATAGTAATTCTGAGAAAAATGTCCATGGATATACCTCATTTCATTCCCCCTTATTTGAGACACTCAAAATTGCCAAAATTGGCAAGATTGGTGAAAATTGGCTGAAATGGGACAATAATGAAGAACATTATAAAAATAGTAAATGAATGGGACAAACTAAAAATGATCATATTTCAGTCCTTCACACATTTTCTAATGGTCTTGGCACTTACATGAACTTCTCCCTCAGTTTTCAAGCAAATTCCTGAATTCCTCGATGCAGTGATCATAAAGTGTCTAAATGGGGAAAATGCTAATTTTGTCCCAAAAGATATTTCACTTCATCCCACATGGGGTGCATGATCAAAAGATGGATGGCATTGATTTTGGTTCCTTTCTTATCCCTTTAGAATAGGAAATATTTGGTTTTGTGCTTCATTCACCATCTGTGCTTCCATAGTGGCAGAATCAAGATCATATTTGAATGAGAAAATGCATCAAATTCTCCTCATGTGAATGGTTGATAATGAAGATGTGGCAGTTTCTTAAGGATATTCTCACTGAGGGAAGTCATTCCTCAATGATCTTAGTGGCCCACTTCTCAAGTATTCATCACTCCTCTTCTCGGTGTATCCAGCTAGTGTGCAAAGGTTCATCATTCCAAGAGTCTTAAAAAGAGGGAAAAGTGTTGAAAGGTATTCATCGGAGCTCCTCATCAATGCATCATAGCAGAGGGTCATCATGGGTCAATTTTTCATCTTCAACATCATCGGATCTGATCTTCATCGAAGGCAGAGGCATCTTCATCCATGATTTGGAGAATTTTCTCTTCTCTCCTCTCTTCATTATTTCTTATTTGCTCTTCCCCCCTTCCAATTCTTAATTGTACACAATGATTGTATTTTTTCTTATTCACTTAAGTGGATTTATAATGTTGCATTTTGAAAGTACCTTTTGATTTATAAAAAAGGGAACTTATTTACTCACTTCCTAGGATAATGAAAAGTCTCAAGTTGAATAAGAACATGAAAAGACATGTGGGGGTAGATGAAGAGTTGCATTGTAAATATATAAATTGGGAGATCCTCCTCACTTCAAAGGGGGTTATTCTTGTTTAGTAGCTCCCATACTCTCTCTAGGAACAAGTGATCAAATTCCCTCTGTTTCCTTTGCTTATGTTTCCTCTCCATCTCAATTATACTCCATGAGCATATACTTGTTGAATATTATGCATTGAGACTTTTTGATTTTTGTAGTTTATTCCTTGTTCTATGTGAATGGTGTCTTTTCATTGAATTCATGGATATATTCTGGGTTTTAAACAATAAACTTTGTTGTACTATTTATTGTGTAAAACCCCCCTTAATATTCTCTTCACACATTCCCTTCAAATTTTTTCCTCGCTTGTAGTTTCTACAAGCACTTTGCCATAAGTGTAGGGAAGTACTCTTGTGTGATCCCCGGTCGAAAGACCATCCCCAAGCAATTAGAATAGTGTAAATATTCCTTGTTTTCAATAAATGGAGTTACCCCATTCAAGTAGAGGGACTTAGTCCCGCACATTGTTGGTGAACATTTACTAATTTACCCAACCGAGAAATATTTCACTAATAGTTTTTAGCGTCCACCGTGGGGCAGATTTAGCACATCTACACCCAATATTGATTCTAGAAAATCCAAAAAAAAAAAAAATCCCAGAAAATCAATAAAAAATCAGAAATTTGAAATTCCAAAATCCCATAAAAAGAGAGAACATAAATCTACCTTGAGTTGAATCCGATCTTACAAAAAAAATCGAAATGAAAGAAGATATACCAAATTGGATAGATTGAGAGGAATTATTGACCCTTCCTTTGAAACTTTACAAAATCAACAAGAACAAATCAAAGATAATCCATATTACTCTCAAGATTCATCCCCATCTGATTCATCAAGTGGTACTCCTGGAAATCCTATCCATAATCCTACTAATACTCCTACAAACCCTCTTAATTCTTCCATCTTTCAACCATCGTTAAAAATTGAATTCCCACATGAAGAAGAACAAGAAAAACCAAAGGAAGAATTTGGAGAATAATTTGAAGAAGAATAAGAAGGAAAACTTAACATGACAACATAAGGACCTCTCCCTTTGGGAACAAACACATGCCCTCTATCCTTAAATCAAATCAATGAACTTCCTAGAGGTTCAAGAAATAATTTTCCCAAATTTAGAGGTGATGGTAAAAAACATCCAGATGAACATATTGCTGCATTTATAACCGTATGTCGTGTGTTGGGATTTTCTCATGAAGATGTCTCTGTTTGTTTGTTCATTGAATCACTTCAAGATGTTGATGTAGAATGGTTTTATAATCTACCAAGAGGTTCAATTACAGGTTGGGCTCAAATTAAATCTAAATTCAAAGCTAGATTCAAGCCGATGGAAAATGATCATCCCTTGCTCGCTCAATTGACTGAAATGAAGAAAGAACTTCAAGAATCCATGAGAGACTTCATTGCAAAATTCAACAAGTTGATTAACAAGATTCCTACCGTTGCTTGTCCTATTGCAGATAATTTGAAAAGGTTATTTGTGAATTCCCAAATGGTTGAAGTGAGTTTCTTTCTACGAAGAGTTCAACCAAGAGATTTGGACAATGTTCAAGGAATTTCCATTGAGTAGAAGATGACCTCATCTTTTCAATAAAGATGACGAATCCTTCAATGAAAGATAGAGCTTAAAATTCCAAAGATGAGAGAGTTGATTTATTTTTCCAAAAATTGATGAATAAATTTTCAATGTTGAAGAGGGAGGTTACCCAACAAACATCCCATCAAAATTAGAATAGGAACCAAATGTCCGGAGTACCCTGAAGGCTTACATTGGAAGCTCCCCCTGTCAATGCAATATGTGGTACTCAAGAATATGAAGAAGAATTTACAGACCTAGAATAAGAAATTGAGGACAAAAATGTCCTAGCTATTGAAGAAGCGGAGGATGATGCACAAATCAAAATTCTTGAATATGCAGGATTTAAAGAAGAAAAAGAAGATGATGCATCTAGCTTCTCATGTGCGGTGTTCACCCGATCCCAATATTAGAAAGGAAGATTTTCCACTGATGCTCTGAAAAATAAGAAGGTTGAATATTCTCCTGTGGTGACTCTACAAAATAAAATAATTAGTTGAGGATCTCCCCTTTCACCTTCCATGGAGTCTGTAATGGAGAAACTGGACCTCGTGGCAAACAAGAGGCCATCTGCTATTCCAATCTATATTCCTTGGACAACTACTCCCATTGCTAAGTCTATTCAAACTCTAAAGTAATGTCTTCATCTCCATCCGCATCTTCTCGTTTTGATATCATAGAACATGTGAATAATTCTAAAGTGTAGATTTCCGAATCCGAATATTTGTAGACTCACCCGGAGAAATTTGACAAGCTTGTCCATCATATTGAAGGTGTTCAAGGCCTAATATTGTGACTTCTAGTTCGAAATGACCACTACCAATTTTTCCTAGCCCTCCATCACAGGACATGCTTTCTATGAGTACATCAAAGATTGATAAGATTGATCCATTCTATCTCTCTCTTCTCATTGGAGGATATCGGTTGACTAAATGTATAATAGATTCTAGAGCTTCTGATAATGTAATGCTCATGAAATTTTCCAATGCTCTTGAAATCACCTTGACATGGGCCAACGAATCCTATTACTCGATGGAATCAAATGAAGTCCTACTTGTGGGTAAGATCAAGGATGCACAAGTGGCCATCGTTGAGTTTCTAGACAAGAAGGTATTATTGAATATTTTGGTAGAAGATATTCCGACATCATTCAAAATTTTGTTAAGTAGAAGTTTCTACCAAAACTTGGGAGGTAAAATCCAAATTAATTGGTCTTCCACAACCATTCCAGTTAGGGGAGAAATGTAAAAGTTACTTTTGACAAAAAATATGAGATACAAGGTATAAAATTTGGGAGATCTAGGAGCTAACATATTATACCAGGACAATGGGAAGGGAAATTATTTCATAACATCGAAAGAGGACAATGAAATTCCTATCTTGATAGGACCAAGTATTGCTTTCCAGTTGGATATTGATCATGGAAAAGAGTGGAGAAATCTTGAATTGTAAAAGGAAATTTCAGAATTTCCAAATGCTGTAGGCCATGAAGAAGATGAAGTGGTTCTTGAGGAGTTAGAAATTGAAAAATTGGCCAATGTGGTTGTTCATGATGAAGAGGTGTTCACATTTCTATTCGAAGAAGAATATTCTTTTGAATATTTCATTCATAAGGAAGATAGGCCAATTTGTAATGATCCTTTAAATTTTTTGAAAGAGGAATATCTAGAAGAAATGTTGAGAGTTGCAAATGAAACAAAAGACCCTCAAATCAGTTTTGAAATCCTAATTCAAGCCATGGAATTTCAATCTAGGTATGAATCTAGTGCTGACTCCTCAATTGATTCAAAAATTTGTCACGATGAAAGAAATCAAGATGAAAAATATGATATCCCTCTTGAGGAAATGGTTAATGGATGTAATGATGAAGTGAAGTTTTCTCTTTTCCATTTGAAAAGGAATATTCTCTCTACGATGAAAAGGTTGAAACAAATTTCTTTGAGTCCTTCAGAGACGAGGCCTCTCATGATGAAGAAGTAGTGGAATGAAATGAGCTTTGGGATTATGAATCACCTCCAAATTATTTCCTTAAATTTCAAAATGAAGGTTCTTCAAATGAATGTGAAGGTGAGATTTTAGCAGTTCTGAAAGAAGAATATGTGCAAGAAACATTGAAATTTGCAAAAGAAACAAAAGACCCAAAGCTCAGTATTGTTATATTGACTCATGCCATGGAGGTGCAAGATAGGTATGCAGCTAAGATTGATTCTTCATTTGATACCCAAATGTTTCATGATGAAATAAGAAAAAAGAATGGATTTAATGCTTCTCATGAAAAGTTTTCTAATAAGCTTGGATGTGAGAAAGAGAAGAAATTAGAGCATTTAAGCAATCCAATAAAAAATAAGCCTTGGGGCAGTGGTGAAATGCAAGATGGGAAATCAACAATGTGGATGAACAATGAAGAGAATTTACAATCTGATATTGATAATAAGAATTGTGGAATTTTTGGGTGAAGCTATGAACATCAGATTAATTATGAAAGCTCACTCCTATAAAGTATACAAACATTCATGAAAGCACCTAGCTTTCATAAGAAGTTAAAGAAAGGATACTACTTCCTCAAACTAGTCAATGGCATCACATAACATAATCACTCAATGATACTAATTCAGGAGTAACATCCAAAGAGAAAAGTGCTATAGTGAAAGTAGGTCGTCCCCCACATGTACCATAGGTGATTTTAGGATTGTGTGTTTCCCTTCCCGGTTGTGTGTTTGTTTCTTGTTTTGTGTGTTTCCCTTTCTATTGTGTGTTTGTCTCGTGTGTTCCTTTCTTGTGGTATCATGTTGAAGTGGCGACTCTATGCCCTATTGAGGAAGCCTCATTGTACATCTCTGTCGTGACTCCATAGCCCAATGGATAAGGCACTGGTCTGCGTAGTGTATTGAGATTCTGGAGTTCCTAATTGTCCTGTCCTCACTTTGTTTGATCCGGAGCAAGTCCCTAGAAAGAGCCAATTGTTGTCATGTAGAATTTCTACCATGAAAAATTCAAAGTTTTTGTCATGAAAACCTATACCTCATTTAAAAATCCCTCTTGGTCAATGTAAACCTATCCTCCGGCCAACTTAGTGACTATGTTACCATCATAATGGTGGCTATGAGGAATGTGCTAATGTTATTTTTAGGTGTTTTTATGTGCAAGGAAGTGATTCATGGATTCATTCAAAACCATTCTAAAGAAATTATTCTCGGAGACCTAAAAAGTCATATTTTCAGGCTTTTTGCACCTGGTGAACACCCTCCAGGAACATACAGGGAAAGGTTAAAGCACCCAAGAAGTTTTTGAAAGATCTCGGAAATTATCCAAGGTAGTTTAGGAAATTTATGCAATAAAAATCACGTTTAGGAACAAGTTATGTAACACAAAGCTACTTGTAGCATGGTGTAAGGAAAGTAAAGTAGTAGTTAATTTTTTCTGGATGTATAAGGAGCCTCAAGATGATTTAGAGAGAAATCAGATACTCGTCAGAAATCTAAGAATTCCTAATTCATATTGAAAAAGGTTTCAAGAGATTTTGAGGAGCGGCTTTGTAGATATTGGCCTGACAGTGTAGGTAAAGGTATATGATCATGGTGAAGATTCAGTGCAAGTTTTTGGGAGTTACAGGAAGAGTTGAGACCTCATAAAAATTAAAAAGTGACATATGTGAGGCCCTCTTCACACCTAATGTGTTTTCTTTCTTGTGTTCATCATAAAATTTAGTGGAGTATTTTTCACTGGTGCACAAGCTTGATCAGAATTGAAAAATGGGATAAATTTCAAATTTTAGGTAGAATTGGCTCTAGAAAATGGTGGTAATGTTCTCATTATCCCTTTTTGAGTCAAAATAATATAACGTTTTCCATGTAAAGTTCACTCCTAGCTCCGGTGGCGAGAAAATGTGTCCAAGTGTCTATTTCAGATAATGTTCGATGAAGATAAACATCTATTTTTTGATTTTTTGCACTTGGAGACCCCTGATGTCCCTTTTTTCCTTTGAAAAAAGTCAAAAGGGACATAAAAATTCACCACCATGGTGGAGGGGAATTTCGCATTACTTAAAAGACAACTTGATGATTAGAAAATGTCATACATTCTCCTAACCTATCTATCCCCTTCTCGTGATGACCTCACCCTTGGCACATTCTTTAGGGGGTGATGTCCCTTTTGCCCCACATCTAAGGGGACACCAAAATTTTCCACCACATGAGGAGAGAAATTTTTTTCACTGGAGTGCACTTCTTGAAGTGTTAGGCTTATGTTTTCAACTCACCAACTAATGTGTTTTGACCCACTTTTCATGTTCCTTCACCCCTTGGAACATTTTAACACCCTTTATGTCCCCTTTTCCCTTAATAAATTTGGTAAGGGACATGGGGAAACTCAAAACCCATTTAAAAATTTTGTACTCCACCCATAACTCTCCAGTTAACCTGGGTTAAGTAGGGTGAGTCAAGTGATGAGTGAACTAGGTTTATGAGTGAGGGAAGGTGTACAGTTCAAACTTAGTCATTTCTCACTCATTATTCATGTTTTTAACCCCCTCATTTCATGCCCCCTTGCTGTTATGCTATTGAAATTTCCCCAAAATCCTTCATGCTCAAAAACACACTTTTGTTCATATCTCACAAACCCTTACTCAGATTTCCATGAGATTTCGACTATAGATCCCTTGCAAAAAACCTTTAAAGGGAATTTTTTCATGCCTCCATTAATCAACCCTGATTTTTTCTACATCCCCTTGAAATTTACATCCAAAAATACTCATTTATCATATTTACACAAATTTGGTGATCGAAATCCTTGAAAATTATAAGAAAGGTCTAAAATGAAAAACCAAAAACTTCTGCATACACTGGGAAGACCAATTTATATTTTTAGAAAGGATTCATGGGAAAACTTATTAAAAATATTAAGTCTGAGTTGAATACACCTCACTTCATTCCCCCATGTTCGAGACACTCAAAATTTCCAAAATTGACAAAAATGGGACAATAATGATGAATATTTTAAAAATAGTGAATGGATGAGATAAGCTAAAAATGATCACATTTTAGTCCTTCACACATATTCTCTACTGACATTCACATGAACTTCTCCCTGAGCTTTCAGTCAAATTCCCGGATTCCCCAATGTGGTGAGCATAAAGTGCCTGAATGGGAAAAATGCCAATTTTATCCAGAAAACTATTTCACTTCATCCCACATGGGGTGCTTGATCAAAAGATGGATGGAATTGATTTTGGTCCCTTTATTATTTCTTTGAATTTAGAAAGATTTGGTTTCATGCTTCATTCACCATCTATGCTTCTGCAATGACTAAATCAAGATCATGATTGTATGATAAAAATGCGTCAAATTATCCTCATGTGAATGGTTGATCATGAAGATGTGGCATTTTCTAAAGGATCAGAAGTATATTCTCACCGAGGGAAGTTATTTCTCAATGCTGTCTGTGGCCTACTTATCAAGTGTTCATCACTTCTCTTCTCAATGTATCCAAGCAGTGTGTAGAGGTTCATCATTCCAAGAGTCTTCAAAAGAGGGAAAAGTGTTGAAAGGTATTCATCAGAGATCCTCAACAATGCATCATAGTGGAGGGTCATCATTGAAGGCGGAGGCATCTTCATCCATGCTTTGGAGCATTTTCTCTTCTCTCCTCTCTTCATTCTTTCTTATCTTCTCTCCCCCTTTCTAATTCTTAATAGTACATAATGATTGTATTTTGTCTTATTCACTTAAGTGACTTTATAACTTTGCATTGTTAAAGTAACTTTTGATTTATAAAAAGGAAACTTATTTACTCACTTCCTAGGATAATGACAAGTCTCAAGTTGAATAAGAACATGAAGAGACACGTGGGAGGTAGATGAATAGTTGCATTATAAAGATATAAATTGGGAGAGACTCCTCACTTTAAAGGGGGTTATTCTTGTTTACTATCTCCCATACTATTTTTAGGAAGAAGTGATCAAATTACCTCTGTTTCCTTTGCTTATGTTTCCTCTCCATCTCAACTATGCTCCACGAGCATGTACTTGTTAAATATTATGCATTGATACTTTGTACTTTTTGCTTTTTGTTCTCTATTCTATGTGAATGGTGTCTTCTGATTGAATTCATGGATATATTCTGGTTTTGAAACAATGAACTTTGCTATACTATTTATTGTGCAAAACCCCCTTACTATTATCTTCACACCTCTCCTTCAAGATTTTTCTTCCTTTGTAGTTTCTACAAGCACTTTGCGACATGTGTAGGGAAGTACTCCTGTGTGATCCCTTGTCGAAAGACCACCCTCGAGAAATTAGAATAGTGTAAATATTCCTTGTTTTCAATAAATGGAGCTGGCCCATTCAAGCAGAGGGACTTATTCCCACACATTGTTGGTGAGAGTTCACTAATTTTCCCATCCAAAAATTTATTTCGCCAACAATTTGATACTAATCCTTGCTATCGACATATTACTATACCATCACTATTAGTTTTATCACTTCTATGCCTTCATTCTTGGTTGTTTCTACTCTTAGTTCTAGTACCTTGTATTTGGATCTCCCTTGGTTATTGCACTTAGGGATATTCCTTATGTCATCCAACAATGTGTTAATTTTATCCATAACCATAAAGTTTTCACTATTTGATTTGAGGGTAATATTCTTATTTTTCCTAGGCCTTGTTTTGTAGTTTATACTCCTATAATTTGTGCGCTTATGAATATGTCTTTTGGTTCACACAATTTCCTTCATAGCTCTAGCCCTCCTAGTTTTCTCCCTAGGTTTTTGGTCCTACCCACTACTTCTAACAACTTTATCTCTCTTATGTCTCTTAATAGGCCTTAGGTTTTACACAATACCTCACCCATATCTATCTCTCCCATGTCTCCTAATAAGCCTTTAGTTGTACAAACTACCTCACATGGCTTTAGCTTCCCCATGTCTTCTAATAGGCCTTTGGTTTCACACACTACCTCGCAAAATTTTTTATCTCTTAGATATTGTGATAGGATATCGACTTCACACATTGTTTCTCACAAGTCCTCCCCTTTTAAGGTTCTATCTAATTGATTTAGTGCACATAATCTCTCCTACATTTCCCAAAGTACTTTATGTGCCCTAAGTATTTATAGCAATATTCTCTCTTCTAGCCCTCCCCATAGGTATTCAAATTTCCATGTTTCTCATACATATTCTTCATCCACTAGAACCTTTTTGTAACAATTACCATTATTTTACCTCTTACATTTGAGTCACCTCCTTCCAAACAATCAAATCATAAAAATCTATCCCATTTTCCAATTTCTCCACTTCATCTATAGGATTTCATCATATATATCAACTCTATCCTTCTTTTGTGTACATCGACAAGAAATTTAAAAATACAACAGTAGTTCCCATATTTGTAAAAAAATATAAAATTAGGACCTATACACTTTGCTTGAGTTGTTAGCACTTTATATTATATATGTTGTATTTCAATTTGGTATGATAGATGGCATGCTTCTTTACTCTTTACATACATACATTCACAATGTATTTTGAGCATGATGCATGACATACATAAAACATTACATGATGATAGATTTTGGTTGGCCCCTTTACCCAAAACTCCTATACATTTAGGGGCATCTATTTTTTCTACATCTAAGTGATATTGTTTTATTGTAGTTCCTTTATACCTCTGCATTATGCTTGATTACATATATTGTGTACATGTTATCTTGTGAGCTAAAAGGACTAACACATGTGTCTTATGTAATGTAGAAATATCTTGTTTCACATATGTTTAGATATCTTAGCTTTATATCATATTATTAGTTCTTAACATTATTATTTCATGTATACTTTCTTATGTGTTTGTATTACTACTTGTTTGTTTACATTGCTTATGGCCTATGTGCCTTATTTGTCTTGTGACACTATGGGTGTCCCAAGTTTATGGCATTGTGCTTACCTTGTTTGATCTTTTTTTTCTATTTTTTTCAAGCCTATGGTCCTTGATTGTATTGTGACACTATGAGTGTCACATGTTTGTGGCTTTATGCCTTTTGTGTGACATTATTTTCATACTTGTTGTATCCCATTTCATTATTGTTATACTTGTCTTCATTTACATGTATTCATACTATTTTTTCTATCATATATATGGTTTCTATCTATTACTATGATTACTTTTCTTGGGTGCCATGGTTGCCACCATACGCAAACACCTTTCTTTTTTCAATAAATGTTCTTCAAGGTTGCCACATCTTCAACATTCTACACTCTCCTACGATATCTCAACATCTAGTGTATGGGCACCCATCTTTTATTTTCAGCCAAGTTTTCCAACATATTTTTTTCACATGCCTCAAAAGAGGGAGATTCATCTCGGTATAATCTACACTTACAAAAGACACAAGTAGAATTATGGGATAACATATAGGTATAAATAAGGTACATGTACTCAAAAATCTAGTCAAACATAAAAATTTAGACAAAAATGCATACGTTTATAATAAGACAGATTGGTCAAGACTGTATGTACAATCCTGACCCTACCACACATTTTCCCCAAGGGGTATTTATATTAAATTTCTTAGTAGTTTCAAATTGCCAGCTAGAATTTCATGTTTTTGGCACAATTTTAGAATTAGTTCACTTATTTCAGAACATTACGGGGAGAATGAGATACTTCACTTCTTTGACATTGAATTTAGTTTCAAGAATTTTTGGGGCATAAATTTCCTTCCTCCATCAACATTTCAGTACATTACATTTTCTATTCATTTATGTGACACATGGGAAGGATATGAAGGAACTCATTCTCTTTTCTAGTGTGTGTCCTTATTTACAAAATTACGCCTCGATCTATTTGCAATAATGTGGTCCATGGAGTTATGGAAGGTATCAAAGTTTCTAAATTATTTATAGGAAAAATTTCCTTTCCTCTTGCACTCAAAGGGGAAGATATCAGAGTTTCTGAATAACTTTGATACCCAATCTTATTCCTTAGCGGTGTGTTGCAAAACTTATTTTTCTTTTCTTCTCTCCTCAACATTATGTGTTGGTTGTCATGCACTTAACACTTTGGTTTCTCCTAGGCAGTGATGAAAGTTAACTCAATAACCTAGAATAACTCAGGTCTTTTCCCTACAAACTTGTTAAGGCTTCCCTACTAGGATTGTAGCCGTGAAACACTGCAAGGATTATGGTATATAAAGTTCCACAAGGAGTTAATAAAAAAAAAATCCATTATGGATACCCTTTATGATCTTCCTCCATTGTCTAAAATTTTAGGGTTCAACTCACTGAATTCACCTCTCAAATCATTATGTATACTTTTCACAATTAGATCTCTCATGCCCCATCAAGACTGAATCAAGAATTTTCAAGAACTCTAGAAAATGTAATAAGTTTCTAACCAAAAAACTTTAAAATATGTTAGCAGGCAACCCTTAGATGATATCCTCAAAATTTTAAACTTTGAAATAGAGTTTAAATCCTATAACTCATAATGTTGCTTAAAACCGAGGTATGGTTTCTATGACAGGGCAAGGAGACTAAAATGATTGTAAAATAAAAACTATTCAACTTAAAACTCAAAAATTTTACCTGTAAGTATGTTTCACTCCTAAAATTCCTAAGAAATTAGTGAATCAAGAAAGTGAAAACATCTTCAAAACTTTGTTAAATTTTTACATGTTTAGCGAGAAACAGGGTTCTTGTATATTCAAAAATAGAGTAGAGGGAAAAAATCTTGTTTCATATTAAATCCTTCATAAAATTCTTTAAATAGGGTCCATACCACCAAAAAATGTCAAAACATAAACACACTTCTTAATCAAGGAAAACCATACATTTCATTATAATCCATACTTTGAAATAGTCTTAAGACATTCTTTTTAGTGCTTCCCACGAAGATAGTAGAATAACAAATAAAATACACCTTAAATCATTCATAACCTCCTCGAAAAAAGGCTAAAACAATCTACATCAAACACACATGCACATAAAATTTATACATTCTCAGAGAAAATGAGCATTTCAACACGATTTTGTGAAGAAAATAGTTACAAGAACATGTTTTGCCTCTAAAAATAGAGCTATGCTCTTGATTTCATTTGCTTCCTTCATCAAAATCCTCTTGTATACCATTTTTACTCCATGAAAGTACTTGTAACTAACTCCTTTTCCATGACCTCTCTTCCCTTTTCACATATTTCTTAAAACCTAATTGTTTTTGGTGCAAGTCATGATACACAATAAAATAGGAAAAAGTATATTCTCCACATTCTAGATCATTTCCTTAATTTACACCCTTAGGAGTCACTAATGGCAGGAAATGACACCTATTAAACCAATCTTAACCATCTAGATCTCTATCATTCACCTAATAAGCCAAACATTGCCCAAAAAAAGTTTGAAATTTCAAATCCCACTTTTGTGCGGGAAAATGAAAACCTTAACAAAATTTGAAAACTTAAGTACTTTATGACTCAACAAAGCTTTTAGTGGCCTAATAACACATACCTAAGATGGTCACAGTAAATATATTGCCTATCGTAACTCATTTTGCTCCTGCATCAAACTACCTATCTTGAAAGAAAGCATGAGCTCTTTCTCATGTGTTTGTATAATTTCTCCTTAAATTGATCAATGGTTCTTTGTATGTCCTTTTTCTCTCCTTATTCTTCATTCCATATGAATTTTATTGTTCCTTGTCCTCCTGGATCCCATGGCCTGTAGTCGCTTCTTGCATTTTCTTTGGGGATGCATGTTTTCTTCTTGTTTTCAATCTTCTCTTTCTTCATCGTCAAGTTTTCTCCTATTGTACCTACAAAAAAAACAAACACAACTCCTTCAATATCCACTATGTTATCCTTCATTGTATAGTACTCTTCCTTGGTGTTCTCATGAATATCCTTTCTTGAAAAGACTACAAGCCGTCCTTGATCAACCTTCCTTTGTTTGACTTCTTGTTCTTTCTTTCGTGTGCTCATAAACATATCAACTTGTCCTAGGTTAGTGCCTAGAATTTCTTGTGAAAATATTCTACACTTTAGATCACTCTTTGCCAAAGAAGGTATTTTTTTCACAACTATACCTCCCCTAACTTCTCCTTGATCCATTACCTCAAAAAAATATTGTAAAAGTACATCCATTTTCTCTATTTGAAACTGATAACCATATCTTTGTTCTTTATCATGCTCCAAGGTTGAGGTGATAACACTCAACCCAAATTTGACTACCTCATCCTCTTATTGTTTCTCCCAATCACTAGGTGAGTATTTATCCACAATTTAAAGGAATTCAACCAAATCAAAATGAGTATAAGTAAGAAAACAAGTTAGTTTATGGACTGAAATGTTTACCTTGCTATCATCCAATGCATACTTCTCCTTTTCATCTTCTTGTATCTCCCACAAGAACTCTTTTTCACATATTAGCATAACACTTGGGATGACTTCCTTCTCTTTGTCATCTTTCAGAAACACTAGTGTATGAATCTTCCCGCACTTCTCTAAGGAGTAAGTATTATCTCTTCCATTGTGTATAATGTTCTTGTCATATTGCCAAAGCCTACCTAAGAGCACATGACACACATCCATAGGTATGATATCACAAACTACTTTATCATCATATCCTCCTATATGAAACTCAACCATAATTTGCTCTGTCATAAGAACATGATGACATTTTTGAAGCCATGACACCTTGTAGTGTGTTGGATGTTTCATTATCTCAAGTCCTAGTTTCTCAACCATCTCTAAGGAAACCAAATTATCTGTACTATCTCCATCTATAATAACTTTACAAAACTTACCTTGAGATTTGAAGATGGTCCTGAATAATGTTTTCCTTTGGGTTGGTTCCTTTTCCTTTGCTGGTTTAAGTAGTTATCTTTTAAATAATAATGAATCTCCTATCTTAGGTGCCTCTATGTGTGATGATGATCCCATACTCTCCTCTACATCAACTTGCACAATATGTTTTTTTATTTTCTTACCCTACTACCACTTGCTTGAGATTTCTCTTGACATTCATATGATCTATGACCAAAAAAATTGTTGCACTTGAAACACCTACCTTGAAACTCTCCTCTTCCTCTTTCATAGTTACCTCTTCCTCTTGAGTAACCACTTCTTAAAGCATTTTGCACTTGTGAACTGTCTTCCTCTTCTGCTTGTCCTTGTTTTTGTTGTTGTTATTTGCTTTCTTGTTGTCCTTTAATTCTGAAATGTATACCCCTGTACTCTCTAATATGCTGCATTTTCCTTCTATTTAACTTGTCTTCTGATTTCAATTCATATTGGTAACATTATTCTAAAGTTATAGGAATCAACAAACCAAGTTCATCTTGAATATTATATAAAGTCCCATTCAAGTAACTTGTTTTCTTCTCCACATCTTCTTCCACATGCCCTGATCTAATTATTAATTTGTAGAACTCTTAAATGTAGTCCTTAACAATCATATATTTTTATTTTATATTTTGAAGTTTCTTGTATAAATTTGTCTGGTAATCACTAAGTAGGAATTCAACCTTAATATTTTTTACCATTCTATCCCATGCCTTAATCATTCTCTTACCTTGTTTGATTCTCTCATCCTGTATGAATTCCTACCACATTGTTACATGTCCTTTCAATCTAGTACAAACAAACTTCACTTTATGTTTTTATAGTACATTCTCATACTCAAAGTACTTGTCCAAAGAAGTTATCCAATCAATGAGTTCCTCTCCATCAAGGCTACTGCATATGTACGAATTTATAACTTTGGTTTTGAACCTTGTCCTATGATCACTTTAAGAAACCTATCAATTTCACTCTCTTCAGGCTCTTCTATCTCTCCCTTTGCTGTAGCTACTTGTGGATCTACTTCCTTATCACTCACATCACCTATCAGGATTCCTCTTCTCTAATTAGCTTCCAATGTTGTTAACCTTGCATCAAAACTCACCATCATGTTTCTCGACTCTTCCAGGATGACATCTCCACTTTGCATGCCTCCTCTACCACCTCCTCTCACCACTCTTCTAGGCGGAATTTTTATTTTTCTCTCTTACCTCAACTCTTATTCTTGTTTATTTGTATCCACCTTCTCTGATACCACAAACGATGCAAGATAACTCAAGAAACTAGAACAACATAGGTATTTTCCCTAAAAACTTGCTAAGACTGCTCTACTAGGCTTGTATCCCTCAAACACTGCAAAGCTTATGGTATAAAAATTTCCATAAGGAGTTAAGAAAAACCAAATTCCATTATGGCTACCCTTTATGCTCCTTTTACTTTGTACAAAATTTTAGGGTTGAACTCACGACATTCACCTCCCAAATCGCTACGCGATTAAATAAAATTAACTAAAATGTGGTATAATAGTAGTTAATATAATCTAGAATGAAATGTAAATACAATAGGTAAATTCAATAAATAAATGTGGAAAATGACCCAAGAAACTAATTTAGTGAAAGGAGAATCCCTAATATGCAAGAGAAGTATGAAATTGAATTAGTTGATTTGATGAACTTATGGGACTATGTCACAGAGGTGGTTAGAGAAACAAGAAGCATGAATGACTATGTAGAGGTCCCGTTAAGGACATATTTGAGGTGAGTGTCTGGAATGGAGCACCTAGAGAAGGACTGGGGTTCCTATGGGTGCTCTGGTCTACAAAATGGGTGTCCCGGTCTGTGTAAAAGGTTTAGAATTGAGTTTCATAGGTTTGGTAGATGGTTCGAAACCCTCGTTGTATGTCACATCAGATTCATTGCATTGCGCCAGGTGTCATTGATAATCCAAGATGAAAGAAAGACCTACAAGAGACCATAAGAAGTATCAAAACCCAAAAAAAAGAATAATACAAATGAAGGGGTCAGACTGACCTCAACTACCACAACAATGGGCTTACTAACTGAGTGTTGCACTACATTTCAAACCCAAATATAGTTCTGGTGTTTTTCTGTGTGTGCATCATGTGCCCTAGGTGCTCTTGTGCCACTCACACTTTGTAAAGTAACAAGCAATAAATAGATGTAAGAATGTAATAGAATGGTGCATGAAATAAAATAGAATCCCCTCCTATGCTTGTGTGATGTAGATGAACCATCCTTGTCCCTTGTGATGGATCTAATGGATGTAAATGATCTCCAAATGAATGTAACTCTAGGTGGATGATAGTAGTGACTAGTGCTTGCTCCCTCATTATAGTATCATAACTTTATATTTATAGGGTTATCTTGATCTAATTTCATTATTAACCCTAAAATGGATGACCACCAAAAAGATAAAGATCTCAAACGGCTAGAAAGAGCCCAAAAAGTGGCAGGAAAGTGTGAAAAGGATCAGGGATCCCCTAGTGGGACCAAGACACCCATGGGCACCCTAGTACTAGTTTGGGTGCCCCAGTCAAGGCTAAAATAACGTGAAATGATGAAAGTTGACTGGGCATAGGGGTGCAAGAGGTCGGGAATGATGAAAGAAAATAAAGTAAGATGGCCAAAAGAACAAGGGTTAATTAGTACTTTCTTCACTCAAAAACATTCTAAATAGTAGTATGAGACAGACACTAAATAGTGTCTAAAGTGCATAATTTTGTGTCTACACTACATATATTTTTCACTATTAGGTCTCTCATACCCCATCAAGCCTGAATCAAGGATGGTCAAGAATTGGGGAAAACATATTAAGTTTCTAACCAAAAAAACTTAAAAATCTGTTATCATGGGACCCTTAGATGATATCCTCAAAATTTCAAACTTTGAAATTGATTTAAAAGCCTATAACTCACTATTTTTCTTAAACCCTAGGTAGGGTTTCAATGATAGGCCGAGAATACTAAAAATATTACAAAATAAAAACTATTTAGCTTCAAACTCCAAAATTTGACATGTAGGTCTGTTTCACTCCTAAACTTTCTAAGCAATACGTGAATCAAGAAAATGCAAAAATCTTCAATACTTTGTTAAATTTTTACGTGTTTGGCGAGAAATAAGGTTCTTGTATCTTCAAAAATAGAGTAGAGGGAACAAGGCTTGTTTCATCTTCAATCCTTCATAAACTTCTTGAAATAGGGTCCATACCACCTCTGACAGATGTCAAAACATAAAAATACTTCTTAATCAAGGGAAACTATAAATTTCTTTACAATCCATAGCTTGAAACATTCCCAAGACATCCTTTTTAGTGTTTTCTGTGACGTTAGTAGAATAACAGAAAAAATACACCTTAAATAATTCATAACCTCATACAAACAATTATCAAACAATCTACATCAAACATCCATACACAAAAAATGTATATATATTCTCAAATAAAATGAGCATTTCAACATGATGTTGTGAAGAAAATGGTTACAAGAACATGTTTTGCCTCTAAAAAAGAGCTATCCTCTTGATTTCATTTTCGTTCTTCATCAAACTCCTCATGTATAACATTGTTTCTTTCCCATGAGATCTCATACTTTTTCACATATTTCTTAAAACCTATTTGTTTTTGGTGCAAATCGTGGTATACAATAACATAGGAAAAAGTATATTTTCCACATTTTTGATCATTTCCTCAAATTTCACCCTTAGTAGTCACTAATGAAATGATAAGAAACCTATTTAGCTAATCTTAACCATATGCATCTCTATCATTCACCTAACAAGCCAAACATTTCCCAAAACAAGTGTAAAATTTCAAATCCCACATTTGTGTAGGAAAATGAAAACCTTAGCAAAATTTGAAAACTTGAGTAGTTTATGACTCAAAAAATCTTCTAGTGGCCTAATACCACATAGCTTTAAGATTTTAAAAATCAAAATATTTCCTATCCTAACTCATTCAAGTTGATGCTCCTGTATCAGGCACAATTGGGGACTGATCACCCCCAATTCTTTGACAAATTCAGAAATGCAAAATCTTCAAACACAAGAGTTTCTCCCTCCATAAACAAACATGTGTATTCCTTCCTTTTTAAAATTTATTTCATTTCATTATTATGAAAATGTAAATCTTTCATGTTACACTTATAATTGAATTTAAGTTTAATTCTTTATCATGGAGATTGACTACACTCTATGTTACAGTTTTCATCTTGAAACATGCCAACACCAAACACAATATGATTCTACAAAATAAACATTTGAGAAAAAAAAATTGTGTATCCACACAATCATGTATCTTTTCCTTTAAGCATGTAATTTCATTTCATAGTTAAAGGGGGGAAAATGTAGACACTTAAATTTGGCAAATCACTCTTTGACACTGCTAGTTTTGAGTATGCACTCTTGCTAAGATAAACACAATCTTTCCATTCCCACTTAGAACATTCTAATGTATCTTATTTAGCTTATTTATCCTTACACACTGATTTTTCATCAAATTTTAAGAGTAAAATACACAAAATCCATAGACAAACATCAAACAACAACTTTCAAAATTTAGATTTCATGTTTTCCTTCCCTAATCAAGGTCGTACAGTTTATTCAAGATAACATATATGGTCCTGCACAAATTATATGGTCTTAGACCAACATTTCCTCCAACTTTTCTTTTAATTTCATATCTTTTTTAGGTCTTCTAATCTCTCTAGGTTGGCCTTTCTTAGACAACTCATCTACAGAACCTTATATAATCAGGTAAGCACTACCTCATTGCTAACTTGGAAAATCCTATGACACTGCATTGATACACTCACTTCCTACACTTGCAAAAGGTACCCAAGGCTACCTAAATCTCATAATAGCACATCTATAGTCATTAAGGAAATAATTTATATAGGTTTCAAGCTTCTCACAGGTTAAGACAACAATATCTCTCATGTGCAAGCACTCAAACATCCCTTTCCTAAGTATTTTATCAAGAGCCAACTCAATTAGATCATTGTCAAAGGTGGTTGTAAAATATAGTTGCATTGATTCATATATCACATGTTAGGTGGAGAATGACATGCAATTTTTGACATCTTCAGAGTAGTGCTATTATAGGTGGTAGGCCAACTAATGTTTTTTAGGACTTCATATCCACGGTTAGGTTTTGAGATCATGATAAGAGTATATAGAGAACTTTGCAACATGATTGTAAATTAGGGTTTGACATCGAAAAACATTTCTAGGTAGTTGATAGTATTGAAAAGTTTTAGATTCCATAACCAAGTAGGTATAAGACCATACAATAGGGTCAAGACCATATGGATGGTCCTGATAG
Organism: Taxus chinensis; assembly: GCA_019776745.2. Classification (NCBI taxonomy): domain Eukaryota; kingdom Viridiplantae; phylum Streptophyta; class Pinopsida; order Cupressales; family Taxaceae; genus Taxus; species Taxus chinensis. Next base: position 238,931,966 of record CM034146.1, read on the forward strand.
AGTTGTATGGTCTTGCCCAATGTCAATTTCCAATCACAACCTCTAGAATGAATCATCATCAGGTTTAGATATTCTTGCTCTAACATCACATCCTTCTATAAGTCTTCATAATCATATGCAATCAAATAAATACACTCATTCCTTTGTGTTTTCAGCTTTGTATCTTGTTTAGCATATTAGTTATAAGTATAAAAGTGTTATTATTGTTTTGATAATTAATGTTGGATGTTAATTAATAAGAATAATCACCTATTGCTCCTTTAATGTACTAATTCACTAAAATTAATTGGGTTTTATGTTAAATCTAATTAGGGTGTAAATACTATCCTAGTGTACAATGTCATTTGTGAAATCTTGTTTGAACCATGAAATTTGGAATAATTGAATGATTGAAGGTATAGATATAAGTAAATTTTGAATGGTTGTATATGGGTCTATTTTTTGATCCTTCAAAATTTTCATTAAAATTATAGAATTTTAAAAGTCTTAGGAGGTTGCATTAATGGATACATAAGTAGTGCCCAATTTCCTTAGGAAATTAGTTCATAGCCAATTTTTGGGGAGCTCAATTCGGAGTCTAAGAGGGAACTCAGAGAAGCATGTGGATGAAAACTTAAGGCTCAAAGAAAAATTTCTTGCAAGTGATGTGAAATGACATGGTGTAGTGAATATGAACTTATCATTTAATTATTGTGTTATAGTACATGGAGGATTTTTGTACTTGAGTAGCATGATATAAGAGGAGACGATTATATAACATATGGTATATGAGTCTATATAATTGGTGATCAATCTAATGTTTCTATTTCCCTAAATAAGTATCACAAAGATAATTTAAAAAAAATATATGTTCATTTGATATTTATTTTGATGCATGGTTTCTTTATGTTGACTTTTTATTTCACACATATTCTAAGGGTTTCAAGGTTTAAGGTGGATCTTGATTGAGCACATTGAACCCATCCACATCATTTGGTATCATAAATAGGATTGATTTCCTTGAGGAAAAAATATATTAGTGGCTTTCCATAAGTAGAAAGAGTGGTTAAAAAATCATTGCACACATCTTCCAGTGTGTAATTGCTGGGTAAAAGGTGTGAGGAAAATAATAGAACGATTTTTATGTATTTTTATAGTATTAATTATGGGTAGAAGAATATTGTAGGAATTTTACAACAAGAAGGTTTTTGGGTAGAATATTGTAGAGATTTCAGTCTTGAGTTTTAGAGAACAAAAAATGGCACATTGAAGGAATGTTAATGTCGGATACCAAAACTAGGGCTCAAGATTTGAGGTATTATCTAAAATGATGTGAACTATGTAAGCTCACTTGGAGGCCATGGAAGCCACATAACACCGAGGTGTTGTTGTGGAGGATCATAATGATGATGAAGGTAGACCCATGTAATAGGGATCAAAGGCCATGAATGTGAATACAAATTTTAATGCCAACACAAAATATGAAGAAGTGGAAGATGGTCTAGAAGAGACATTGTTTCATAATTCATAAATTAGGGAATAAACAAAGATTGGATATCCCTTTTTAATCTAGTTGTTTGAAACCAATGATATCATGAATTGAATAACATATACGAAAAAATATTTTGAGTATAAGATTATGAAATATCACAGGAAGTTCAAGTTTTGTATATGATGTTGAAGGTCATGCATTTCTTTGGTGGGTACATATCCAAACTAACTGAGTGCAATGTGGTAAGTAGAGGATCAAGAATTAGCAAAGGTAGGTGGTAAATCTCAAAGATTTTTATTTCCTATAGATTACTATATCATTTTGTTTATAAGGTTGCAAGGTTTGTGGCAGAGAGATCCTATTGTGAAAGAATGCACTGAGGCATTTTATCGACCCATGATTAAAGAAAGAGATGTTGAATGGATTATGGGTTGCAATTCAAGATGAGTGTAGTATTTTACAAGCTCATTTCATGGAATAATCCATTAATTATTCTCTAAATTTAGAGGAAAATTTGGTGCCGAAATAACATAGTGTTAGTTCTAGAAAGGGGAAGGTTGTGCAAGGCTACTTTTAGGGTAGAGGCATAAACAATTCTATAATAGTTTAAAGTGAGACATGTTACATGCCACGAATTGAAGGGATATATTTCGGATTTGGAAGTGTATCCATGGGTATATGATACTTTTTTTTTTATGTAATAGGTTGTGGATTGAGCGGAATATGCTATAGGTGTGGAGAAACAGGGCATAGAACATATGAGTTCTTGCACACCCAAGATGGTGGTGGTAAGAAAGGGAACATATTGTGTAAGGAGAGAAATATGAATTCTTAACTTATGAACAAGAACCAAATATGGGAGAACTGCTAATTTTCAATCATGTATTTTTGAAACTGAAAACGGAATAGGTTGGTCCTGAGAAAAGGCATTTGTTTAAGATGAAATATAAGTCAGGGAAATGTCTACAAGGTGATAGTGGATAATAGAAGAACCTATTATTTTGTGGTAGAATATATTTTGGATAAGTTACAAATAAATATAATTGAGCATCTGAATACATTTGTGTTAGTTTAATGGTTTCAGAAGGGACTCCATCTATTGGTGAAAGAGAAATGGTTGGTTAATTTTTAGATTTGAAGGTTTGAAATCAAAGTGATGTGCAACATTGCTCCCATAAAATATGTTATGTAAAAATCAGTAGGCCTTGATAGTATAACCATAGGGTACAACATGATGGACACGCAAACACCTACATGATGGAAAATATTGGAATAAAGTAAACTTTGAACCCACTATGAGAAAATGGTGAAACAACACCAAAAGTAGTTTTTTCTCTTAGAAAAACAATTCTTGATTAAAGTGAAGTAGGATAGTGCATGTTTTGTGCTCATAATGAGGTCTACAAAAAGGTAACATGTGAACTAAGTCAATGGGGAAGAGAAATTAATGGTGCATGAAGTAAAAGGAATGTTGGAAGAGTTTGTAGAATTTTTGTCATGTGAGTTAATTGAAGGGTTACCACAAGTGAGAGACATTAGTCACCACATGGATTCAATTATAGGATTAAGTTTTCCAAATAAGGAAGTTTACAAGATGAACCATAAGAAAATTTAAATATATAGATTAAATTCCAATAATTATTGGATAAAAGATCCATCAAGGAGAGCCTAAGTTCATGTGCAGTGTTGATAATGTTAGCACCAAAGAAGAGATGTGAGTGATGTATGCGTATTGAAATAAGATATACAAACAATATCACCGTTAAGTATAGGTTTCCATTTTCATGCATGGATGACATCATGGATTGTTTAAATGGATTGAAGTATTTCAACAAGGTTGATTTAAAGAGCAGATACCATTAGATTCACATAAGAAAAGGGGAATAATGAAATTAAACATTTAAGATTCAAGAATAATTAAATGAGTGGCTTGGGATGCAATACAAATTGAATTACTCACCGAATAATTTCATGAGGTTGATGAATCGAGTCCTGGAATCATTTTTAGGTAATTTTGTGATCATCAAGCCAGATGATATTCTAATTTTAGTAGGACACATTAATATCACATATTAGGAATGTGTTGCATATATTTTGAATGGATAATTTTTTGATTAATTTAAATGAACGACATTCTATGTAAATGAAATTAGTATATTTGGGCTTTTTTATTTCTAGTGAAGGTTCACAAAACAATAGCTTGGACAATACCACAAAGTACTTCTATGGAACATATTTTTCAAAGGTTAACTATATTTTACTGAAATTTCATCAATAACTTTAGGGGTAGGAGTGTGGTCATTACATAGGCTATGAGAGGGGATAGAAATAATTTTTTGTGGAGCACATGTGCATAAAATAATTTTGTGGATCTAAATAATAAAGTGACAGAGCATCCATTGTTGTCATTTCCAAATTTCATAAAATTATGTTAGTTTGATTATGATGCTAGTGGTATAGACATTGGAACAATTTTGATTGAAGAAGATAGAACCTCTAGTGTATTTCATTGAGAATTTGACAAGTGTGAGGAGGAAGTATAGTTTTTATGATCAAAATTTTTATGCACTTGTGCAAGTGTTGAAGAAGTGAAGACATTACCTATTACCTAAGGAATTCATGTCATACATATACCATAAGGAATCGTAATGTATTGATAGCTAGGGAAAATTGGAAATATTAAGTGGGTAGAGTACCTATAAGGATACAAATTTTTGTTGAAGTGCATGAGTGGAAAATATAACGAGGTGACATATGTTCTCAATAGGTGTAATCATCTATTGATAGAGATGAGAGTAGAAGTTGGGGGTTTTGAATCCATGAATGGGCTGTATGCATTGGATGAAGATTTTAAAAAAGTATGTGAGGTTTGTACATTACCTGCAACTATTGAAAATACACCTTGGTTGGAATAATTTGTGCATGAGGGATTTTTTCTCAGGGGAAGAAAATTATGCATATTGTTTGGATAAATGTGGAAGATTTTAGTAAGAGAGAAACATTGCAAAGGATTAGTAGAGTATTTTGGCTTGGATAAAACCTTAATATAGCTAAGGGAGAATCAATTTTGGATAAATATGAGCACAAATGTATGCAAGTTTTTTTAAAAAATGTAACAACCTAAAATTTGACACCCAAATTAGTAGGATTTTTTTTCTTCTAACAACAAATAGACATTCCTTTGCATATTTAAATTAGATAACTAGCTAAATCTAGTTAATGCAGCAAGTCATATTAAATTATCAGTAAGTATACATTCTTCCACATGATTAAATCAAGTAACTAGCTAAAGCTAGTTTATGCAACATGTCTTAATAAATTAATCCATCCTATAACATAGTGATAAACCTTGTGCAGTTGTAAGGATTAATTATCCCTGATCTCCATGATCACCCCTAACATTTGTTTGAATGTTCATTTTTAGCCTCACTTGGTTTTACTGCACTGCGGTAGTGAGAACACGTGATTGATCTTCTAGTGTCTACCTAGAGTTTCATTTAGTAAAACTCCATCCTGTATCCTACACTTCAGGATTTGAGGAATCACATTGATTAGAAAATGTACCCAATAAACACAATACTTTGGCCAAAGTTTCTTAGCTATAATATGTACGCTTAGCATAGATGAGTGCAGATAACATATAAAATTTTCTTCCCATCACCTCACCAACGCCTCATCACAATTATCTAAAACCGTTAAACTTATGTAAGAGAACCTATTATGACTTATTGAATTCTGAATGAGTTCAACTACGTAAGTTCAAGGAACCCCAATGCCTATGGTTGGTTACCTACGAGAGGCCAATTCAATGCTTAATATGTTACCATATTAAGCAACATATGGGCTACTTGCAGGTAGCCTACAAAGTGCATTAGTTAAGCAGATACTACAAGGGTTCATGAACTTCATTGTTTACCCAATTACTTAGTGCATTTATAGTTCACATGTCTATTTACTTTGGATAGCAGGATAAGACCACAAAGTGATTTCCTCTTTTCTGTCCTATCCATACGTACTAACCATTCTAATAGAAAATATGAGGTAAACCCTTAGTCAAGTTTTTAGTAGGTCATATTAACCTTAAAATGCCAAGATTTATAATATCTTGATTCATTAACCACTTAATCAATTCACACCCATACTTTTTGTACTCATATATTCATTTAAAGTTAGTGTTAACTTAACTTTAGGAATCATTTCTTTTAATAACAAAGGTTGATAAGTTCATTTATATAACCTTTAAATCTTATAAGGTAATAAATTGATTTACAAGACGAGTTTACATCACTTCTTTTTAGATGACTTCATACCCATTACTGAACTAGTCTATAAACCTTTGACTAGATTACTATCAAATATTTACTTAATGAACATATATTGGACCAATGTATTACCCACAATCAAATTTCAATCTTTTTAATGTTGAGACTATCAACATACATTTTTACCCTTCCAATTCTAGTATTATAACCCACATGTTTTTCTTTATCTTCACCCATAACTAACTCTATATTGTATTAGAAGGTCAGATAATTTTGGGTATAACTTTACTATCATAACCCATATTTATTCTAATCATAAGATAGTTAATATAAGACACCTTAACTTTATCAAATATATCGTAGTTACCAAATACCATATATGACAATGCATGTAGACATGAAGAAATCAACCAACAAAATTATTTATTACGAGTCTTGCCCATAAATGGACTAGTACAAAGGACATCCTGTCCAAGCCAAGTTTATATATCCATAATTAAAAATACAACATGATCAAAGATCCGTAATAAAAATCATCAAGTCTAATTCCGTGCTTCACAAGCCAGTGATAAAATGTCCATGCATCATCACAAAACATGCGACGCTGTTTTGTTTAGGGGTGTCAGTTTAAAGAAATGGAAAAAAGCTAATTTATTTTCTTAACTACATTTTTTGATAAATAAAGTAGATTAATCATCACAACTTTATCATAACTATAAATGGAAGGGTAATGCTTCCACAAAATATAGGGAGCTAGAACCTTCCAACAGTCCCATAGTTGGCAATGAAAGAGGCGTGGGGTATATATGTGAAGTGTTCCCTAAGGAACACTTTGCATACAAACCTCCCCACTTCTTCAATCACAAACCATGCAAATGGTGGAGGTTTTGGGCTCCCAAAATTATTTGGAACCACTGCCTTTGCACATCACATAAATCAACCAATCAACAAATTTAATCTAACTATCATTCAGGGAAAATTAAATATGTTTGTAGCAAACATTATCGTAGAATAATTCTCATGCCATAAAAAAATCATCCAAATAATTTTAATCCATAAAAATGAGTAAGTATAAAATTCTAATTTTTTTGGTAGAGTCTCCCCTTGTATTTTCCACTTTTAAAATTTTCCAGAAAGTAGATTTAAATAATCTAAATCAAATAATGAAATGATTGCATAAAATGAAAAGGTATGGTTCAAATGATCCAACCTTACAAGTCACTAGGATCTTGGGTAAAAATAAACTATTAAGAAATAAACTTACCCATTTGAACCATCAGTTCACATTTACCTTTATTTAATTAACATTTTCCAAATGTCCCTACAGAAAGTTAAAGCATCTATACAATATATAAGAACTGTAGATTTTATCTCTTCTTTTCATGCCAATATATAATATCTATTTTTATTTCATCACACAAAATGAAATCAACATTTCAACTATCTATCATTCCAAGAAACGTGACCCAAAATTCATGTCACCAGCTATAAAGTTTAATCAACGTTTGACCTTTACACCCACAATCAACAAAATAAAACATATTTAGTTCTCCTTTTTCATTAAACCTCTCTGGTTCAAACTCAAAACTAGTTGCAAAAACATATATGGTACTGCTTCTATCCACACAGTTACTTCAAGCTTAAAAACATTTGAAACTTAAATGAAATAATCTCCCAATACAAAATAAATACACTATTTTGCATACTAAGGAGTGGCTATTAACATGTACAAAGATCTATTTCTTTTATAGATATTTGGGTGGAATAATCACAGTATCTACTCACGTCTTTCCTAACACATTTTCCTTCATTAGTAAAGAAACTAAAAGTCACTTTTTTTAGCTTCAACCAACCATAACATTGTTAAAATATGTCGTAAGACTGAGTGTATACTCAGCCAAATGCCCACTCAACAAATTTACCCAACACACAAAAAAAATCCACAACAAAGATAAATAATTCCCAAAATATCATACACGAAGAAAAAAGTCATTTGATTTCATTTTAAGATCACAAGTTTGAAATCCCAAAAACTTTTGCTGGTTATTTTTCAAAGACCCAAAAAACCATACCATTTTATTGAACGAGCTCAAGTATGAAAACCCACAAAACTTCACAGACAATTTTACATATCCCCTTCACAATAAAGCTAAACCACATGCATGTAAAAAAATAGTCATTCAAATTTATTGAAGAAGCTCAAACTCTAATACTCACAAATTCTTAGACCATTTTCCATAAACCATATAGCCATACATTTCCATTGACAGAAAACAAGTTTGAAATTTCCTCCAAACAAATTTATTCAATTTTTTATATTCAAACCCATGTTTCAGAAAAGCATTCTACATATTTTACACACAATAAAACAACCATACAAATTTATAGCATGAATACAACTCGAAAACCCAATAAATATCAGTATATTTTCTAAAACCAGAACATTCTCTGTAGTTTGCACACAAGGAATAACCATACAATTTCATTGAAGAACCTAAGTTTGAAACCCGCAAAGATCCCATAGATGTTTTCCATAATATTTTCACATTAAAATAGACCCACAAAAAAGAAGTGAAACAATATCTTTATGAATCAAAAATCAATGACGCAATAAGAATAACCCTTTCCAGTAAACCATTTGTGCCTATGTTTTTTTGCTTCTAGTTTCTCTCAGAAAATCCTATTGATTTTCCCTGAGTGCAAAAGTTCCCAACTCTCCAAAAAAACCAACACCTCTTCATTACATTCCTATTTAAAAATGGAGGGTTTCTCATTAAAAAAATGATTCCACACATGCAGAGAGAAATTCGGTAGAGTGTCCCCCATGACTGGAGCTCCAACTGCAAGTCGAATGAAATACAACAAACTAAAATCTAGCTTTCCCCCATTTAATTGTGAATTCCAAAAACCATGCCATGCCTTTACTCTCTCCACATATCACCTACCAAGTGGACAACGAATGGAGGCTCATGGTCTCATGGGAGGGGATCTCCTTCTCAAAAATTGAATATCCAATTTAATAATTAAAATATGCCCCTCTATGTGAGTTGTCCACTAAAGTGGATTTAGCAATAGTAAAGCTTTATCTAAGCCAAATATGGTGTTCAACACCATTTAAAAATAAAAATCAATAAAAAATCTACCATAATGTTTATCCACTTAATGGGTGTGGCCATATGGCCCCCATCACTATATGATTTTAAAAAATAATATAATTAACTTTAATGTTACCATCTCATCTTACCAAGGATTTTAAGCCTTATTACCTTTACCAACCAATGCCACCTAAAATGATTCCCATAACGATAAAACGAGTACCTCGGAATAACATAAAACATCCCAGGCCTAGTTAAAAAGCAACACACAAGTTTCCTTAGGAGTGATATGGCTCTTATTCCATATGGGCGCCAACACAACTTCATCGTTGTGTGGCGACCATATCGATTAAGGACTATGCTGTCCTAATTGACTTAACGCTCATCAAAATATGAACAAGACAATACATAGTACCGCATTATAATTAAACTGTAACAATAATAAGGTGGTATTTAGTTATCTAAGTATTTAATCTTTAATTAAGTACTTAGATGACTAATTACCATCATCCAAATTTACTGCTTAATTATTAGAACAAACGTTTATTGTCCCATTATTCATACTTATTTGAATAATTAAATGTCAAAGTAAAATATTAATTAGTGGGATGCTACAAAAAATTCATGTCTTTTAGTTTTCGAAAGTAATATCTTAGGATGCAAGGTTGCATAAACCTTTAACCATTCTAAAGATGCCTTCTAGAGACATAAGTAAGGATTTTGATTTGGGATCTCCCAAGAAACAAAGAGTTATTGATTCCATTTTTGTAGTGGTGAACATAGTTTAAAATACGACACATTTCATTTCTTGTAGAAAACCCTTCATGAAATGAATATTGCAAATATTTTCTTCAAGGAATTGTGAGGTTGCATGGATTACCACATAGTATAGTGTCTGATATAGATAAAAAAATATAGTCATTTTTGGAGAACATTGTGGAAGAAATTGGATACTAAATCATAATTTAGTTTAGCATACAATCCAAAAATTGATGGAAAAACCAAATTTATAAACATAAGCCTTGAATATTTTCTTAGATTTTTGGTTGGAGATAAGCCAATAAATTGGGATTCATCTTTAGTGTAGGAATAATTTTCTTATAGAAATTCAATAAATAAGAGTGCAAGGAAAACACCTTTCCATATTTCATATGGGAACATCCCAATAGGAGTTACATATTTGAGATACTTACCAAAAAATGAAGAGAGGAGATCTGAAGTAGGTGAATTTTCAAAACACATGAGAGAAGTGCACTAGAAAAGTGCGTAATTAGTTACAAAAGATGAATGTACAACTAGTTTCACAAGATATAATACAAACAATGTGTAGATGATAAATAGAAAGAAATTAAATATAATATTAAATACATGATCTTGGTATCCTTATGAAAGGAAAGTTTTCCTAAGGAGGTATACAATAATCTTAAGTGGAAGAAGAGAGGACCATACAAAATCATTAGGAAGGTTGCAAAAAATGCTTATGAGGTTGATTTTTGTGAGGGAATTGATATCTCTAAAATATTTAATCTGGAAGATTTTTACCCATAACATGTAGCTGAAGAAGGTGGCAAGGAAGAAAAATATGAGGATGGAAGAGAATATAGATGCTAGAGAAAGAGCATGATGAAGTAAAAGGAATGATCGAATCCATAATTAGGAAGACATGTAGAAAGGAGTATAAGGAATATTTTATCAAGCGGAAATGAAATCAAAGATGTAATTTGGATAATTTCTAAAGAAATGGCTAAGTGATGAGGATATTTCACAATATGTTGTACCAATTCGTTGAGTAGGAGCTCAAGCTTTCAAAATTACCTTGGTGTATGATATAAGAGCATCTGAGTCCACAGATAATCTTGTATCAACCAAAAATAGTTGACTAGTCATTATTTACATTTTTTAGAGTGCGCGATTCCATTGCAAAATGCATTTTGGGTATGCATCCCTTTGTGTGGTGTCTAGTATATTGTGTAGTTATTATAATTTGTAATGTCATTTGCATAGTCATGTTTGAGATGTTAACTTTTGAATAATTGAAAGTTTAAAGGCATAATATTTGAGGAAAGGCCAATTGATTATGTTTAGGTATGTTATTGTGTCCTTTTGTAATGCCCCACCCCGTCACATCGTGTTGGTGATCCATGTAAGGACCACCAATTTTGTAAAGTTTGATTTTAAGTGTTTCATGCGAGTTAGCCACTCAATCCTTGATGGGACTTGTCACGAACCCTCTTCTCGAGAGGGTTACCCTTTCATTTCAATCGACCCGTGATCAAAATACTTCTATATAATAGTTTTCCATTTCGATTAAATGCACTTTTATTTCCATTAATGATGATTATGTATTTTCCAAGTAGGGAAGTACCTTGTGAGCATTTTATTTGAGTAATTGTACATAAGTTAACCAACCACCTTCTTTCCATCATGGAGAGCATTTTTCGTGTTTTCAAATTTAATCTAGGTGTCGATCATGTCGTAATTGTGGAAAATGTCATAATAATAATAATATAATCAAATTTAACGTATAAATTAAATAAATATAATACTAATAATAAATAATAAAATTATGAAATAGGATAAAACAAAACATCAAGATGGAGATAATAAAATAAAACATGTAATTGAAACTTATAAGTTGGATTTACATACATACATACATACACACACACACACACACACATATGTAAATGTGTGTGGTAGTGGAAAGAATTGAAGTTATGGTTAGGTAAAGGTGAAATCCGTAGTCGTGCATAAGTGAATGATAGAGTTCCGATCAAATTACACACTTATAATAATAAAATAAAATAACAAACAAGTAAACAAAAGAATACATAATAATTATATTTTAAAAAAACTAATAATAATGGGAAGAGTGCTTTGGTGGAGGAGGAAATTAAGGGAGTTGGTGGAGTAAGAGTGAGTAAAGGTATTTTTGTGTGAGGAGATCTAGGATGGCGGCAGGGTATGGACAACATTGAAACAAAATGGCAATTATCGGTGGATAATCCTGACATATCAACCTTGCAATCATTCCTGTGCATCGTTGCAACCTCTACGAGATAAAGATTGTGATTCGAAGTGGGTAGAAATGGCATTGAATGACCATATGGAATGTGATGAGAAGGTGCATTATCATTCGATCTAATTCTACTACCATTCTCTGTTGCTTCCTTCTCGTCTTGGATGTGCCAAATAAAGAGCTCTCTTTTCTGAAAGATGAACACGATTCACATGAGGTTGCATCAGTCCTCTTCCTGCATGGAAAAAACAATTGGCATCACGGTTCGGTTTGCTTTCATGGGAATGTGGGTAATGTATTTGGACAAGTATCCCCAAAAGTATCTCAAAAGTGAGTTCGGTAAGAGCTTTGCAAGGAGCTCGCTTGTTTTTAAATGAGCACAATATCCTTTCAGCATCTTATCAGACCAATGACCGGTATTTTCACTTATAACTACTACGGGTGGAGGTTGTTCTCTTGATGACTATACCCATTCGTAGTCCATGACGTGGCTACTATAACGATTTTTAAAGATCTTGGGTTTGAAATGAGGGATAATACATTTCGTAACCGTGTTGCCTCTGCAAATGCCTCCCTAACCTTGTGCTATGTCTTGAACAAAAGAGTGGCATTTTAGTTTTTTTATTTCTGTGGGTATGTTGACGAGCAAGTTGTGAGAGGAGCTCAATTATTAGAAAATTCAAGTCATTTCATTCGGCCCCTTTTATACCTGTGGCAACATCCTCCCATTTGTACCTAAATGGGATCTTAAGAGTGGGCTAGAGAATCTAATCAAGTAATAGATAATCATAGGTTTGGATGACAAAAAATGCACTGTTAGATCTGCAGAGAGTACTGTTAGCGCTAAGAGAAACAATTTATTAAAGTAGACTTACATCATAACAAGAGACACCGTGTAAGGATTTCACTGGTAAAGAAGGAGCCACTCATTTTACACATCTCCAAAAGTTCATATATCTTTTTATTCGAAGTATATGGAAATCTAGATTGATCTTTTGACTTCAAAAAATATATATCAGATTTATAGTCTGCAATAGTTGGTTTTAAAAAACAAGAGAAAGAAAAATGTGTAGTGCATCTTCTGGATGTTGGCGTTGGATGACATTGAATTTGTTTAATTGGGAAAGAATGTGGTTGCATGAAAATCATTCGACTGAATCCCCAAAATTTAAAAGTGGTCGTGTGGGCAATAGTGATTGTTGGGCTACTCAAACCGGATTTCAAAACATGGTCAAAGGACGACCTATTATCCTTGACTCAGAAATATAGTGAACTCGTAGCATGGTTGGTTAGTTGTAACAAAATTTTATTTGACTTAGCCTTGTTTGGGCGCTTGGAATCATCCTTGGACTTAGTGGCGGATTTGTGTATGATATATAAGATGAGGTTAGTGAATGGACCTTGACCAGTCAAAAAAATGCAACTATATGATGGAGGAGCATCCTTGAGGAAACCCTTTATTTATAAAAGTTAAATATTAATAGAGGCAAGTGTGATGTGTAGGAGCTCTAGAGGTTTTGAAGGGTCGTATAAGTCAGTATAAGCAAGTAATACGGTTGAAAAGTTTAAGTCTCTTCCTTTTGTGTATTTCCCTCCAAATGAGATTTGAAATTGTAAAGAATTGAGAATGAGGAAATGTGATTTCCATAGAGTAATAAGGTAATTGTAATGGAAGTGAGGGAGCATGTAGTTGTCCAAGTACATGGTTATAAGTTCTAAGTTATAGGGAAAACACTAAATGCTTGAAACTTGTAAAAATGCCTCATAGTGTGTGTATAGGCAAGAAATCCATGTGAAAGTTAGTTAGGGTTGGAAAAGAACCAGGAGATGGGATAAAATGTAATGAGGAGTTAGTTTTCAGGACACTCTCCTCGAGGATGAGAGGACGAAGGATGAATATGTATGAATTTTGTAAGGAAAATATGTGGTTTGAGGAAGAAACTCTATTTTTTGTGCATAAGCTCTATTTTTGGTGTATGATCTGGTTTCTTCATTAGTTTTCCATGGATTGGTGTCTTGATTCTATGAACTATTAGTTCCTTTCTTATAAACACATGAGTAATTTCTTGCATCTTTAGTTGAGAATCCATTGAAGGTTGGGTTGGAAAGTCCATGCTCATAGTTGGTTTATGATTACTCAAAGTTGGTGATTATGTCCATGCATATTGTGTCTTGTAGTGATTTTTATGTTTATATAAAGGAAAGAAATCTTTGGTTATCTTTGCCTCTCTCGTGGAACATTATGTGAATATTTCCAAAGATGTGTTAATGCAAGAAACTAAGCATGGTTGGAGGATTACGATCTTGGAAAAAAAGAGTGGACCTCTAAAACAGAGTTATTGAATAGTGGTAAGATATTGTGAAATAATAATTTGGTGATTAAGTTATGGATCATTATTAATATAGGTGAGTGGAATAGGTCAACACAGACCTACCATGAGCATCTAGGAGTGTGAAAAAGACCACATCTTATTCTGTGAAGAACACCGGCTTCTCAGGTTTCTCAGAAAACCCTCTTAGGGATTGCATATATCTTTCAAATTTATCCTCTATTTACAAAACTAAATCTTGACTCCTATTTGATAATACCTGAGAATGCAAGATAACTCTATAAGGAGTGCCATTTCTAGGTTTGAGGATAAAACCCAGATATTGCATATGTAAGTATAAAACGTTGAAGAATGTGATAGAGTGAGCATTTAAAGGTGACTATATACACTTCTTGGAAAAGTGTGGAGATTATTAATAAAGACCTTGTAAACTGTGAGGATCAATCTTCTAAGTGTTTCAAGTTTATTTTGATGAAGAGGTGTTGTCTTTACTTAATACCAGATTCTTGAAAATGTGACTATGTATGATAGAGTATTGCTATGTAAGTTTTGAATGAGACTTTCTAATGAGTCTTTGGTTGACTCTATCTCCTATAGATCATGATATTACATTGATGATACCATATTTTCTTTAAAGAAATCAATACTCTATGTGGTTTGCAGGAAGAAACATTGAAACAATGTCATAAGCATACACCTACAGGTTGTGCATGAGAACTAAGGGTTTTTATGCATCATTTGTGAAACCCCGAGCTTAATTGGTAAGGTATTTACTAATATAGGTTATTGAAGACTCCATATATGTAATTTAGTGTCTTGGAAAGGAATACAACAAAAGTTATATCTCTTCTTGTCTTCCTGGGCTTCTAAGAGGGCTAAGTCAGAGACCCTCTAGGGATGAATACTTGAAGGTGTAAATCAATGAATATTAAAGTGAAAATTTGTAGAAATAATCCCAAGAAGGTATAGAAGGAGTTTCAAAAGGAATTTTTATGTTCCACTGGTGAAGTTTGGAGAAATAGATGACAGTTTCCCTCAAACCAGTTGCACATTGTCAAAGACCTAGTCAAGAAAGTCATATTACAAAGAAAGTGGAATTTATTTGCGGAGAACCATTTTGAAACTTCAAGGAAGAATTAATTATCTTAACGAGTGTCTGAATCAACCTTTATTTCATCTTTAAAGTACCCACATTGATAATTATGCATGACAGTCTTGTCTCCAAGACCTAGTTAAGGGTTGTAGACCAAAATTGTAAAAAGAAGGCTAACAAGAGTTGGGAGAAGAGTTGGAGTTTGAAAAATTTGGTGCATATAAAGATGGGTAAGAGTGAACTATTTAAGAGCTTAGAGGTAGATAGATCATAGTGTGTGTCATTTTGTAGCCGGGGATGAGATCTAACTGGCCCTTTGTTACTCAGATTTGTGGAGAGATGGATATCACCTTTAAGAGGATTTGACCTGTCCTCACTACTTTAGGTCATGCCTCTTCAACCAGGGTGAGAGGACCCTTAGTGTAACCTCTGTTTGATGAAGGAGATGGAGATATCCTTCATTTGGACAAATTTTATGAAGAAAACCTTGGGAAAATATGGTCAATACTCCATAATTTAACTCTTAAGAGTTGTCACTTCTAAATGATGGAGATACTTTCAACACAAGGCTAAGGTTACTGAAGACATTAAGAAATCCTGATTGTTCTACATATTTTAGTAAGTAGATTTTGTTCCTTTGTTGATATACAGGGAAAACAAGGGTAGTTCAGGATGGATCAATGGTTTTTGAATGATTTTGGTGGGAGATGAAGTAGGATAAAGTTGATTATACCAGATCTTCAAAGGGACTTCACAACAATGAACAACTCAACAAATAGAAACTTCAGAACAGTTAAGACGTTCCTTCAACCAGAAGGTGTGCTTCAATGGAGGCCCAGATCAACATGTTTTCACATAATCTTTGAGACTCTAACATGAAGGCTTGAATTGAAAGACTCAATTAAACACCAAAGTCTCTGATCAATCATGCCTAAGGTACACCCAAAGACTTACAGACAATATTTATCAACAAATGACAGTGAATTGATTTTAAATTTGTTTATCTCATCCAAGATGAAGGCTCTTCTTGAAATGAAATTGCAAATACCATTAAACTGTCATAGGGATGAGATCCTGTGTGATTTCACAAATATTTCAATGTAAGATTGCAATAGGAATGAAAGAAACTATTTGCAGACATTCTGAAACAAAGAAGACACAAATTGCTAGAGATTGGACACAAATTAATTTCAAAATTGCTTAGATTCATCAGCAGGGGAAAGCTTCCAGAGCAATCTCAGTGCTCATCAATGGCTATACATATGTAACCAACTTGACATGATAGAAAATATAACACAAAAGAAAATAACAGGTTATCTCAGCTTTGGTCTCTCACGAAGATGACTTTCTCAAATTTTCTCTTAGGAATTCAAACTCCTACCATTTGCAAGAGTATTCTCATTGCATTTATACATTTTACTCACTCAATTTTCCCCCAAAAAGAAAGAATATTTGAGGGACCTTTTCTTGTTAACAATTTGCTTCAGAAAGTGATGTTTAACAAATTCAGATCTGAAAGCTGCCAGGTGGACCAATTGTGAACTGATCACATTTCTTGGGCCCTTGACTAATGACTAGGATGCCATGCCACAACTTTTTGGAAATCCTTCTAATCATTCTGATTCTGTCATGTGAGAAATCCCCTTTTTAATCATTTTCAGAGACTCTGCACAACTGGATATGACAGGTAATCCTTTTCACTCTCGAGGCAACACCTTTTTCATCTTTTACACCTGCACTTTCATCATTTCATCCCTTTTCCCTCTCTTTCCTCTACAATTCTGCCCCGCATCCATTTCCTCTGGTAATTCCCATTTTTACGAGTGCCTGAGCAATTCCCACTTCAAAATATTGACCTTAACAATCCTTGGACTCACAATTTAAGTTTCAAATCCATCAAATGGCACTTTACAGATAGAGACGACAAGGAATTTCATCAAAGAACGATGAAAAACAGTGCGTATTCATGTCTCCAGGAGTCTTGGAGAAAAAATGGTAGAAAAATAGATGAAATACATAGCAACCATTGATTCTTCCCCTTTTCCACTTTATATCATAGCCATCCACATGTTTCCTTGGCGCAACTACAAAGGAGAAGCATAGAGGCAAGTCCCAAACAAGCGTGGGCCTTCCACGTGCCCTGGGCCCAAGAAAAATGCCTTTTGGCCTTTGAAAAGTCTCAGTGTAAAAAGGAGCCAGTGGAAGCCTCCACGTGTCTCAATGGCACATTTTGAGATGGTCCCCAAAAGTAGAGACCCCAAACAAGTGCGGGCTCAACACGTGTCTCAGTCTGGAAGAGTTTGTTAAAAAAGTTGAAGGTTCAGTGGAAGGCACCATGTGTCTAGGGTCTGAGACAGTTTCCTTTGGCCATTGAAAAGTCCAAGCAAAGGGAAGAGTGAGTGGAAGCCTCCAAGTGTCCTCCTGTTACTTCTTCAAAATAAAACTTAGGGGCCGGTCCCCAAATAGGTGCGGTCCCTCCATGTGTCCCAGGCCTTTAGAAAGTTGCTTGAAAAGTCTAAGTATGGGAAGACCCTGGCGGAAGCCTCCACATGTCTTCATGGTGCAACTTTGAGATGGTGCCCAAGAGCAGAGACCCTGAACAAGCATGGGCTCACCACATGTCCCAGGCCTTAGAAAATTTCTTTGAAAAGTTTAAGTACAAAGCGGAGCCGATGGAAGCCTCCACATGTCTCCCTGTCGCAATTGTTAAGGTGGGACCCTGAGGTGGATCCTCAAATGAGTGCCAGCCCTCCACATGTCCATGGTCCACCAAAACTGTACCGGCTGCATGAAAAATTTGTCTAAGTCTGGGAAAAGTAGCGGAAACCTCCACGTGTCCCCCCGGCGCAACTCCAAGGCCAAACCAAAAGGTGAATTTTCAAATGAGTGTCGTTCCTCCACGTGGACAAGTTTTGGGTTGAAGTGAGCCTTAGAGTTTTTAAAGTGCCCCACCGAGCTGCATCCAACCAAAAAGGGCCACGTTTCCACTGATGCTGAGATGTAAATTTGACCGGGAAAAATACACCTGTCAAACCGTAAAATGCAGGAAAATCACCATTTGAGCCCGAAAATGAATCTTTCTTCAAGGACAGAGAATTTGGAAATGTTATAAGGCTCAAATATGATCCTCTCAAGCTACATCCAATCATGTTTCCATAGGTATTTGGGACAAAAATGATAGGGACAACAAAACATGACTGTGGAAAATGGAAGGAAAGGAAAAACCTGAGTTTTATGCCCAAGTTACAGACTCTTTCAGATGGACAGAGGAACGAAAAAAAAATTTTGGACCTTTAAGTGATCCTCGACCAAGGAAGGGACTGATCATGGCAACCAAATGGAGGATAAAGTCTTCAAGCATCAATACGGGGAGATAGAAAACATGACAGAGCCCGCAAACTGAGAGAACTTCAATGAAAAATGGGGTGAGACTAATTTGAGCACCAACATTGGCTCTGACTCGGGGATGGGCACTCCCTATGAGTGCCACAAGAACAAATAGTAGACCAAGTGCCAAAAATAGACCATTGGGCAATGGAGTCAAAGAATAAGCTTGCAGAGCAGAACAACCATAACCATCCTCCAAAAAATGAACCAAGAAACCAACAAAACCAGGTCACCAAGGACCAGAACAAACAAAAACACAAAAGCAGACAAGAACAAAGAACTATACACTATACAAATGGAGTATACCTTGATTATGAGAAATCAATCAAGGAAATGTTTCAAATGCCTGCCATTAACAGGAAATTCAAGTAGTTCCCCATCTAAGTCTTTTAGGAAGAAGGTATTTTCACCAATTCGAATATCAATGGAATAAGGGCCCATCCACAATGCATCAAATTTACCATGCTTTCCCTTATCTTCATGCCTGTTATCCCATAAAAGCACAAGATCCCCAATGCTGAAAGCTCTGGGAGTCACCTTTTTGTCAAATAACTTCTTCAACTTTTCTCTGAACTTCACATGCCGCTGATGGGATGCCCTTCTTTCTTCATCCAACTCAATAATCTGATTGATTCGAGCATCATATGGACTAACTTCTTGGTCTTCAATTTGTTGAACAAACTGAAATGAAGACAATTGCAAATGGAGGGGCAGAAAAGCTTGAGTTCCATATACCAATTCAAATGGGCTTTTACCAGTAGCTCTTTTGACAGTGATTCTGTCAGCCCAAACAACAAACTTCAGTTGCTCACCCCACTTCCTTTTGTTCAGCTCCAAGGTTCTTCTAATGATCTTCAACAAGTTTTTATTACTGGACTCAGCTTGTCCATTTCCTTGGGGATTGTAGTTAGAAGCATATGTCAGATTGATTCCATACTCTTTGCACATTGCCACCAAAGGTTTGGCTCTGAAACTCATGGCATTATCAGCAACAATTTTAGCTGGCACTCCAAATCTGCATATGATTTGATTCAGCATGAAGTCCATGATAACTTGGTGTGTTGCCTTCTTGGTGGGGATTGCTTCCACCCACTTAGTGAAATAATCAGTGGCTACAAGAATCCATTTATGACCAGCACTGGAAGGATCAAAAATTTCCCCAATGAAATCCATTCCCCATTGTCTGAATGGGGCTTCAACTGACACAGGCTGCAAAGGAAGGGAGCCTGAAGCTTTCATTCTTCCAGAAAAATGCTGGCAACTTTCACATTTCCTAACCAATAGAGTTGTATCCTTGAAGAGAGTTGGCCACCAATAACCAGCCCTCAAGATTTTATGTGTTGTAACTCTTCCAGCAAAATGTCCCCCACAGACTCCTCCATGGAGATCAACAATTATTTTGGGGGCCTCATCTTCAGTAATGCATCTCAAGAGCACTCCCTTGGGGTTCTTCCAAGCTAACCCAAAATCAGTAATGACATACTTTTGAGAGGCTAACTTAAGAGCTCTTTTCTGATTTTTACTCAAATATTCAGGGCAGCATAGATGTCTGAGATAAAATATTATATCTTTGTACCATTCAGAACTTACCAACTTTTCAAGGACATCCACCCTTTCTCCTTCTACTTCATTCACCTCAATAGTTTGCAAGTTTCTCTCAGCCATAAGCTTAGCTAGGCCCAAACCTCTTACCAATTTCATGGTTTGGATATCCATGTCATACTCCTACAACTTGTTCACCCATCTGCATCTTTTTCTTGAGACCTCCATCTCTGATAAGATGTCTTTCACCATGGTGTGGGGAACATAAGAAACAACTTTAGAGCTCAAGATGTAGGGTCTGAAAACCTTTGTTGCTTTCACCAAGGAAAATTCTTGCTTCTCCATGATGGTGTACTTCAACTCAGCTCCCTGCAATGCCTTACTGAAAAAGGCAATTGGTCTCTCAGCCCCTTCATCATCCTTCTGTAACAAAAAATAGATGCAATGGTGTTTTCTGAAGCAAAAGAAAACACTTGAAAAGGCTTCTTGTAATTTGGGGCTGCCAAAACAGGGGCATGCTTTAGTGCTTCTTTGATCCCATTGAAAGCTTGAATGGAAACTTCTTCCCATTTGATAACCTGGTCCTTCTTCAGCATACTAGTAATGGGGATGGTCAGCTCAGCAAAGTTAGACACAAATCTTCTGATAAAGTTTATTTTTCCAAAGAAGGATTGAATTCCCTTCTTAGTTCTTGGAATTGGAACCTTGCTGATGGCCTCCACTCTCTTGAGATCAATCATGACCCCTTCTTTTGATACAATGTGACCAAGAAGCTTTTCCTTTTGCACTCCAAAGTGGCACTTCTTGGGATTCAATGATATGCCATACTCTCTACACCTTATCAACATTCTCTCCAAGTGTTGCAAGTGATCATTTATTTTTCTGGAAAACACAGTTACATCATCTTGATAAACAACAATGAAGTCATTGATATAACCAGCAAATGCTACATCCATTGCTCTTTGGAAAGTTTCTCCAGCATTCATTAAGCCAAAAGGCATCCTGACATAGACATAAGTTCCCCAAGGAGTGGTAAAGGAAGTCTTTATTCTTTCTGACTCCTTCACAACAACTTGATTATAGCCAGAGAAACCATCCAGAGTGGATAACAGTTCAAAAATAGTTACCAATTGTAGCATATTCTCCATGTTTGGCAGAGGGTAATTATCTTTCAATGATGCTTTGTTCAGGTTCCTGAAGTCTACGCACAACCTTATATCACCATTCTTTTTTCTGATAGGCACTAGGTTTGCAACCCAAGATGAGTACCTTGTGGGCTGAATGATCCCTCCATCCCTCAACTTCTTCAGTTCTTCTTGCATCTTTAAAGAAAGGAGTGGATTGATGGGCCTCTATTTTTTCCTGAAAGGCTTGGCATTAGATTCAAGAGGAATCTCATGTTGGAACAAATCTTCCCTGTATGCCTTCAACTCAGAGTAAGACCAAGCTAGGCAGTCTTGATATTTCCTCAGCAATTGAATATAGGACTGCTTCTCTTCCTTGCTGAGATTGCTTCCTAACCAGATTTTACATGGCTTTTCCTTTGTGCCCAGGTCATGCTCTTCCACATCTCTTGAAACTGACATACTCCTTTTAATAATGCAATCAGCATTATCAAAGTTTGACTCAAGAGCCACCAAACCTCTGGGAATCATGTTTGTCTTCAGTTGGATGATGTCTTTGCCAAATAAAGTTTCCTTTCCTTCAGCAACACACACCATTGGTTCCCAATCTATATTTTGGTCAGCAAACTCACCTTGGTTCTGTAGAAACCATTTCACCTGGGCATCATCATCAAACACTTTCCAATTTTTAACGTTATCAGGGACAGATGGCCTTGTTAGTATTTCAACATCATACTCACAAAATGGAGACACTGTACAATTCCCAAATCTGGATCCTAGCACTGCTAACTTGTCTACAACAACATTAAACTTTCTATCATGGTGCACAATATTAAAAGAGTCAAACATTTCAATCAAATCCCAGACTGCATGCTTGTATTGTTTCATTCTCTGATTTTTAGTAGCATACAGTTTTCTAATTTGCTTGACAATCAATTCTGAATCCCCTTTGACAATGATATCCTTTATACCATATTTCCATGCAATTCTCAAGCCTAATAACAATGCTTCATATTCAGCAATGTTGTTAGTGCATTCAAAGTTAAGTTTGAAAGAAAAGACAAACTCTTCTTGGCCTGGAGAAATCAGAACAATGCCAGCACCATTTCCAAACTTGGAACAAGCTCCATCAAATAACAAGGTCCAAGGTAAACCCACTTGTTCAAGACATTTACACTGATCAATCTTGTGCTCCTTGCCATCAAAAAACCCCACAAAGTTATCTGCATCTACATCAGCATATAACACTTCATAAGAAGCATTATTTGGATCTTCAATGAGGTGCAACATTTTCTTCTCTCCATACAGCTTTACAAGGTTTCCTTCAATTGGAATGGTGGAAAAATACATATCCATCTGAACACTTCCACCAACACTTGCAGCCCACTTTCTTGATAACAACATGCCCCATTTGGCAGGGCAATCAACAATGACAACATCAAGTTTCAGGTTCTTACCCGGATAAGCTGCAAGTTGTACCACCAAACCTTTCACACACCCTACAACTGGGACCTCTCTAGAATCCATTGTAGTACACTTTCCATAAGTTGTTGTCACTTTAATGTTCAATTCATTCATGACTTCCAGAGGCATAACATTGCATGATGCTCTGGAGTCAAACATACAATTGTGCAACAGTCTGTCTTTAATAATCAGTGTTGTAAAAAATGGATCAACATTTAACTGAGACTCAACTAAAGATGTCCCCAAGTAGACTTCAGGTGGTTCACCTATCTCCTCTAATGCTGGTGGTTTTTCTAGGTCTGCAATGGTTGAAGGAGGGGTGTTTACATTATTTATATTTCTTCCTTGGGCACTCCTATCTTCTTCCAACCCCAAATACTCAAAGGCCCTCTTCTTGTGCTCAGGAATCCTAAGCAGTTCAACAATTGGGACAAGAAATCTTGATCTGACTCAAGACTTGGGCAATGTCATAGGGAATGTATTTGGGCAAAGCAGCACTTGGAGAAAGGTTGACAAACTCATCAGATGGCACAAGGTTTTTAACATTTTGGGCATGGGTGGGAACACCAGTTCTACTTGAGACAATAAGGCCTTTTCTAGATGCATCTTTCTTTGGAGCCTCTTTTGGGACATTGGTGAGAACTGGGGTCTTTGGTTTGGCTTGAGGCCCTACCCCTTTGACAACTTTACTTCTTGTGTTATACTCTTTTTCTTGGGCCACAACAACATTCATTAGCAGTTGTCTATCCTCTTCTGATGGGATTCCTCCATCATACTTCTTAATCATTAGAGCTCTTAGGTACTCAAAATCATTATTAGGAAGTTCAAATGCTTGTACCATATCTATTTCTAAAGCATGAGAGGGAGGAAGAAGAGGTACCCGGTGAATGCAGTCCCAAAAACTTGCAGCAGTTCTTGCACTTATTACCTCAGTTGAAGTTGCTCCTTGTTGTGAGCTTGTAGAGCAGTCCACCATGCATGCATCATCATCAGTGTTGTCATCATCATCAACTTCTTCAACTTTCTGATCTATTTCACATGGCGGGTGGGGTAAGAAGCATTTGTCACACCAATCCATTTGATTTGTCTCTTCAACAACAACAACTCTGGCATTTAGAGGATCAGGCACTACTCTATTTTCCCTAGCTTGGGGTTGTCTAGCTCCCATGGGTCCTTTACCTCTGTCATCAGACCTCTGATCATTTCTAGGATGATTTACAAGTCTGTCTTGTCCTTGTTTGCCTATGCTGACCCTGAGAACCTTGTCCAATTCCTTTCTCTACCCTGGCCAGCTTGTAAGAGATTTCTTTGACAGCCCCAGCCAAAGTCCTTACAACTTCCTCAAGATCCACAACCTTACTTGATTGAGGCTTCTCAGGGTTGATCAGTTTAACACCCTCCCTCTTAGGAGGTTTTCCAACTACTTTAATGTTGTTCTCAATTTGCAGAGCCATGGTAAAGGCCTGCCTCAAAGTCCCAGGGTTCTTATCCCTCAAATAGTAAGAAGCTTTCTTATCAAATGCATCTGAATACTTTATCAGACATGATTCATCACATGGCCTCAAATTAACAGGTAGTCTTCTCAATGTTTTGTTAAATCTAGTATTGAAATCATGCACTGATTCATTAGGATTCTTTTTTATATTTTCAAACTCTGATAAAAGAAACCTAGGGTCTGTTTTATCACCATACTGCATTCTAAAAGCATTCTTCATCTCTGTCCAAGAATCAATGGAATTATCTAGCAAATATTTATACCAGTCCCTTGCATCTTCTTCTAGAGTATGGATAAACAATTTAATGTATACATCCTCAAATTCTATTTCAAAGTCCTCCATCATATTAACAAAGAGTTTCAAGTGTTGATCACCAGTGATTGCATTATTTCCTTGAAACTTAGGCAATCTATTTCTTACATCTTGTGGCACAACATTTGGATAGCCAGCCATACCTCTAAAATTGATGGGACCAAAAGTATTAACAACAAATGGAGGTCTGGGTGGAGGCTGAGCCATATTATTTTGAGGAGGTGATCTTACAGGAGAAACAGAATGATGAGGAGTGAGGGGTCTGTGTGGTACAGGGATGTAATTTTCAGAATGGATTCCCTCTAAAAACTCTATTTCTTAGAAAATCCTATCAGCTTTGGAGAATACAGGGAAAGAATGAGATGCAAATCTTTCAAATACAAAAGAAGGACCCTCTCTAGTTGGAGAATTCAGATTTACAAAGAGACTACCTGATTCAGAAGCACTTGAGGAAGTATTGCAATCTTCAATCACATGCTGATCAGTTTCACCAATGGAGATCTCTTTTCTTGATGCTTGATCTCCAACAACCTTCCAAATTCTTCTTCCTTCTGAATTAGACTTTCCCAACTCTTGAAACAACCTTCTACTAGGGTCCCTGGCGAAGACAGATCTTCTTCCTTCCAGCTTTGCAGATATCAGTGACAAATCTTACTTGATATATGTTAAGACACTGGTATTTATAAAGAATTTAAACAACACGGAGTCGCCACTAAGGATTTTCACCTTAGTTTGTGTAAATGCACTTATGAAAGACCTATCAAATGTCTGTCAATACCAGATTCATGCAAAGCTTACAAGATCTACTCTTCTTCTACCCAAATTTATCAATGATGATACAAAATTTAGTGCAATAACTGTATAAGCTGGAAATATTGCACTCAGAACTCACAACTTTGAACAATTCTTACAGATCTGAATAGATAATGATGTTTCAGCAATGTATTTGCACTTTAAAATCTGTAAAAAGCATTACCAGGGTCTGTACATGTACACCTTTGTTCAAATACTTCAAAGATTCCCCGGTAATGGTGCCATGAGTGTTGGTATCCAAATTTGTTCTCCCTTTCAAGCTGAGTAGCAACATAGATTAGACGTGGAGCTTAGAGGCAGATAGATCATAGTGTGTGTCATTTTGTAGCTGGGGATGAGATCTAACTGGCCCTTTGTTACTCAGATTTGTGGAGAGATGGATAACACCTTTAAGAGGATTTGACCTGTCCTCACTACTTTAGGTTGTGCCTCTTCGACCAGGGTGAGAGGACCCTTAGTGTAACCTCTGTTTGATGAAGGAGATGGAGATATCCTTTGTTTGGACAAATTTTATGAAGAAAACCTTGGGAAAATATGGTCAATACTCCATAATTTAACTCTTAAGAGTTGTCACTTCTAAATGATGGAGATACTTTCAACACAAGGCTAAGGTTACTGAAGACATTAAGAAATCCTTGAGTGTTCTACATATTTTAGTAAGTAGATTTTGTTCCTTTGTTGATATACAGGGAAAACAGGGGTAGTTCAGGATGGATCAATGGTTTTTGAATGATTTTGGTGGGAGATGAAGTAGGATAAAGTTGATTATACCAGATCTTTGAAGGGACTTCACAACAATGAACAACTCAACAACAGAAATACTTCAGAACAGTTAAGATGTTCCTTCAACCAGAAGGTGTGCTTCAATGGAGGCCCAGATCAACATGTTTTCACATAATCTTTGAGACTCTAACATGAAGGCTTGAATTGAAAGACTCAATTAAACACCAAAGTCTCTGATCAATCATGCCTAAGGTACACCTGAAGACTTACAGACAATCTTTATCAACAAATGACAGTGAATTGATTTTAAATTTGTTTATCTCATCCAAGATGAAGGCTCTTCTTGAAATGAAATTGCAAATACCATTAAACTATCACAGGGATGAGATCCTGTGTGATTTCACAAATATTTCAATGTAATATTGCAATAGGAATGAAAGAAACTATTTGCAGACATTCTGAAACAAAGAAGACACAAATTGCTAGAGATTGGACACAAATTAATTTCAAAATTGCTTAAATTCATCAGCAGGGGAAAGCTTCCAGAGAAATCTCAGTGCTCATCAATGGCTATACATATGTAACCAACTTGACATGATAGAAAATCTAACATAGAAGAAAATAACAGGTTATCTCAGCTTTGGTCTCTCACGAAGATGGCTTTCTCAAATTTTCTCTTAGGAATTCAAACTCTGACCATTTGCAAGAGTATTCTCATTGCATTTATACATTTTACTCACTCAATTTTCCCCCAAAAAAGAAAGAATATTTGAGGGACCTTTGCTTGTTAACAATTTGCTTCAGAAAGTGACATTTAACAAATTCAGATCCGAAAGCTGCTAGGTGGACCAATTGTGAACTGATCACATTTCTTGGGCCCTTGACTAATGACTAGGATGCCATGCCACAACTTTTTGGCAATCCTTCTAATCATTTGATTCTGTCATGTGAGAAATCCCCCTTTTAATAATTTTCTGGAGACTTTGCACAACTGGATATGACAGGTAATCCTTTTTGCTCTCGAGGCAACACCTTTTTCATCTTTTGTGCCTGCACTTACATCATTTCATCCCTTTTCCCCTCTTTCCTCTACAATTCTGCCCCACATCCATATCCTCTGGTAATTCCCATTTTTGCAAGTGCCTGAGCAATTCTAACTTCAAAATATTGACCTTAACAATCCTTGGACTCACAAATTAAGTTCTGAATCCATCAAATGGCACTTTACAGATAGAGACGACAAGGAATTTCATCAAAGAATGATGAAAAATAGTGCGTATTCGTGTCTCTAGGAGTCTTGGAGAAAAAATGGCAAAAATAGATGCAATACACAACAACTGTTGATTCTGCCCCTTTTCCACTTTATATCATAGCTGTCCACGTGTTTCCTTGGTGCAACTGCAAAGGAGAAGCACAGAGGCAAGTCCCAAACAAGCGCGTGACTTCCACATGCCCTGGGCCCAAGAAAAATGCCTTTTGGCCTTTGAAAAGCCTCAGTGTAAAAAGGAGCCAGCGGAAGCCTCCATGTGTCTCAATGGCACATTTTGAGATGGTCCCCAAAAGCAGAGACCCCAAACAAGTGCGGGCTCAACACGTGTCTCAGTTTGGCAGAGTTTGTTAAAAAATTTGAAGGTTCAGTGGAAGGCGCCATGTGTCTAGGGTCTGAGACATTTTTCTTTGGCCGTTGAAAAGTCCAAGAAAAGGGCAGAGTGAGCGGAAGCCTCCAAGTGTCCTCCTGGTGCTTCTTCAAAATAAAACTTAGGGGTCCCTCCACGTGTCCCAGGCCTTTAGAAAGTTGCTTGAAAAGTAAGTATGGGAAGACCCGGTGGAAACGTGTCTTCATGGTGCAACTTCGAGATGGTGCCCAAGAGCGGAGACCCTAAACAAGCGTGGGCTCACCACATGTCCCAGGCCTTAGAAAATTTCTTTGAAAAGTTTAAGTACAAAGCGGAGCCGGCGGAAGCCTCCACATGTTTCCCTGTCGCAATTGTTAAGGTGGGACCCTGAGGCAGATCCTCAAATGAGCACCAGCCCTCCACGTGTCCATGGTCTACCAAAACTGTACTGGCTACATGAAAAAATTGTCTAAGTCTGGGCAAAGTAGTGGAAACCTCCACGTGTCCCCCCGGCGCAACTCCAAGGCCAAACCAAAAGGTGAATTTTCAAATGAGCGTCATTCCTCCATGTGGACAAGTTTTGGGTTGAAGTGAGCCTTAGAGTTTTTAAAGTGCCCCATTGAGCTGCATCCAACCAAAAAGGGCCACGTTTCCACTGATGCTGAGATGTAAATTTGATTGGGAAAAATACACCCGTCAAACCGTAAAATGCAGGAAAATCACCATTTGAGCCCAAAAATGAATCTTTCTTCAAGGACAGAGAATTTGGAAATGTTATAAGGCTCAAATATGATCCTCTGAGCTACATCCAATCATGTTTCCATAGGTATTTGGGACAAAAATGACAGGGACAACAAAATGTGACTGTGGAAAATGGAAGGAAAGGAAAAACCTGAGTTTTACACCCAAGTTATAGACTCTTTCAGATGGACAGAGGAATGAAAAACAAATTCTAGACCTTTAAGTGATCCTCGACCAAGGAAGGGACTGATCATGGCAACCAAATGGAGGACATAGTTTTTATGCATCAATACAAGGAGATAGAGAAAATGACAGAGCCCACAAACTAGAGAACTTCAATGACAAACGGGGTGAGACTAATTTGAGCACATATAAGGGTATTAATCATCATTTTGAAGGTTATTTAGCCCTATTCAATAGACTTGATTTTCATCAAACTCCAGGTTAGGGTGCGAAAGTCATCCAATCACTCTATTGACGTTATTAGGAAGAATGAGTTAGAGATTTGAGAGCCTCTGGTATTACACGAGATGATTTATCAAAACTTTTGGAATGAAGGAAGTTGATCATATTATTAATGAGCATCAAGATATCAAATTTTTAATGCTTGGTAACCCCTACCATGTATCACACCAAGAAAATAGAAGTTTTTGAAGCAGAGTATCTCTAGTGATGATTTATTTTTAAAATCCCTAATGATTATGTCATGTATAAAACCAAACCTCTCTTTTTCAAGATAAGGAACCACATTTAGAGGAAGATAATAAGTATCCTCTATTGATTTCAATGTTGAAAATGACCCAAAACCTCTAGTTTTACTTGGGAAGCTTATTCTTCAACTTGTGCTAAAGGATTCATCATTCAATGATGTTGGAGGCATAATTTTGAGGAAGATATTTTTTTGAGCATGAGGTGAGAAGAGAGTTGTTCATATCAAAACAAAATGAAAGCAAGAAAAATGGAGACCTTACTGATTTCTCCAACATGATTCCATTACAGAAGGGGTTTATAACAATAATATCACATACATTTGTAAGGTGGAAATGTTTATGTTTTGTTATTCTATGTAGATATTAAATATTCAACTGAAGGAATATTCTACTAAACGATCTAAACCATGACATTTATAAGTTGGATCAATTAAACCTCATAGAACTTTTGAGATGTTATATTCATCTATAGGAACAAAAGCTTCATCTTATCATCATCTAAGCATTCTAGCATATAGAATTTTTGAGGTAATTTTTTGTTTATTTTAATGAAAGATGGAAAAAACTCAATTAAAAAATCACAGGCCCACAAAAATTAAAATAATTAAAAGATAGAATAAGTTTTAATAAGAGTAGATTCAAACATATTTGTTATTAATTCAACAATCCAGTTTACATCCAGTCCACTTGCTACAATCCAACTTGTTGTTTCAACTTATTGTCTTGTTACAAATTTATAGGCTTGGATTATAAGAATCCATGAAGCTTCTATACTCTTGTTGTGTTTTAAAATGGAACTTTAACAAACCACAGTCAGGGGACAGTAAGTCCCTCCTCTTTGATGGGAGAGGTTACCTTATTAAAAGAAAGCAGCAAAACTTATATACAAATGTACAACTTTCAAAGTGTGGATTCCTGATACTTTGAAATGTTTTATGCCCAAAGATCATTACTACGAAGAAATGGAAGAATTAAGGAGATGAGAGAGGAAGAACATAACAATACGTTCGTGAAATATAGATAGCAGAGTATCACAATGAACTAGGGAAATGCATAATAGAATCATTCACTTTCATAACCAATATAATTCCACAGACACAAAGTTCCATAAATCATATAAACAAAAATACAAAGTTTCTTATCATAAAAGATGGATAATTCGCAAATTTTCAGACAAGGAAAGAAGGAATAGCAGAGGAAGAAAAAGGAAAAACTTATGTATTGATTACTTCGAATCTATTACCTCTACAGAGTACCAGGATCCAACCCTAACATTCACGTGGAGAGGCCATTAAATAGCTTCCAAGAATGGTTACAAAAATGATGAAACTGATTCAAGAAACCAATGTCTAAACTTCTCCAATGCCTCAATCATTTCCATGTCTGAAGGAAAAACCAGACGCACTGAATCACATCTATTCAATCTTCCTTTGCAAACTTTAAATTTGAGTCATCCACGTGGGAGAGATTTAAATAGAATCAGGCCTGAGGATGCCTTTTGTATTTTGTTCCTTTTATAGAAATGGCACTTCAGAATATTTTGACCCACCCAGACTTTTGATATGACATCAAGGCTTGCATTGATACTGGAGTCACAACTCACTTTTGACAACGAAAGGGCTCAAAAACTCAAATTTCTACCTGCCTCCCCAGTTACACAGTAATTTCAGATGCGGGCTCAACATTTGTACTTTATTTTGGCATGTCCTTTATAACTTTAAGAATGGAAACAAAGAAAAAATTCCCAAATCTTCACTCCGATGGCCTGCTTTCCCCACTTTGAATTTTCAAAGCATGAAAACACAAAAAGAACCTACCTTACCACCTTCGCTTGAAATGTGACCACGTGTCCCTTTGCGGGCCAGTTTAGT
Organism: Taxus chinensis; assembly: GCA_019776745.2. NCBI lineage: Eukaryota > Viridiplantae > Streptophyta > Pinopsida > Cupressales > Taxaceae > Taxus > Taxus chinensis. The sequence goes on from CM034146.1 coordinate 238,963,035, forward strand.
ATTTTTGTGTTTTTGGCTAAGTCCCTTTTGTTTGCCTTAGCACCCTAGACATGTGGAGGCTCAGCGCACATTTGGGACTTGCCTCCAGATTTTTCCTTTGAAGTTACACTGAGCTAACACGTGGAGGGTTCTATAAACCCTTCTATACTTAGTCGATTCAACAGTCGGCTCTGCCCCTTCTTTGACTCTGACCATGTGGAGCCCGCGCAGACATGGGAAGAGTTGCTTGACTCTTCCTTTGAAGTTGTGTCGAAGAGACACGTGGAGATCGGTTCTTTTATACTTAGCTGATTTGAACTTGCTGCCCACTTGAGTGTTAGACCATAGTGTGGAGAGCTGGCACTCCTTGAGTTTCCACTTTGGATTCACTCCCTGAAACAACTAGATGATCGTGGCTCCTTCTGCTCGATCCTGGTCCTAGACTCTTAACCACGTGGCGAGATGGCATTCATTTTGGGTTTATCCCTTTGGCCTCACTTCTAAAGTTGCACCATTGAGGCACGTGGAGACTTCCACTGACCCTCTTATACTTAGTCGATTAAATGGCCAGTTCTATCCCCTTTTTGGACCTGGGACATGTGGAAAGCTTACACAAGTTTGGGGAACTGTCCTTTGGCTTCAACCCTTGAAGTTTGTCCTGATGAGACACGTGGCCATCAGCTGAACCTTCCATACTTAGCCAATTCGGGCTTGTTCTGTCTTCATTTTGGAACTGGGACATGTGGAAAGCCTGCACTTATTTGAGGACTATCCCTTGGGCCTTGTGCTAATTGGATGCATGGAGACTTCCACTACCGCTTGAAACATGGCCACGCCACATCCAATCAGAGATGTCCACGTACTACCCATGGATGTTGGGGAAAAATTGACAGGGAAGATATGCCCGTCGTTCATAACTGTGGAAAAATAAAAATAAAAGGGAAAACCCCACCTTTACGCCCAAATTTTAAATTGTTCTCCATGGAATGAAAAATTGCAAACAATAATAGGCTCTATGTGATCCATAGCCAAAGAGAAGGATTGACAATGACATCCGAGTGAAGGAAAATATTTTTAAGAAAAACAAAAGATTAGTCCATAGTACCGACTCATAATTTTCAAAACTTGAATTCAAAAGAGGGGAATTTTGAGGGTGACAGCAACTAGCTCTTTCTAGGGATGACTTGACAAATGAACGAGGAAAGATCAAGAACCATTGAAAAACTCTGGGACAGTAGACCATTGCCTTATCTATTAGGAAATTATAGTCAAATTCAAAACCAATATAGAAGAAAAAACACATGAAAGGGAAACAAACCAAAAAGGAAAGACATAAACAAAACACAAAGGAACGACCAAAAACTAAATCACTGTACACAATATACAGAAGGACTACCTAGTCACCTAGGACTTGAAAAACTTTAAATACTATCCACTATAAGGAAGTGGGAGAGGGTATCCATCCATATGATCTAAATAGAAAGAATTTTCTCTAGCAAAGTGCCTAATTTTGAAGGGACCCAGCCAAAGAGAATCAAACTTACCATGGCTTCCTCGAGGTTCATGTCTTTTGTCCCACAACGGAACAATGTTTGCTACTTGAAAATATTTGGATCTAGGTTTCTTGTCAAACACAGTTTTCACCCTTAGTTGATGAGCTGAGATCTTATCAAAAACTTGTAACCTATCTTCATCCAACTTTTGGAGATACATGATCCTCTTGTCCAAGGAACTGGAAAAACTTGAATCTTCAATAGCCTTCAGTAAGTGCAAGGATGGTAATCCCACTGTTACTGGCAACCGAGGTTTAACACCATACACCACTTGAAATGGAGACATCCCAATTGCTCATTTGGGTGTAATTCTATCTACCCAAATAACATCATAAAGTTTCTTGTGCTAATTCCTCTGAGAGTCATTGACAAGCTTCTAAATGATGGTTACCAAATTCTTATTTGTTGATTCTACTTGTCCATTCCCTTGGGGTAGTAGTCTGAAGAATGAGCAAGGGAAATTCCATAATCATAGCAGAAATCCATCATCTTGGAAGAAGAAAAATTTGAAGCATTATCAGTCACAATATTGTTTGGTACCCCAAACCTTATCAAAATGTTCTCTTTAATGAAATTGCATACCATCTCAGAAGTAGTGCTTTTGAATGGAATGACCTCCACCTAGTTAGTGAAGTATTCTGTAGAAGTTAGCATGTGAGTATGTCTAGCACTGGAAGGTGGGTTAAGAGTTCTAATGAAATACAATCCCCATTGTTGAAAAGGCTCATCAATCACTACTAATTTTAGTGGCAAAGCAACCAACTTAGGTCTCCCAACAAAATTCTAACATGCTTCACACTTACCTACCCATTTTGGTGCATCTCTAAAAAATGTAGGCCAATAGTACCTAGCACGAAGGATTTTATGGGCAGTGATAGTAGAAGAGAAATTCCCTCCACAAGCCTGATCATGAAAAGCTGAGAACAACTTTTTCTATTGCTCTTTGTCCACACACTTCAAGAATATTCCAACTATGCCTCGTTTGAACAAATCATTTTCCCATAATACATACTGTGCAGACCTTAACTTAATAGCCCTCTTCTCCATGGCACTCAAGTGGGATGGAAACTCTTCATAAGTAAGAAAATTTACAATATCAGCATACCATTGATTTTTTGAACTAAGGAAGAGAACAACAGGAACATCAACTACTTCTTTGGACAATTCTACATCAACTCCTTTATTAATAAGCTCACATAAGCCTTTACCCATACTAGCTTAGTTGGCTTGATATCTAGGTCATGTTCTTTGACCTTTGCTACCCAATTTCCTCTCTTATTTCCAAACTCTTGTTGTGTAAGAATAGACTTGATGGTTGTATCAGGTATTAGCACAAGAGAGTGAGAATTAAGAATGTAAAAATGAAACTGCTTGAAAGCTTTGACCACTGCAAAATCATGTTTCTCCATCATATTATATTTCAAATCTTGATATTTTAGAACATAGCTCATGGATGCAATTGGAAGTTCATGATCCTCATAATTCTTCTGAGTTAACTCAACAACCAAGGTATTCTCTGTAGCATAGCAATCGATGATAAAATCCTTTCTGAAATCAGGACATGCTAAGATGGGAGTTTTAGCAATGGATTTCTTGATACCTTCAAATGCTTCCTTACCCTTGGAAGTCTAACCAAATTTTTTCTTTCCTTTCATCATGTGAGAAATGCTCATAGTCAGTTCTGTAAAATCAGGAATGAATCTCCTCAGGAAGTTTATCTTACCAAAGAAAGAGTGAACCCCCTTTTTGCTTGTGGGAAGAGGAATCTACTGGATTGCTTGAACTCTTTCTAGATCTATCTTGATTCCATCTTTGGAGACAATATGCCCCAGCAACTTGCCTTTAGTGACACAAAAGACATACTTCTTTGGATTGAGAGAAACTCCATGTTCTCTGCATTTTTGGAGGACTACTTCAAGATGTTGAAAGTGATCTGCCCTTGTTTTGGAGAAAAAAGTCAAATCATCAAGGTACACTACAACACACTTTCCCTTTAGACTGCTAAAACCCAAGTCCATTGACCTTTGAAAGGTGGAACCTGCATTGATAAGACCAAAAGGCATTCTCTTGTAAGTAAAGGTGCCCCAAGGAGTAGTGAAAGTAGTTTTGTGTTGATCTGGGGTACTAACTTCCAGTTAATTGTATCCAGATAATCCATCAAGCATAGAACAACATCTCAGAATCCTATGACAGCTTGAAAAACTTGATCCATCATGGGGAGAGGATAGTTTTCCTTCAGAGAGGCCTGATTCAAATTCTTGAAATCCACACAAATGAAAATCTCACCATTCTTCTTCCTGACATGCACAATGTTGGCAATCCATGTTGAATGATGTATAGGGAAGATGATCTTTTCCTTTAACAACTTTTGGATCTCTTGAAAAATAGTGCCAACAACCTTGGGATTGTATTACCTTTGTTTCTGCTTGAATGGTTTGATCCTAGGTTTCAGAGGGATAAATTGTTGCATCTCCTTTGGCTGGAAAGCCTTGAGATCATCATACGAATAGGAAAGAACATCAGTATACCTTTTTAGTATATTTTTTACCTTCTTCTTCTCCTCTTGAGTGCAGCATTTTCCAATGTTCACCATCTTGGGTTCATCAAGACTCCCAATATTAATCTTTTCACATTCAGCAGACTACTGAGCTCCTTGGGAAGCTTTAGACTTAATGTACCTATCATGCTTATCAAACAGATCTTCCAAACTCACCATCCCTTTAGGGATCTTGTTACCTTTCAATTTGATGTAGCCATCTTGATCCATCTCTTCCTTGATATCTCCTTCATTAGAGGATACACACTCTCTAGGAAAAGTCTCACTTCCTTCAAAATACAACTAGTCAAAATTATCCTTAAGCTCCAAGAAAGAGAGCAAGTGTTGATCATCATTGAAAACCTTCCAATTGCTTGCATTATCTAGTACACTGGGCCTATGAATCATTTCAATGGTAAATTTCTCCTGAGAGAAATCTGGGTGAGGAATCAATAGAGATCCTGAGACTGCTAGAGAATCAGCTCTAGTGTTCCTTTCTCTTAGCACAACTTTAATGGAGAAAGCATCAAGAAACTCAATGGAATCCCAGAAAATATTTCTATAATGTTTCAATCTCCTATTCTTCACTTGAAAAAGATCTCTGACTTGTTTCACAATCAGCTCTGCATCACCACGAGCATAAAGATTCTTCACTCCCATTTCTTTTGCCATGTTCAATCCAAGTATGAGTGCCTCATATTCAGCTGTATTGTTTGTATTTTCAAAAAAAATCTTGAAAGAAAAAGGATGAATGTTCCCCTCTGGGGAGGTTCAGCACCACCAGCCCCAGAACTAGCTGAAGAGCAGCTTCCATCAAACTCCAGAGTCCAAATGCCATTGGGGTCATGAATCACTCCCTTAGGAAGTTTTGCCTCATCTTGTGACATGATCATGTAGTTACCATGCCCTATATCTTCATAGAGTATTTGTGCTTTTGGATCATTGGTATTTTACACAATGTATTCAGTTTGTTTCTTAGGTAGCATCTTCTTCATTTTTCCATTGACCGGGATCAAAGCATGTGACCAATCCATCTGAATTTCACCTCCTACCTCCTTAAAAAAATTTCTACTTAGCAGCATCCCATATGAGGGAGGAATATCAGCTACCAAAATAGTGGCTAAGACCCTTTTCTCTGAAAAATCAGCAAAAGCTACTTGTGCATCTTTAATTCTTCCAACCAAAGGCACTTTCCTACTCTCCATGGAATAACAGGAACCAAAGGCACATGTTAGAGTCAGGCCCAAAGCATGAGCTACTTTTGCAGGCATTACATTGTTTGATGCTCCTAAGTCTATAACACAATTACTAAGTTTATGGCCAGCTATGAGAAGAGTCACATAGAATGGTTCAATTTTATCATTAGGGGAAGTGACTGCAGCCACAAGGCTTGATTGAGGTGAGGAAGAGGGAGTGGGAAAAATACCTTTAGAAGTATTGGATGAGGCTTTAGATTTGGAATTGACAAATTTTACCATTTTAGCAAAATATTTTTGGATGGGTTTGGTAAAACTCTGCCTCTGAGATTTGGATTTTGGTCTTTTTGAGGTGATCAATGATATCAAAATATCCAGAGGTGGATGGGGCATCATTTCTAGGAACTTGAGAGACTTTTGATCTATCATTTTTAGGATTTGAAGGGCAAGGAAGTTTTAGAAACAGAAGTAGAAGAGGAGTATTAGCATTACTCACCTTTTGTGTGCAAGAAAGTGGGAATAGGAGCTCCTCTTCTTACAACCACTAGAATAGTTATAGGAAACTCCTTGGATTTCTTAGTAGGATACGCCACTTTTTCTTTTTTGTTCATTTACTCTTGAGTCATAATAGCATATGACTCACTATTCATATCTTCCACTCTTTCATCATATTCATCTTCATCATCCATACCTTCAATGGTGAGGAAATGAACTTGAGATCCACCAAGCTCCTCCAATTCTTCATCAACCTCTTCTTCTGGTTCTTCACAAAGTTCATTAAACTCCTCATCATTAGGTTCTTCAACTTCACAAGTTGTATTGACTGGAACCTTGATGGGTGGGCCTTTAATAGCCAATCTGGTCTGAGAAGGAGGTAGATGGTTCATGGGCTGAAAATTCTTCCTTGGAACATCTTAGTAAGGAGTATGCTGAGCCAATTGTTTCTTGATAGCAATGAGATCATTTGCAAGCTTCTATACTAACTGATCAGAATTGGCTCCAGGGGAAGAGGAAGAAGAAGAAAGCTTTAGATTTGGAGGATTCTCTTTTCAATTTACTAGACATGATTAAATCATCCTCAACACTGATAGCCAAACGTTAATCAACATCCAAAGTTGCAAGATTATCTCTCCTTAGTGCATAATGCACCTCAGGTAGCTGAGCATTGAGGAAGAAGAACTTTTGGATTTGATCCACTGGACGAGTGTTCTGTGGAATTTTATGAATTAGCTTGTTGAATTTAGCCACAAAATCCCTCATGGGATCAAATGGTTCCTTCTTGATATGAGAAATTTGTGCTAACAGAGCATGCACATCTTCAACAGGTTTGAAACGCTACTCAAACTGAGTTTTCATGGTATTCCAATTAGTGATCATCCCAACAGGAAGATGATAAAACCAATTAGCAACATTGTCCTGCAATGTCTCCACAAAAATCCTAACAGAGACATCTTCATGTTCAACCCCAAGAATCCCACATGCAACAATGAAGGCTACAATGTGTTCATCTGGATGAACTTTCCCATCACCCCAGAACTTGGGAAAATTTTCCTATTACCCCTAGGTAACTCATGCAATGGCTGAGGAAGAGAAAGAGGCCCAACCTATTGTCCCCAAGGAAAAGGGGCTGCCATATTTGGAAAAATTGACTGAAGGGGAACTGAAACACTACCAACAAGTATCAAAGCATGAAGATTAGGACTGAGAAGTTCCCAAGGAACACTATCCTTGGAATTTATTTCTTTAACAGGAGGTGTGCTTGTAGAACAAGTTCCTCTATTCCTTCTTACTGGAAGAGAGAAGTTTTGTTTGCTCCAGAAGTTGAAAATGGGAATCCTCAACCCGAGATATTTCTTCCCATGTGTATACCGTAGAGTCTCCATACCAAAAATGATCTTGAAGTTTTTCTTTTAGAAACGGATCCATTTGAAACGAAATCCCTAGCAAAGTCACAAAAAACTGTTGGGTTTTTAAATGGAACTTTAACAAACCATAGTTAGGGGATTGCAAGTCCCTCCTCTTTAATGGGAGAGGTTCCCTTATTAAAAGCAAGCATCAAAACTTATATACAAATGTACAACTTTCAAAGTGTGGATTCCTAATACTTTGAAATGTTTTATGCCCAAAGATCATCAATATGAAAGAATGGAAGAATTAAGGAGATGAGAGAGGAAGAACATAACAATACCTTTAGGAAATATAGATAACAAAGTATAACCTTATATGTATTGAACCAGGGAGATGCAAAGGAGAATCATTCTCTTTCATAACCAATATAATTCCAAAGACACAAAGTTCCAGAAATCATATAAACAAGAACACAAAGTTTCTTATCATAAAAGATGGATGATTCCCAAATTTTCAGACAAGGAAAGAAGGAATAGTAGAGGAAGAAAGGGAAAAAATTATGTATTGATTACTTTGAATCTATTACCTTTATAGAGTATTAGGATCGAACCCTAACAACGACATGGAGAAACCAATAAATAGTTTCCAAGAATGGTTACATTCGGTTATAGAAAAATGATAAAATTGATTCAAGAAACTGACATCTAAACTTCTCCAACGCCTCGGCCATTTCCATGCCTAGTGGAAAAACTAGACGCATTGAATCGTATATGTTCATCCTGCCTTTGCAAAATTTGAATTTGAGTTGTCCATGTGGGAGAGATTTAAACTGAAGTGGACCTGAGGATGCCTTTTGTATTTTGTGCCTTTTAGAGAAATGACACTTCGGAACATTTTGGCCCACCCACCTGCTTTTGATATGGGCTTGACACGTGGCTTTACTTGAGTGGTGATGGAGTCACGGCTCACTTTTATAATTTTAACTCTTTTCAATGCTGGGCTCAAAAACTCAAATTCCCCACCGACCCACCTCTCCACTTTGAATTTCGATGTAGGCTCAACATTTGAATTTATCCCTTGGCATGAGTGGGGTAGTGGGTCACTTTATAACTTTAAGCTCTTTATGGAAACAAATCCAAAATTCTCAAATCGCCCTGAATCCCTGCTTTCCTGCCTTGAATTTTCAAAGCATCAAAACACAAAAAGGGCCCGCCTTCTGCTACCTTGCTTGAAACATGGCCACATGTCCCTTTGCGGGCTAGTTCAGTATTTTTTGTGTTTTTTAAACTAAGTCCTTTTTATTTGGCGGGGCCATATGTCTGACCCTAGACACATGGAGGCTTAGCGCACATTTGGGACCTACCTCCAAATTTTTCCTTTGAAGTTGCATCGAGCTGACATGTTGAGGCTTTCACTAAACTCTTCTATACTTAAGTGATTCAATGGCCAGCTCTGCCCCTTCTTTGACTCTGACCATGTGGCGAGCCCATGCACACTTGGGGACTTGCTCTTGATTCTTCCTTTGAAGTTGCACCGAGAGACACAGTTGGAACTTCAGTTCTTTTATACTTCTGATTTGGGCTTGCTGCCACTTGACTTAAAAGGGACCCTAGACACGTGGAGATTTGGCACTCATTTGAGTTTCCACTTTGGATTCGCCCCTTAAAAGGGTGCACCGGTTCTGTGACTCTTTATGCCAGCTAACTTTGTCTCTCTTTTGAATCTAGCCACGTGGTGAGTTGACACTCATTTGGGGTCTATCCATTGGGCCTCACTTTTGAAGTTACGCCATTGAGGCATGTGGAGACTTATGCCTACCCTCTTATACTTTGTCAATTAAACAACTAGCTCTATCCCCTTTTTGGACCTAGGACACGTGGAAAACCTGCACTTATTTGAGGACTATCCCTTGGGCCCTACCCTTGGAGTTGCATTGTTTAGATGTGTGGAGGCTTCCACTACCACTTGAAACATGGCCACACCACATCCAATCAGATATGTCGATGTACTACCCATGAATATTGGGGAAAAAATTGACAGCGAAGATACACCCGTCATTCATGACTATGGAAAAATAAAAAATAAAAGGGAAAACCCCACTTTTACGCCCAAATTTTAAATAGTTCTCCATGGAATGAAAAACTACAAACAATACAAGGCTCTATGCGATCCACAAAAAAATAGAAGGATTGACAATGACATCCGAATGAAGGAAAATATTTTCAAGAAAAAGTGCAAATTACTTCAAGGTACCGACTTAAAATTTCAAAAACTTGACTTCAAAAATAGGGTAATTTTGAGGGTGAAAACATGTATGCAAGATAGCACAAGGAAAGAAGATGTTAGTTCTTCAAAATCTGAATTTAGCCATAGATATATCATGCCTAAATGGCTTAGAAAATCACTTTTTTGTGAACAAGAGGAAAAATTCAAGAAATAAGAAGATGGGGATCTAGAATGTAGTGGAAAAAAAGACGGAAATATATCAGATTTTAGTTTCAGTCAAGCATACAATAAAGGTGGCTAAGAAAAGAAGAATGAAAGAAGGTGCATCTAGGTAAAAATCAACCTATGAACCAAGAGAAAAAACTAAAACTATAGAGGTAAATCAACATAAAAAGATAAGAAAACAAGTGTGGAGAGTCAAAGAGGAAAGAGAAGAGTAAGGGAAACCATATAAGAGCTTGGAAAGTGAAGTCAACAAGTGAAAATGAAGGTAAGTATGATGATTTGAATGTTTTGGTTAAGCAAGAAAAGAATGAAGAATTTGAAGGTGAGAATGAGATGATTTTGAACAATCATATGTATGATGAAGACTATGTGAATGAGATACAAATAGAGGAAGATAGATAAATTAGAAAAGATGAAGAATAAGTGAAGGAAAAGGAAGTGGAAGTTGAGTTTGATGAATTAACATGTGATTTCAAAGAAGAAGAAGAAGACCAAATGAGTCCTAAATATGATGAAGAAAGTGAAGAGGAGAATGAAATCTTGCTGAATGAGGAAATATAAAGGCTTAAGGAGCTATTCATGATAGGTACAGGTTAAAATCAGTCAAGGGAGTGTAGTAGCAAACCAGAAAATGAAGGAAAAGTATAGCTAAGTCAAGGACAAGAGAGTGAAGATAATGAAGAATGGTTCGAGCAAAGTGAAGGCATGGAAAAAAATAAAAGAGTGAAGAAGAGCATCATAAGAAGGAGAAGTCAGACTTCATGAATGTATAAGAAAAGAAAAAGGAAGAGAGGGTGGTGTGGAAGAAGAAAGAGACAAACAATGAACATGAAAAGAGAGAAACACTCAAGGAAAGCAATCAAATTCAAGAGATAAGTTTAGAAAAACAAGAATGCAAGGTGAGTGCATTTGATTCATTATGGGCTGACATTGAAAATTAAGTGGACGAGTTCCTTGAAATTGTAAAAAGTGATGTTGATTGTGCATTTGAGGTTGCTGAGCAAGAATGTAGTGAAGCTTTTGAGCATGATATTGATGATATTTTACAAGATTGGTTAGGTGAAGTGGATGGGAAAGTGAAGAATATAAGGAATTATAAATTACAAGATTGGTACCACTGAGAAAGAGGTAATTTCATGGATATGTGAGGCTGAAGATGACAACAAGGAATTAGAAATTATAGACTTAAGGCAATTTGAGATAGTGGAAAGGGAGTATGAACCAACAAATGTGCAAGAATATGAAGATTTTGATATGATAATTGATGAATGCAAGTTGGGCATGCAGTATACAGTGCTAGGAAACATCATGGAACATGGAGAAATACATTTTTTTGTTGTTCTAACCCTAGTATGTGCAGGTATGAAGCATGACTACTTGAAGGAGATAAGAGTGAAGATGAAGAATAAAGAGAGATGGAAGAGAGTCAAGCCAAATGGATGAATAGAACCAACTACTTGGGACCCTGGTGGCAATGAGACTACAAAAAAATTAAAAGCAAGAAGAGGAGATAAAATACAAGTTGTGAAGATGAAGACAAGAGAAATAAAACAAAGAATATGCATGATTCTTCTCCACCTTGGGAGTATGATGCAGGAGCATCCTTAAGGAAAATCCTAATTAGCGAAAGTTCTGAATTTTTGGAGACAAGTGTGATGTGTAGGAGATCTAGAGGTTTTGAAGGGTTATATAAGTCTTTATAAACAAACAATAAGGTTTAAAATTTGAATTCTCTTCCTTTTGTGTATTTCCCTCCAAATGAGATTTGAAATTGTAAAGAATTGAGAATGAGCAAATGTGATTTCCATAGAATAACAAGGTAATTTTAATGTAAGTGAGGGAGCATGTATCTTTCCAAGTACATGGTTATAAGTTCTAAGTCATAGGGAAAACACTAAATTCTTAAAACTTATAAAAATGTCTCATAGTGTGTGTATAGGCAAGAAAGCCATGTGAAAGTTAGTTAGAGTTGGAAAATAACTTGGAGATGGGATAAAATGTAAAGAGGAGTTAGTTTTTAGGACACTCTCCTCAAGGATGAGAGCATGAAGGATGAAAATGTATGAATTTTGTAAGAAAAATATGTCGTTTGAGGAAGAAACTTTGTTTCTGGTGCATAAGCTCTGCTTTTTGTGTATGATCTGGTTTTTTCATTAGTTGTCCATGGATTGATGTCTTGATTCTATGAACTATTAGTTCCTTATAAACACCTGAGTAATTTCTTGCATCTTTATTACAAAATCCATTGAAGGTTGGGTTGGAAAGTCCATGCTCATAGTTTGGTTTATGATTACTAAAAGTTGGTGATTCTGTGCATGCATATTGTGTCTTGAAGTGATTTTGATGTTTATATAAAGGAAATAAATATTGGTTATATTTATCTCTCTCATGGAACATTATGTGAAGATTTCCAAAGATGTATTTATGCAGGAAACTAAGCATGGTTAGATGATTTTGATCTTGGAAAACAAGACTGGACCTCTAAAACTGAGTTATTGAATAGTGGTAAGATATTGCGAAATAATAATTTGGTGATTAAGTTATGGATCATTATTAAGATAGGTGAGTGGAATAGGTCAACACAGACCCAAAGTGAGTGTTTAGGAGTGTGAAAAAGACAACATCTTATTATGTGAAGAACACTAGCTTCTCAGGTTTCTCATAAAAACCTCTTAGCGTTTGCATATATCTTTCAAATTTTTCCTCTGCATACAAAACTAAATCTTGAGTCTTATTTGATGATACTTGAGAATGCAAGATATCTCTCGAAGGAGTGCCATTTATAGGTTTGAGGATAAAACCTTGATATTGCATATGTAAGTATTAAACTTTGATGACTGTGATAGAGTGAGCATTTAAAGGTAATTGTATACAATTCTAGGAAAAGTTTGGAGATTATTAATAAATATCTTGTAAAATGTGAGGATCAATCCCTTAAGTGTTTCAAGTCTATTTTGATGAAGAGGTGTTATCTTTAGTTTATACCAAATTCTTTAAAATGTGACTGTGTATGAAAGAGTATTGCTATATAAGCTGTGAATGAGAGTTTATATCAAGTCTTAGGTTAACTCCATCACATGTAGATCATGATATTATAATGATGAAACCAAATTTTATTTAAAGAAATAAATACTTTGTGTGGTTTATAGGAAGAAGCATTGAAAGACTGTCACAAGCTTACATCTACAGGTTGTGCACGGGAACTAAGGGTTTTTTATGCCTCATTTGTGAAACCATGAGCTTAAATGGTAATATATTTACTAAGATAGGTTATTGAAGACTACACAGATGAAATTTAGTTCCTTGTAAAGGAATACACCAAAATTTATAACTCTTCTTGTCTTATCGGGCTTTTAAGAGGGCTAACTTAGAGACTCTTTAGGGCTAAATACTTAAAGGTGTAAATTGAAACGAATATTAAAGTGAATTTTTTTTGAAATAATCCCAAGAAGGTTTAGAAGGAGTTACAAAATGATTTTTGATGTTCCATTGGTGAAGTTTGGAGAAATAGATGACAGTTTCCGTCAAACTAGTTGCACATTGTCAAAGACATAGTCAAGAAAGTCATATTATAAAGAAAGTGGCATTTATTTGTGGAGACCCATCTTGAAACTTCAAGGAAGGATTAATTATATTAATGTGTGTCTGAATCAGCCTTTATTTCATCTTGAAAGTACCCACATTTATGCTTATTCATGACAGTCTTGTCTCCAAGACCTAGTTAAGGGTTGTAGACCAAAATTGTAAAAAGAAGGCTAACAAGAGTTGGTAGAAGAATTGGAGTTTGAAATTTTTGGACAGTATCAAGATGGGTAAGAGTGAAATATTAAATCCTTGAAAACCCTATGGGTGCCTTTGGAAGTTTGGATGCATAGTTAGAGCAGGGTGCATGGTTTAGAGGCATAGTAGGCACTATTGTACCAAAGGAGTAAGTGTAAACTTTTTGACCTTATTGAGTGCATTTTGTGATGATTATAACTTTGATAGAGGTGTGGAATATGGTGAATAAGATAAATAAAATTTGGAAGGCAAGCATACATGTTTTAAGAAAAGATTTACCTGAGACCAAGAGTAACTTGAAGAATTGAGAGTGTTTTAACCTCTTCATGAAAAGGAGTGATTTTGACAAGTTGAAAGGACTGTGTGTTTGGGGATGAGGAGGAAGGGTATGAAATTAATGACAAAATTCAAGGAAACATTGTTTCTTTGAGACAACATTAGAGAAGTTATATTAAAATTTTAGCCCTTTTAGACTATTTTGATCCTCTTATAGAGTTAGGGTGGAAATTTGTTACTAGAAACCTATTCAACTTCTACAAAGGAATGAGTTAGGAATAGTGGTAAAGATATTGCGAAATAATAATTGGTGATAAGTTATGGTCTTATTAAGATAGGTGAGTGGAATTAGTCAAACACGACCCAAAGGCGGTTTTAGGAGATTGTGAAAAGGAAACATTCGTATTAGGTGAAAACACTAGATTCGCAGGTGTTCATCCAAAAACCTCGTGAGCGTGGGCATATATCTTTCAAATTGTTCGCTGCATACAAAACTAAATCTGCCAGAGTTCTTATTTGATGAGGACTTGAGAACGCAAGATATCTCTCGAAGGAGGGCCATTTATAGTTTAGGATAAAACCTTGATATGCCATATGTAAGTATAAACCTTTGATGACTGTGATAGAGTGGAAGCATTTAAAGGTAATTGTATACAATTGTAGGGGCAAAAGTTTGGAGTTATTAATAAATATCTTTGTAAAAGTGAGGATCAATCCCTTAAGGTTTCAAGTCTATTTGGATGAAGACGGGTTGTATATTAGTTTTCCAAATTACTTTAAAATGGGACTGTGTTTGTATGAAAGAGTATTGCTATATAAGCTTGTGAATGAGAGTTATATCAAGTCTTAGGTTAACTCCATAACAGTAGATCATGAGATTATAATGCTGAAACCAAATTTATTAAGAAAATAAATACTTGTGTGGTTTATAGAAGAAGATTGAAAACTGTCACAAGGCCTTAATCTACAGGTTGTGCACGGGAAACTAAGGGTTTTTATGCATCATTTGTGGAAAACATTGAGCTTAAATGGTAATATATTACTAAGATAGGTTTTATTGAAGACTACACAGAGGAAATGTGGTTCCTGTAAAGGAATACACAAAAAATTTATAATCTTCTGGTCATCCGGGCTTTTAAGAGGGAGTAACTTAGAGACTCTTTAGGGGCTCTAAATACTTAAAGGTGTAAATTGACAACGAATATAAAGTGAATTTTTTTTGAAATAATCCCAAGAGGTTTAGAAGGAGTTACAAATGATTTTTGTGTTTCCATGGTGAAATTTTGGAAGACATAGATTACAGTTACGCAAACTAGTTGCATTGTCCAAGACATAGTCACGAGAACTCATCTTATAAAGAAAGTGGCATTTATTTGTGGAGAAACCCATCTTTGAAAACTTCAAGGAAGGATTAATTATATGAAGGTGTGTATGAAATCAGCCTTTAGGTCATCTGAAAGTACCACAATTATGCTTATCATGACGTCTTGTCTCAAGACCTAGTTAAGGGTGTAGACCAAAATTGTAAAAAGAAGGCTAACAAGAGTTGGTAGAAGAATTGGAGTTTGGGTTTTGGAAAATTTTGGACAGTATCAAGATGGGGAAGAGGAAATATTAAAATCTTGAAAACCCTATGGGTGCCGTTGGAAGTGGGAATGCATGAGTTAGAGCAGGGGCAATGGTTTAGAGGAATAGTGGCACGATTGTTACCAAAGGAGTAAGTGTAAACTTTGGACATTTTGAGTGCATTGTGTGATGATTATAACTTTGATAGATGTGTGGAATATGCGTGAATAAGAGAAATAAAAATTTGGAAGGAAGCATACAGGTTTTAAGAAAAAGATGACCTGAGACTAAGAGTAACTGAAGAATTGAGAGTGTTTTACCCTCTATGAAAAAGAGGATGTGACAGTTGAAAAGGACTGTGGTTGGGGATGAGGAGGAAAGGGATGAAATATGACAAAATTCAAGGGACACATTGTTTCTTTGAGACAACATTAGAGAATAGAGAAAGTATATTAAAATTTTAGCCCTTTTAGACTATTTTGATCCTCTTATAGAGTTAGGGTGGAAATTTGTTACTAGAAACCTATTCAACTTCTACAAAGGAATGAGTTAGAATTTGGTGCTACATCATTTGGTATCAGAGTGGGTATAAGAAAGAGAATAAGAATTTGACAAGGGTTTGTAGAGAGAAAAAAATGTTTGATTAGACAGGTTAGCTACAAAGAAAGGTCTAAAGCCATGAAGACAAGAAGTGTGAAGAAAGGATTAGAAATGGAGAAGGATATATCGGGTCTAAGGAGTGATTTACAGAAGCTAGAAGCCTTAGAATATATGTGGTTATAGGTAAGTAATCAGATGAGAGATCAAATAAGAAGTGATCTAGATGGATGGAATTTGAAAAGGAGAGTGAAGTAACTAATCAAGTCACTTGTGAAGTAAGCTAGAAGAAATAGAGGAAGCCAAAAAATGAGAGACTATGGAGGTATAAGAGGAAGATAGTTTCCATTTGAACAACATGAGGAAGAGAAGAGAGTGAGTTCTCATAGTGGAGAACATAGTGAAATAAGAAAAAAACCTCACCAATTAGTTTTGCGAGGGGGTTTTGTAGGCCTCTAGTCACCGGTTGACCGGGTCAAACTAGTCCAATTATGACTGGTGGCTCTGGAAAATAATCACCATTCATACCCTATTCACTAGATCTATGTTCCTTCAACTCCAATGAATTCATTGTATACAACTAATGGTTAAACTTATAGACACTTATAAATGACTATATGAAACTCTTTTTTTGTCTTGTTTTGAGAAATTTGATTATTAGGAAAATGGTGATTCTCTCTCCTCTCTCTCTCTCCCCCCCTCTAATTAAGAAATGAAATGAAATGTACCTATAAATCTATCTTGTTTCATGCTAATTATTATAATTATGTTAATGGAAAACTATGAAAACATGAATTATGCTACATTTTGGGTAGATGCCATGTCAGCAGTTTGTGCTGACCTTGTGTTGGTTATAGGTACCGGAATAAGGACAAGGTGAAGTCTTTCTGGTGTTTTTATAATAACATGTGTTTTTGAAAACATTTTACTTATATATGATATATGAACACTATTTATTTGAATAGAATTGTTGTTCTTTGTTTTCCACGATGAATACAATATTGTTAGCCTATCGGGAAAGTGGGTTATTTTTTGTACATTTTTACACCTTTATATGTTGATTATTTATCTACTTAGTCATACTTTTATATGTTAGTTAGGTAAATTAAGTTGTTTTTACCTTGTTTCTATGGAAAATGATGTCAAAATAATTCATAATGATAGTATATGAAATTAGTGTAGGTAGATAAATTTGGAAGCTTTATATTTGAAATTGTTAGAACCGTTGTAGTTTAAATGTTTCTTATATCAATAAAATTTATGGTAACAATTTAATAATAGATTATTTTATCTACTTTCTAGTGATATGTTGACCTAGGGATCTTGTTTATTCTCATAAGAAAAATAACAAATTGTAGTTGTGTGTTTTGATTTCGGTGGAAAGCGTCAAACAACTTATAACATGAAATAATAACCCTTTCTGTAAGGAGCATTTCCCCATTGATTTTAGCCCATGCCTTATTTATGTTAGGATTAATATTGTTGACATTATTAATCATGATTAATATTTGTAATATAATATGAGTTGGTTAACAACTCATATTATTAGTTATATGTTTTGTTATAACTATTATTTATTATGCGAGTTTAACCAAACTCACGTGAATAGGTTGTACGGGTATGTTATTGTTTTGTATACTTCCTATTTTATAGGAAGTTGTTCAACTACATTCGTGGCTATATATTAGCCATTGTATTAGCAGAAATAATATAGTGTGAAGTATTATTATATTGTTCTGTGTGTAAATCTGGCTTACCAAAAACATTTGGTATCAGAGCGATGAGATCTCTGTGAAATTCCATGAGGGGCTTTGTTCATATTTTGCAATTGACCCAAATGATGAGAAGATTATTGTTGGCATATTTTGGTACTAATGTCATTGGTTATTTGTATTGATCTTTGACAAGAATTATGATATTATTAATACCAGTGTGGTTAACGCAATACAACCTCCTACGTGTAAATCTCAACATTCTCAAGTGTATCCTTGGATCAATCGAAGCAAGGAAGATCGAGATACAAATAACACACGCATTTTCACAAGATCTGAGTCCCATCATTCAGGTGAAAGATTATAGTTTTGTGGACTATCAGCAGGCCATATATCTAGTCTTGGTTTTTATCTGTGATAAGGGGTTCACATTGATCGAGTTTTGTGGTTCACTTTGATTTGCATTGAATACTATTGATCTGATAATTCCCAGCCACGTGGAGGCTATCTCTATCTCTGAAAAATAACAGTATTGTCATTTTGTGTCCACTACGTAAGTCATCAACGTGTCAGTCCGCAGTAAGGACAACATAGTAATGAAACATTATTTTTTGATCTTTTTGTGGATCAGGAATTTTATCTACTCTTTGCCACGTTGTAATGATTATATTCACTCTGCCTTCATTCGGTCTTCGATCCAGTTTATTTTTCCTCATGCGTAGCTCTCAAGCCGATTTCTAATGTGACCATGAAATGCATAGACTCAACGTGTTTCTGAGCATACTTTTATTAGCTGCATTTCATTTCCTTCCTCATCATGCCATCCATGACATGCAAATTTTTCTTGCCATTTTGGAAGTTTTGTGCATTAGAAAATATGTGTGCTTGCATTTGGAGCATATTAACTAACATAATTTCATCAACCCATGGGGTGGAGACACATTCTCTAAGTATGACATCTATTACAAATACTTCAAATATTTCTCTTATATGTTATGAAGTGAGTTGGTCAATATTAGAGTTTAGTTTTCAAGTCAAAGGTTTGGTTTTTCATCAAATATAACCACATTTATAAAGTCATTTTAGTGTTCGTTTCATTTAGGTTTTGTCATTTACTTCTTTTTTGTCTTTATAAATTTTTTTTAGTTAATTTAATAAGCGAGTCCATCATATATTCCTTTTACGATATTGTCTTGGCAATATAAGTGAATAGGTCATTAGTTATTTTTGAGAGTCTTCCCATTGTCAAATAATAGTGATATCAAGAGTCATTGTGTATCATAGTTTCATTATTATTCTAAAAATTAATTAATTATTACTTTTTATGTGTTAGTCTCCATTTTTGTCAAAATTATATGTTAAAAGTCAAAATAGTCAGAGTCAAAGTGTCAAAAATATATTTGCGTCATTTTGTTATCGTCATTTAGGTAATTATTAGGAAAATTGTCAAAATTGTAAAAAGAAAAATAAAATTGCCTTACGAACACTTTTTCAGTGGAATCTGACGTTCAAGGCATGTTATTAAGTCTCATTGTCAAATTTGTTGATTTAGCAGCACGACACCGAAGGATGGGGGAAAACGGAGGAAGGAGGTCAATCAATGACCTCTTGTCAGTCGCCAATGACGGGGCCACACAGATGGTTTTGTGACATGTGTGAAGTGAGGTTTCTTTTTTCAGTTCATTTTCAGTGTTCCTGTTTGCAGTGCGATGGTTTGCTGAATAAACCCTTTTCTGAGATTTTTGGAGGAGTCATGTTTTCAGAATACTCACTTTTGGGAGCAGGAGAAGATTTTGAGGTATACTCAAGGGATGGTTATCCAGCTAGTGTGAAGCTTGTGGATCTTGGAGATTCAGAATTTAGGTGCCTAGGGAGGAAGGGAAAGTCCCACAGGAACCCAAAGAGGAAGGGAGAATTCCTGCATAATTCAGCTCGACACTATGCCTTTACGAGGGTAAAGAGATAATATATGGATTTTTTACCTGGTCTAAGAAGTGCTTTCAGGAGGTGGTTCAACTTATTTGAATATGGTTCTTCCCCTTGTTCACATTAAGGGGGTGAAGATTAGTGATTAATAATGTTCACACTAAGGAGGTGAATGTTAGGATTAATATTGTTTAAATTATTAATCATGATTATTATTTGTAATATAATATGAGTTGGTTAACAACTCATATTATTAGTTATATGTTTTTTATAACTATTATTTGTTATGTGAGTTTAACCAAACTCACGTGAATAGGTTGTACGTGTATGTTATTGTTTTGTATACTTCCTATTTTATAGGAAGTTGTTCAACTACATTCGTGGCTATATATTATCCATTGTATTAGCAGAAATAATATAGTGTGAAGTATTATTATATTGTTCTGTGTGTAAATCTGGCTTGCTAAAAAAATTTTCTATAGTGTAATATACTTGGTCAAATTTTGATCATGAATTTCCTTTTCTATATCGATACTAGGTTTTACCATATGCCAAGAAAATTAGTCTCACATGTGCCTTCATGACCGTATTAGGGTAGGTTAACTTGTACCATGTCAATCCTTCATGCATGATCTATACGAATGCTCCATCCCTACCCTCGTGGGCCAATTTGTCACTTTCACAAGTTTTGAACTAGAGACCTACTAATGGATCCAAACTCACATCGTGAATGAACCTCGTAGTGACATTTCTAAGCCCTTGTATTGAAACAAATATCCTTTAACAGGTAGTAGTAGAATACCTTGGGATTTCACATAGGTCATGTGAGTTAAGGATATTACACCCTAGTTTAATTTGTATTAGGGAGTAGAACCCTTAGGTGTAAATGGATTTATATTCAACCTAAGACCTCTTAGGAAGTAAAATTTATGGCCGAAACCTATAATTAACTCGCAACTATCGATAATGAATTCTTAAGATGATGGTTTAGAAGTAAAGTGAAATGTGATATTCGTTACTTAAACTCAGTGCAAAAACTCTATAATGTTAACATGGGTGAAATGTATCCTTCCATGTGTAACATGATTTGGTAAAACAAGGAATCCTATTTGGGAAATTGGACTGTGAATCACGTCATGAGAAATGAAAACTATATAGTTGAATTACATAGTTAGTTGTAATAATCGGGAAGTAAATAGAGTGTATCCGTAGTGCTTAAGTTTTATAATGATAATGGGCATGAAAATTTCCTACCCTTAGATCTAATAGCCTTTGTTTTGCTTCGTGTGAATCTCCCTTTTTGCAACAAAGGTAAAGTACAAAACCAATTACACATGATTCTTAGAAATGAATCATTAGGACAAGTAGTAATAGACTCATGTGTGTTTAAATGTTCCCATTAACAATCAAGATATATAAATAATTTGCTAAGTGAAACAAGAAAATTTAAATGGAACCATAATAGGTGAAATTTTAAATGAAATAAAGAAAAATGCAGCCTAGTTTAAGAGGAATGAAGGTTTATAGGTTAAGTGTTATTCAAATAATTAAGGTCAAGTAATGAAATAGGATTGTAATAAATATGTAACTATGAAAATTTTGTGTCATGGAAAGTGCCTATCTGTAATTTTATATTGAAATTGGATCATTGTTTTGTACTTTTCATTTAGAAGATGTGGTTTTTATGTGCATCATGTGTTTTCATGTGGATATGTTTTCTCCCCATTGCAGGCCTCATAGGTAGGTTTGTTGAAAATGTGTGTCATCTATATTTGTGTCACTTATCCTTTCCTCATCATGTATATATGTGGGTCCATGTTTGTGAAAACATGTCACGTGTTATGATTTATCCTAAGTGATCCCATGTGGTGTCATGTATCTAGTAATGTAAGAGAAAAAATATTATTCCACTATTTTATTGTTTGTATTTGGGTGTGAAATTTGTGGATGTGACACCTTTGGACTTTGCATTTAAATCTACAAGTTTAGGAGTTTTAGGAGGTTGCGTGAATGATTATTAAGTAAATCCCAACTTCCCTAGGAAAATAGTTCACGTTCAAGTTTAAATTTTGGGGAAATCAATAAGGATTCCAAGAGGGGAATCAAAGAAGAGCGTGGATGCAATATTAAGGATCAAAGCAACATGTATTATAATCGATGTGACATGACATGACATAGTGAAGGTTTAATTCAATTGAGTATTGTGTTACAGTACATGGATTATTTTCCATACTTGAGTTGGAAAATATAAGAGGGTATGCTCATATGACGTACATGTTGTATAAGTTTACATATTGTTGGTGATTGACATGATGGTTCTATTTATCTGAGTATATCCCAAAGATTTTTTTATTTTTTAAAATTTGTATTCATTTTATCTTTCTAGTGATGTATTTTTTTTTCAATTGACTTGTTATTCCACATTTATTTTGAGGGCTACAAAAGGTGAAATTTCATTAGAGCACTAAGCATGTGTGTGTCAATATCTCAGGGCGTGCACTATGAGGTGCGATTCTTAGACATATCACTTGTAACTTATTGACGTATGACATCCTCATAGGTTTTTCCTCTTCTCCTCATAGGGATGAATGAGATGTTTAATTTATACTTATGTTAGTTAGTGATGTACTTAAAGACGTTGTATATACATAATAATTTTTACTAAGTATACATTGTTTATGATGTTTTATGGATGTTGAATGTTGTACTTGTGTATTGTGTTTTGTATTACATTTTCATTCTTATAATTATACGAATGTGAAGACAAAAATGTCTAAAAACGAAAGAAAAAATGCTAAAGTTAAATAGGTAAAGTTAAACATCTACCTAGAATATATATATATATATATATATATATATCTATATATATATATATATATATATATATATATATATATTGGTATAAGTGCAATGATTCTTCCATCTGTAACTAGAAAAATGGTCCAAAATTTTTCAAGTACAAGAGAAAAGAGTTTGTTAAATAGTTTCATAATTAACTCCAAATGTGTCTTATAAATTATATGTAATTTAGTTTGTAGGATCTTAATTGACCATTTGTTATTACCTTAACAAATTTAATATTTTGTTGGTTAGCTATTATCTTCCTCTGATTTATGGTCCCACTTAGTATAAATTCTCATAATACAGTTCTAAATAACTTCTTAGAAACATCTAGTTCACCTGAGAGATTAATATTTTCCCTAACTACCTTTTCTAGGTTTTTGTTGTAGGACCACGATAAGTTGATATAGTGGCGATCATGTTTTCCTATCATAATATGGTTTGTATAATCATATCAATTAGTCATACTAGATAAGCTTATGTTTCATCTCAAATTTCATTTGAGAATCTAGGTAGGTCTATTTACTTTTGAAGCAAGCTATATATATATTCAATTGATTAGTTTCACACCTTTACATTGTTATATCTCATATTTCATCTCTAGATCCCTTTGTAATTTCAGTGGGTACCTAAGGCTAACACATCTATATTGGATGAGTATAATGCCATACTAAATCATATATATATATATAGTGTAAGGGACATCTACTCCCCAAGTGAATATATAAGTAATACACCATCCAAAAAAGTCTATATTAGTACAAGATCCACATCATATTATTATACAAAATTAAAAGGAAACAATAAATATTGAATAAGATCAAATACCATAAGAAAAATTGTAAAGGTATAAAGTTAACAAATATGGGATTGAACAAAAAAAATTATGCGTGGATACATAGTAATTAGAGAATACATGTGCACAAAAAGGGGGAAACATTGAGATAAATTATAAGGGAATTCTCAATTTATCATTACTAGTTAATTCAAAGAAAAAATATGGATAAAATACTAAGTACTATGATGGTAACGATGATAATTTTGATATTTTAAATGACCATTTATGAAAGATATATTTTAATCTCATCGATGATGATGATTTATGTCTTATCTCTATAGGCATCGTAACATACCTAATTGATCATTATAAGGGAAATGTAAGCTGCTCATTTCCAATTTGGAAGGTAGTCAGAAAAGTAAAGAAATCCTCGAGTAGGAAATAAAAGACAAAAGAATGAGTATCTCAATATGGAAGTGCCATAACAAGATATATTTGTAGATAATACTATTTCACTAGAAGAAATATTTATTTCTCACCATCTCTCTTTCAAGCATGAAGCTTTAAAAATAGTCAAATATAGAACCCAAGTGGATAACAAGTAGTATGAAAGAAACTTCATAATTCTACATTGAAAGAAGAAAAATAATTTCTCTCCATATTGAAAATATCATATGGTAGTTCTTTTCATGCCTTTGTTTTATACAAATATTATAAAAAATACCAAAACATTTAGATAATCACATAAATATAAAAACATTTAGATATTTTAAACAATACAAAGTTAGGACTTACATTTGACTCGATTTTCTAGCTTGTTATTCTATATAAGATGTTTTTCATGCATTTTAATAGATAACTTATTTTATATATACTTTTTACACACATGCATTCATGAGGTATGTTGAGATTGATGCAGGAAATTATAGATTGATAACAATGATAGGTGTTAGCCTAGACCCTTCCTAGTTGACCTTGATCTTCTCAGGACATCTCTTACACAAGTGATTTTACTTCAATATAGTTACTTTACTTCCCCACTATGCTCAATTACTCATGTTGTGTATATACCATTTTTCGGACTAACATGGTTAACACATATGTCTTATGGAGCGATAGTTTATCTTGCTCTATGGGATTATAAGATATTTGATGATATTATATGTTCATTTTTTATTATTTGTATGCATGGATATATGTATGAATCCTATGGCCTTTACTACATGTCTTGTGACACATTGGTGTCCCTTTTTATGACTTCATGCATTTGATATGTCTAAAATTTCTTATGTAATTGTATGTATGATTACTCATATGCTTGCTTCTATGATTACGACCTTTACTATACATGTCTTATGACACTTTCATGTCCCATGTTTTTAGCTCCATATGTTTAATATGACTATACTATTTTATGATATTTCTTGTGGACTCATATATTTGTTTTCCTATGCTCTTGTTTACTACTATAAAATATCACTTTTGCAATTGTTACTTGTTTCTATTTTTTTGTGACATGGTTTCTCCTATGCACACTCCTTGTAGGACTAGGAATGTCAATGGTGGTCACCAAATATAGCCATCCATGCAATTCAATATTAACTATTAGATATATTTTATATAGATAAGAATAATTTATTTTAAGCCACATGTTATTTTTCACATCTCATGCACTTAAAAAAAGGGTGTGTTAAGTGTGGTGTATTACCAAGATAGAATTTAGGACTTAGATACATAATTACATGGGGTACATATCCTCATAAATATGTTAAGATACATAACATGAAAATATTTGAAACATTTATAGAACCATCCACAAGGGAAAACCATCATATATTATGGTCCAAGATGGAACTTTTCATCCTGAGGGAAATTTTACATGAAATTCTCAAAATTTATAGAAAGTTGTAGGTTTCTGATCCAGGTTTAATGATAGATGACAAAAATCAAAGCAATATTTCCTACATTTTGGTACAAAATGTTAGGGGGTGTGATTTCTTGATTATTTACTCAACACTACATGACTCAAACATAAGTTTAAATAAAGGGTATGGGGGTATGTTCCTTATTCTCTTATTTCTATACTTAATATTTCATATATCAGACTCAAAATTTATAAGACATGGTGGGGGAATGATATATTATCATTCCCTTGATAATTTTTGGTATTTTACACTTGGGCCTAGCTTCATATACTATGGTTTGGTCTATGGCATTTTGATATATAGATGTGACCATAAAACATTATGAAATCCTTAATCCTAATTTTATTACAATATATTATAATAACTAGATACTTTGTAGGAAGCTCTTCCTTCTTTTGGGGTTCTTTAGGAAAAATGTCCCATGCAACCTCTCCTCTTGGTGTTGGGTCAAGCACACTTAACTCCTTTTCAACTCTGGATTTTCCATTAGTGAAATTGGGGAGTGATAACCCCCAATCCTTTAACATCTTAGTTAATATTTGAATCTTAACGTAAAACAAATATGACATCTCGTCCCTTGACAAACCAAACAACTGTATTCCATTCATGTTTTGTCTCTTTACTTTACTCTGTTACAAATTCAATTTTCAAAGCTACAAATATAATATTTATATTTAAAATAATTTTATGGATGTTGAATATACCCTATATTCCAGCTTTCATCATGGACTGTTCCAATACCAACAAAAAATTGACATCTATGAGAAAAGACAACATGTGTGTGTACACTTAGGTACCTTTTCCTTGAAGCATGTAAGTTTCATTTCATCCTTAAAGGTGGGAAAATTTTAAGGTTTCTAATTCTTATAGAGTACAAATTAGATCTGAAATACCATTTAAATGAAGCTAATGCTTATCTTATCTTACCCATAATAACTAGCTAATAAAATAATATTGTTATAAGTGAGATTGATGACAAAATATGTTTTTATTTATTTTTTAAAATTAATCCAAATTATTTTGGTTTTCTTTGTAAATACCTAAAAATAAAATTGGAGACAAACCCAATGCAAAAATAATTACCACTTGGAAAAACTCATCCCACTATTGCATTAACAATTAATAAAAAACAAGGCTAATACAACCATTACAACAAGACTTTTCTTAATTCACATGATAAGTAAAAGAATAATAATAGGAACTAAAACTCATATGCAAACTATATTAAACTAAATATGACTAAAAGTAGTCTCACAATGACAAGTATCATCCACTAATAATATATAGTCAAAATGAAAGAATCCATTACTAGTTAAAGTAATACATGCACAACCATCGTACACACTAGTCAAAATAGGTTCTCCAGACTCTCCTAAAAATATAAATAGACTTAGATAAGACTAAAATTAGTCATTTATACATATAAATTTTTCTCCACTTCTTTGGGATGAATATATGATGATTTAAACTCTTTTGAGTACACATATAGTGAACACCACTCTAACTAGCACTTTTAGTATAACAATTAAAGATGTCTAAAAATATAGTTCTAAACATAGATTTTAAAAAATATAATTTTACACAACCAAAAAATCTCGAAAAAACCAAAAATATGATTAAAAATAATTCTAACAGTAACTAATTAGGTTCCCATATTGGCAACATACTCAAAAAATGTAAACACATAAATTTCGTAACTTATCCTTTGGTAACATGACACGTTTTCCTTATCTCTATACATTATGACTTGCACACACATCCTAATCCTAATTTATATATTCTTATCTATCTTGCATTAATTTTTTTACTACATACACCACTCAATCATTCTTGTACTTAGTTTCATTCATCTAAAGTAGTATATAACTCTAGTCATCTCATCTAAAATATTTCTCAAATTTCATGAAAGGCCTATCCTAAACTATATGGGTTGGGACTAGGCTATACTATATGGTCTAGGCCAACCCATGCAGTCCTATTCCCACTCTCCAATGTATTTTTCATACTTTTATATCTATTTTGGGTCATTTATTATCCTATAGGTCACCCTTAATATGAAAATTGACCTATGAAATCCTATATAAGAAAATTTACTACACTTAAGAATTCACCTAGCATTATCAAGAGAACCTATTGTAAAATACACTCCTACATCACTCAGAGATCTCATAAATCTTCCTTAAGTAGTATCACATCCTTAAGATCAACCCATATTGATTCTTGAAGAACTCAAACCAAGTTCAAAATTCTATCTTCCCCATCCACAAGCCTTAAAAGGTCCCATATCCAAGTCATAGAAATATAAAGCCAATATAAAGCATTGCCAATGTTTCTAGTGTTCAAAAGGAATAAATTTATCATTTGAATCACAACATACTATATCTCTACCACATTGGGTACATTGTATTATATCTATGGTTATTACTATTATCTTTGTGTCAAGAAACATAAGGGTAAAATAGGGGTTGACTTAGATTTGCATGCACAATTGTACATACTCAAAGAGGACTACATGGAGTTTTCTCCCACTTGCAAGGGAATGTAGTAAAACACCTAGATTAGTTAATAAAGGGTCAACCAATGAGGTTAGTGTAACTCCACTACACATTGGTTTCTCCTTTTGTTGTCTAATCATGTTCATGAAGTGTTAGGGTAGGTATTTAATAGCATACTGTTACAAGAGGTGTCATATAGTGGAAAACCCTAACATTAGATAGAACATTAGGTTTCAATTACTTGGAGCTTTCCTACAATCATGGGATATGTTTTCTTAGGTGTACCAATTATGTTGAGTTAGCTTACCAGTTGTGTTGAGTTAGCCTTCTATTTGTGAGGAGTCAACTCTACTTCTAGTATCAGTTAGTGAGAGTTATTCACCATTGATCTAGGAGGAGGTTACACATTAACCTCTTATATGTACATGAATTGTATTAGTCTATCCTATGGAGCATTGAGTTGATTTAGATCTATTATTTCCTTGCGAGTTCTTCATCATATTGCATCTTATTGTTAGTTATTTTGATTTCTTTAATTTCACATGCATTTATTTTTCATCAAAGATCCTCTTGGAAACTCTAATATGGTATCAGAGTAATTCTGGTAATACATTTTCCATTACTAATTTATTTTTAGTTTTCAGATACTTTGTTTTTGAAACTAATAGTTCATGTGCAAATAGATTTGACTTCATCTTGGTTTAGTATGGTTGTGATTCTTGGTGTTTGCTGATTAATAAGTTGAGGGTTTATAAATTATGGGGTTCCAAAATCATGAGATTTATGGGAATTTTTTTGGGGACCTTTATAGGAGTTTTTTAGCTAATACAATTATCTATGGCTAAATCTAGTGGAATAGCTACATTTAGCAGACTATTTTGTGGATTTGACAATTTAAGCAGAGCATTCTCCCTATTTGAACTCCTCTATGTAGAGTGTATTTACACGGTCTTGTGCAACTCATGCTCCATTCCCATGGCTTGAACCATATCATATTTCCTAAAAATTAGATTTGAATTTTTTTGGATCGGTGTCTATATCACCTTGTTATGCATTCATGAGCTCGAGCTCAACCTTGTTTCCCTCTCACAATATCACTTAGCTCAGGTTAGATGTCCCTAATTGAATTGGAGAAATATGGTTGAGGTGTGACTCAAAATGTACTCTAAGTGTCCTTCCATCTAGTTTACAACATCTTTCTTTCCTCCATTCACCATTTCTAGCCTTACTTGCTTTGGATTTCCCTCAAACTCGCTTCCAATGACATCTTGCATAGTTCAGAAACCTTGCTCAACATCAATCTCTATGCGTATTTAGCAAATTTGACCTTGTTTGCATGACATTATATTTTTCTCTGGCTTGTCTCCTTAGCTCAGTGCCCACTATGATCTGGTTACACAACATGTTCATGCTTAGTGCCAACTTAGTTTAGAGCTCTACATCAAAACACCCATAGGATCTATTACTTGCCACATCCCTACACACTAAACCTGAGCCCAAATAGCTCTCAGACTTACCCCTCCATTACGACTACATTAGTCTCATAGGGGCTCGTTCCCTCGCTTGCCTTCACACAAGCCTGCCCTAGAATATTTCATTGACCATTTTTGGTCAAAATCTAGCTCTCTTCCTACCTTGCTATTTTTAAAACTAAGGTTTCCTATAAATTACCTAGTTTTAATTATTATGAGTTATTTGTTTTTTCCTTTTAGATGGCACTATACTCTATTGTTTTTTGTATAAAAACAATATATTCGCATTGCAAAAGGCACTATTACCATTTTTCTTGTTTTTAACCCTTGTATCTTTGCTCGACGGAGACGAAGGGTGAGGCCTAGTTAGCAGGAGGCCAATTCCCCCTCACAAGCTAAACCATTGCATTCTTAATTATTTTATGGTTCCAAAAAGTATACACATGACACCCTTTCCCCTCATGTTTGGCATTTTAAAAATTAGTTTGTAAAATTTTAATTAAATAAGTCATTAGTTGTGGGAAACAATTTTGCTATAAATTTTGATCAGTGGCTCGAATTTGAGAACTATTTTGGTCAAAAGTGCATGTTTTCTTGTGCTCTATATGAAAGATTCATTATTTTTTATAAATAAATTACTTAAAAAAGTTCCACATTTTGCGGGGGTTCTTACAAAACTCTATGGGGACTTGTAATTTTCTCACTAAGTTATAAAGTGCCATCTGAGATATTTGGGGGTTTATCTGCATTATGGAATTTAACCGTTATGTTGTTATGCTTGACTATGAGAAATTTATGTCTTAGAAGGAAAACAATATAAATCATTGCACTATGCACTATTTGCTTCCCTACCTCCATGGTCTCATTCCTGAGCTTGATGAGTCTCTACAGAAGGATGAGTGGTTTAACCACAATGATGGGGTCTATGGCCTTCTTGGTCTTACTATTTCTACGGATATATTACATTTGTTTGAGCACAATGAGTTCCATTTCACTTCCCGGACCATTATCCAATAGTTGCATGGTGACCTTGTTTCACCATATGAGAGTGACACTTCCCTAGACCAATCTAGTGCCACCATAGATTCCTCCCTTCTCACATCCCTTTCATTTATGAGTGTTCTTTTGCATCCATTTCTACTCACGAGTCCCATATTGAATATTTACAATAGGATATTGCTATTGAGCATGCTCTCCCTACTGTTGCCCCCACAGAGCTCATTATCTAGAATTGTTAGTTAACACCTAGTCACGCTGGCACATCACTCAGCCTAGGCTGAGTGCTCACCCGAAGCGCACAAAGGTACCGGGTCCCTCTTAAGAGTTGCAGTAGCAGAATGGTGGTATGATAAAGTAGTAAACATATATTTTAGGAACTAATCCATCTATTCATCATTATATTTAACCAGATCTATAAGCGCTTAAAGGTAAATCATCATGAAAATAATAACATGCATTGATAAAACACATCAAACACTGTTTGTTGGCCAATTTCCTTTATCTATTCATCGTACCAACAATACAGAAACTTCATACAATACCAGGCATGTGTGCATGGATCTATTACAACTATCCAGTCACATGTACTCATGTTTTCCCATTCTTCAAAGCATATGTTTTCATCTGTATCTCTATATGTGTCTATATCTTTTCTAAGTAATTCATTACATATATATAGGGTGGGGAACTAGCCCTTCACCACTTAACTCTACCAGAAATAGGTCGCATGCTAATAATAGCCACGTGCCTTCTTACAATTATAGCCATACATGCAAGTATGCTATCTATAGATTGTTGATAGTTAACTGAAGTGATGGATCTATTCTTAACTTATGCCCATGCAAGAGTGAGTTGACATGTCCTTCAAAAATCTCCACGAAGAGTGGCGCGCAAGTCTCAGCATTGCTTTGTGTGCTCCGCACACCAATCTCTAAGAATAGACCTGATCCCCAAAATTGGCTAAGTCCTTGAGAGTCTGACTCTACACCTCCACGTGTGACGCCTTCCTATACCTTCACGCTTTTTCTCCTGTGCTATTCTTCTGCGCGGACTCTGTGTGCAAGTTCAACTAAGTGTTTTCTCTGATCAACATTACCCCACACTAATCTCATTGTCACCCCGACAATGGCGATGTCCAAAACTTATACAAAGAATGGATAAATAAAGAATAGTTGAATAAAGAATTTTGAATAAGAATCTTGAATAAGAATTTTGAAGAAGATATACACAGCTAACAAAACTGTTTAAGCCTCAGGCCCCTCCGTCTCATCCTGAAGTAGCAACTCTGGATATTCTTCTTTGATATCTACTTCCAGGTTCTCCCATGCTGTTAGTGCTGCTCTTGCTATTTCAGGCACATGTCTGCAATGATGGACTGCAGCTCTTCCATGGAGAGTTTCCCTTTCTCATTTTGTATTACAAGCATTACGCTTGACATAGAGGTTTGCACCCCTTCCAGTACATCCATCTTCTGAGCAATGAGCTTTCCTAGCTCCTCCAACCTCTCCTTATGTGGTGCCTATGCCACAGCTAGTGCCTCGCACTTTTTCTTTACCAGGACTAAGCGTTCAGCATGGCCTAGGGAAGCATCCTTCATCACCTTGTGGACCTCATTCTCCTCCTCCAATGTTTTCACCGCGATCAGCGCATCTGGGGCTGTGCATATTGTTAGCGCATGATCGGCCTTCTTCAGTTCATCATGGGTGGCTTGTAGTAGACCTTCATAAGTAGCAATCTTCCTAGCTACTGCAGCCTGTGCCTTTTCTGTCTTTTCCCTAGAGTCCTTGGGCTGTGAGGATACGTGTGCCTTCTCATCTTCCAACACTAATGTTATTATTGTCTTTACATAATGCATTGCAGAAGGAAATTCTTTTGGTACCCGGGATTCCAGATGTGGGTGTACCTTTAGAACATCATCTCCAATTTCCTCTGCCATACTAACAAAAGTGTCATATTTTCTTTTGATTAAGTCCTTTTCCTGTACTAGGTGCACTATTTACACATCCTTGGCTTTCAATTTCTCTGTCAACGCCTTGATGGTAGCAGATTTATCTATGTTTCTTCTTGCTACTTCAGAGGATACTTTGACTAGATCATTTCTCACTTGCTCATCTGACATCATTGTTGGTTTGATTGTCATGTGGTGCATTTTAGGTGCCTTCTTCAACCACCTTGACATGCACGATTCTTCACCGACATCAAAGTCGGGCTCGTCCATGTGTGTGTGCATAGACCATGAAAGTTGCTTCCTTGTGCGTAGAGTTACCTTGTCCTCGTCCATGAGCACCCATCCAAATAAATCCTTCTACTTGATGGTGCTCTGGAACCGAGCGCGAATGATCAGCTTTGGGTCTTCTGCATACCCCATGGCATGTGCCTTGGCATCCTCCCCTGTTTGATGGGATCGGGGTCCTCTTGGAATGGCTGCATCAAGGTTGGGAATACCAGATGTATCCCCACCCTTGTCCTGTGTAGCCTCTGATTGACCCCCTTCTTCTCCTTCCATCTTCTCCTCCTCATGTTGAGGCTCTTCTTCAGTTGGAGATGAAGGCACCTTCTCCTCAGATTCTTCTGTTTCCTCGCTCAGCCTGAGTTTTCTTCATTTCTTCTCCTCTGGCTCCTTCACCTGCAGGGTTCCTCCTTGCACCCTTGTGCACTTAAACACCTTCTTAAATCTTTGTGTGCCCTGCTCCTCCCCCATAACTCCTTCTCCCTGGGGAGTTATCACGCGCTCCCCCTCCTGGCCAGATGGCTGCTTCCTCCTTCGAACCAGGCCACCACTATCTTCATGTTCTTCATCCTCTTCCTCATCATCTTGCTTGGGTGCAGAGGGCCTAGGTGCCAGAATGTTTTCCATAGTATGCTTTCCCTTTGACAGCCCTGGAAGCATGAATTCATTCTCCACGTACTTGTTATTCTCCATTTTAGGCTTCAGTTGGAGGTATATTAGCGTGGCCCTGATATCCGCAATGGCCACTATCTCTGGCTTAATGCTTAAGATTTTTGAGATGTTATTCTCATTGTATGCATTCCTCCCTGGATATCCATAAGTCTTCCTCAGGGTGTGATACTCACAGTCCACCTTATCTGCATTAAACACCAACCTCCGTGTGTTGGTGAACCGATGAACTGCAGCTTGGAAGTACTGTGTGGGAAATGCATATGGCAGTTTGCACCAGGGGCTCCATGACCCATCTACCATTGGGAAGCACACAATGAAGAAGTGCTGGTAGACTACAAATTGTACCTGTTTTCCAAGGACCGAGGGAAAATCCTTGGGTATGCGCCATTCTTCTCCAAATGCCGCATGGAGCCTATCATACCACATCTCAACGTGCTCCTTCACCTCCTCCGTCATCGACCCCTTGCAAAGATACTTTCTGAATCACTCATCTGGAGACTTATGATTCATGGGGTATTCCTATATGTTATCTTTTGGGCCATCTGGTACCCCAATCTCCATGAAGACCAAACTTAGTAGGATGCAGCCAAAACTTATCTTACTCCCTTCACATGCTTCCTCTACTATCCACTCTGTAATGAAACCGGTGATGTTATAAGTGGTTCCTTCTGACATGCACTTGGCCACATGCAACCACATAGAATTAACTTGGGACCAATGTTCTTGGTCATTCAATTTTGTGGTTAGATGTGTTGCTGCCTGTACTACTGGACAATTTTTCAATTTGTCAATGTCCATCCCGCGCGGTCCTTTCTGATAGCCCAACACCTTCTGTGTCTCCAAAATGGCACTTTTGTCAGCTAAGTCAGTCTTAATGTCTTCACCCATTTCCCGTAATCCAGTAACTGTGGCAATAAGGATGGGTGTCAGTCTTACCCTCTGTCCTGCGAAGTAGAAGAAGTCCTCATGGACTCGGCTCATCAGCCATCTGTACAAGGGTGCATACTTTCCAAAGTATGGAAGCTCATAAAGTTGGTAGACACCATTTCCCTTGAGTAGCTTTTCCTGGCATCATCATATATCGGCATGCCATCCTCAGTGTGCCTGTTCATTCGAGAAGTGAGCAGGTCATCTAACTTCTTCTGGTTTTCACTAGTTCGGTGATTGTATTCACTTATCTTACTCTGTCTTATGTGGGTATTCCACTCCTGCCCCACAATAACTTCTTCAGGGTACTGCATTTTAGAGAAATTTCTCTTCGGGACCATCTCCTCCTCTTCTTCCACCACCACCTTCTTCTTTTCTTTTACCGGTGTTGCTTTCTTCTTTGGTGCCATTCTTCTTTCAGGGTTTTGTTTTGTAGATCAGTTGCTGTGTGTTTTGAGTAATTTTCTTCGAACCCTAACCTGATTCTTCCGTGCCCTAATTTGTAATCATGAACTTGTGCACCCTAGCTCTGTTTTATTACTCTACTTCGTCAAACCCTTTTCCTAGGGGATCCAAGCCCTTCTAATAAACAAATCTCTTCTCTGCACCTGGTTCACTTGCTTCGTACCTTGAATCAGTTAGCTTTATGCTCTTCGCGTATAGGCTCTTTATCGAATTCTCGTAGTCACAAGGGTAAAAATGAAATCGCATCCCATCCTTATATAGATTTCTACTTTTTGCTGCATTAATTGCTCCTCCACCTACCAAATTCTCCTCATTTATGACCCATTTTTATCATTTCCATGCGGTATATTTTCATGCCAAAGCTATAACCTTCTAGCGTGCCTCTTTACCCTTTGTCATAGACTTCTCTTCAGCATGCACCTTAGCACCCGAGTACCTCGTCACTGCACCATCTCCTGGTAATTACCATAGCCGCCGCTTACCTCACGTTATACTTTCCCTTATCCATATTCATCCTTTCTTATCTTGAGAAGCAATCTTTTGTCAGTTACCCTTAGCAACCTTCTTTCTCAACACCCACAACATGACATCTTCACAGCATATACCTGAGAGTCACCAACAATCCACCCCACATGAAAAGGATGTGCAGTCCTCTGTGCATCAACATGCTTCATATTGTAGTTAGTTTCATGCGCGCAAGTGCACTTATTACACAAACAAGAGCTAAAATTGACAAAGCATAGCGACGTTGAAAGAAATACATTAAGGAAATGCATAAAGGGAAACCTAATGTATCTGGCAATACTACCTTATTACAAACACCAAGAAGACTTATTTATAGTAGGGCTTCAACCTACTCCCGTTAAAGTAACCGGGAAACCGTGTGCCATCAATTGTTTCCAACTGGCAAGCACCTGACTCAAGTATATGAGTGATAACATATGGCCCCAACCAATGCACCTTGAGCTTTCCTGGATGGCACAAAACTTGGTGTCATATAGAAGTACCATTTGTCCCACCACAAGTTTCTTATCCCTGATGTGTCGATCATGCCATGCCTTTTGGCGCGCTTTCTCCTGTTTCTGACTCCAGCGTGCGATGGCTCGGTGCTCATCTAGTTGAACCATCTTCACAATCCGTTCTTCCAAGGCTTTCTCATCAGCTAGACCTCCAGCACATGCAATGCGCAAAGAAGGTAACATAAATTCTAGAGGAAGAACAACTTCCGTGCCAAACACCAATTGAAAAGGTGTGGCTTTGTTCAATCTTTTGTATGTTGTTCTATAAGCCCAAAGAATAGTAGATACTTTATCATCCCAATATTTCCTTCCAACATCACAAATCTTGGTCAATGTGTGGCTCAAAATCTTGTTAAAAGCCTCAGCAGTCCCATTTGCCTGAGGGTGATAGGGTGTAGTTTTATGGTGGGCAACCATAAACTCGTCTAAAAGAATTCTTATTGTCTCATTTAAAAAATGTGTGCCCCTATCACTTGTTAAACTTAAAGGACAACCATACCTTGTAAGAACATTCTCCCATAAGAACCTTGCTATTGTAGCTGTTGTACAGTCCTTTGTAGGTGTTGCTTCTGCCCATCGGGTAAGATAATCTATACAAGTGATGATATAGCGCGATCCAGTCCTGCGCGCGGCTGGTGAAATAGGCCCGACAAAGTCAATTGCCCATTTCTCAAAGGGTTTTGCACTTGTTATTGGTCATAGGGGCATCTCATCCCTTTGTCCTGGTCGACCGAGACGTTGACAATGGTCACATGTCTTACAATACTCTTTACAATCCTTGTACAATGTTTCCCACCACAACCCAGCAAGTAGGATCTTGCGCGCTGTTGCATCACCTGCATAATGGCCACCTGCAATACCACCATGTGCTTCTTCCATTATGTCCTTTCGTTCATGCTCCAAGACACAACGGTGTAACACCTCATCTCTGCCTAGCTTGTACAAATCACCACTAATTAGCATGAATGGTGTCGCGCAAATAGCAAGTTGCTTCTTCTCTAAAGCTTTCATGCCTTCTGGCGCCATACCAGTCTTTAGAAAGACAACAATGTCCTCTAATTCTGATGGCGTGCATTGTAACCTATACAGTTGTGCATCAGGCATGGTCTCTTCTATTGTTTGTGCCTCTTCCCCTGATTGAATTCTAGACAGGTGATCCGGTCCAGAATTGCTTTTTCCTGGTTTTACCACAACCATAAAGTCAAACTCTTGAAATAAGAGTACCCATCGGCATATGCGCCCCTGTAAAATGGGCTTGTTCACCAAATATTTTAATGCCATGTGATCTGTATAAAACACAAATGGTGTAGCCAACAAATACTGATGAAATTTGTGCAAGGCATAGATCATGGACAAGGCCTCGTGCTCTGTAGTGGTATAATTCTATTCTGCAGGGGTCAACTTCCTACTAGCAAAGAAAATGGGATGATCAACGATACCTTCTCCTGGTTGAGCTAAGACAACACCAATGGTTGTGCCAGAGGCATCCACATGAACATGAAAAGGTTTATCCCATGAAGGAAAATGCAAGATAGGTGTGGTAGTAAGTTTCTCCTTCAATATCTCAAATGCGCGCTGTTGTGACTCCCCCAGTAGAATGTACCTTTTCCCTGGAGCAATTCTTCTAAGGGCATGGCAAATTTTGCATACCCTTTTATAAACTTCCGGTAATACCCTGTATGACCCAAAAATCCACGCACCTCGCGCTGACTGGACAATGCTTTCAAGCCAATGATGACTGCAACTTTAGCTGGATCAACCAACAACCCTTCCTTACAGATAATATGTCCTAAAAGTGTGCCAAAGGGAGTAGCAAAGATGCACTTCTTGATGTTTAATGAGATACTCAACTGTCGACATCTTTCAAACATTAAGCACAGATTGTCACAATGATCCTTAATCAGCCCATAAATGGTCCAATCATCAAGATAGACCTGTAAGAAGTTATGAATAAAATCCTTGAAGGCTTGTACCACTATCCTTGAAAATACAATAGGTGCATTCTTCAATCCAAAGGGCATCACAGTATAAGCAAAGCTTCCCCATTCAGTAGTGAAGGTGGTCTTCTCTTGATCTTCTGGGGCAATCCTAACCTGATGATACCCTGAAAACCCATCTGTAAATGAATATATTTCATGCCCAGCCACTCCTAATATTTCCTCCATGAATGGCGTAGGAAAGGGATCTGTAACACATGCTGCATTCAACTCCCTATAATCAACACAAATTTGAATCCTACCATCCTTTTTTATGCTTATCACCATAGGACTGACCCATTCTGATTCATCCAATGGTTGAATGATCCCAGATTTCAACATCTTGTCAATCTCCTCCTTTACTTTCTCACACAAATTGGGATTCATCTGATATGGTCACTTCCTAACAGGGCGTGCACCTTCCTTGAGCTTTATCTTCATTTCTCTGAGTGATATATGCACGCCTTTAAGTTCATGGTATCCTCTTGGGAATAAGTCCTCATAGTCTCGAAGTAACTCTATGATCTTTGCTACCTCTGATTCTGACCAGTAATCCCCAATTATCACCTCCTTAGGTTCAGCTTCTGTGCCTATATTGACCTTTGTTGTCTTCATAGGTTCGTGATATGCGCATGCATCTACATCCGCACTGGATAACACTTCACGTGTTCCATGTGAATGATCCACATCTAAGTGCTCAACTTCCTCCTCATCAATTATGTAAACCATCTTCCCCTTATCTTTTTCCAGAGAAGTGCGCTCAAGTAATATGATATCATCTTCTTCATCCGCAAAGCGCTTCCCTGACTCTGTCTCACCAAATAATTCCTGAACAAGGTCTTCCGCTT
The DNA here is from genome assembly GCA_019776745.2 of Taxus chinensis. Taxonomy (NCBI): domain Eukaryota; kingdom Viridiplantae; phylum Streptophyta; class Pinopsida; order Cupressales; family Taxaceae; genus Taxus; species Taxus chinensis. The sequence goes on from CM034146.1 coordinate 239,001,102, forward strand.
TCCCACTGTCTCCCATGGTTAAGCACTTGATAAAGCTTAAAGATGTGTTCACTGGTGGTGTAGATGAAAAGAAGTCAAAAGTTTGGATCATCCTGACAGTCAAAGTTTTCCAACTGCCAGTGTCGCGATGTAATTCAGCATAGACATACCAAGCACGCGCGCAACCTTGTAGAGTAGAATAAAACTGATGCACCCAAAGTGAGGGTGGTAATGCTTCATGTCCTACTATCCAGAGTCTCTCACACTACTGGATATGATGTTGAGCAGGTTGATCACCATGATAAGGGCTTATTTTTGTAGGTGCATTACTTCTTGAAAACCTGGTTGATAAGGCGGTCCCAATCGTTTCCCATTCTAAGAGATTATCCCTGTGGACTACCCACCAACGCGCGGCCGTCCCACCCAAAGTATATGAAAGCATAGCACGTCGTTTAAGCTGGTCAACCCAATTTGTTTCCATGGCCTGTAAGAACCCAGCCAAATATTCAGATCCAATGTAGCGGGTACTGTGTGACCTATACATCGAACAGAGTGAAAACCCATTTTGCAAGTAACCACACACTTAACTTTGCGCCCCACCAGTTCATAAGTGCCATGAGCCCAATTATCACAAGCAATACTAGTAGTATCACTGATTGACTGAGAATCTTCCCAATGAAGGATTCCTTCCTTAGATGGATCATTGACCTCTGGGTCCCGAATAACGCGTACATAGATTCTGTTCAAGTCCTCTTCACTTAAAGGTTCCACATATGGCATGGATTTCCCATCTTTTCAATGGTATTATGACCCTTTCCTCCTTGTTCTCAAAGCTGATATACCCCTTGTTAAACCTCAAATCAGCATTGTTCGCATAACACCAAGGGTGCCCAAGCAAAGCTGGGAAGCTATCTGCTTTCGCAAGCGCTAGCACTTCGAAGTCTCCTGTGAACTTGGCCCCTTGTATAGTGATAGATGCATCCTTCAAAACTCCTATGGGAGTAGCTTTTGTTCTGTTTTCCATGAACAATACATTAGATGATGGCTGCAATGGGGGTCTCCCCATTTGTTCCCACGCATCTAATGTAAGTACATTTACTTCCGCACCTGTGTCAATCAAGATATTGCTCAACAACCATCCATCCACAACAGCATTCAAAGTGATCTCCTTGTCGTAGTCAATGCTATCGGGGGGGAGATTCACATGAAGTATTTGTCTCTTAGTTTTAGTTCCCTGTGTGGAGTATTCCCTTTCAACCAATTTCCTAATAAAGGAATAATATTCTCCTGGTGCAACATTCTACATACCTCTCTGATGTCGTCAATATCCGATGGGGCTTGTTCTGTATCCTTGTGCTCCAATTTCTGAGACTACTCTTTTAAACCTTGTATCTCACCTTGAAGGCTCCTAAGGACCTCCATTGTGTCCTGATAGACTTCTTTCTGATGAGCTGGATCTGGATATCTGGCATGCAAAACCTCCTCCCTAGTGATTGTTGGCTTCTGTTGCAACACCTCTCTTGTGCATGCCGCCTCAGCTCGTGTGGTTATCTTGACTGTTACCACCTCAGGTTATGGTGTTAACTTTGGAATCCATTGATTCTCCATCGCATGCTGGATTCTAACCATCCCCGCACCCTTGTTTTCTTGCTTGTGTTACTTACTGAGATGCTCATACAAGTCTGGGACACTCTTCATAACTATGCCCCTTTCCACAAAATGAACAGGAAATATTCTACGGGCATTCGCACCTATAATGGTCAGGTGAACCACATGTATAGCAAGTTCCTTGAGGGAATTCACTCCTTCCTCCACCTCGGCCTCATCCTCCATATCCACCTTGATATCCTCGTCCCCTTTCATGAGCCCCTTCAAACCTTCTGTCATTCCTATCATAGCACATTTTATTATAATCCCTATCCTGATGCTCATTCTTCCCTTTAGAATTATCAACCACACTCACCTGTCTGACCCCAATATCAATGGCATCATGGATCTGGCCAATCAATCTACAGTCCTCAGTATCATGGGTCGTGGACCTACAAATTTTACAAAAGGAGGATACATTCTTCCTGATCACGTGTTGTAGTAGGGGGCAGTGACTAGCATCATGATTCAAATGGAAAATCTCACAGTCTAATAACAACGAACGTACAGTTCTGCGAGGGAAACTATCCTTAGTGTGCCCTTCCACTTCACAATATATACACCAGATTCCTGAGCGCGTTTCATGAGCTGAGTTTGCCGATAATTTCTCTAACTATTTTTGCCATAGCCGCTATCTGAGCTTCCAAAAATGGACTAACTCCAGTGTCAATACTCCCAACTACTTCAGCGCATAAAGTGGCTTCCAATGCTTCACGTGGATCGGTATAAGTCTTATGTGATAGTGCTCTTCGAAATGGGGTAATCAATCCCCTGACAAACCATTGTGCATGCTGACTTGCATGAATGTCATAAGAGAGTTTGGATAGAAGTGTTTTAAAATGCACATCATACTCACGTACACTTTCAGTAGTGCCTTGCTTTATATCCTTGAGTGTGCTTATGCTCTTCTGCTCAAACTCTGGGATGTGGAACTCCTTTAAGAAAGCTTCTTTCAATGCGACATAGTCAATACAAGTTTGATTGGGATCAAACTTCCTATACCAGCTGTGCACGCACGCCTGTAATGTAGTAGCAAACTGACTTGCCTTGCGCTCAGAGGCTGTAATACCTTTCGCGTGCCACAATATTTCACACATATGAACATGTTCAACAGCATCCTCGATACCTCTTTATTCTAGGAGATGAAGGGACATCTCCATATAAATGTTCTGGGGTTGCTGCGGGCCTTGACCACCCGACCCAGAACCTCCTTGGTTTCCTCTTCCTCCAATACCACCTAAACCATTGAAACTAGAATTTCCCATACCACCTGATCCTCCTCTAGAATTTGGAATAGGTCCCGTGGATGCACTCCCCTGTGCCCCAACAATGGTACTATACTGGACCCTGACAGTCTAGGAAGCAGTCCCTGTTCCAGAGGTGAATCCCACACTAGGCACACACATATTCTGTCAGATGATGAGCTTGAAAACATACCCCCAAAGAATAACGAAGTTTTTTGTGTTGCCATTGATGTAATTTCTGTCTAACCTATTTCTGTGCTCTCACTTCCTAAATTAAAACTATTTTTACCTGCTGTACTAGATACTGGAAAACCAAGCGCAAGGGCTAGGTCAACAGGTTGGCTTAGATGTGCGCCCATGGCCTAGGTCATATCTACTGGCGCGCTCCCATGTGAGGCTGAAGAGGGTTCTCTGTCATGCTTCCCTAGATGGGGGAGTTCCTGATGCTCTTTCTCTTCTTCCTCCCCATGAGCCTCAAATCCTTCACGAGCCATCTCTCTCCACAACACCATCCATTCTGCAATTTCTTGCCTCTTGCATAATTCCCTCTCGCGTGCCTCATCATACTTCAGCCACCTCTCTTCCCTCTGCCATGCTACCGCTAGGTCTGCCATCTTTCACCAATCCTGTTCCTGCCCCTGCATGTGGAGATTCTTTAGCTTTCCATGGGTTTAGCTTCCAAGTTCAACGTTACCATTAGTATTTTGATTGCCAGCGGAATACCTTGTAAATACGTCCCTCTAGGATACCGTAGAAACTGGAACTCTGCTACCTCCGGGCACGAATAAGTTGAAATTGAATACTCCAAAATATAGCTGTTTAGGACACCGTGAAACTAGGTATCTACCGCGTGAGTCCAGCTTAAGTCAGCATCATATAGTGTTTGAAATTCCTCTTGTGTCCAAACAAGTGTACGATACCTCCAATTCCGCTTAGATGCATATGCAGTCAACCATTCATATAATTCTACTAGAAAGATAGCAAAGAAGCTTTCGTATAAACTATCATATAGATTCTACTCTACCCAAGTACGTGCGCTAAATCTGGATCCAGTGTCAAACCTCCGTGCGTATTCTTCCTCCAGATCATGAATCCATTCTTCAACGCTCGCCAAAGTTAGCTAGTATGTCTTCATCGCAAACCATTCTGAAACAACTAAAAAAAAGAGGTCCCGGCAACGGAACCAATGATGCAGCCTAGAATTGTTAGTTAACACCTAGTCACGCTGGCACATCACTCAGCCTAGGCTGAGCACTCACCTGAAGCGCGCAAAGGTACCAGGTCCCTCTTAAGAGTTGCAGTAGTAGAATGGTGGTATGATAAAGTAGTAAACATATATTTTAGGAACTAATCCATCTATTCATCATTATATTTAACCAGATTTATAAGCACTTAAAGGTAAATCATCATGAAGATAATAACATGCATTGATAAAACACATCAAACACTGTTTGTTCAGCCAATTTCCTTTATCTATTCATCGTACCAACAATACAGAAACTTCATACAATACCAGGCATGCATGCATGGATCTATTACAACTATCCAGTCACATGTACTCATGTTTTCCCATTCTTTAAAACATATGTTTCCATCTGTATCTCTATATATGTCTCTATATTTTCTAAGTAATTCATTACATATATATAGGGTGGGGAACTAGCCCTTCACCACTTAACTCTACCAGAAATAGGTCACATGCTAATAACAGCCACACACCTTCTTACAATTATAGCCATACATGCAAGTATGCTATCTATAGATTGCTGATAGTTAACTGAAGTGATGGATCTATTCTTAACTTATGCCCATGCAAGAGTGAGTTGACATGTCCTTCAAAAAATATCCATGAAGAGTGGCGTGCAAGTCTCGGCATTACTTTGTGTGCTCTGCACACCAATCTCTAAGAATAGATCTGATCCCCCAAAATTGGCTAAATCTTGAGAGTCTGACTCTACACCTCCGCGCGTGACACCTTCCTATACCTTCGTGATTTTTCTCCTATGCTATTCTTCCGCATGAACTCTATGCGCAAGTTCAACTAAGTGTTATCTCTGATCAACAATAATCTTCTCCTTCTACTTCATGTTGTGATGCTTATACATTTTTGTCAGACATTTCTCTCATTAATCAACCCCATTGGGATGAGTATCTTCCCAACATGAATTTTCTATTAATAGATTCCACTTGTGTTTCATTACAAGAATTTGCTTTGATTGAGCCATCACACATTTTGGAGGACCAACTCATCTCTCTCATTGGGAGCACCCACATTGGGACATTTTTCACTTCCACTATTTCAGAGATGTTTCATGATCTACATATTCTTGTGGATCCCTTTGTGAGGGTTATTTGCCCCCACCATCTTCTCTCTCTAACACACATACTCCAGTGGCATTACCATTTTCTTTTATGCACACTTTTCCCAGACGCATGTCATCTTTAAATTACAAACTAGATGTAGAGATTAGAGTATTGCAGGCTTCTTCTTACTTTATGGAGTGTGTCAAATTTCAATACTCCTTTTTTTCCTTCCCAAGGGCAAGAACATTGTTCAGTGTAGGTGGATTCTCTTCAGTCTTTACACAGAGGACCACATCATTGACACTCTTCTTAGGAGACCTTCTTGTCCTCACTTATTTCTCTCTCTATTTTGGGGTGTGATCATTGTACGTGGGTACCTCATCAAGATCAATTACTGGGACCTACTACTTCTTCCTCTTCTCCAATTTTCTTGAGTGATTTTTCTATCTCTCTTTTGGGAGGAGTTTTTACCACTGGTTTTTCTGTTTTTATTCTATCTTTGTCAAAGACACATTGTACATGGGTACCTCATCATGCCTTATTTCCAGGACCCACTTTCTTTTTTCACCACCCACCTAAGCTATGCTTTTGTGGGTGTTAGTGTAGGATATTAATTTTCCTTGTATTTTTTAATTTACTCGAAGCTTTCTTGCATTCATGAGATATTATTTTTTAGGTGTACTGATTATGTTGAGTTAGCTTACTAGTTGTGTGGATTCAACTCTAATTCTAGTATTAGTTAGTGAGAGTTATTCACCACTAATTTAGGAAGAGGTTACACATTCACCTCCTATATGTACATGACTTACATTAGTATATCCTATGGATAATTGAGTTGATTTGGAAATATTCTTGCCTTGTTAGTTCTTGATCATATTGCATCTTATTGTTAGTTATTTCATTTTTGTAGTTGTTAGTGCATTTTTTTTTCATCAGAGATCCTCCTGGAAACTATAATAAATAATAGATAAAACCATAATGTTTTCGCGCCTCACTCAACGTGGGCTCCAAAACACATTAAAAGATAACCAAATATCCCAATAAAAGATGGGAAAGGTAATAAAGTGGTGATTTTTTTTGTTTTTGTTTAAGATAAATAGAACTATGGTGGTTAAGATTACACAATACCAAGGTAACGCGAATAAGTCACAAAGTTCGACGAGGCGCAACCAACACATAATCTTGAATAACTATGAGGTTTAAAATAATTTACGCATCACTACCACATTGTTGTGATAACGATATGAGAGACACAAAGTCGACCTATCACCGCTTTCGCAGTTATATGGATTATGATTATTTTTAAATACGTTGACAATTACGATAGTAATGAAGGTACGAAAACACTCCACTTGCAATATATCATATCGCATGGGAAGGATGGTGATGTGAGATCAAATGTTCAGGGGAAGTAAAATAATCACCAAGGTGGTCATGGGTCCTACCTTGCCTTCAGAATGAACCCATGCCCTTAAGGACAAAAACGTGGGTTAAAATAATTTTTAATTAATTTAATTATTTTAATTCTCCCGCTAAGGCCCGCTAAGGGAAATCCACAACATGGGTTAGGTTAATTATATAATTTTAAACCATTTAAATTTAATTAACTCATTACGTTAACTTACCTGAAAATAGATAAATTTAATTTTATTATTTTAATTATCCTACTAAGGGAATCCCACAACCTAAATAAATTAAATAAATAAATTTCACCATTTTAATTTATTTTACCCAACAATTTAATCTCACCCAACAATATTCTAAGGTCACTTAATTAAAACAACCTTAAAACAAACATCATAATAAAATGAAACACCCACATCCCTCAAGTTGTGGACACTAAATCATAACCATTAGATCAATTACATCTCCATAGTAGGATTAAGTTTGCCCTAAAATCAAAAGTGAGGATATATATTTTAAAACCTAAGTATTTTTCATTTTTATATCTTCTCCACTTTCCAGGTTCATTCGACTCTCCATTTAGTTTTTTTTATTTGCAAGTAAGGAGGATTGTGGAGAGTTCATCACAAAGTATCAAGGCCATACTTCTTCTCATTCCATCCATGGTAGGGCACAAGGATCTATTTTTTTGATTTGTAGGGAGATGGAGATTTATTAAGCTAAAAGAACATATCTGTATAATGTTTTTTATATGCAAAGATCTAGATATAGGAACACTTATCTTTTCTCTCATTTTTTAATCTTCCTGATGCATATGATCAAAATGGTTTTGTTTTTATCTGCCTGATGCATATTATCATAAGGGTTTCATTTTTTTTCTCTTTGGCCTCATACAACCTTACTAAAATTTCATTTATTTAAATTTATTTTTCACACACACACAACACTCAATCTGGTAAAAATCAGATTTAGTAAAAAAGGATTCTGGTAAGTGCAAACATAGTTATTTTTTTATTCTGGTAATACCTAGAAAATTATTTACATTTATCTAAATTTGAAAGATTTATTTTAAAAAATATATATGCATATACTAGTAAAAACCATATTTAGAAGAAGGGAAATTTGAAAGATTTTAATACACACACACACACACACACACACACACACACACACACACACACACACACACACACACACACACACACACACACACACACACAGGTAAAAACCAAATTTAGAAGAAAGGATTCTACTTGGTAAGTGCAAACATAGTTATATATATTTTGTTCTGGTAACACCCATAAAACAATTTACACTTATCTAAATTTGAAATATATATATATATATATATATATATATATATATATATATATATATATATATATATATATATATGCATATACTGGTTAAAAACCAGATTTAGAAGAAGTGATTCTACTTGGTAAGTGCAAACATAGTTATATATTTTTGTTTTGGTAATACCCAGAAAACAATTTACACTTATCTAAATTTGAAACACACACACACACACACACACACACACACACACACACACACACACACAGATTTTGAATGCAAGATTTTGAGCATGAAAGAGTTATTTAAACATCCCAAAAAAATAACCTTTTTCTTCATATGCAAGGAAACAAAATTATATTTTTCTAATAAAAGAAGAAAAATTCTATTTCATAAATTCAAACACTTTATCATTTCCTTGTTTGGTTCTTCATTCCAAGAGGACACATTTCAAAATTTAAAACAACTATTATAATTACTTGAAATTGGAGTAAGTTTTAAAATTAATAATATTAACTCAACCATATTTTCCACCCATTTGAATTACATAATTGAAACAATTTAAATTAGAATAATGTGTCCATATCATGCTTACAATAATGTAATAAAATACAAGTATGCAAGCCCTACTCTCAAGAGGAGACAACCTGCCAAATTTTTGGCTCAAAACATGATGTTGAACTTCCAAATATGCAACTCTTCAATATGTAGGCCACTTCAATCTGCTCCCAAACAAAAATGTAAAGCCTACAAAATCACAAGAGAACGAGCCTGGTTGACCACCCAACCATTTTCATCATTACATGCCACCAATAAGATCAAAATGGCATGTTATCCCCCCCCAAGCCCATTGGAAGAGGAAACAAATGCAACAATAAACATTCATTACTTGGTTTATCAAAACATGCACATATTCACCCAAGGAATTAGCCAAGAAGCACCATGCTTCAAATATAGGGAAGTGGGGGATGAAAATCCCAATTTTTTACTCAAAATATCCAAACAAACAATAAATTATTCCACCTTATCTCTCCATAGATTCAACACCCATTATCACTCTACAATCACTCCCCTTATCTCTCCATTATCTCCACAAGAAGGATTTTCAAACCTATGGTTTCCTTCATTGAGGGTATAGATGGATTTCCAAACCAAATAGAAATGCATCTCTACGTACAAGCCAAATGTAGGAGTAAAAATTAAAATAAATAACTCTTTCAAGCTTGTTAAAAAATCATATAACAATGTAAAGGAGGAAATTCTTCCCTCTTTCCATCCATCTCCAAAACCCATACCCCTCGAGGGTGGGTGGAGAAACAAAAATAACATAAACAAACATTCCTTTGTCATTCATATACATAATTCGACTTATAACAAAATTTCAAAGAACAATTTCAAATAGGAAAGAAAGGGGGTGCAAGATCCTACCTTTCACTCAAATACAATCCAACCAACAAGCTCACCAAGAAATCCAAATGCTTGTTCCAAGCTCCAAGCTCTTTCACCACCATTTTTTTTAAAAATGAACCCCTCAACTAAGGACATGAGGGGTTAAGAAGGAAATAATGCCACATAAGTCAAGCAATGGGAGGGTGACAAATGTCACCATCTATAAAAACCATATCCAAACAAAATGCAACAAAATTACCCCATAAAATTAAAATTGGGGAAATTATTTTTGGCTCCAAGCAATCATGACAAGATTCAAATTTTAATAAACATTCTCAAAATCAAAACTCAATAAATTTAGAGTGTGTGGGAGGGGGAAGAATGGGCCAATGAGACTCATTTGTATTGAAAACATCTCACCCCCATAGGATTCGGGCCCGTTTTCAATGCAAATAAATCCCTTTACTTGCCATTTACCCTTCCTAAATGGAACCTTTTTCTCAAACTATAGTTTGAGACAAATGTGCCATTTAGGAGGGGAAAGTAAGCTCACCTAATCCATGATTAGGTTTCCTGATCCCTCTTAACTATGACACATCATCACATACCACAAAATATTCTAAGAACCACCAAAGATGACATAAAACACCAAGTTAGCATTAACCAAAGGAGGATAAGGGTACACACTTAGAACAATACAACATGAGTGTACACCACAAAGGTAAGAGGTAAGCCAACCATCACATAATAAACCAAATACAATATAAAAAAATGCACAACACAATGAGAAGGTTTCATAAATCTATAGAGAAGGAATGGTTTGGCCTAACGTGGCTTTTGTGCTAATTGGGATGCATTTCTTGAGCCCCACGTTCTCCCATGATCGAATACCTATCACCTGCACACTCAAGGAAAACCTCATATTTTCCCAATATGATAACAAAATATGATCCAATAATATGCATCAAAATCAACATCCATATAAGCCACACTAAACTAGAAGTATATCGACAATATGAATCATCTACCGAATGAAACAATATAATCATCATCCTACATAAAATATCAATACCAAAACTTGTGAATAATAACACATGATATCATCATCACAACATAATATCTGTAAATGCATAGAAGCATTGTGTGCCCCATAGTCAACATGTGATCAAGTGTTAGCATCCTAATGCTACCAATATGATATCTTGAATAATGTCATATCATAATAGTGTATCAAAGCAGTAAAACCCTATCAAGAAACAATGTCATGTGATAATGTCCCATCAAAATAATAAAACAAGTAATATTGTCCATGTCATCAAAATAGTATAGATACAATGAGTCGCAAATGACCACAATGAGAGAACTACAAATGTGCCCAAGCACAATTTTTATGGTTCCATGATAGTTCAGTTTCCAATAATAGTTCTAGAGATGAAGTACATACTTCCCTATTTTTACCATTCTACACCATATCACCTATGTACCTCTTTGTTCAATTAATTGTTATTCCCTCTTTGTGTTTTAAGAAATTGTTTCCATCATTTCTATATCACCCATTTATGTAAAATCTATATTCTATTTATGCACATTGATGTTAATAAATTAATATAAAATATACATCATTTACCATCCTTATTTATTTATTTAGGGTGTAAACACTACCTTGATCATATCTATGTTTATATATTTTTTAATGTTTCACATGTATGAGCATATATGTAGGTGTTTTTCTTTAGATTAGCATAGTGGACTTGGTACCCATTCCATAATTCTTAATATTTAATATAATTAGGCCAACCCTAATTTTTAATGTTACACATAAAATGTGTTATATGCTATGTACATAAATTCTTAAGGTATACCATCCACTTCTTTTATGTTTTAATAATATAAACAAAAATGTCTCTTCTTTCTAACATCATCTCTAGTTGGGACTGTAAAGTTGTATAAACTAATACATAGTATCTTTTTTGTGTCAAGATTACCCAAATCAAGGTTAAAAATAGTCCAAAAATGTGTGCTAAAATTATAGTGAAGGGGTTTTAGAAAACCAAAACTTCTACAATTATAGAAACATGTCTAAAAATGTAGGGGAATTCATGTAGAGGAGATTTAATATGGGAAGAAGGGGAGAAGACATGGTCAGATATAAAAGAATAAATATTCAACATGATAAAGAAATATTTGAAAATATCCAAATTCAAAACTAACACAAAGGAATATGTTGAAATTTGATAAAAAAATCGTGATAGATAATAAAATGTGTCATTGTAGAGAAGATTTGATTCATATTAATTTCTTCTCTGATTCCCCATAAAATATTTCTTAGATTTGAACCTTTGTCATCTCTTCCTCAATTAGTTATAGCCTTCTCTTCCAGACTATTCCTTTCCCACATTCATTGAAAATTGTATCAATTCATAGGAGCATTACAACAGAGTATTCCAGTAATTTCTCTCCACTATAGAATAATTTTCTCACACAATGATGCATCAGGAAAATCCATATTCACATTCAAGCTTGGATCAACTAAAAGTAGTATGAACAATTTGAGTGAATTTATTACATTTGATATTTCCTTTTATTTTATTTCCGGGCCTCATTGAGAATAATTTATGTTATTAACAGTCTGGGGAGTACTATTATTTCATCCTATGTTATTGGTTTTGTGTGTAGTCCTATTGTGCATAATCCCACTTCACAATGTCAAATTTGTTGTACAATATGCATAATACTATGGAGTCTTGGAAGAACCCAGACATGTCTAAAGAAATCCGATGAAGACTACAAATCCTTGAAGCATTGAATAAATATTATTTGAAGACATGAAGTTTCGAGAAGGCTAAATGAGTCTCTAATGGGTCCTTAGGACCATAAATTTATGTTACATAATTTTAGGATTCTGATTGGATGTTTTATATGCTTGTATAAATAAATATTTACTGTCTTAGGGATTCAAGTTCTTAGAACCAAGTTTTAGATAAATTTGTAAAATAGATAAGAGTGTGGATATGAGCTGAAGGCTTGGAGTATAGTGTATTTGACAAGAGAAAAATTATATATTTGTGACTATATCATTGGTAGTTGGTTTATGTGTGTTATTTCTCTTTCTATATAAAGCTTGTTGATTTGTGTTGTTCATTTGTTGAAATAAAAAAATTATTGCATGCACATTTTTGTGTTTTCGACACATGGTTCTAGAAGTTATGTGTTCTAAGGAATATATTTATTGTGCACCTTAATCACATCTACATCACACAAGATTTTATTCCTTACCTTAAATTTTCTTCATTGAATGGTGTTAATACATCTATTTCTATTATTAATTGTTATGCGGACTATGATAATATTTATTTTTCAATTGAAGAGGAAATGTATATTTTAGAAACTCATGATTTTAATAATATTTAATTAAATCAACGTTCTTTTCTAATTAATTTTAATTTAGTAACATGATTAAGGATGAAAAAATCCATTTTGATTAGAGAGGATAAGCATAATTTAGAAAATCACAATTTTAATTTGATTTAGTCTTTCAATGGACTTATCCAAATAATTTTAATATTTATATGGATAAAGTAGAGGATACTACCATTAGAATTTAAATGAGCTTACTCTAGTAGCCCTAGAACCATAACAAACAACTAGTCAAATACAAAACTTCAGTGTCGACAAAGACACCTATACGAATACATGCAAAATTAATGTAATGGGAAGAAATAAAATATCTAATGCATTGATAAAAATAAACCATCAACGATTCACTTCCACATGAGATAATATATAAATTTATATGTTATTAAATTAATTATTTGGAAATATTTTCTCTACACATTTAACAATATTGAATCCATTTTAATGGGCTATAAAATTTATCATCTTAATAGTAAATTTTAATTTTCCATGTTATTAGAAAATACCTATTTTACAATAATATTTTAGAAAATCTACTTAAAATGGTATTGTTTTCCTACGAAGAAATGTATAGTTTAAATTTGAAATAAAATTAGGCAATATTTTCCCCTTCAATATTCTTAAATTTTATTTTCTAAAACCTACGTGGTTCCTTCTTAGATCTTATTTTCCATTTAACTACATACTACTTTTGTTTGGATTGTTCTATTTGATTAATATTTTCAAGTAATAAATAACACTATGTTCCAATCCAATGCATCTTCTTTAAATTTTTAACCTCAATAATATCTCCTTTATAATAATAATCTAAATTAATACAGAAAAAATAAGATATATTTCAATCCCATTTTGTAAGTCTAATTAATAAATCATAACCTCCATATTTTCTCAAAAGTATACAAGGAGATATTTTCTTATATATCAACTTATTATGACCCCTTAGAAAACCTAAATTATTTCTCAAGAATGTCTTGGCAAGATCCCAAACTTCAAATAAAGCATTTACATTCTCTTAATATTCACGATTGTTTTGACAATTTAATTCATAATATTATAATACAACTTTCACATCTTCTTCTTTAATCTTATTCTATCATCACTAACTCTTTATTCTATTATAATATTTACCAAATGTTAAACAAATTTAGAATTAATCCATAGAAAATATAGCATATTGTATGACATATACTTTGATGTTTATGTAAATTAATCTTGAGGTAACAAGTTGTCTTGGTTCATATATCTCTCAAAATTTCATCATCTCATCTTAATAAGTTGAGTTGATAGAAATTTTCTTTTAACAATCAACCTAGTGATGGTGTGAAAAACTAAATTAAAGCTAAGTATCATACAACTTTGCTTCCATACTATTTTATTTTATTCTTACAAAGGAAAGAAAATATTCATTTTAGAAAAATTTTCCATGAACAAAAAATATAATCAAACTATATTTTTACCTTTAGTAGTCCTAAGACAAAATACGTGCAAGTATATCTTCTCATGGTCTATTGGAAACTATAAATGGAGTATATAATTGTGTATCTTGTCTCTTTCCTTTTACTACTTTACATACCTTGCATATTAAAAAAATATTGTTATATTTTCTCAATGATGACCACTAATGTCTTTAATCTAACTCTTCTACATAACTATTTTATCACAACTTAAATGACCTCCCAAACCACTACTATAAAATTATATAATCAAATTTTCCCTCAAATAACTATTAAAAATGTATTGTTTATTTTGAGTAAAAGTTCATTAGGTAAGAAATAATCCAATAATGGAGATCCATCAAACACAGTTGAAATTGTACATACCTTCAAAATATTATTTTGTGATGGCTCAACAATTATTTAGCCTCTTTTTCACACTTAACTAATTCCTTGGTTGAGTGAAATAAAAATTATTTTTTGTTCCTCCAAAGGATCCAAAATAACTCTCCTTCCATTTCTAACTAATGAGTATTTTTTATATTATTTTTTGTTAAATTAAATTGTGGTTTTTTAATTAAAATATGATGTATGGATGAATATGAATAATATCATACCATATCTTACCATCACAGTTTTTGATATTATAAAATTATAAATTTTATGCATAAATGCCTTATGTAATTTTTAAAATCATGAGAATTTGTATGTTCTAAAATACTTTTGACATGTCAATTTGTTTGGAAGAACAATACACCGGGGGGGAGGTGAATCAATGTTCTTATAAAACTCTTCTTTCAATTATCTTTACATATTAACTTGCATGAACCATCAAAGCAACATAGTGATCTTACAATGCATAAACAACCATTCATATGAATAAAACACACGAGAGAACACACACATATAAGTGGGAAACCCTCAAGGGGAAGAAAAACCAATAATATATTTTGAAAATGGACTATTGTCCTATAAATGATTACAAAATTTCAAATTCAGTTGAGAACCCACTCAACTTGGAGCACCAACCCCAAAACAATTAAGCACCTATTTAACTAGGTTTTAACAAGCACCAACTTGCAAGGAAGCACCAAATCTCTAAGTGAATCAACACCGAATCATCCACCATTGTAATTGTGTCACCTTATTAATTCTTAGTTTCTCAATCAACAAATGATGACCATATTTTTTGCCCTTCTTATCTTGATCACTCTTCAAACTGTCATGATATGTTTCATCACTCATCAATATTCTTCACCTTGACATAGGCATGCACAAAATGAATTTCACAAGCTAACCACATTCAGTTATTCAATATAAACACTCTTCCTGTGTTCTAAAACACCTCTTACTACTCACACAAGCACTATTTTATCTCATACTCACTCACCTCTAGACTAGGCCTAAAAATGTCTTTCCTATATATACATGACTTTTGAACATATACCACTAGGTAAATCATACATGCATCAAACCACTTAGGTCAGCCAAAAAATATACCTAAGAACATCATATAAACATGAAATAATTACAACATATACTCTTTTTTGCCTGCAATGACACAACTATGCCTTTTACACCTTTAGGATTCATGAAGACCTACTAGTATTATGTATGCCTACATAACAAGCATTATGATCTTATTGGGATAACATGGTAATATTAAAAAATAAAAACCCTTTAAAAAACATTATATTTTAACTTTAATGACCTCCTCCATGCTTGATTTTCTCTACACCTTTCATTCATGTCATGAAAGCTTTTTGAGAACACATTGTCAAAACACCTCAAAACTAGTCATGAGAAATTGACTTCATTAGATCACTTAGAGACTAAAACCTATCCATAAACCATCATAGACATGAATAATATCTCACTAAAACACTTTTTCATTCATTTAGTCATCTTAGCCAATATAATTATTGAGAGCTACAACAATTTCTTGAGAAAACAAACCTATACCTACACATTTTCTCTCTCATTTGACTAACCACCACCACCTGGAGGCGATTAAGAGGTTTAAGAGGGTTTTTGACCAATTTTGGTGTTAACGATTGTTCATAAAGGATAGGATATCAAATCCAAAAATAATTCCAAGAGTTCTTATCTATGACCCTTATCCATATCTTCTCAAAAAATCAGGCTCCCATGTATAGGTTTAATGTTCATATGAACACCTGATTTAGTGCTTCTTAAGTTTGTATTCTTCATTCTGTGAGCTTGAGTAATCCAAAAACTCATTTTCTTGCTAAATTATCCAAACTATGACTTGAAAATGCATCAAAATACCTTAAATAAATTTTATTTCCTATTTGCAAGCTTGTATTTTCATTATTTCTCTTAAAATTGATCACCATGCCTCATTAGGTTAGGTAAGGTTTAAGAGAGGTCTAGGTGTAGATCTAAATTGGTGGTTCTACCCCGAGAAAGGTGAGCTCAAAATGACTTTTCCACCTCACTACCATGCCAAAATAGTGCTAAAACCTCATTCACATGCCTATCAAACATCCATGCCGCTTCCATATTCCTTCATGCCTCATGACTAGGCTTCCTACACTTGATCTTGACAACACTTCTTTAGGAATGATCTTTATTTTGCAAACTGATCAGGAAAACCTTCAAGTTGTCTTCAAATTATCTCTTTCTATCTTCAAATTATCCTTTTGTGTCCTTAATAACCTTTTACATAAATTAATCATTAGGATTGGCATCAACAAGGCACATCCTCAACTTGACATCAATGAAAATACTCAACAAAATTAAAATGTATGTCATTTCTCTATATACCAATATTTCTATACTACTACTATCACTAATGAGTTTATAAAACCAAATTTTCTATTTTGTAAAATTTTCTTCCTCAATATACTTATTCACATTAATGTTGTTTATAATTTGAATGCCTTGAATAAAAATCTTCTTATCATAAAAAAACATTTGGTTTTAACACAACCTCTTCTTCCATGGATTTGTCTTCTCCTTAAGATATGTTTTTCTTGGTTATTATTTAATTATCCTTGACGATATATAAATGTTTCATGGTATTCTTCAACATGTTCCTATCATATTTATGGTAGTATTTAGATAAAATATTAGCTTCTATATTCTCATACTCTCTAGTTTTATCATCTAGTTCTTCCATTGGATTTTCATCTTCCTCATATAGTATGACTTCATCATTCTCTAAATACCATATACAAATATTATCCTTCATGGTTCTCCCTCGATTTTTTTAAAGGATCAACCTCCTTTCTTTTAAAAATGTATGATTTTAAAAAAAAATCTAAATTTTTATCCAACCAATATTCCTAGTTGATATGCTTGATGTACGGAATATAACTTGGTTAAAGATAATCCATTTTTAGTTGAAAGCACAATCTATTATATCTTAATGTTACTATTTTTATGATTCATAATACCAATACATGAACACTCCAATTTTTATATCCCATTTGAATTTTGAGTCTTCAACCTTTATTTTAAAATGTTACTTTCTGAAAAAATCATTAAACCTTTCTTCTAGTTTATGAATGAAATTCTAATCCGAAAATTCTTCGTATTTAAAATCATCCTTTCATGGAACCCTAGAGCCTCCAATATTTTATCATTTCCTCACCAAAATATCTCAAATATTCTTTATTCCTGCAATCTATTCATCTCCATTTCAAATTAATTATTATTTTATTAATTATTTGTAACTTTTCTCACAAATATAACATTTCTTCAAAAAATTTCAGTATATTTCTTATGCACAATGCTCCTATATTATTTTAAAAAATAGTCCTTAGAACAAATTATGCCACAACCTTATTGATTACATTTTTATAATATGTGTAATAAATTAGTCACCTATGATACCAAAAGATATAATATATTTAGTAAAAAAATAAATGTAAAATCATTATGATGTAAAGGTGGTGGACCTAAAATAAAACAACTTCAACAACAATCATTTGTTATAATCAACACTCAGCCAAACACCAAACCATGCTATAAGAACACCTTTCTCAAGAAGCTTGATCTTTCTCAAAACACCAAAATGCATAAAATAAATAAAACAAAGGCTATAATCACATTTCACATGCTCAAATACATCTATCTAACATGTTCATACACTCTAAGAAGTTTCAAATCATCAATTTTCATCAATTACCTTTTAGACATTTCTTTCTTGCTTGTAGCCCTCCAAAGAGGAAAATTTTGATGAATTGAGAAAATTAAAATGAATTATCCTTGAATGTAAAATTATTTAGGTTCCCATTTGGAAAAATAAACTCATCACAAAGTTTCAAGTCTCAATTCTTTGCCAATCAATTTTTATTCTCTGTTAATCGTTTTCAACTAGCCTTGGTTTATAACCTTCTTGACTCCCTGAGCTTTTAGTTTTAACCAACATGGGAAATTACATGTAAAATTAATTATTATTTAGGATAACCTTTATTCATATCTTTCTTAATTCCTAATTTTATGCCCTAACTCCTTGTGTAATTCACCCAACAACAATATCTTCTTTCCTTGACTAGACAATTAAGTCTTTACCTAGGGTTTTGTAAGTGCCCACATGTTTCAAAATAATATTCATCTTGCTACACCTTAATATAAATTTCTAAATTAATTTTCAAATCCTCTTCACCCTTTTATCACCATCTTCTCATATTTTCATGTTTTGACTTCTTAAGCCTTATTGACTCTAATAGTCCTCCACTCTTTGTTTTCATCCTTTCTATGCTTCCTCCAAGATTCCTATCACCAAAATATAATTATATTTTGTTCCTAAAAATCTCCAACTTTCTCAAGGCACTCACTTACTCTTGTTTGAGAAAATCTCTCATAAAGTCACTTACTCCTCAATGTTTGTTAATGACATTATATAGGTCATTCATGGATTCTTCAATTTTGATGGTTTTAGAAGACTCTCCACACCTTTTCAATGCTCATATTATTACTACCTACCTCCAAAATACTTCCCTTGTTACCTTCTTATTACCTAGACTTTACTAAGCACACATTCCACACTAGTCCATGCCTATATTCTTGTCTTTTCACAGGGTTTAGACCGAGTTCATAAGTTTAATGTGCCTTTATGACCATTTAGAATCTTATTCCCAATAAATATCACACATGATACACCCTTCAATAATTCATATACAAGCTCCATTGAACAATAGAGAGTGGTTATCTTCATTAAATATATATTCTTCACTAAACCCTTCAAACAGGGGATTATGAATGCCATACCCGAGTTTATCCCAAATAGATCATAAAATTACCTCTTCTAGCTAGCTATTAAATATTCATAAGGAAAATTACTCTTTTAATTCCAACTAAATAACATTATTGAGGAGAAAAATAAGAAATATAAGAATGAAAGTGGTGTAATATATGTATCCTTACTGGTCATTTTGATGAATAGTGGCATTCTAGGAATACATTATGAGCATTTATATTTGTTACAAAAATAATTAGAAAAAGGAAAAAAATATATTTTAAGCCTACTATCATAATGTCATAATGGAAACCACTTAATTATAACTATATCGTATATCATGTTCATAAGTAGGATGATTTTATGATTCTCAAATGGGATTCATTTGAAACGTTCCACTCTTCATCATCACATTGTCTACAAATTCAATCCTTTTCAAGATAAATTCCTTTGTGATATTACACCATAAAAGGAATCTGATTTTTTAATTTGAGAAACCATCTCTTCACTAGTGTCATAGAATTTATGAAGTGAATAGTATAAATTTTATCATAAATGTTGATGAGAATGAATACCACATACCTAAAGTAATTCATATGATTCAACATAATGAAAAGAAATACAAGACATTGATTAGTAAAAGTAAGAAATTTGTATCGATGATTGTTACCCAAGGAAAGGTGAAAGACATCCTTGAGGTAAAATTCAGTGTCCCAATTTCTTAAGTAGAGGAAATGTAGACTACAAATTGTAGATCCTTCAATAAAGGAAAACAAGCTATAAATTCTACTAAAATAATAATTTTAATACTCTTGGACTAGATTTATATGAACAAGAATAAATCAAGCTAGAAATTCAAATACATTTTAAGAACAACATCATTCCTAGCTCTTCTTCTTATGACAACCCAATTATGCTCCATGTTATGTCCTTAACATTACATATTCATATGATTTCTAAGGTTATGTAGTGGAATGCATAACCTTAACCTTTCATTTATTTGTTCTTCATAAATAAGTTAGGCCATCCTAATTAGGATGAAAGGGTGTGACCTAATTAGGATGAATGGGTGTGACCCATCATATTTATGTATATAAATATGGGTGGGTATGATTCTCCCAAAGGAAACAAAAAACATATCATTTAATATATTTAATCAAATTTTTTAAATTCTGGAGGTATCCCCCTTGAAGTGGACTATACTCAAGTAATTTGATAAAGAAATATCTTAACAAGTGGTATTTGAGCATTAATTTTTGGAAATTATTTTTTCCCCACCATATCTCACAAAAATCTACAAATTTTCCAAAATATTTTTCAATGTTTCTATTATACGTAATAAAAAGTATTTAGTCCAAATTTCAATCTCTTTTGATATGATTTGTTCAAGTTATTGCGATTTAATTATTTTTGAAAAATCAACTATATAGGCCAAAACATTTAGAAATTTTCTGATTTATTTTTTAAAAAACTCATAAATTTGAGGTAGGGTCCATTTATTGTATTTTATGATTTACGAAAATATTTATTTAGAAATTCTCAGGACACAGTTAGTCAATAGGGAACATCATAGTCATATATAACACATATTTTAATGGTTTATGGTTACTACTCACTCAGGATTCTCCCGCCCCCAATCGATAATAAATAAAAAATTAGAAAAAAATCCACATAAGTAGACTTGCATTTTAAAACAAATACACTTTCATCAACCATTGATCCCAATGATGCTCTTTATTGTCCACCACCTAAAGTTGAGAGCATTATTCCTAGAGGATACGAAATAGTGGTAACTTTTATACAAAAGAAATATTTTTCCTCATTTGCAACATATTTAAATGAGGGTTTAGATAGGTTTAAAAAGTATATGATTTATGAGTCAAAAACCTTAATTAATCCACCTCATACAACCACTCACACACAACCAAACCATATAGGAGGGAATAATAGGCCAAATATAGGGAAACCATTCCAAGGTTCAAAATTGAACCTACCAAAGATGGACATCCAAAATTTTTTATGGTATAAATGCAACCTCATGGATAAGTCTCGTGGAATAGTAATTTAAGTTACACAATATACAAGATGATGTAATGGTTAACATATCTTCAGTACACTTAGAATCTAAACCATATCAGTGGTACCAATGGATAATGAGTGACAAAATATGGAATATTATTAGTTGGGAGGAATTTATTAATGACTTCACAACTCACTATGAGAAGAGATGGTAGGGAATTTACTTCACCTAATTAAATAATCTTAAACAAATAGGATTTACAGTTGAATAAAATGATAAACATATGATATTAATAATCTAGACTCCTGTTGGTTGGATATTTTGTCAAAGAAAAAATATGAGGTTCAACCATAGTACATGGGACTACATCTCTCCTCAGATAAAGGGGAGGCACCTTATTTACTACTAATCTAAAACACACAAAAATATATATACAATATTCACATTATTCTAACCATCAGGGTTGGGATCTCATCCTACTAGACATATTCTTATGTGAAAGAAATATGAATAAAGAGGAAGGAAGAAATTTATTAGAATATGAAAATAGTAGAACAGATAGGAACATGATTTTTCTCAAGAAAATGAAGATCAAAAGATAATCACATGTGATTTTAAGTTGTAATAACTTGCATAATATTTGATAAATGATATATTTTGAGCAAATAACAATTTAAAACATTGGACATACGAATAATACCTCAAATATCAAAGATATTCCCACAACACAAAGTTTACAATAGATTATCTCTTATATTTTTCAATGATCAAAAGGAAACAAAAAATATTTCTCTTATTCAAATCCAACCTCTATGCCATATCAAGACCTTCCAACCCTTTAGAATGCTACAACATCTCATATTTATAGAGAAGAGAAGGAGTAAAAATAGGAAACCGTTGAAACATCATGCTAAAAATAGTAAATATGAGTAATGAGTTCATTTGACTTATTCTTGCACAAAGACCCAATCAATATTACAAGTTCATAG
The DNA here is from genome assembly GCA_019776745.2 of Taxus chinensis. Lineage (NCBI taxonomy): Eukaryota > Viridiplantae > Streptophyta > Pinopsida > Cupressales > Taxaceae > Taxus > Taxus chinensis. The sequence goes on from CM034146.1 coordinate 239,023,427, forward strand.
GATGTAGAAACACTATTGAAAAATACATATACAATGAAAAAAATAACATGATAAGCCCATCATTTTGACTTTTCTTATTCCTCTATCATTTCAACTTGTTTACTACGAAATTCCTGAAACTTTTGGATCATCTCTTGAGATTCCTCCTCATCTGGTCCATATGAGTAGTGATTCAGAACCTCACAAGTTTCATGAGTGTTTCTAAAAATCCCCAAACTTTTTTGGTACTTTTTGATACATTTGGCCAAATTATTCAGAAAATTTTCACAGAGAATCAGGTTGTCAATAGTTGCCAAACCAATTTTTTCCCCTATTGCAGATTACTTCTCAACTAACTTCTTAAATGCATTATATAGATCATCTACAGGTAGAATATCTAGGCCATCATCTAGAAATTTTGTGAGGACTTTTGATGATTCTTCATCGATATCATTGATAGCCTCCATCATTTCATATCTTGATTTCCTTAGTTTGTTGCAAGCCTCATTAAGGATTTTGACCTAAAATTCAATTACCTTGCAAAACTCAAAATGCTTGTCAGCGTCTGGAACTATTCAATCCTTAATCAAAATCCCAACATGAATATTTTCAATCCCATTGAGAGCTTCTAAAGTTAGATCTAAATTTCCAATATATTCAAGGAGTTCATCATTTATCTTATCAAAATATTTCCTTTCCTACCCTAAATCGTTGAAGGAATTCATTGTATCATCAACAATATTTTTCCCTTGAACAAGAAGATGTTGAATCCATGCATCAATATCCCTAACCTTCTCGTTAAATTTTTCCATCCTAGGTACTGATGACGAATAAAAAAGAATGGGAGTAGGTGTAGGAGATGCTATCTAAATTTGAGAAGGATTAGAAAGTTTGAGTAGCACCTTTGTCAATTGTTTTCCTTTATCCTTCAATTCATCTATTGATACCTTACTCTCCCTGAGCTTCTTGCAATAAAATCTACAAAACTCTGAGCATCCTATTGAGCACCTTCATTGGTAACATTCTTAAGATCAACCCTTGTAATTTGATACTCCGCAGTTGTAATGTATTCCTTAGTTTTATTTGTGGTGGGTACTGTAATCTCTACAAATTTTTGAATGGATGCATCAACTTAGATCTATGAAATGGTCTTGGGTTTCTTAGCTGATTAGGTGGGTGTTGGATTTAATGAACCAAAACCAAAAGGCTTAGGAGTTATCAGTGATCCGTAAGCTTCTACTTTGGAACTCTACAAATCACACAATTATGTTGTTCTACTTTCAACTTTGGAAAATGACATATTTGATTGAAAAATTAGAGCTTCGTGACTAATTATCTAGTGCTATATAAAGGAAATTGTAGAGAAGGAAAAAATTCAAAACTTCAAAACCAACAATTTTACCCTGGAAGCCTCTAAAGGAGGAAAACTAGTCGGGAAGGGAAAATTCTCTTTCTTCCCACTTTTATTGGTCTAATATAGACAATTACAAATTACAATAAGTATGAAAAGTAGAAACAATGTAAACCTTCTCTCCAATTACTTGCTTGCTCTATTTCTACACCTTGCTCCTACAATTCCATTTCAACATTGAAGATATTGCTCACTGCTCTCATTAAACTTTGCTTCTTGATCTCTCTGGATCTTTGAATGCCATTCTCTTTCTCCTTTCAAGAATTTATAGGCCTTCACATGTCCTCATGTGCACTAGAGGATGTGAAAGGGCATGGAAAGGGAAGAGACATGGTTGGGTTATTCAAATTCACATCCATTCGCATTCCATTCTTCTTTTCTATTCGAAAGTGTCAGGACCTCCGCCCTGAGTAGAATGATGGTCTCAGGACTGCCAGTTTGGTTGGGTGGAGGTTTCAGGACCACCGTCCTTGCAAGGTGGTGGTTCTAAAACTACCACTCTGCACAGAGCAGAAGTTCTTTCCAGAACCTCCATTTACCTCAATCTATTCACTTTTCTTGTTTCTCCTTCTTGGTGCTGATGGAATTGATGAAGTGGTGTGTTTTTTTGGATCCCTATGGATCATAATTCCCCTACTTAGGAGGATTTTGGTCCCACAAAATATTAGTGGGGGAGTGGTAGTGGAATCAAATCCCTCTCGTGATCATTCAAGTACCCTTGGGTATTCCTTGGTGTCTTCTCTCATCCAACCTGTCAAGACTCCTGTGGATCTCTCATTTGTTACTCCAGTGCTACATCCTCCTCTGAGTTTCCTTGAGTATAATCCTCTTTGTAAGGTAAATTTTGTGTCTTTCCTTCTTTGTCATGCATATATGGTGTTAGTGGATGTGAGCTCTTGTAACTTGCTATCGCGTGCATCTGTATGAAGTATGGCCTGAAGGTTTCTTCTCCAACCTACTCAAGTATGGTGAAGGTCCCATAATGTACTGGTTTAGTCCTTTCTTGTCTTTATCTGTTGATATGGATTGGCTTAATCCTCTCCAAGTACGTTGCTGCTATAGTCACCACCATGCCTTGTATCTCCTCTTCTTCTTGCTGCTCCATGGTCAGGTCCATAGGAATCTGTAGGTAGATACGGTGACTGCATAGTGGAAGTTTGTTTTACTCCTTGACTGAGCAGTTCCTGTGGTGGATTCTTCTACAAAAACTGACAAGTGCTATTCAAATTATCCATCCTTTGGTCAGAAATATCTGTGCTCTCATGTCTATTTTTCTTTTCTTCTAATGCAAGCAAACAAAACTGATGATTTTATTGAATAAGTCTTGGTGCTTGGTTGGAACTTACCATATCCTTTCTTTGATTTGCTCTGGTGTGTCTAGATGTTAAAATTGACTCCATCCTTGACCCATCTCTACCGTTTCACCCTCCTTATGAACACAACATCCCTGGAATACAAGTACGGATTTCTGAAGACAACGTCAAATGCATCAAGTGGAATAATATCAACCTCTAATACATCTATGTACTGGGTATTTATCCCAAACTGAAACTTACACATCCTTGTAACTTGTATTTCTACACCCTTCTTCACCCATCCCAGTACGTATGGATGTGGATGCCCGTAAGTCTCTAGGCCAAGTTTTCCTACAACCAAATTAGAAATCAAATTTGACTGAGAACTAGAATCTACTAAAGCATTTACCTTAGTCTTCTTGATTTGGTAACTGATTTGAAATAACTTATTCATCTCTACTTCTTATTCTACCCCATACATGTTAGTATCCATGTATCCCAGCCTCTCGTCTACATCCAAATCATCCTCAATATCCACCTCTCTTTCTGTCTTCACAGTGGTCATAGATTTCTTGGAATCCTTGGTTCGGTGCTTTGGGTGCAATTCTGGATGAAACTTCCAACATGTGGCATCAGTATATCCATTTACATCACAATTCTTATAGAATTTCTTAGGATCGTTACAAGTATGCAAAGCAATAGTGGCATGTTTACCTTTCCATTTACCTCTGCTACTTATCTTCCCTTGTTCTTTGTCCTACTATTCTGTTGACTAGTCTCCTTTGGCTCTATTTCTCCTTGCTTCTTCTCATCATCAATGTAGTATGATTATATACAAGCTTCATTGAGATCCTTGGTCTTCATGGAGATTACCTTCCTTTGAAGGTGAGTGTGAATTCCTCCTAAATACTCGGTCAGAATGTTCTCATCCTCCAAGTCCATATTAAGCAACATGTCTTATCTCTGAAGTTTCGTAGTGTAGTCTTGCACGCTTTGACGACTGCCATGTCTAAAGTATTGCCACTTAATCTTCATGTCAGTCTTATGGCCAATAGGCTAGAAGTTAGCTCTAATCAATTCTTTAAAACCTTTCCAAGTACTGCCAATAGGACTTTTCTTCTTTTCACAAGTGGCTAGATGGGTTTCCCACCAAACCAGAGCATGACCTTCCATTTTGAGAGGTGCAAAGGTGATCCTTTTTGCCTCAGTGACATTATGCACACTAAAATAGAATTTTATTTGTTTTATCCATTTATCCAGTAATTATGCATCTACTTTTCCTTCAAAATTATTTATTTCCACTTTTGTTTCAACTTTAAAAGGTGTATGTGAAGATTTTACCTTCTCGCTTACAATTGGTGTCTCTTCATTCTCTTCCCATTCTTCCTCTTTGTGGCTGATACCAATTTTTTTTGGATAGTTCTCGAACCACCGAGTCCATGGAATCTTGCTTAACCGAAGCTATCTTTTGCAGATCTGAAAGCTCTTCTAGTTTTTTATGTAATCTATCCATTATGGTCTCTAGCATCTCGACTCTGAGGATGAAGTTCTCTTCCTCCATTTGAGCTTGAATTATCTGTTTCCACATCTTCGTAGAAATATTTGGCTCACAAGGTAAAAATTCTTCACCTTTGGACCTTTTCAATGTCATACAAAATCACAAGAAAGATTCAAATACCATAGTCTTGGATATATAATCAGCTATGATACCAAAATGATCTGTAAAATTTTACTTTGGAACTCTATGAATCACACAATTATGCTGTTCTACTTTCAACTTTGGAAAATGACAGATTTGCTTGAAAAATTAGAGCTTCGTGACTAATTATCCAGTGATATAGAAAGGAAATCGTAGAGAAGGAAATAATTCAAAACTTCAACACCAACAATTTTATCTTGGAAACTTCCAATGGAGGAAAACTAGTCAGGAAGGGAAACTGCTCTTTCTTTTCACTTTTATTGGTCTAATATAGACAATTAAAAATTACAAGAAGTATGAAAAGAAGAAACAATGTAAACCTTCTCTCTAATTACTTGCTTGCTTTATTTCTACACCTTGCTCCTATAATTCCATTCCAACACCGAAGATCTTGCTCACTGCTCTCATTAAACTCTGCTTCTCGATCTCTCTGGATATTTGAATGCCATTCTCTTTCTCCTTTCAAGCTTTTATACACCTTCACATGTCCTCCCATGTACTGGAGGATGTGAAAGGGCATGGAAGGGGAAGAGACATGGTTAAGCACTTCAAATTCATGTCCATTCGCATTCCATTCTTATTTTCTACTTGAAAGTGTCTGGACCACTGCCCTAAGCAGACTAGCAATCTAGGGACCACCGATCTGGCTAGGTGGCGGTTTAAGGACCGCTGCCCTTACAGGGTGGCAATTTTGAAACCGCCAGTTTGCACAGATCAGCGGTTCTTTCACAAACCTCCATTTACCTCAATCTATTCACTTTCTTGTTTCTCCTTCTTGGTGCTGATGGAATTGATGAAGTGGGGTGTTTTTCTGGATCCCTATAGATGAATTAGTCCTTTCCTCTTCTTTAGAGTTGTACAGGCTAACCATGAGGGAGATGAAACAGAAGGTTCCTTTAAGAGAGAGACTGAGATCATTTATGAGGAAGTTGAAGGAGTGGGGAAAGTAACAACTAGGGATGGGGGAGTGGAGATAATTATGATAACAATGATATAAGACATTTAAGGAGAAAGGGTAATCGATACGAGGATCATAAAAGAAATTGGTAATTCCAAATTCAATCCTACTCCACTCGAAAGAGGGGATAAGGATGAGAACACACTTACCATAGAAGATACAAGTGGTGATGATGGAAACAAAGGGGAGAGGGGGAAATGAGGAGGAGATAAAAGAAAATGAGGAGGAGAGGAAATAAGAGGGAGTACCTATGATTATTGAGTGAATATAGGTATGGAGGATGTGTCAGGAATGGAAGAGGCCACAAGTTAATTTGCTACGATTCTCTCTTGAAATTCCTTAGTGATTGATGTAGAAGGAGAATCAAGAACCAAAAATTGATGAAAAAGGTGCAGCTAATGACATAGGTTGAGATTTACTCCCACTATGAATAAACTTAAATTTTACCCTTTTAGGTGGGTTTGCACCTTTATCATTTTTTCCATGTGATCTACCCACCTCTGATGATGATGTGACATGTATCTATGGGAAGTTGGATTCCTTGAGCTACATACCCCATGAGTATAAGCACGCCTTTTTACAGATGAGGGTTTGGGTGGTTATCTCTTAAATAGATGATGTTCCCTTGATTGACTAGTTTATTTCAAGAAATATGGCATCGACATCGTCTATTTTTTCATACATAGTTTCTATAATGCTCTCATTATCAACCACATCTTTAGGAACCTTAGTGAGATTCAAAATCCTTATCTCATCCAAATTCGACTTGATATTGTCCTTTCTTTTGAATGCAATCTCATCTTTGAGATGAATCCAAATTTCCTTGAGTTCCAGAATATGAAGTTGCAATGTTCCGTGAGCCTTAAGAACGCCTCAAAAATCAAATCTTGGTTTTTCCTTCATAGTCTTCTTAAGCTTATCTTGTAACTCGTAGAACACAATTTTGACTTTGATCACAGAGGAGCATGTATATCTCTCTATTGATATAGGAAATGAAGCGGCATCCTTATGTTTGATTTGTTGAAACTTGTGGAAATCCAAGAGCTTTCGAACCAATTCCATGAGAATCAATTTATCACTTAGGTATCTAGGAAGACGCATTGGGGTTTACTGAAATATGACAACCTGCAAGTGCATAACATTTCTGAATTACAAAAATATGCAACCCCACTTCGATAGTTTATTCCATGTAGCATCTAAGACTCTTCACTTTGTAAGATAAGGATACAATCTACAAATAACCTCATAGAAGAATGTGTCATTGACTCTTTTGAAATGTTCCAATTTTTTTAAAAAGTTAACTAGGGATAAAACTTATAAATGTGATCAGTTTACTTATTACATTTTATATCCAACCCATGAGAATTCCTCATTCCGGTGGTGACATAGGTAACATAGGACATCATGTAAAACATGCCTGTGGATAGGATTTTTTTCATTTGAGTATCAATGGTATCACTAATGAAGGTTCCCTAGTCAAGATACTGCTCATTCTTTTTGATGATGGTGATGAACTGATACATCCTTCTGTGAAATTCCTTAGCTTCTAGGAGCCCAAATATTCTGCTGAGGAGCACAATAATATCACTGATTTATAAACTAAATTCACTCCTGAGAACTATTACTCGAAACCTAGATATAACAGGCTTAGATTTAATTAGAAAATTCTTATTATCATGCTTTATATAGTTGTCTAAGTCACTATCGCAGGCCTATTGTGCCAATTGGAGATTTGTGTCGACATATTCCTCAAAATTAGGGAGTTTGAGGATCTCATCAAAATAATCAATATCTGATTTGATTTCGTACTGATCTTGTGTTGAAATCATAATTACTAGCATATGCAAGAATTAATTTTGGACATTGAGTAGAAATGGGAAAATCCTCTGCCAATGGTAATCCATTTTCAAAAAGAGATTGCATCCATGAAGTTTTTTAGGAACTTTGAACTCTTCCCCAGAATTCTTCCATGTATACATGTCCCAACTATGTATACCTAATATAAAAATTGGGATCAATGCTAGAAGGGGCCACAATACCCTAATACTTGTACTTCATTTCTTTATCTCCTTCCTTTTTACCATTTCCTTTTCCCGAATCAAACATGAGGAACTTGCCACAAATATGCCTAGAAGCCCTGGAAGAGAATCAAGTTTTACACCTTGCTTAAAAAGTGTGAAATTCTAAGAAATTGAGTCAAGAAAATGGTCATGTCAAACACCTAAGAAAACTCGATACACTGGTTGAGGTTTGGATGTTATTTTGGAACTTGGAAAACCCGATATACTGTGGAAGTTTAGTCTTTCTCAACAACTACAAAAGTCCGACACATTGCAGAAACCTGAGAATGTCTAACAACTAAAAAAGTATGAATTTCTTGATCAAGGAACCTACCTGCTTATGCGTGTGCAAAACCCAATTATTCATTTTAGGCCAAAAAACCTTGATCCTTGTCTCCAATCCTTCAAAATTTGAAGCCCATAAAAGTGAAAAATATTCACCCTTCTGATTAATATTCAAAAATAAATAACTGGGGAGAAAGAAGATGAAAACATAAAAAATAAATGGGAAAAGACCTAATTCATCCAAATGCAAACTAGGGTACCATATAAAATGAACCAAAATATGACCTATAGGAATATATACTCACCTCAAGAATAAAAAAAATACTTTAATCCTTCAAAAAATTGACAAAAATGGCAAGGAAAATAGGAGTCGGGTTTTAGAGGTGCGCAAGCAGGTATAAAATCTGAATGGTGGAAGGAATGCAAGAGATAAATGGCATGAAAAATTCCCCTATTCATAAAAAACCTAGCATTAAATACACCTAAGCTGACACATGTTCCTACCTACCTCCATCTAGACATTAAATGTGTTACCTTCTGAATCGGAAGATTGACCACACATGTTACCATGCAATCAGGTCCTAAAAAATCAATACAAAGAGGTTTTTATCATGTTGGAATTTAGGTTCGGAAAGCATCAAACATATTACATGTGTTTTGGTGGAGAGATGTTCCGATGCATTCGGGTACAAAAAATTGACAACATGGTCCAAGTTGAACTTTGGGATCGAGAAATAGAGGACATATTGCATGTGTTTCGAGTTTACCATGTTTCGTGGGATCAGATCTTGAAACCTGAAGACAATGTAAATCAAACTTAGGAATCAAGAAGCAAGAAACATGTTGCATGTTGAATGTTAAATGATAAGGGATTCTCAAAATCCAATACAAAGGTATTTTTAGACATTTTCAAAGACAACCTTTTTGGATAAAAAATATTCAAAAGGGATTCATCAAGAATTTTTTTGATTGGTTATCTCCATTTTCTCAAGAAACTCAAAATTGGTATTGTGGACACCTAAATTTGGTCACATTCCCCTTAGCCCCTGATTGGATAACAAAATTAAACATGGGCACCTAATCACAACCCCTTTCACCCGACATTAATATTAATTTAATTATTTTAATTAAATTAATCCTCATCCTCACAACTTTCATTATTTAATTGTCTTAATTGACCTAGTTTCCACCTCACCTAGACACCTCACCCAACCATCTCACCCTAGACCTATTCTTGGCATGTTCCCATAACTAACTACAACTAAGTCTTACTTGCTTTCATGAGATAAGATTTGGTCTAACCCTAAAAGCACATGCCTAAGATTTCTCTAACCACATTCCTACTCATTAGAAGGTAAGATTCCATTATGATCCGTGACAATAAACCAACTTGGCACAAGAAATTAGAAAGATCTACCCATTTTAGTAAACCTAGGGAATCCTGCAGTAATCAATGCCGGTCAGACCTAAACTGACACCGATCAAGACAAAACCATCTTCGGTTACCATTTATTCACCTTAGCAACCTTGTTTGAGAGGTTGGAACATTTTGGACCAAAGGAGAGAGATCAGAGCTACATTTAAGCATAACCAACATCCTTTCACACATCCATACATTCACAACCAGCACCATGAAAAATCCAGAAGCATTGCACTCATGGAAGCATTCCGGGATTAACTGCTATGGTACCAAATACCATCCTTCTGATCAACAACCACTACCATTCAGACATCCAGTCTGCATCACAATAAGTGTATCCCTAACGAAAATTGTTATTTCAGTTAGTAGCTTTTGTTACTCCTATTATTAATATACACTTTCCATGCTCATTCTTCAATTCCTTACCATCCTGTAATGCAACCATTTCCTTACCCACACCACCAAATCACCCATCCTTTCCTGTTTTTCATCCCTGAATACACCTGAGACTTATATAAACCTCCTTATCCACCCTACCATCTCTATCAAATCCCATAACAAACCTTGCAATCAGATCTCTTTGAGTTTCGTACACCATGACCTTACCGACACCGGTTACCCATAACCGTCGTCAGTTCTACATAAACCATCACCGGTCATACCAAACTGACGTCGGTCTCTGTGTTTTATACCCCGCCCATGAACAAAGCCAAATAACCTCCTACCAATTAACCTAAAAAACCCAGACTCAGACTATGAACAGTCCCAATACCTTGACAGTCACCTCATCCTTTAGATCCAACTATAGCCTATCCTATTGTGATTGGATTTTATTATTGTACTTGAATGAGATACATAAATCATATGCACTATAGTAGGAATTTACTTATTTATCACATTAATTTACTTTAAACAGTGGATTGACAGCCATCTAGGAAGTATCACACTTCCTAGAACTAGCATACACTAAGCAATCCATTGTCATATATCATTTAACTTCTCTTTTGTGGTCTTGTTTTTTAGTACAGGTAGTTCCTCCTAGCCAAAAGTAAGCTCTCACAATTGAAATTGGGACAAGAAGTCAGAATGCGTGCATCAACCTCCAACCAACCCATTTAATAGGTTGTTCCTCCTAGCCAAAAGGAAGCTCTCACAATCGGCATTGGGTCAAGAAGTTAGAACGCAGGCATCAACCTCAAACCAACCCATTTAATAGGTATTGCTCCTAGCAAATAACCCTATCTATTTCATCATTCAAAAACGTAAAGAAAATGATGAAAATTTTTGGCACGCCCGGTGGGACCCTTCAAGGGTTCTATTGCATTTTCTTCATTTCTAGTCAAAAGTTGTGTGTTTGTTTCCCTTTAAAAGGATTACACAGTAATTTTCTTCCCTAGTAGTCCTCTCTTATTTCAAATTTCTCTAAAAGAAACATTACTCTTGGGGAATTTAAAAGGAATCATTTTTCTTTCTTGCTTTCTGCATTTAGTGAAAGAGCATACTCTCTCATATTCATCATTTGCTTCATCGAACGTAATATTTTCAATTTTGGATTAAAATTGGTTACATTACATTCTGATTTGCTGCATTTAGCTCAAATTAAAATGAGGGAAACCTATATGCTGGAAGTCATGCCCAACTGATGGTTGACACAAAGAATCGTAGAAAGCACATTCTCTCTCTCTTTGAGTCTTACCAAATTGCACAAAATTGAAATATACATATCTTTCTTAAACAACATATTACCTAGGAACACCTGTCAGTAATCACATGATCTGATAGGTAGGTACTCCACAGCTTGTTACTTCTGTTGAGTAATTACCTTAGAAGACTACCCGCCCCCACCATAACATACCTGGAAGCTCTCCTTTGAGATATCCTTCTTCATAAGAATCCTTCCTCGCCACAAATGCTATTCTAAATTCATGAGCCAGTCTTCTAAATAACATAAGCTCAAAACATTAAAATTCACTTGTTAGGTGCTTGTTTTTAGTGTTTGATTGACGTGAGTTTTGAGGAATGAGGATACGCTTCTCCATTTTTCCATTCTATTCCCATTCACACTCCATAATCACAGTTGGAGTATTATGACTTCTTCTGAGTGTGTCAGGACTTCATTACATCATCTCTAGACCTCTGGGTTGATTATTTATCTCACTAAAATTCACAACAATCCATTTTGCTACATTTTCAAATTTTCACAGTAACTGACATCGGTTACCCCTGACTGGCATCGGTTTTGCTTAACCGGCATCAATTTTCTGTTCTTTTGGGTTAAATTGCCTAAAGAACCCTTATTTCATTTTATTTGTTGTCAGAGTTCCTGTGAGTCTCTATACTCTCTAGGATTTGATAAACCATCATCATACAAATTTTTCATCTGACCATCACCAGTATTTACCTCATTCGGTCAAACTATTCCTGTCTCACAGTAACTAACCTCAGTTACCCCTGAACTGACATCGGTCATCCTTAACTAGTGTCAGCTACCCTGTATTGAATATCAACTAATATATTACCCAATTCCACCTATAGAAACCTATTTTCTTTGTTCTCACTGCTCCCTATGTCACCTGCAAGATACAACATCACCTGATATACATTCATTCACATGGTGTTGACTCATAATCAATCTAATGCTATTACATTTCACGCAAGTTGTCAACCAATCCTGCATAGTCCTTCACCACCCTTTGTCTTGTCACCCATGGATCCAAGCCTACTTACCACCATTGCAGCAGGTGAAGAGGAATTTTCACAACTCCTTAATAAGAATCCCACGACCTTACAGTTCTACCTTTCCCACTCTTCCACTCGGGAATCCTTGGGTCAGTTGATATATGACATTCCTGTATCCATCTCTCCTTCCCTTATTCCCACATCTGCATCAACCACTAATAATGCGGTGTTACCTTCACCTACTTCATCCCCAGTGGTTTAACAACTAGGACCCATACCGACTATGACAGCTACGTCTGCAGTATCAGTCACACCTGTAGTATTTGTTTTCCCCTCATTGACCAACCAAACCATAACCCCATCCGCATCCATTGTCTCAAAAATACCCATTGTAACACAACTACCCATGGTGTCGATGACCCCTACTCCATTTTAGAATCTTGTCCTCTCCATCCCACAAACACTACCCCCAATTGCTACTAGAGTCACTACGACCGTCCCACCTACATACACATACTATCAAGAACCCCATATCTCGTCTATAACCCATTTTGGATATATGCTCTCTATGTCAGTTCCCTGTTCTCAACAGTCCTATTCGGAATCACCATACAATGGAATTCCGCCCACATCACAGGTTCAATACTAGCCCCCTTATGCCATAGGAGGTTCCCTTCCATCACAATCTACCAATGACCTCATCAAATTGATGATGGAAAGTATGCAGACACTGGAAGCATCGGTTTCAGGTTCACACAATTCTCTCACTTAAGATGAAATCTGTAATGAGCCCATTCATCCATCCAACCCTATTCACCCATACCCTGTACATTGGGAAAAGCCAAAATTTAACCATTTCAATAGTAAATAAGACCAACAGAAACCTTTGCGGTATTTCAAACATGGGTGTTACCTTATCGCTCGTGATGACACTTTACTCCTATGGACCTTCACAATGTCCCTGATAGGAGCAACATTAGAATGGTATAGTGGGCTACCAAGACACTCCATCTACTCATTTAATCAAGTCGCCCAAGCCTTCTTAGATCACTTCTCCATCAACATTGTTAAGAAGGTTACCATGACTGATCTTTATTCCACATGACATTATGACGATGAGTCTATCGCTGAATTTTTTGGTCACTGGCGCAACCTAATTAACCTGATCATAGTTCAATTACCTCAAACTGAACTCATAGAGTTGTTTACTCGGGCTTGTGCAAGACACATCTCAAAAACCTTGTAGGTGCAAACATTCCACACTTTTGATGAGGCATTCACAATGGAACAGAAATTGGAAATTCATGCTATTGAAGAGAATAAAGCTCAACTTCGTAACAAGAACATTGTGTTTAAATCAAATGATTCTTATTCATCTTAAAAACCCTAGAAAAAATATTCAAAACCCAAAGGATCTTCCAATGTTGTAATTCTCAAGGCTAGCACCCCTCATCAATCAAACCCAGCCAAACCTCCTTCCAATCTCTCTCCCATCCAAGCTTTCTAGTTTAGACAAGACCAATGAAAGTACACTTCGATAGGAGAATCTTATTCCTCTATTTTGGAAAAGCTTGTTAAGGCTGGTGCCATTAACCTTCCACCTATAAAACCACATACTGGTTTTGACCATGAGCACCCCATGCTCGCGTGGTATAAGAAACATGAATGTTGTAGCTATCATCATTTCAAAGGTCATAGCGACAATAATTGCATCACCTTTAAGAATATTGTCCAAGAAATGTTAGACAACGGAGACTTAGTGTTGGATAGCCCAAATGTACATGCTAAAAAAACCTACATATCTTTAAGAAGCCATTCCCTAATAATGCCCCATCTTCCAACCAAGCTGGCGAATCCTCAAATAATGATAGCAACGTCGGTGAGGTCCACTCTATTTTCGATGACATACCAGTTGCTTCCCAATTGGTTCATGTTCCTTTCATAGATGAAATATTAGCCTGAGCTCCCCTACCTACACCACAACCTATTTCATGTACTCCTCCACCCATAGAGGAACCCCCTTCATTTTTTCCTTCACCCATGGAAGATCCTATAATCAGCATGCCACCTTTGACCCATCAAATTTCTAAACAGTCATCAGTGGTACCTCTCCTACTCATAAGAGATACATATTCACAACCTACACCATCACAAGGAGAGTCAATGTTTTCCGACCCATCCTCTCCTCTACCCATGGAGGATCGTATAGAAATACCATTGTCTGTAGATGACCATTCACCATCGGACCTTCAAGAGCCCACTAATCTACTTTCGACTCTCTTACCCATAGAGTCCAAGGCTAGCCATTTCACTATATCTCAAAAACATTTTATGGGAATTGCTACTCGATCCAGGTTGGCCCCACTTACAACAATACCATTTTCATGCTTGGCCAAGCCTGGACTATGTTTATAGATCCTTACTTTGCAGATGGCTTCTACTTCCTATATCAACACAAATGCAGTTGTCACTCATTAACACCTCCACTATCTACCCAAAAGTGTTTTGAGCAACCAAAAAAAACACAACCATGACTATTACAAAACCTTCCACATCACCACCCATGACCCAACATAGATCTACACCCAAACACCTACCTACACCTACATCATATCTCTTACCTAAACCTATTACTACCTTAGGGGTCATACCGACAACTATCCTTACTCACCCACCCATCAAATTAGATTTATCCACATCTTCCAAAACTAACACTAAACTTATTTTGGCCCCTTAAAAAGAAGACCCAACCTCCTAGGACTCATACACCGACCTCACCTACCAAACCGTTATCACCTTCGCCTCTTCCGTCCATCCTAGGGCATCACCCCTCGACCCTGGCCAAGCTATCATCTTCCACCTACAAACCAAGAGCTCAATAGCCCATCTCCACATCACTAACCTCTAATATACCCAAGTGATCCACACAACTTCCACCATCATCTGTAACCTTCTTACCACCCATACCACCACTACCATCCATAACTTCTTCACTACCCATGACACTTTCTTCTCTTTCACTCACACCTTCTACCCAACCTCTACTGACGACCTCCGTAGCACCTCAGTTACCCCTTGGGTAACCCATCCTCTTCTACCATCTACTATTCCCTCCACATCTCGTATACCCGTGACACCTTTTCCCAAAAAGGGGAAACCTAAAGACAAAAATCCTCTACCCTCCAATAAGATAGTTAAACTAACCAAACCTTCCATCGTTAGCTCTTCTACCATGCCCATACCCGAGAAGATGCAACCAAGATCTAAGACCACTCCACACAAAAAACTAGTAAACCAAACCATTCCCCCTCCTGTAAATCCTCTTCCTCCACAATCAGCCATACTTGTACCAAAACCCACATTCACCTCCCATTGTGATCCATTAGTAAGGTCCTATGCCAAAATCTTAACCAATCTCCTCGAAACTTCTGTCATCACATTACCACCTTTTAGACCTTACAACCTAATCAAACCCAAACCAAAAGGGTTTGAAGACACTAAAATCTGCACCTACCATCATGTGGCAAGACACGATGTAGAGAACTGTAAGGTTTTAAAAACTGCTCTTGTCTAATTGTGTCCTCCCCAAGAAAATTTTGACAATGACCATCTTATTGATGAGGACCCCATTTCACCTTCACCAATTTCCCCAGATCTTCTCCCACTACCTACTCAATGACCAATATCTCCACCCCTGCAACTCTTTGATCCACCCCCAAGATTTGAGATCAACATGGTCTGCATAAGAGAGTTAGCCAAAACACCACCCAAATGTCAATGTGCCTTTCCCATTTCACAAGACTCTTATCCCCCACTAGGATTTTTCCCCTCATGCTATTATACCTTCCATGAAACACCCTCTCCATCGAATTCCCCTCAAATTAATATGGTTCACGTTATCACCCTTGCTAAAAAAGACAAGGGTAAGGAAAAGGAAACTAGCCCATCAACCAACCCTATACCCAACATACCATCCACACCCATGCCCAAAGTCACTGTTCGAGGTCTTTCCTATCCAATTTCTGATGGGGTCATGCACAACACAATACTAAAACAACTACACCAAACCCCCCTCAAAATGTCTTTATATGACCTCATCCAAACCTCTGAGTCACATCGTCAAGCCCTCATGGAAATTGTAGAGAAGGAAATAATTCAAAACTTTAACACCAACAATTTTATCCTGGAAACTTCCAATGGAGGAAAACCTCTCGGGAAGGGAAACTGTTCTTTCTTCCCACATTTATTGGTCTAATATAGACAAATTACAAGAAGTATGAAAATAACAAACAATGTAAACGTTCTCTCTAATTACTTGCTTGCTCTGTTTCTACACCTTGCTCCTATAATTCCATTCCAACATTGAAGATCTTGCTCACTACTCTCATCAAAATCTTCTTCTCAATCTCTTTGGATCTTTGAATGCCATTCTCTTTCTCCTTTCAAGAATTTATAGGCCTTCACATGTCCTCCCATGCACTATAGGATGTGAAAGGGAATGAAAGGGGAAGAGACACGATTGGGTGCTTCAAATTTTTGTCCATTCACATTCCATTCTTATTTTCTATTCGAAAGTGTCTGGACCACTGCCCTGAGAAAATTGGCAGTCTTATGACCACCGATCTGGCTAGGTGGTGGTTTTAGGACTGCTGCCCTTACAGGGTGGCAGTTCTGAAACTGCTGCTTTACATAGAGTGGTTTTTCTTTCCAGAACCTCCATTTACCTCAATCTATTCACTTTTCTTGTTTATCCTTCTTGGTGTTGATGTAATTGATGAAGTGGGGTGCTTTTCTAGATCCCTATTGATTAATTAGTCCTTTCCTCTTCTTTAGAGTTGTACAGGCTAACCATGAGGGAACTGAAAAAGAAGGTTCCTTTAAGAGAGGGGTTGAGATCATTTCTGAGGAAGTTGAAGGAGTGGGAAAAGTAATGACTAGGGATGGGGGAGTGGAGAGAATTATGATAACAATGGCAGAAGACATTTAAGGAGAAAGGGTAATCGATACTAAGATCACAAAAGAAACTGGTAATTCCAAATTCAATCCTACTCCACTCGAAAGAGGGGATAAGGATGATAAAACACTTACCATGGAAGATACAAGTGGTGATGATGGAAACAAAGGGGAGAGGGGAAAATGAGGAGGAGATAAAAGAAAATGAGGAGGAGAGGAAAGGAGGTGAGGAAATAAGAGGGAGTACCTATGATTACTGAGTGACTATAGGTATGGAGGATGTGTCAGAAATGGAAGGGGCCACAAGTTGATTTTTCACAATTATCTCTTGAACTTCCTTAGTGATTGATGTAGAAGGATAATCGAGAACCAAAAATGATGAAAAAGGTGTAGCTGATGACATAGGTTGAGATTTACTCCCACTATGAATAAACTTAAATTTTACCCTTGTAGGTGGGCTTGCACCTTTATCATTTTTTCCATGTGATATACCCACCTCTGATGATGATGTGACATTTATCTATGGGAAGTTGAATTCCTTTACCTACATACCCCATGAGTATAAGCATGAATTTTTACAGATGAGGGTTTGGGTGGTTATCTCTTAAATAGATGACGTTTCCTTGATTGACTAGTTGATTTCAAGAAATATGGCATTGACACCATCTATTTTTTCATACATAGTTTCTATAATTCTCTCATTATCAACCACATCTTTAGGAACCTTAGTGAGATTCAAAATCCTTATTTCATCCAAATTCGACTTGATATTTTCCTTTCTTTTGAATGCAATCTCATCTTTGAGATGAATCCAAATTTACTCGAGGTCCAGAATATGAAGTTATATTGTTTCGTGAGCCTTAAGAATGCCTCAAAAATCAAATCTTGGTTTTTCCTTCATAGTCTTCTTAAGCTTATCTTGTAACTTGTAGAACACACTTTTGAATTTGATCACAGAGGAGCATGTATATCTCTCGATTGATATAGGAAATGAAGCGACGTCCTTATGTTTGCTTTGTTGAAACTTGTGGAAATCCAAGAGCTGTAGAACCAATTCCATGAGAATCAATTTATCACTTAGGTATCTAGGAAGACACATTGTTGTTTACATAAATATGGCAACCTGCAAGTACGTAAAATGTTTGAATTGCAAAAATATGTAACCCCACTTCGATACTTTACTCCATTTAGCATCTGAGACTCTTCACTTTGTAAGATAAGGATACAATCTACAAATAACCTCATAGAAGAATGCGTCATTAACTCTTTTGAAATGTTCTAAATTTCCTTTCAAAGTTAACTAGGGATAAAAATTATAAATGTGATCAACTTACCTATTACATTTTATATCCAACCCATGAGAATTCCTCATTCCAGCGGTGACATAGGTAACATAGGACATCATGTAAAACTTACCTGTGGAGAGGATTTCTTTCATTTGAGTATCAATGGTATCACTAATGAAGGTTCCCTAGTCAAGATACTGCTCATTCTTTTTTATGATGGTGATGAAATGATACATCCATCCATGAAATTCCTTTGCTTCTGGGAGCCCCAATATTCTGCTGAGGAGCATAATAATATCACTGAATTATAAACTAAAGTCACTCATGAGAACCATTTTTGGAAACCTAGATATAACAGGCTTAGGTTTAATTAGGAAATTCTTATTCACATGATTTATACAATTGTCTAAGTCACTATCGCAGGCCTATTGTGCCAATTGGAGATTTGTGTCGACATATTCCTCAAAATTGGGAAGTTTGAGGAGCTCATCAAAATAATCAGTATCCGATTTGATTACTACTTCTCCCACTTGATTTCATACTGATCTTGTGTTGAAATCATAATTACTAGCATATGAAAGAATTAATCTTGGACATTGAATAGAAATGGGAAAATCCTCTGCCAATGGTAATCCATTTTCACAAAGAGATTACATCCATGAAGTTTTTTAGGAACTTTTAACTCTTCCCCAGAATTCTTCCATGTCTCCATGTCCCAACTATGTATACCTAATATCAAAATTCGGATTAATGCTAGAAGGGTCCACAATACCCTAATACTTGTACTTCATTTCTTTATCTCCTTCCTTTTTTACCATTTCCTTTTCCCGAATCAAACATGAGGAACTTGCCACAAATATGCCTAGAAGCCCTGGAAGAGAATCAGGTTTTACACCTTGCTTAACAAGTGCAAAATTATGAAAAATTGAGTCAAGAAGATGGTCCTATCAAACACCTAAGAAAACCCAATACATTGGTTGAGGTTTGGATGTTGTTTTGCAACTTGGAAAACCAAATATACTATGGAAGTTTAGTCTTGCTCAACAACTGCAAAATTCTGACACATTGCAGAAACCTGAGAATGTCTAACAACTAAAAAAGTATGAATTTCTTGATCAAGGAACCTACCTACTTATGCGCGTGCAAAACCCAATTATTCATTTAGGCAAAAAATCCTTGATCCTTGTCTCCAATCCTTCAAAATTTGAAGTCCATAAAAGTGAAAAATATTCACCCTTCTGATTAATATTCGAAAATAAATAACTGGGGAGGAAGAAGATGAAAACATAAAAAATAAAATGGGAAAAGACCTAATTCATCCAAATGAAAACTAGGGTACCATCTAAAATGAACCAAAATATGACCTAGAGGATTATAGACTCACCTAAAGATTAAAAAAAACATTTTAATCCTTCGAAAAATTGAGGAAAATGCCTAGAAAAACAAGAGTCAGGTTTTAGAGGTGCGCAAGCAGGTAGAAAATCTGATTGGTGGAAGGAATGAAAGAGACAAATGGCATGGAAAATTCCCTTATTCATAAAAAACCTAGGATTAAATACACCTAACCTGACACATGTTCCTACCTACCTCCATCTAGACATTAAATGTGTTGCCTTTAGAATCGGGAGATTGATCACACATGTCACCATACAATCAGTTCCTAAAAAATGGATACAAAGAGGTTTTTATCATGTTGGACTTCAGGTTCGGAAAGCATTACATGTGTTTTGGTGGAGAGATGTTTCGATGCAATCGGGTACCAAAACTTGACAGCATAGTCCAAGTCGAGCTTTGTGATCGGGAAATAGAGGACATATCACATGTGTTTCGAGTTTACCATGTTTCGTGCGATCATATCTTGAAAATTGAATATAGTGTAAATCAAGCGTCAGAATCAAGAAGCAAGAAACATGTTGCATGTTGAATGTTAAATGCAAAGGGATTCTCAAAATCCAATACAAAGGTTTTTTTAGACATTTTCAAAGACAACCTTTTTGGATAAAAAATATTCAAAAGGGATTCATCAAGAATTTTTTTGATTGGTTATGTCCATTTTCTCAAGAAACTCGAAATTGGTATTGTAGACACCTAAATTTGGTCACATTCCTCTTAGCCCCTGATCGGATAACAAAATTAAACATGGGAACCTAACTACAACCCCTTTCACCCCACATTAAAATTAATTTAATTAGTTTAATTAAATTAATTCTCATCCTCACAACTTTCATTATTTAATTGTCTTAATTGACCTAGTTTCCACCTCACCTAGACACCTCACCCAACCATCTCACCCTAGACCTGTTCTTAACATGTTCCCATAACTAACTACAACTAAGTCTTACTTGCTTTAATGAGATAAGATTTGGTCTAACCCTAAAAGCACATGCCTAAGATTTCTCTAACCACATTCCCACTCATTAGAAGGGAAGCTTTTGTTTTTATTTGCAACAGAAAACCAACTTGGCACAAGAAATTAGAAAGATCTACCCATTTTAGTAAACCTAGGGAATCCCGCAATAACCAACGCCGGTCAGACCTAAACTGACACCGATTAAGACGGAACCATCATCGGTTACCATTTATTCACCTTAACAACCTTGTTTGAGAGGTTGGCACATTTTGGACCAGAGGAGAGATATCAGAGCTACATGCAAGCATAACCAACATCCTTTCAAGCATCCATACATTCACAACCAACACCAGGAAAAATCCAGAAGCATTGCACTCACAGAAGCATTCTGGGATTCAATGCTATGGTACCAAATACCATCCTTTTGATCAACAACCATTACCATTCAACGGTCCAGTTTGCATCATAGTAAGTGTATCCCTAACCAACATTGTTATTTCAGTTAGTAGCTTTTGTTACTCCTATTATTAATATACACTTTGCATGCTCATTCTTCTATCCCTTACCAACCTGTAACCCAACCATGTCCTTACCCACACCGCCAAACCACCCATCCTTGCATATTTTTCATCCCTGACTACACCTGAGCCTTCTATAAACCTCCTTATCCACCCTACCATCTCTATCAAATCCCAGATCAAACCTTGCAATCAGATCTCTATGAGTTTCATACACCCTGACCGTACTGACACCGATTACCCCTAGCCATCGTCAGTTCTACATAAAATGTCACCGGTCATACCAGAATGACGTTGATCTTTGTGTTTTATACCCTGCCCAAGAATAGAGCCAAACAACCTCCTACCAATTGACCTAAAAAACCCAGACTCAGACCCTGAACAGTCCCAGTACCTTGACAGTCGCCTCATCCTTTAGATCCAACTATAGCCTATCCTGTTGTGATTGGATTTTCTTATTGTACTTGAATGAGATGCCTAAATCATATCAACTACAATAGGAATTTTATTATTTATCACATTAATTTGTTTTAAAAAGTGGATTGACAGCCATCTAGGAAGTATCACATTTCCCAGAACTAGCATACACAAGGTAGTCCACTATCATATATTATTTAAATTCTCTTTTGTGGTTTTTTTTTATATTACAGGTAGTTCCTCCTAGCCAAAAGGAAGCTATCACAATCGACATTGGGTTAAGAAGTCAAAACGCGTGCATCAACGTCTAACCAACCCATTTAACAGGTAGTTCCTCCTAGCCAAAAGGAAGCTCTCACAATCGGTATTGGGTCGAGAAGTCAGAACTCACGCATCAACCTCAAACCAACCCATATAACATGTATTCCTCCTAGCCAATAACCCTATCTATTTCGTCATTCAAAAACATAAATAAAATGGTGAAACATTTTGGCACGCCTGGTGGGACCCATCAGGGGTTCTATTACATTTTCTTCATTTCTAGTCAAAAGTTGTGTGTTTGTTTCCCTTTAAAATGATTACACAGTAATTTTCTTCCCTAGTAATCCTCTCTTATTTAAAATTTATCTAAAATAAACATTAGTCTTGGGGAATTTAAAATAAATCATTCTTCTTTCTTGCTTTCTGCATTTATTGAAAGAGCATACTCTCTCATATTCATCATTTGATTCATCGAACGTAATATTTTCGACTTGGGATTAAAATTGGTTGCATTACATTCTGATTTGCTACATTTAGCTCAAATTAAAATGAGGGAAACCTATATGCTGGAAGTCATGCCCAACTGATAGTTGACACAAAGAATCGTAGAAAACACATTATCTCTCTCTCTCTCTCTGTTTGTCTTACCAAACTGCACAAAATTGAAATATACATATCTTTCTTAAACAACATCTTACCTGGGAACACCTGTTAGTGATCACATGATCCAATAGGTAGGTACTCATCCATTCTTCATGGCCCCCACTCATATGATTTTTCCCACATTTTCAAACCACTCACCTAATCTTGCGCACATTTTCAAACCACTCACTTAATCTTGCCCACATTTTCAAACCATGATTACTTAAATTAATCTAAGCTAATCACTCCCTCAAGTTATAAATACAACCTTACCCCTCCCCTCTAAAAACACAGAGAATAAGCTTGAATGTCATATCTAAGTTCTTGCATCCTTTGAGCAAAGAATATCCTTCTGCCTCATCCTAATGCCCAAATAGCTTTATAATCCTTTTTCCCATCTGGTGGAAAGTAAGAGGATCGTTGTTGCGGGAAGATCTTGCTCCATCTTGAAGAAAAGCACCTATATATCACACAATCAGGGCTCAATCCAAGTTTTCTAGCCCATTCTGAGGTTTGCTATAGAACGCGAAGGAGGAGGTATGATTATTGGTATTTTACTTGCTTATTAGTGGTGTATTTTTCCTAGCTTACATTCTGGCACGCCCAGTTACTTTCGATCTGTTACCATTAATTTTCCAATTAGTAGTTTTATCTGTTCTTTGTTTATTATTGTTTGTTATTATTTTCTTTTTTGTTCCTTATGGCCTTCTTTGGTTAACCTTCACGCTTTGGGTAGTGTTTTTGTTGTGTGGTGTATTGTGGTGTATCTGCAGGTTATAACAACAATGAAACTATGACGTTCATCCTGTCTTTGATTTCCTCGGTGCTTGGTGTTTAGTTCCTAGTTTTGATTTTGTTATTCACTCATAATCTATAGAAACACATAAACTAGTCATTAGTTTATCATCTTACTGTCATGGGACAACCAATCCAGAAAATGCATTTATTTATTTACTTTTGCTAAAATAACTGCTTTGTAGGAAGTTAATCATTTTTTTTTCTTTTATTTTAGTTAATCATTTTGTGATCTAACTCTTTCTTTCTGTTTATTGTTCTTTTTTAACCTTGCTGTCAAAATTTTAGCTTCTCAGGTGAAGTACAGAAGTCAGAAAATAAAAAAAACTAGCTCCCGGGATATTTTTCTCACGTTCAAAATTTTCATTCAGAGTGCTACCGTAGCCCATCTTCCGGATGCCATAAATTTTTCTCCCAAACTCGGAATGATTTCATTTTTTTTAATGGAAAGGTATCGAAAAGATCTATGCAATGAAAAAATAATTTTTAGATTTAGACTTACAAAAAATTTTTGGTTTCATTTCTTCTAACACCTGTCTTTTTAACAAAAAACAACAAAATTATAGTTTTTTTTAAAAAATTATTATTTTTATTTTATTTCACGTAACAACCTCACACGTATGCTCTTTCCTCACACTTCAAAAGTGATCTTGGAAATCAGAAACATGAGGCCACTCGGGCTCTGCACAACAATTTTTTTAATTTTTAATTTTTTACCTTACATTTCAATTTTCCACAACAACACTTCTAGGTAACGTTTTCACACTCTTGTTTCGTCGTTTTTCTTTTTTGTGAAAATAATCCTTATCACTATTTCAAAATCATGATTAATTGCAATAATTATTATCATTTAAAAAAAATCTATTCCAATTGTATCCACGTATGCTCTTTTCTTGCGCCTTCGAGCGATCTGGAAAATTAGAAACGGTCACATTTTTTTTTAGTTTCTTATTCTAACATTGCAGGATCCTCTAGCTTTGTTTTCCAACTATCATTTCAATAATTATTTTCCTTTTTCATATTATTAATATTTGTTTGGTCGTTGGTTGTGTATGATCTTTTCCTGCGCCTTCGAGTGATCTGGACAACCAAAAACAGCCACGATCACTTTTCTAACATTTCGTTTATAGGATAACTACTAATTTGTTTTCTGTGGAACCACGTCACTAGAATATTGTAAAAAAACAACAAAAAAAATCCCGCAAAAATACCACCATTCAAAGATAATTGCTGAAACAAAAAAAAGTACGCTCAGGTACGTAATTATTTTCTGTTAGTGATTTATTTCAAGTTGGAAAAAAGCCTACGTTTGATCAATTTATCATATTATTTTTACATGTAGACGATGTGGATTTCATCACCACCAAAGCTACATCGGTGATGTGGATTTGACTACCACGCATCAACAACATTTGCATCTGCATTGCACTTTGAGACCTAGTCTCATCACAACATTCGGTATTTACCTCGCCCCTACTCTTCACTTGCAGGTAATGCTGTCGTGCAGTGCATGCGAGTCACACCTAAATAGCTGTAACAACGAAGCCTGGGCATCGTCCCTGTAAATCTTCGGGGAGTTATAAGGACACCATACACATTCATCCCTCCATCACCTTCCACCTTTTCACAAAACCTGTTCTGGACGTGGTGATTCACTCTGAAATAGGAAAGTAAGAATTGGTGAGTCTCCTCTAGTGCTCTAAGGGTTCCCCGTACCTATTCTGTCCCCATACAAAATTAGGTATATCAGGACTAGGGTATATCGGAGGACGCATCTTCTTGGAGTAATAAGATCCTGCATCCACCATTTCACAACATACTTGTATGATTGCATGAAACAATGATCATTCCTGAAGAAGTTACCTCATAAGCCAAAACAATTGAATCTACATGATTGCTTGCTGTTTGAAAAGAAAATAGTTTAGCATTGTTTTATCATAAAACTTGGCTGATATCAATGTGTTCATTGTAAAGGTTCAGACCCTAGTTGTGTTCCATAAAAAAATATTTGTTCTCGACCAATTCAATACCAAGCAAAAAAATCCAAACAATCCAACAACATAGACCAAACCATCACACCAATTTCATTAGCTTGCCTCTTCTAACAATACATTTGTCATAGCTTGTTTCCAGCTATATCAAACTATTATTGGGTGACTTGTTTGAGTTCACTCATTATTCTATCCACCATCGCGTTTATCCAAATCACAGCCAACACAAATCCTTTCATAACTCATTTTGAGTTATATCATAACCATATCACGATTAACCTATTCAGGTTACTCTCCCCGTCAATAGTCCAGAGCTTGTTTAAGCTAAATCTACACAACGTGTAACAAATCCTCTAATAACTCGTATCGAGTTACATTATCATCATATTGAGATAACTTGTTTGAGTTATTCTCCTTATCATTCATCACGAGCTTATTCGTGATAAATTCAAAGTAATCGATTTCTCATTTCCTCACACTTGTTCAAAATTCCTACCCACTTTTTAGCTTAATCAAACACATTTCATCATAGTATTCACTCGCAGTCATAATCATGAAAATGACGATGAAGAAGTTGCACAACCAGAACTCACCAATGAAGAACAAGAACAAGTCAATAGGGTGATAGAACAAAATAAAAATGAATATCTATTACGCATCCTAGCCATGGGGGTAAAACTACCCCCTAACTTCAGGATGGAAAATTTAAACAAACTCATCGACAACGGTGAATCAAGTTATCACAGTGAAATACCAAACAATCCAAATGGTTCTTCGGCCGAAGAGGTTATTCACTAAAATCCAAGACTTAACAAAGAAAATTGAGGAAGCAACGACTAGAGCTGAAAGATTAAAAGACCTCAATCTAGATTCCAATAGTCACAACATGTTTGATAAACCATCCCCCACCTCTCCATTCACACAAGAATGGAAACTTATGAAAGACACCATTCAGGGACTGCAAAAACAATCAAAACAATTCAACTTTAAAGAATTGTGTCCTTATCCATTTGATACAGAGATATCATGATTACCATTTCCACCATCCTTCAAAATCCCTAAGTTTGATAAATACAAAAGTAAAGGCGACCCCCATGAACATGTCAAGTAATTTTACATGCAATGTCAGGAAGTTGATTATCGAGACATGTACCTTTTACGATTATTCCCGTAAAGTTTAGGAGGACAAGCTTTAGATTGGTTTTTCCATCTGCCCAAAGGGTCAGTTACAACATTTGCAGACTTATCGGAGAAATTTTTCAAACATTTTTCCTATAACCTAGACTCAAAAATAACCATGCTTGATATCTGTAACACTAGGAAAAGGCCAATTTTTTTTTTTTCCTCCCTTTTACAATGATGGCGTGGAATTGCAAGCCGATTTCCCCACTCAGTACCCAAGAGACAACTAGTTGGCATTTTTGTCCCTAATCTCAATGCCGAATTATCATTCCACATGCAAATGCATTGTTTTAATAGTTTCGAAGAAGTCATCGAAAAGGGGACACAAATAAAAAAAGCCCTCATTTCTAAAGGGTTACTTAAAGAACCCTTTAGGAGACCAACCTTATCGAGACACTCCTCAGAACCAGGAAAAATCTAAATTCTTTAACTGGAATCAAAATATCATCAATGATGGCATTACTGATTTCAGTTATGTATGAAATGTCCAAAACCATCCCACCAACACATTAAAATCTAAACAATCAATCATTATCCCTAGAAATGAAGTTCCTTCTAGGGATCAACGAAGAGAGTTCACTCCTCTCGGAGAAAGTCTATCTAGTGTCTTTCGTCATTTGGAAAATGCTAATATGATTACATATCCCATTGTCAAACCCTTCGAAGAAGGACAACCTAAATCAAATTGGTATAAAGACAATGAATATTGTGATTACCATCACATAAAAGGGCACTCCATAGATAGATGCATGCAACTCCGCCATTACGTTCAATACCCAATTGAACGTGGAGACATAGAAGTTGAAAATACTTCTGAGACAAACACACCTAATGAAAAACTCCACATGTTCAAAAATCCATTCCCTAACCATGATAACAATTCAAAAGATAAGGGTCAATCATCAAGTAATGTTGAGTATGACTCAGTCATCTTGACCATAGATTATGACCAAGACTTAGTGGCAATTATAAAGATCAGAACTGATTGTGTGATCACTACTAGATAGAAAAAAATGTGGGTCCCTATAACAAAAAAATCTACCACTTCGTCCCCGGCATCACCTCCTAATCTGCCATCTAATTCCGCCGCCAATTCCTTTCCATAACCTACGCCGTCATTTAATATTGTCAAACAATTAGAGAAGACTGCCACACAAATTTCAATCATGGAACTACTTAATTCTTCTCCCACACTACAACACATCCTTATGCAAACATTGAATAATGCTCATGTCCCTGAGGACATCAATTCACAACAATTCCAGGCTTTAATTACACATTTTATGGTCCCTAATCCTATTTTATCTTTTAGTCATGCTGACCTGCTTAATCCCAACATCGCTAATAATAATTATTTATACGTCGAGGGTTATGTAACTCATCGTAAAAGCAAGTGTGTCTTAATTGAAAATGGATCAGCATTAAATATTTGTTCCATGAAACTTTACGTTGTCTAGGTTACACTGAAAATGATTTGCAAAAAAATATCATAACCATTCGTGGGTATGATAATAGCGAAAGAAAGTCTGAAGGCACAATCACGTTGCCTCTCCAAGTTAGACCCATCACCTTATACACGGTCTGTCATGTGGTAGATGTAGAAGTTGCATATAACACTTTTGTCGGCCGACCATGGATTCATGCCATGAAAGCCATCCCATCAAATTCCACCAATGCAATAAGTTTCCTCATTTGGACAAGGAATTTACATTATGTGCAGATCCCTAACCTTTTGAGTATTGTAGATTCCTCGAAGGACGGTATCGACATGATCACTATTGTCCATCAACAGATAAATATGGTCCACCTTGTATAATCCCTAATGAAACATGCATTGATCCTGATACACTCCCTAATAATAATTCGAAACCATCATCTCATAACCAAAACACATTTTCCAATCCATTATCATCCGTTAGTCAACCACCTTCCACCAGTCCTCCCACTAATCAATCATCTTCTTCCACTAATCAAGCTTCTTCTTCCAGTAATAATTATTCTTCCACCACACCATCTTCTTCTTCCAACCAATCTTCTTCATCCAACCACACCTCCTCTATTAAGATACCTACTCCTGTGAATAACCAACCTTCATCCTTCAATCCACCCCCTTCTTCTTATAACCCATTCTCTTCATCCTTTAAGACTACCAAACTAACTTCCCCACCACATGAGGTACCTATTGGTCCCCCATCTCACACATTTAAAATCATTGACACAGGATGCGGTGAATATCAATTTCAAAAGATGGCAGACTCTTTTTATATCACTAAATCCCCACATAGCTATGGCAAACCTAACACTCCACATTTGAGAATCCATCCCACTTACCAAATGGGTCTGTCATTTTGGAAAAAGTTTAGTTATCTTGACAATGAACATATTCCAAGTTCTTCAGGATCTTGGTTATATAGTGACAAATTTGCTCCATGTTATAAGTTCCCTCAATTTACCAAAACTCACTGAATAATGAAAAACATGCGATGACAGGGTAAAGGAATTAGTCCAAATGACAAACCTTGTTTAGACCCGATAAATTAGACACAACATCATGGTAAACATGGTCTAGGTTTCAAGGTGTTTGATGTTGCTCCCATAATAATTTCAAGTGACAATGATGACACCAGTTCTAATAATGACATCAGGTCTCCATGTAGTCTTTTTGAGGACCTCGCTGAAACACATCTTTCCTTTGAACATTTATCTATTAATGTCATCAATTTTGATCCTACACATCTGAGTCTCATAGACCATGGCCAACCACATCATGCGGCCATGGACATATTCCAAAATGATGAAGCTATTAAAGAATTCCTTGGAACTTGTGACCAAATCCCTACTTCCGACCATAGAAAAGGATTTGAAATCAATCTAAATGAATCAGCGTATTTTGGTGAAGAGATAAAATATTCAGATCCTTCACCCTAAAAAAATTTAGATCAAACACGCAAACAGAGGATTTCCCATAGTTAAAACCTCATTGCCACCTTATCCACCAAACATGTCAACAAAAAAATACAAAAAATACCCGACATTGATGACCTACATCAACCATTAGCATCATTCTCCAAAAATGATACATCTAAAATACTTGTAGAAGAAACAAAAGACATAAACATTGGCACCATTGAACAACCAAAAATTTTACAACTTGGCATTAGTCTGTCTGACCAAGGAATACATGGAATTCCACAACACTCCTTATTGAATTCCAAGATATATTTACATGGACATATAAGGACATGCCAGGTCTGGACCCATCTCTTGTAGTACACCATCTTGTGGTACATCCAGATGTAAAACTTGTAAAGCAAAAACTACGCAAAATTCATCCCCAGTTGCATTTCTTGTCAAAGCCGAACTCGAGAAACTCTTGGAAGATGACTTTATCAAACCTATTGATTATTCGGCATGGATATCTAACATAGTTCACATCGCAAAGAAAACTCTTGGCATCATAATATGCACAGAATTTTGTGACATCAACAAGGCTTGTCCCAAAGATGACTTTCCCTTGCCAAATATAGATATGATTGTTGATTGTACGATATGCCATGAAATGCTCTTCTTAATGGATGGATTCTCTGGTTACAATCAAATATGTATTGCTAAAGGAGATCAACATAAAACAACATTTACTACACTATGGGGCACCTTCTATTATAAGGTCATGCCTTTCGGCTTGAAAAAATGTTGGTGCCACCTATCAATGAGCAATGACTGTCATTCTTCCATGACATGTTACATGAAATCATGGAAGATTATGTTGATGATATATTAGCAAAATCTAAAACATGAATATGGCATCCAAGTGTGTTGAGACACATTTTCGATAGATTACGCGAGTATAAGGTTCGTCTTAACCCAAAGAAATATGTGTTTGGAGTAAACCTCTCATAAATTATTAGGGTTTAGTGTCTCATGAAGAGGCATAGAAGTGGATCCTACCAAAGTCAAAGCCATTATAGAAATGCCTCCTCCTCAAAACCTAAACAATTATGCATTCTTCAGGGGAAAGATACAATGCTATTCAGCGTTTCATATCACAGTTGGCTGACAAGTTGCCATCACTTTAATCAGTTGCTCAAGAAAGATGTACACTTTCACTGGAACAACGATTGCTAAGACTCTTTTGCTAAGTTAAAAGAATACCTCTCTAGTCCACCCGTTCTTATGTCACCAGTTGCTGATAAACCTATGTTGATTTATACATCTGCCACTGAACATGCCATAGGATCTCTACTAGAACAACATAACGATCAAGGAAAAGAACAGGCTGTATATTACCTTAGTCAAACACTTATTGAGCAGGAAGTATGTTATTCCCAAATTGAAAAAGTATGCTTAGCGGTTGTCTTTACATTCCATAAGTTACGTCATTACTTGCTCAGTCACACAACTAAGTTGATTACCAAAATTGATCCTCTCAAGTATTTGTTTTCCAGACCCATTCTCAAGGGAAGAATGTTAGTTGGGTCGTATTACTTAGTGAATTCGATCTCAAATTTGTTCCACAGAAAGCAATTAAAGGACAAGCCCTTGCCAACCAAATTTCCGAGGCAACCCCTTCCTGGCACAGAATCACTTCAGTTCTCTTTTCCTGATGAAGATATTCTACACATAGACATCACGCTAGCTTGGACTCTATTTTTTGATGGATCCTGTAATCTCCATGGCTCAGGCGCTAGTATTTTGCTTATCACACCCAGTGGACATGTTATCCCCAAATAATTTCACTTAGCATTCCCATGTACTAACAATATCACAGAATATGAAGCTCTCATCGTAGGATTAAAACTGGCTATATCTTGGAATCTTACAGAATTAGTTGTATTTGGTGATTCTTTACTTATCATCAAGCAAGTTACCAATGAATACCAGGTCAAGTACGAAAAACTTATCTCATATAAATGCATGGTGGACAGTCTTCGAAGCTATTTTCGATTAATTAGCTTTGATCAAATTCCCAAAATTCGTAATAAATCTGCCAATGCTATGGCAGCCATCAGATCCCTATTAGAAATCGCATCTAGTCAACCCCAGGCACATTTTCTTGTTGAACATATCTTAATGCATGCCTATGATTTTCCTGAAAACACTATGGTATGTGAGATCGTGGGTCCAAATAATCCTTGGTACCACAATCTTTATACCTTCATTCATGATAAAACGTTTCCTACCGACATGAAAGCAATGCATAAACGTGCTTTAGCACAACATGCTTCTCATTACACCATTTTAGCAGAAACTCTTTATAAATGAGGATATGATGGCACCCTACTCTGATGTCTTAATCAGGAAGAATCCTCGAGTGTCTTAGCTGAGAAGGTCCAGTTCTGGTATCTGTGGAGCACACACGAATGGTATCGCCGCCGCCCTTAGCCAAGAAAATCCTGCGAGTTGGATATTATTGGCCCTCCATGGAAAGTGACGCATGTCATTTTGTCAAACGTTGTCAAGCATGTCAAAAGCATGGAAATCTTATCCACGACACCTTCTCCAAGCATTACAATCAATAACCACACCATGGCCCTTCTCTCAATGGGGACTTGACCTCATTGGTAAAATCAGACCAACATCTTCCGATGGACATAAGTTCATCATTACCGCTACTGATTACTTCACTAAATGGGTAGAGGCTATGCCTCTCACTTATGTTACCGGTAGCCACATATCAAAATTTATTTTCAATAATCTCATCTGTCTATTTGGTATTCCATACGCTCTGGTTGCAGATAATGGCAAATCATTTAAAAACTAGGATGTAAAAGACCTAGCCAAACGTTTTCACATCAAACTTAAATGGTCCACTCCATACTACCCTTAGGGAAATGATCAAGTGGAAGCAACCAATAAGACCTTAAAATCCATCATGGAAAAGATTGTTAACACCCATGGACGTAATTGGCATACTCAAATTTACCCCGCTCTTTGGGCTTACTGTACATCTTCCCGCACACCTACCGGAGCCACCCCATTTTCCCTTGTTTATGGTTGTGAAGCCAATTTACCTATTGAGATAGAACTCCCATCCTTGAGGATCTCCCTTAAAGATGTAATTAATGAAGATGAATACCGACAATCATGACTTCAAGAGCTTGAGCTTCTTGATGAAAAATGACTTAATGTTCTCAATCATCTTCAAGTCTATCAAAACTGACTGCAATGCAATTATCATAAAAAAGTAAGACCCAGAGAATTTGAAATTGGTGACCTCATTTTAAAAGAAAACCAAAATAATATCACTAAAGAACGAGAAAAACAAGGAAAATTTGAGCCTAATTGGTTAGGACCCTATGTAATCATAGCTAAATTTGGCTCTGGAGCCTATAAATTGGCCACTAAATATGGTCAAGATCTTAATGAACTAATGAATGCATTTCATTTAAAGAAATTTTATCCTTGAGTTATTCACTATTCCAGGATACAACATGTACATTGTTCCTTTTGTCTTACTTATTTCTGAATAATTTAAATTTATTCATTTCTATTGGCAGATATTTTCTTTATCAAAATCACATCTTCATATTTATCATCATGAGACAAGTGCTAGTATAAATCCTATTAAGTTTGTAAGCATTATACTTCTTCCATTTTCAGTCACTTTGCTCTATGGTCATACCTAGAAGCTTACTGATGGTAATATATTCCCTTCAAATACATTCTCTCTTTCATAAAAAAGCTCTAAACTTCATTACCCAGTTCATTTGGTCGTCTATCTCAGTCTTTGGTGTTGAACCCTCGCGTCCTACTAGTTGTGTGGGGCTGAGATTGGGGGCAGACATTTCTTCCTAAATACAAAGCACTATTGTAAAAAAAATCCATCAATTCAATAACTTATGAATAATTCATTGTCACATCTTTCGTCCTTCATAGTCTTTGATGTTGAACCCACACTTCTTACTGGTAGTGTGAGACTGGGAATGGAGGAAGGTGCCCTTACTCGTTTACGTCTTGTCTTCGGTGATAAACCCTTGCCTCTTACAAGTGGCATGGGGCAAAGCGTAGAGGGTCATTCTCATACAAGCATAAAAACATTGCAAAATATTCAAAAAAAAAAAAAAAAACAAAAAAAGACAAAAAGGGAATTCACTCGCCTATATTTTACCTTCGGTGATGAGCCCTTGCTTCTCACTAGTAGCATGGGGCAAGGCATAAGGAGTCATTTCAAAAAATACAAAATCTTACAGTGCTTACAAATTATAGA
Source organism: Taxus chinensis (assembly GCA_019776745.2). Lineage (NCBI taxonomy): Eukaryota > Viridiplantae > Streptophyta > Pinopsida > Cupressales > Taxaceae > Taxus > Taxus chinensis. Next base: position 239,056,815 of record CM034146.1, read on the forward strand.
ATCCCCATACACGTAATTTAGATGCCTAAGTGAAGAGAGAACTATCTCTTAACCTCATATATTATCAATCAACAGGCCACATAACTGTCTAAGTCTAACATGTGACTCATAAAGTGAAATCCATTTTTGAAACTAGTTCAATGCCATTATGAAGAATGGAGTCACAATTTCCCAAAGGGATTGTTGTTAGCATTTGTCTCTATATTCATTATCTACCTCCTGCGTCTTTCTTGATTCTCGGTGATGAGCCCACACATCTTACTAGTGTGGAGTCAAGAATGGAGCTGGACTTCTTTTCATCATATCATCACCACCATATCCTATCAATGGAAAGAGAATTTGTGTTATTCAAAGCATAAGTTACCACACGGAACACGATACATATGGATAATATCCTGGTTTATTGCCTCTCAAAAACTAAGTTTGCACTTTGGTCTATAAATTACCAATCACAGTGTAAAAATCTACAAATAGTGTGAAAATCGTCAAAAAAATCAAAAACATTTGAAAATCGTCAAAAATCTAAAAACATTGTAAAAATCTAGAAATCCAAAAAACATTTGAAAATCATCAAAAAAATCTACAAACAGTGTAAAAATCCAAAAATCTACAAACATTTGAAAATCGTCAAAAATCTAAAAACAGTGTAAAAAACTAAAAATCTAAAAATATTTGAAAATTGTCAAAAACCCAAAAACATTAGAAACAATCGCCCAACATCCAACAAAAAAATTAGAACTCGTCAAAAATCCAAAAAAATTAGAAACACTCATCAAAAATCTAAAAACATTGTAAAAATCCAAAAATCCAAAAACATTTGAAAATTGTCAAAAACCCAAAAACATTAGAAACACTTGTCAAAAACCTAAAAACATTTGAAAATCATAAAAAAAAATTAAAAACATTTGAAAATCGTCAAAAATCCAAAACATTTAAAAAACATCAAAAGCATTTGAAAATAAAAATAAAAAAATATATATATATACAATACAAAAAATCCACAAAATCGATAAAAAAATAAATTTTTTTCTAAAATAACCAACATAATTTAACCTTTGAACTATTATCCCCAACGAATGATCCAATCACCTTATGACTACCAAATTCAAACCACTTCTCCTCGTGTGAATCCTCGTTTGGGGTAAATCCAGCTCTCATTGTTTCCTTATTTGAGGACAATGACCCAATACTTTATTATGTTCTCGTACCCCTGCTTGGGGGCACATCCAATCAATCCACACTGTGGAACACGTTAGGGACATGTTTATTGGTTATGGTGTTGAATTATTAGTTGTAAATTATTAATTTCTTTCTTACATCTTGATATATTATAGGGGGCATCTTGATTTTATGTATCCTGGTGTTCTCTCTAATTTTCTTATGTTATCTGATTGCATGTCGTATTGGGGCATCATACTTTCTTGATGGCCTCTGTCTATGCTCTATTCCATTTTCATATCGTACTAGGGCATCAAACCTTTTTGATGGTCCCTGTTTATGCTATCACGCATATTAAAGTCTAGTCATCCTGATCTTTTATATCACGATGCATCCTGTTATGTGCTATATTAAAATTAAGATGCTTTTCGTCACATGAGTATCTTTCTGCATGATCAACATCTTACTTTGCACCCCATCCATTCACACATACTAATACATTCCCCAGTTTGGGAATCCTACTTGATCACCGTTACAGTTTGCGAATCCTACTTGACGATATTTCTCAAGTAGCATTCACTATCCAGCAGCTCCTCCTCCCCCACCATGCTCACCATGTATTTGATCCATTCATCCTCGCTCCTCATTTTTACTCCTCCGTAACTTATTCCCATATTACCCTTCTCACCATTCCTGTCCCCTCTCACCCATTTGTATTATTTCCTTTCACCCTTTTGATTCCCGTTTGACAATCTTACTTAATAACCCCTTCTATATGGGATCCTCGGTGGAGGTTTACTCTCTCCATAAGATCTTCCCACTGTAGAAACTTCTTCACCACCTCCCCTCTCATCAAACAACAATCACCACCAAACACATCTTCCCATTCCACCTCTTCTGCTTCTTATTCTCGCATCATTACTCTCACCACGAGGGAATCCCAATTAAGGATTCCCCTCACACTCTCTGCCCTTCACTACATATATTCCTTCATCCATTCATGTTACACTCCTTTGTTTCTTTTTTTTTCTTATTATCACCTCATCTCATATCATATACCACTCAGGCATACCTCACTGACTCTTTTCTCATCCTTCCCCAAATCCTGTCTTATGCCTAGGTCATCCTACTTACACGCTCTCGTAGTATGGGAAATTCACTTGAGGGTTCCCCTTCAGTCCATTTTGTCATACCCTATTCCCACCAACTCTAACATCATCCTTCTTCTTCCTCAGCTTGGCGATCTTACTTAACCATTCCAGCCACATGGAAATCTTACTTAAGACTTCCACTTAAGGTTGATCTGCCCTATGGCCTTCCCCCATCCCATCATATTTCCCCCATCTTATTTCTCTCACCTCTCATCACGATCATCTTCTTCAACCTACCATTCCACCCCTATCCCTAATATCATCTTGTCTTTCTCTTTGCATATCATCCTTGTCAGTTGGGTGATCCTATGAAACCTCTCCAGTAGCATGACGATCTTACTTAAGAGATTCTCTTAAGCATGACATGTCATCTTACACTTGCCCATCACTCTACAATCTCACCATCCATCTTTCCTCTTCATTCCCCATCATCACATATTTTTACCACCACTATCACCCTCCTCTACTTGGCAATCTTACTTAACCACTCACCTGACATGGCGATCTCACTTAAGAGTCCCTTTTAAGGATGATCTATCTCCTTGCCTTTCCCCATCACTATGCACCCTTCACCCTTCATTTTTTCTCGGCATTCCCCATTATCACATCCTTTCACCTCCTTTTCGATTCTCGCAAACACCACTTCTCGCTTGACCACTTGTCATCTCTAATTTCGCTCACATGGAAATATTACTTAACCACTTCCAACACATGACAATCTTATGTCAGGGTCCTCCCTACACTTAACTTGTCATCGTGAACTTCTTCCCCGCCTCATTCTTTAGTTCACTTTATCGATTGTTTCTTCCACCTGGTATCTCCTACTACCCCACTTTTTCCTCCTACTATTATCCTTTCTCCACACATCTTCTTACAATATACACCTCATCTCTTCCGCCTACAATCACGTTCTTTTCCCCCATTTTCCCCTCCTTGATCCATCATCCTTCATACTGTTTCTTCCCATTCTTTTCATGTATTGGTTCTTCATCCTCACCTCGTTCATCCTCATCACCCACATCCTCTCTTCGCTTTCACTTTGTCCTAACTCCTCCCTCCCATCTTTTTCACTCTTTCCCCTTCATCTTCTCACATTCCCCCTACATTTCTACCCACACACATATTCGCCATTACTGTTAACACTCCTATATCATTCTTTCATCATCATCTTCTCTTCCCACACTCATAATTGTCAACGGGTTTTTCCCTAAAAATTGTCAATCCTCATTCTACACGACCTCATTCACTCCCTTGGACCTTCTAGATTTTCCCTTCATTTCTTCCCTCCTCTAAGCCCACCACTCATTGTAAACGGGTTTTCCCTAACGTCCCTTTGTTGGCGTTACCCTTTCCAGTCCTCGTTCGCTTTCCTCATTTTCTTCATTTTTTTTTTCACCCTTCCCCACCACTCATTGTCAAGAGGATTTCCCTAACATCCTTTCATTGGCATTGCCTCTTCTATCCCCCCATTCTCTTTTCTCTCCTATTCTTTTCCCTCACTCCCACCCTTTCTTGTTGCTTCTTACCCATCTCTCCATCTCCTCTTTGCCCTCTTCACTATCTTTATTGTCTTCATCATACATCCTTTTTCTATTTTCCCATCATCCTAGTATCCTCATTTCATGCATCTCCATGCATATTTTCCAATCGATGTCATTCCTCCCCTCTTTCTTCTCTCAACATTCCTTCTACCATGTTCCCTTTCCACTTATTACCCCGTTTTTGTATTCCCTTCCTTCTCCATCATTTTCTTTGTTATCCTCTTCTCTCCCCCACCCCTCGTCTTCTTTTACTTCCCCTATATCATCTTCTTCCCCTTTTTCCATCACGTTTCCTTCCCCTTACATCCCCATCGATAACCTGGTTGTTCAGCGTTGTCCTGTCTTTTTTTATCATCCCACTCTCCACATGCATCTCCATACGGTCTGTTCCATATTCTTTTCCTTGGTCTTCCTCGTAATGACGTGATTCCTTCAATCTTCTCCTTATATTCATTCTATCTTCCTTTCCTCTCCCCTAATTTTCACGTTTCTTCTGACCACTTCCCCTTTTCTCTACCACCCCTACCTTTTTGTTCATTCTGTATATGTTTCTCTTCCTTTCTCTCCTCTTTTTCACACTTTCCTCGCCCCTCATAGTTTCTTTTTTTTCTCCATTCTACTTCTTCTTTTGTCCTCTTTCCATTTCCCTCCATTTCACCCCCTACTCCCACCTCGTTTCCTCCTTCTTATTTATCCTTTCCCATTTCCTCCTTTTCTTCAGATCTCTCATTTATTTCACTGCCACGTATCCCTCTTTACTATCTCTTGTTGCTTCCTTCATTTTGCACATCTCTCTATTTCATCCCTTCACCCTCTACTCTGTCATTTTCCTCTGTTTTTGTCTTGTTTTTCCTTCATCATTCCCTTCTTCCCCTATCATCCCTCTCTCTTATTTCTACCTCTTTCATTCCTTTTTTTTTCCCTCCTCTATCTCCCTTACTCTTCTCATAATCAACCCCCCAACCCTATCCATTCCCTTTTATCTTTCCCACACACCCTCACACCTAGCATTCAAGGTCGATTGAATCCTTTCTCCATTTACGTCGTGCAGTCATTCCAGTCTCTTCCACTTCATTATCATCCTCTTCTCCACCAGAATCCATTTCCCTTATTTTCGAGAGTTCTGTCGTATATTTCATTCTCGTCAATCCTCTCGAGGGGGCATCACCACATCTATCCATAATCACATCTTCTCATGACATTTTTGTCTTGGAGGATACCATGACATCCGTCACTCACCACTTTCTATTCTCCCCAACAAACATTCACTCTACCTTTTAAAAAGTAGATTGAATTCTTCCCCCATACTGTCTACTTTCTTTGAAAGGACACTACTTTCATATTACCCTTCCAAAGAGGGGAAAATGTAGACACCCCCAATTTCACATCTATCCTAAATCAATTAATTTCCCTTCCTCATTTCCCACAAAAATACACTTCGAATTAATCAAATATAATTTGATTAATTATCCCATTTCCAAATTCTAAAAATAATCTAATCCTCACAACATGTCATTATTCTCCATGTTTTTCCACTATTGAATTAAAAATTCAAATTCGAATCCTCACCCACCATTCGTGGTCCCCACTCACCTAAAATCCTCCACTTATGAATTAAAAATATAATTCAAATCCTCACCCATTCTTCGTGGCCCCCACTCACCTAATATTGCCCACATTTTCAAACCATCCACCTAATCTTGCCCACATTTTCAAACCATCCACCTAATCTTGCCCACATTTTCAAACCACCCACTTAATCTTGCCCACATTTTCAAACCATAATTACTTAAATTAATCTAAGCTAATCACTCCCTCAGGCTATAAATACAACCTTACCCCTCCCCTCTAAACACACGGAGAATAAGCTTTCATGCCATATCTAAGTTCTTTCTTCCTTTGAGCAAAGAACATCATTTTGCCTCGTCCTAATGCCCAAACTAGCCTCATAATCCTTTTTCCCATCCAGTGAAAAGTAAGAAGATCGTTGTTACAGGAAGGTATTGCTCCGTCTTGAAGAAAAGCACCTACATATCACAAAATCAGGGCTCAATCCAAGTTTCCTAGCCCATTCTGAGGTTTGCTACGGAACGCGAAGGATGAGGTACGATTATTGGTATTTTTATTTCCTTGCTAGTAGTTTATTTTTCCTAACTTACAACTAGTATTTACCTCATTCAGTAAAATTATCCTATCTCACATTAGCTGACCTTGGTTACCCCTGAACTGGCATCGGTCATCCTTAACCAGTGTCAGTTACCCTGTATTGAATATCAACTAATATATTACCCAAATCCACCTATAGAAACTATTCCTACTTTGTTCTCACTGCTCCCTGTGTCACCTTTAGGATAGAAGCAGCCCTACTTGATCAATATTTGTTCACATGGTGCTAACCTGAAGACAAGAAAGTGCACTTGTGTTTCATGTTAGTTGTCAACCACTCCCACCTAGTCCCTCACCATGTTCCATTTTATCACCAGCCATGGATCCCATCCAACCTATCACTATTTCTACTGGAGATGAGGAGTTCACAAGAATCCTTGACCAAAACCATGCCGCCTTTGAGTTTTACCTTCCCACTCACCCACTCAAGATGCCTCGGCTTAGTTGATATACGACATGCCTGTATCTATCCCCTTGACTCTTACTCCCACTCCTGCATCAACTCCATAATAGCTGTGGTGCTGCCCGCATCTACCTTACACCCAGTAGTTTCATAGCTAGGTCCCATACCCACTATGACTACTACATCTGCCACCTCTGTAGCACCCGCCACATCAATCATACCTTCGATGACTACCCACAACATAACCTCATCCACCCCTAATGTCTCACACATACCCGTAGCCACACTACCACCTCCCGTGTCGGTGACCCCTACCCCTTTTCAATACATGGTCCTTTCAATTTCACAATCATTGAATCCCATTTGCTAACTATGAGTTACTACATGACCCTTCCACCTCCATATACACATATTATCAGCCACCTCCTGTTTCCTCCATCTATCACTCATTTTGGGTACATACTCCCTATGTTGGTCACTACCTTCTTCCCAATCGCTCTACATCGGTAGCACCATACACTGGAGTGCCACCCCCCATTATATGCCCAAAACCAACCCTCTCACACTACATGAGGCACCTAATCATTTCAACCTACCAACGACCTAATCAAATTGATGTTAGACAAGATGCAAACATTAGAGGAATCAGTTTCCAGCTCCCATAATACTCTCACCTATGATGATATTTTTAATGATCCTATCCACCCATCCATTCCTATTCGTCCATACCCCATGCATTGGGAGATGCCTAAATTCAACCATTTCAATAAAAAGGAAGACCCGCAGCAGCATGTGCGGTTGTTCAAACACGGGTGTTATTTGATCGCTCATGATGATGCATTTTGCTCTTGACGGACTTTTCCCGATGTCTCTGACTAGACCTGACATTAGACTGGTATAGTGGGATACCAAGACACTCCATCTACTCGTTTGATAAAGTAGCCCAAGCCTTCTTAGATCACTTCTCCATCAACATTGTTTAGAAGGTTACCATGACTGATCTTTATTCCACACAACAGTTTAACGATGAGTCTATCGCTGAATTTTTTTCTCACTGGCACAACCTAATTCACCTGCTCACTTTTCAATTACCTCAAACTAAACTCATAGAGTTGTTTACTCAGGTTTGCGTAAGACGCATCTCACCAACCCTGTAGGTGCAAACCTTTCACACTTTTGATGAGGCATTCACCATAGCATGGAAATTGGAAATTCATGATATCAAAGAGAATAAAGTTTAAATTTGTAACAAGAACATTGCGTTCAAATCAAATGATGCTTCTTTATCTTCAAAACCCTAAAACAACTATTCAAAACACAAAGGATCTTCCAATGCTGTAATTCTTAAGGCTGGCACCCCTCATCAATCAAACCCATCCAAAGCTCCTTCTAATCTCTCTCCCGTCAAAGCTTTCCAGTTCAGACGAGAACAATGAAAGTACATTTCGATAGGAGAATCTTATTCCTCTATTTTGGAAAATCTTGTTAAGGTTTGTGCCATTAACCTTCCACCTATAAAACCACATATTAGTTTTGACCCTGAGTTCCCCATGCTCGCATGTATAAGGAACATGAATTTTGTAACTATCATTGTTTCAAATGTCATAGCGACAATAATTACATCACCTTCAAGAATATCGTCCAAGAAATGTTAGACAACGGAGACTTAGTCTTGGATAGCCCGAATGCACGTGCTAAAAAAAACCTACATATATTTAAAAAGCCATTCCCTAATCATGCCCCATCTTCCAACCAAGCTGGCGACACCTCAAACAATGATAGCAATGTCCGCGAGGTCCACACTATTTTTGATGACAACCATTTGCTTCCCAATTATCTCATGTTCCTTCCATAGATGAAATATTAGCATGAGCTCCCCTACCTACACCAGAACCTATTTCATGTACTCCTCCACCCATAGAGGAACACCCTTAATTTTCTCCTTCACCTGTGGAAGAGCCTATAATTATCACGCCACCTTTGACCCCTGGCAAATTTCCAGAATAGTCATCAGTGGTACCTCTCCTAATCATAGGAGATACATGTCCACAACCTCCACCATCACAGAGGAGAGCCTTCCAACCTCCACTTGTTGGCCCATCCTCTCCTCTACCCATAGAGGATCCTAGTTGAAATACCATTTCCTCTTTGTAGATGACCATTTACCATCTAGACCTTCAAGATCCTGCACTGAATCTGCTTCAGCTCTCTTACCCACGGAGTCTAAAGCTAGTCCATTTCCCTATCTCAAACACATTTTATAGAGAATTGCTACTTGAGGTCCATCATCAGCCCCACCTACAAGTAATACAATTTTCATGCACTTTTGCCGATCACCTTAGAACTATGTTGATCGAGCCTTACTCAGGGGCCACCTTCTACTTCCAATTTCAACCCAAATGTAGTTGTCACTCACCAATACCTCCACTATCTACCCAAAATTTTTTCAAGCAACCACAACGAACACAACAATGACAATTGCAACTCCTTCCATGACACCTGTCCATGGCTCCAACCACATGTCTACCCATAACCCAACATACATCTATATCCAAACACCTACCCACACCTATACATCATCCTTTTCTAAACCTATTACTACCTTAGGGGTCATACCGACAGCTAGCCTTACTCACCCACCCATCAAATTAGATGTATCCACATCTTCTAAAACTAACACTAAACTTACCCTGACCCCTAAAAAAAATATCCCACCTCTTAGGCCTCATACAACAACCTCATCTACCATGCCATTATCACCTTCACCCATTTTTTCAATCCTATGACTTCACCCCTCGACCTTGGCATAACAACCTTCTTCCACTGGAAAACCAAGAGTGCAACAGCACATCCTCCACATCACGGACCTCTAATATACATAAGAAATCTACACAATGTCCTCCCTCACCCATAGCCTTCTTACTACCTATACCTCCACTACCATCCATAAATTCTTCACTACCCATGACACTTCCTTCTCTTTCACTCACACCTTCCACCCAACCTCTACCGACCACCTACGCAGCACCTCGGTTACCCTTGTGGGTAACCTGTCCTCTTCCACCATCTACTTTTCCCTCCACATCTTGTACACATGTGTCACCTTTTCCAAAAAATGGGCAACCTGAAGATAAAAATCCACTACCCTCTAATAAGATAGTTAAACCAACCAAACCTTCCATCGCTAGCTCTTCTACCATGCCCATACCTGAGCAGATGCAACCAAGACCTAAGATCACTCCACACACCAAACTAATAAATGAAACCATTCCCCCTTTAGTAAAGTCTCTTTCTCCATAATCATTCGTACTTGTACCCAAACCCACATTCACCTCCCATTGTGATCCACTAACAGGGTCCTATGCCAAAATCTTAACCAATCTCCTTGAAAATTTTTTCATCACATTACCACCTCTTAGACCTTACTACCTGCTCAAACCCAAACCAAAAGGGTTTGACAAAACTAAAATCTTGGCCTACCATCGTGTGTCAGGACATGATGTAGAGAACTCTAAGGCTTTAAAAACCACTCTTGTCCAATTGTGTCCTCCTAAAGAAAATTTTGACGATGACGATCTTCTTGATGAGGACCCCATTTCCCCTTCACCAATTTCCATAAATCCTCTTCCATTACCTACTACGTGACCAATATCTCCATCCCCACAAATTTTTAATCCAGCACCCAAAATTTGATATTAATATGGTCTGTATAAGAGAGTTGGCCACACCACCACCCAAATGCTAATGCGCCCTACTCATTTCACAAGGATCATATCCCCTACTAGGGTTTTGTCCCTTATGCCATTATACCTTGTAGGACACACCCTCTTCCTCCACCTCCCCTCAAATTAACATGGTTAATGTTACCACCCATGCTAAAAACGACAAGGGCAAAGAAAAGGCCACTAGCCCATCAACCAACCTTGTACCCAACATACCATCCACACCCATACCCAAACTCATCATTTGAGGTCCTGCATATCCTATTTCCAATGTAGTCACACATGGAAAAATGTTTAAACAACTACATCAATCCCCTCTCAAAATGTCTTTATATGAACTCGTCTAAACCTATGAGTCACATTGTCAAGCCCTCATGGAGGTCCTTCAATGTATTAAAGTTTTACCAAATTAACCCACACATGTAGCCTCCATCACTACCCCTCACCACGTTGCCTCTCTCACTAAGTCATCACCTTCCTTTATGCCTCCACCTACTCACTAAGTAACTACCCTTAGGTTTTCAAATGGAGAGATCTCTCCCTTCTAGTTCGGTGACCCCAAACCTTCTCTATTTAGCTTTGTACTCATCGATAATATACACATACCATGCATCATGATCAACGATGGTGCTAGTATTTACATCATCTCCTCCCATGCATATGACCAAATGTGAATACCTACTAATTGCATGCATGGTAACCCAGTTATGAAGCACTTTTTCAATGACGCCATGACCTCTACCCTAGGTACCATCATTCTCCCTATCCACTTGGGTCCCTGCACTATCCTAGAATTTTTCTATGTTCTATAAGTGGATTTCTAATATAACTTGTTGCTCGACCGACCTTGGATCCGTGCCATGGGTTATGTCCCTTTGAATTTACACCATTGCCTCAAATTTGAACATGAGGGACATAATTACACCATACGTGATGACCCATCACCTTTCAAGACCTTTAACATGTTATACCAGCCCAATGATGTGCTTGTACTAGTCAAGGCATGTACCACTATCCCTACTTCACGTTCACCTTTTAGCCCATCCATCCAAACTACCACCACCTCTTCTACATCTAACCTTGCTAGCCCCACTTTAACTACAACCTCAACTGCTAACTCACTTGTTTCCCCATCGACTAGGAAGTCATCCATCTATTCTACCCACATACCAACTACTGATCCCTTAGAAGGTGTTTTTCAATGCCTCACTCTGGGGGAATACTGCCTATACAATATTGACACCTTCCTCACCCCACAAGAGTATGGGAACCTGCGCTAAGACCCCAGTTATGACATCCACATAGGTGAGGTTTTTACTTAAGGTCCTTCCCACCTTTGCACTAATCTAACGTATGGGGGACTTGATATGGTGACTTATAAACCTGAACCTCCATCCCAAACCCAAATATTTTCATCCAACCTATAATAACTCAATAACCATTGCTTCGCTCATACTTTTCTCCACTGGTGTGTGTGGAAAGGATTTGGCGTTGGCTTTTACAAATAGGGTCGCCATACTATCATTTCTTGTACCTCTCATAAACACAATGATCGCAGTGGCATTAGTTTTGATGCTACACCTTCCAAGAAGGTTTGCGTTGACTTCATCCAGGACGAGAAATCTTCCCTATCTCATTCACCCACATTACCATCTTCACCAATGGACTCCAGAGATCCTGAATCTATTCCTCCTAAAAAAATTTTGTAAACACCTTTTCCCTGGGACCAATGACATATCAACACGATGGCAAAGCTCCCTCTTCTCTCCTCTTCCTGTATCCTGACATGATCGATGATGATACACCTTCTATTAACATCATTCAATGTTAGGATGATGAGTCCATCCTCACCTACCTTGGTGCGGAAGACTCTTATATTCACCAGTCATTACCCATTGAGATGCAAACCATGTTGAATGAATAGAACCATTCAAAATCAACATTAACACTTAGGACGACCTAGTACATTCTAACTATCAGCCAATCCTTAGACGCTACTGAACAAGAAGCCTTCACCTCTTTCCTTTGGGACCATAACAATGTGTTTACTTGGTCCTATGCCGATATGCCCAGTATTGACCCAAAAATCATGGTCCACAATATTGTAACCACTCCTGATGCCAAACCCATCAAACAAAAGCTATGAAAAATGCATCCTCGCATTGCTCTTCTAGTCAAAGAAGAGCTTCAATGCCTTCTCTCGGTTTCCGTCATTTACCCATTGACTATCCCAATGGATTTATAACACCATTCCTGTTACAAAGGTGACAGGGGGACTCTGCATTTTCACGGACTTCTATGACCTCAACCTCGCTTGTCCCAAAGATGATTTTCCCCTACTCAGGCATTGACCAACTAGTTGATCTCACCATTGGTCCATGAAATGTTATCACTCATGGATGGTTTCTTGGGCTATAATATAAATATTACTAGCTCCAGAAGATCAACACAAGACTACTTTCATCACCCCTTGGGGAACTTTCTGCTATCGAGTCATGCCTTTTGGCCTAAAAAAATGTTGGTGCTACATATCATCGAGCCATGACTTACATCTTCCATGACATCATACATCGCATAATGGAAGATTACGTAGATGATCTTCTGGCCAAATCTAAACATCTAACTGAACACTTGTCCATCCTTAAAGTCATATTTGACTGTCTCATCAAGTATTGTGTGCATCTTCAACCAAAGAAGTGCGTCTTTGCGGTACTTTCCGGAAAACTCCTAGGTTTCATTGTTTCTTTGTGTGGCATAGAAGTTGATCCTACTAAAGTCAAGGCTATTCTGAAATGCCTCCACCCACTAATCTCTGTCAACTTTGAAGCCTACAAGGAAAGTTGGAATCTATTCATCATTTTATCTTCACAGATTTCTGACCGTTGTATCAACCATTTCATCATCTTCTCAAGAAATATGTTTCATTCAAATGGGATGATGAATGCCATAAATCCTTTGAGGCATTAAAACAATACCTCCTTCAACCACCAGTGCTCATTCCTCCTAAGGATGACCAACCCTTTTACCTATATATTTCCACCACTGACCATTCTTTAGGTGCCATGCTCACTCATCGCAATGAGGAGCACAGAGAGTAAGCAGTTTATTACATAAACCATACCCTTCTTGACAATGAAACTAGATATACCCATGTTGAAAAAACTTCTTAGCCTTAGTTTTCATCACCACCAAACTCTGCCATTACCTACTTAATCAAAAAACCTTCATCATCACTAATACTCACCCATTACACTATATGCATGCCAAACCCTATCAACATAAATGTGTCGCACGTTGGCTTATGATTCTTGCCAACCTTGACCTTGAATTCATTCATCAAAAGTCCATCAAGAGCCAGGCTATTGCTGACAAACTGGCTGACACACCTATTTTTGAAAATCATCCATATAACTTTGATTTCTTAGATGAGTCTATAACTACCCTTTCCCTAGACAAACCTGCTTACTAAATAAATCTCTTCTTTGATGGTTCCAAGTGTTAGTATGGGGGTGGGGCTGGTGTTATCCTCATTCCTCTTGATGGTGAACCTATGCATTTGTCTTTCAAACTCAATTTTTATTGTACAAACAATATTGTTGAATACGAGGCACTCGTATTGAGTCTTTAGGCTACATATGCCTTAGATGTTACGACAATAAATATATTTTGTGATTCTTAGTTGCATCATAAACAAAGTCAATGGTATGTACCAAGTGTTCATAATGAGATCGTTCAAAAGTATAAGTAGCACGTAGACATACTTTTGACCACCTTTCACCATTATACACTTCGAAACCACCCAACATTCTATTAATTAAATTTGCGGATACCATGGCCTTGGTTGGCTTCTTAGATACCTACTTTACCCGTTGAATCTAAAATATTTGTCACTATACAAAGGCTACAACCATACCTCTTATTTACCTCATGAATTTTACTCCATCGAGAACCATTTCCCTTGACCCACGTGACCTTTGGTATAAGAAATATAGTAGACTATCTTTCCCTTTCCATTTTATCTACGTTGATCTCACTCGTAATGAACAATGGACCTTTCTTAAAAGTGTCTCCCATTATGTCCTCATGGGTGATCTCCTTTACAAGCATGGATTTGACAACATTCTCTTATGATGCCTTACAAGTTTTGAAATTCCTTACACCATTAAGGAAGTTCATGATGGAATTTATGGAGGTCACTTTAGTGGTTTAGTTGTTATAAAACAAATTCTTTGCCTAGGCTATTATTGGACAACCCTCAATCGTGACTATCGTGATTATGTCAAACATTGCGTGAAATTCCAGCAACATGTTAATCTCAACCACACTCCTAGTCATGCCTTACAGGTCACATGAGACCTTTGGCCTTTCTCTCAATGAGGTTTGGATCTTATCAGTAAAATCAACCCCCATTCTTCACGATGCCACCAATGGATCATAACCACTACTAAATATTACACTAAATAGGTAGAGGCCATTCCCCTCATTTCTAAAAAAGCTAAGAAAATATGTGAATTCATCAACCATCACATCATGTATTTCATTTTGGTGTTCCTCACCGCCTCATCACTAATAACAAAAAATAATTCAAAAACAAAACCCTACACAAACTACGTGACAATTTTGGCATCCAACTCAGTTTCTCATCACCTTATCACCTACAAACCAATGGTCAAGCTGAATCAACCAATAAAACCTTGAATAAAATTCTTATGAATGTAGTCTACAATACTAGGAAAGATTGGCATACACACATTACTTTTGCCTTGTGGGATTATTGTACTAGTATTCACACTTCTACTGCTGCCACACCCTTTTCTCTTGTCTATGGTACCGAGGTTGTCTTACCTCTCAAAGTCTAGATTCCATCTCTCTACATCTCATTACAAGACATGCTCAATGACAATGAATTTTTTCAAAATCGTTTGGCACAACTTGAGTTATTAGATGAATGTCATCTCAATGCTCTTGACCATCTCCAAATTTACCAAAAATGTATCAAACCTTCATATGAAAAACATGTTCATGAATGAACCTTCCAGGTTTATGACCTCGTCCTAAAATAAAATCAACACTGTAAACAAAGAGGAGAAAAGTAAACGGGGTAAATTTTCTCCTAATTGGATTAGACCCTATATCGTTACCCATGCCTATGGATCAGGTACTTATCATTTCTCTTCACTTGAAGGTAATCCCAAACTTGAGCCCCTTAATGCCTTGCATCTTTGATACCATTATATTATTGATATCAAGTCATATATCATTTTTTTGTCAATTGATCTCTCATCCCTTGATTATTTTTTACCTTCCATATTACTCATTTTGAGGATCCACGAATAAACAAGAATCATGTGATTACCCGTCACCATTTTAGCCTTGTCTTCAATATGAGTACCATGGATCTACTTATAGCATGATTCTCATGGATAATTTTCTTCCTCTCCCGAATGGAATCCCATGGTTGTTCATCACTCAAAACCACCCCCTTTCATAATTAACTTTTGTGTACTATGATTTTGTTGTTCGAATAAAAGCCCACCCTTCCTCTATAGTCTTGTCCATGACTTAAATGTACAAAAACAAAAAGGGATACAAATCCTTGAGTCAAAATTCCAGCAAAAGATGAATCCCTCAAAAGGGACATCTCTTCACTCTAATTCCACCACTATAAATAGAGTGTTCCCTTGAAGGACAACTATATCATAGTTATTTCAAAAATTCAATAAAAATATCCAGAAGCTTCCCGCATTCTAATCATCTCCCTGAAGACCTCAATGGAGATAATATACTCATCCCATATCGGCTTCCTACATCGATGATTCTATTAAAAACTGAGACAAATGATGAAAGGTACAAAATTTGAAGGCATGAACTTGCCTATTCTTGGATCCTGGGTTGGCTTGTTCCGAAAGACACACTCTCGTACCCTAACTAATGCTAAACCATCTATTCTCACCTCCTTTCCTTTTAACCTAATTCCCTCGTTACTCAAGGTAATTACCAAAAACGTGGCATTTTGTAATTATGCGATTTCTATATCACCCTTAGACTGGTCCATTACGCAACACCTTTAGGTTCATAAGTTCATAAGCCCCAATTAGCTATGGTTGAATCTTTAGGGTTCATAATAATGTACACAGATCATTTACCACCTCTTACCATTCACCTACCTTATTAATTATTGATTATCCTATATAGGACCGGATCATCGACACTTTTATTTACAAATCATCTTAACCATGCCTGTGACCTAAACTCAACAATGCCTACATGAACTAGACTTAACCATGCCTACTTGACCTCGAATCAATCATGCCTAATTGACCTAGACTCAACCAAGCCTAATTTACCTAGACTCAACCATGCCTAATTTACTTAGGCTCCATCATGCCTACAACCTACCCACCCACCTTTCTACCTCATTATATTTTTCCCTTGCTTAAGGGAGAACTACATCAGCCTGAGGTCCCTTTTTCGCCAGGACTATGTCGGCAACACTCTGAGGGTATTGAGCCCTTAGAGGTTAGCTTGGCCACTCTTTACCCTAACCACTTTCCCCCCATTTTTCCTATTTCCCATTCAACTTTGGTTTCCTTTCTATATCAATAACTAGAAATTAAACCACACAAGCAACAATTGTTAAACATCTTTACCATCATAATTTACACATTCATTTCATCACATCTACCATTTCTCTACTATAATCATACATTTTCCTACAAATCATCTTAACATGATCCATACCATCAAAAATTGCACACATTAATGAATTATAAATTCAATCAACCCTAAAACTTGACTCAACCATGCCTAACTCAACCTGACTACATGCCTAAATCAACCTGAATCAGCCATGCCTAATCGACCTACCTCCACCATGCCTAAATTAACCTTCCTTAATCCATGCCTACACCGAACTGACTCTATCATGCCTAACTTACCTAGTTTCCATCACATGTACAAATGTGTCATCATCGAAGTTACCTATACTCATACACATCATACCATAAAAGTATCTTCATCTCTATAAAAATCATCCAAATTTGAGTGTTCATACATATATACTCGACTGCAACATCTATACAAATTATCTCTCATCTACCATATAAAAAATACAAAGGTCTCAAAATATTCAGCATGCAGGCTCGGTATCATGTATACAAAAAATAAAAAACTCTCTCATAAACAACCTCACTAATCATAGGCACGTAGGCTGGTATGTATAAAAAAACAAGCACCATACTATCCAAAATGACGATATCCTTCATTTTCCCCTGAGATATCTGAGGTCGGTATCTCTCGACTCCTCTTCCACTCCTGTGTGGCACCCACCAACTACCTCCCCTCCTATTCTACAGGCATCAGTCTAACCACCAGTTGGCACCTCACCTAGAGCTGGTCTCTGTATACTTGTAGCCTCATCCTACTCCTATCTATGGGCTCATTGGCGCCCTGTGCTCTCCACACTGTGAGTGCGGGACCAGGTCCTCTCAACTCGAGTCCTAATGTTATTCTCAGTACTCTATCATATGAAGGGACATCTATCCTTACTACTACCAAATGATCCTGATAATACCTTACCTCACCTAGGGCATCCTTGAATATCGCCATAGGAACTATCTGAGGAGGTGTTATGGGTCTCACCGTGACTTCTGTGTGCTCAGCCCTACTAATAGTGGCCTCTGTGCCTATACATGTACCATGTGATCCTATGCTTAATCCTGTATCAGTGCTTATATTGGTGACAATGCTGTAATCTAAGCCTATAAGGCCACAATTTGTGCCTGAGCAGTGGCCAACTGGCCCTACAACCCTGTGACCTGTGCCTGTAGGGTGGCTACCTACCCCCCATCTCTGTCTCCACCTTGTGTGGGTGCTTGCCCTTGTAAACCTATGATCTCGGCCTGAAGGGCCACCTCTTGTGCCTGTAAAATGGCCACCTCTGCTTGTGACCCCGTTAGCTATCCCTATAGACCTATAACCCGGTCATGTAATGTGGCCACATTTCCCTATAAAGTTTCCCTCTGGACTGTGAGGGTCCCCACATTTGGCTACCCTGGCCTGGGTGGTGCTTGCTCACAGCTGCGTTACTCACCACTGGTCTGTATCTATCTGTGTAACTGACATCATAAATCTACCAGTCCACTGGTGGTTCCTCCTTCCTGGTCGGAATGGTATGTCGTGGTGGAAACATACATCTCTCCACATCATCCCTCCTATACCAGTGGGAAAGGATGTGGTACATTCTACAACAGCCCAAACTACCACTCTGACCCTTTTTACAAGTATCAGACTCATGCTCTCCCGCATGATGACACCCCTCTATCCATCAAACCAGCTGCAGATCATCTAACTCTACAGCCATGTGCTTGTATGAGGGGAAGCCCACATATGGCCTCCAAATAATGCCTACTCTAGATAGGCCCTCAAATATGTGCGTGTAATAGGATCTATAACATGTGTATCCCCAACATACTCTGTATGCTCCAGCAACCGGATACCTAGCACGGCTATAACCCACTCAAAACGAGTCAATGTTAAATGCATCATGCCGGGGCATACCTACTGGCCTCACACATATAATGTGTTCATATGCCAAGAAGTGGAGAAGAAAGGTGCAACATAGGCTCAATCGCCGCAATCTCCTGTATGACCTACAACTCCCTTGTATAACTACACCAAGTATGCTAGTGCCCAAGTAAAGTGGGTCCTCTCCTCCATCAAGTAAGGGAGGACCACCATCAGGGCCCATGGGAATCTCCCACCCTCTGCATCTAGTAGTGCAAAACATGACACTAGTTTCATAATAAGAACAACTAGCCTCATCTCTTTAGGATGGGTTGCATACATCTACCTCATACCATCAGAATTGCAAGCTATGAGAACCTCAACTCTACCATCCCCTTTCCAAAAATGGTCAAGCATAAACTCTTTAGATGCCTTTCAGGAGATCAAATACACTTACATCCCCACTATCGGTAACCGCAGGATCCTGTACACATCCTCCAGGGTGACTATGATCTCACCCATCGGTAGATAGAAGGTATTGGTCGTTGAAGTCCAATAAGTCGATGAGGGTGACCATCAAACTCAGGTCCCATGGACTATATTCCTCTAATTTCTCACTCCTATCCAAGCTGACATCCATCATGTGCCTCCACTCATCCGCAGTGACACTCAATCATACTGACAGTAATAGGAGTGGTACTCGGTCTCTTATCCATAGCTTCTTTCTGCCCTATATTCAACAAAATACACAACCATTATTAAAGTTTGATTTTACCCAACATTGACCTTAACCCTCCCTTATTACTAACCCCTCCTCCGCTATCTATTTTACCCACTTTACCCATCCTTCTCCTTTATCCTTCCTAGACCTCTATCCCTTTATCTATAATCGGCATCTGTTGCCCCTCACCAAAACCAGTCCATTATAAATGGCATCGATTCCCCCATACATAACCAATGTCTATATATACAGACCGACATCATCCATACCTTGACTAGAATTGGTCAGTGTCACCACGCCCACACCCAAAAACCCCAATTTTCTTTATCTCCATTCTTTCTAATCCACCTGCCTACCCACCTACCCCTACCCACACCTAATCTAAATCCCTCTCCAACATTCTTTACCCTTCCTTGTCCCCTTCCATACCTCATTACGTCCCTTTTCCCCACAAAATTTAAATTCTCTACCCTACCCAAACCCCTTGACCAATGTTCCCTTCTACATATAACCAAAACAACAAAGGTATTTGACCTTACCTTGTCTCGACGTTGCCTCCATGGTGGCACATTTGGCCGCTGTGTTGGTGGTCCACCCAAACCTTCTCCTGCCTCCGCTATATCAAATCTCTACCTCACTCCTCTCCACCAATCACCTCACTCTACCCGATCTCATGGACCCATGTACCTGGCTCCTCTAACCAATCGGATCTCTCCACATTAGTAGGATATCGTCCCTCATCCTTTCCTCTTAAAAAATCACAACTCGTTCAGTGCTATGTACTTTTCCTGAAAGTCAAACCGTATAAGTGAATCCGTATTATATGGATTTTTTATACCCAAATCGACATGACCGACGTCGATCATTACTTAACCGGCATCGATAATTACTTGTAGTATATTTTTCCCATTTTGACCCACATTTACCCTTCCCACCCCCTTGTTGATCTTACCCATCCTTATAGCCACATGCTTAGCAGCCCACATTACCTAACCTATCCTTACTTGCGTTTAGGGACCTATTATTTTAACCATACCTCGGCCTTCCTTGTGTCGTGACCTATATGCCTGAACTCGGAACACTTTTCATGACCTTTGAACCCCTGTGCTCATTATACCTTGTGATGTTGTTCCCTGTTGTTTTTCCTAATGACCTTACTTTTCCTATTCCCATGACATTTATCTTGACCCTACATTTAGTGTACCAGAACATACCTAAATGTTCTTGCACCTAACCTACTTTGTGTTTCTACATCATATCCTATGCCTTGGATACCAGAATCACTTCAACCTTATTTGGATAAACCTATCGAACTTGGACGATGTAGAGTTTTCAAGCTCTTCAACCTGGAACCGTGTCACAGTTTATAATGTGTGCATGTGTTTAACTGTCACTACCTTTGACCCTGGCCCATTTACCTGTTTTCTTGTTTTTGACCTCTACCCTTTCCCACATTCACCCACATCTACGCTCCTTTTCACCACATCCACCTTTTATCAAACCACTCACCACTTCTGTCTTCCACCTCACCAGTTCTTGGTTTGAGGGGAATCACCTTCACCCACACATGGGGCACCCACTCCTTATTTTTGTCAGCATCTCTTACCAATACAAGCTACGTGACAAAAAGGGGAAAATGTAGACACCTAAATTTGGTCACATTCACCTTAGCCCCTTATCGGATAACCAAATTAAACATGGGCAACTAACCATGGACCCTTTCACCCAACATTAATATTAATTTAATTATTTTAATTAAATTAATCCTCATCCTCACAAATTTCATTATTTAATTGTCTTAATTGACCTAGTTCCCACCTCACCTAGACACCTCACCCAACCATCTTACCCTAGACCTATTCTTGGCATGTTCCCATAACTAACTACAACTAAGTCTTACTTGCCTTAATGAGCTAAGATTGGTTCTAACCATAAAAGCACATTCCTAAGATTTCTCTAACAACATTCCCTCTCATTAGAAGGGAAGCTTCCATTATTATGTGCGATAACAAACCAACTTGGTGCAAGAAATTAGAAAGATATGCCCATTTTAGTAAACCTAGGGATTCCCACCTTAATCGATGCCGGTTAGACCTAAACTGACGCCAGTCAAGATGGAACCATCTTCGATTACCATTTATTCACCTTAGCAACCTTTTTTGATAGGTTGGCACATTCTGGACCAAAGGAGAGATATCAGAGCTACATGCAAGTAGAACCAGCATCCTTTCACTCATCCAAACATTCACAACCAGCACCAGGAAAAATCTAGAAGCATTGCACTCATGGAAGAATTCTGAGATTCACTGCTACGGTACTAAATACCATCCTTCTGATCAACTACCATTACCATTCAGCCGTCCAGTCTGCATCACAATAATTGTATCCCTAACTAACATTGTTATTTCAGTTAGTAACTTTTGTTACTCCTGTTATTAATCTACACTTTACATGCTCATTCTTCTATCCCTTACCAAATTGTAACCCAACCATTTCCTTACCCACACCGCTAAATCACCCATCCTCGCCTGTTGTTCATCCCTGAATACACCTGAGACTTCTATAAACCTCCTTATCCACCCTACCATCTCTATCAAATCCCAGATCAAACCTTGTAATCAAATCTCTTTGAGTTTCATACACCCCGACCTTACCGATGCTGGTTACCCATAACCGTCGTCGGTTCTGTATAAACTGTCACTAGTCATTGCAGACCAATGTTGGTCTTTGTGTTTTATACCCTGCCCAAGAACAGAGCCAAACAACCTCCTACCAATTAACCTAAAAAACCCAGACTCAGACTCTGACCAGTCCCAATACCTTGACAGTCACCTCATCCTTTAGAAAAGTAAGACTTAGTTGCAGTTAGTTATGGGAACATGCCAAGAATAGGTCTAGGGTGAGATGGTTGGGTGAGGTGTCTAGGTGAGGTGGGAACTAGGTCAATTAAGATGATTAAATAATAAAATTTGTGAGGATGAGGATTAATTTAATTAAAATAATTCAATTAATATTAATGTGGGGTGAAAGGGGTCATGGTTAGGTGCCCATGTTGAAGTTGGTTATCCAATCAACGGATAAGGGGAATGTTACCAAATTGAGGTGTCTACATGTATAACAGGTGGCTCCGATTGGGGACTTTATTTGATGAAGCAAAGGAAGATAACTTAGATTTCCAAAGTATGAACCATTGGCTTATAAAGTCAAAAATAGAAAGAGACATGAATAGAAGCAAACACACCAAAACCAAAGCAAATAAAATGAAAACAAACACACCAACAAAAATTAAACACACAATGGTAAAAGTAAATTATAGTACAATACAAGAAGATCTTGCATTACTGGTGAAACAACTTGCTATATTTCCTATTGTGAGGTAGTGGGAGTTTTGTTCCATCAAGATATGAAAGATAAAATTTATTTTCTCTGCACAACTGGTGAATCTTGAAAGGGCCCCTCCACAGGCAATCAAATTTACCATGTATTCCCTTTGACTCTCTTCTTTTATCCCAAAGCAAAACTAAATCTCTAATATGAAACTCCTGATGTTTAGATTTCTTTTCAAACATCTTCTGTTGGAGTAGATATTTACCTTAGCTCATGTTCACCTAGGTAGTTTATTTACCTCATGTATTTTATCCTCACCCACTTATGTGTGTGAATATTTCTTTTTTATTATTTAGATATTAGGCAGATATTATCTATTTGTTATGACTAATTATTTCCTAAATATATGATCTTGACTAGTTCTTTCTTTGATTTATGGCTTGATCTATGATCTTGACTAGTTTTTAGATTGATCTTCCTTGCCTATATAAGCAAGGCCCATTCTCATTGTATTACATAGAGTTCCATAATAATATATGATATTGTTGCTCATTTTTTTACAAAGGTTTTTGTAAATTTATTTTTGTGAATTAATTTCATCTTATTAAGTGTGGTGTTTAATTAGTATTTTAGTTCTTTGTGGCTTGGTATGATCTGCTTATCATTCCTTTTATGGTATCAAAACTGGAGATTGTTGTTGACATCCATCTGTAAGTTTTATTTTACAAATAAGGTTTTTCGTATATTCATATATTTGGTATTTTTTTGTATTTTGTTGTTGTGTTCATTTTTATGCAAAACAGAGCCTTCCATTGGATTCGGAAGGTGGTAAAAACCCTAAGAATCGCCTGTAAACTCGACCAATTTCTGGAGGCAGTTGTTTTTTACGGTTTTTTTGTTGTTGCAGAGGAAGAAGCACGTACTGATTTGCTTTGGAATTCATGTCAGCGTGGAAGAAGACCTAGAAGAACGGTTTCTTGTTTTTTATGGGTTTTGCGAGATCCAAATTGGTTTTGTTTCTTCTGTGCTGCAACATTTTTTGTTTCCTAGAGCTGATTTTTTCGGAGGGAAATTTTTTTCCTTTTTACCCATTGAAATCCTTAGCCCCCGATTATATGGTATGGTCATATGAGGGCTAAAGCTTGTGATTCCTACAAGTAGGTACTTAACTCTAGCCCCCTTTGATTTTATTTGTGTGGTGAAGGTAAGGAGAATTTTAATTTTGTTTTAGTGGCAACTAAAATAAACAGTAGAGCATAAACTTGTAAAGCTTTTATCTGTTGATTGACAACTCGGATTTAAGTGTCGTTTTTTTACAAAAGTGCTTATTTTTTCATGCTCTATTCCATTGGAAATATTTATTTTAAGAATCCCACTATAATTATAAAGTGTCCATATTATAACACGCACTCAATTATACAGTGTTAAAATTTTGGGGGGGCTCTTGTTGCATTGCATTGGGGGTCTTGTTGCATTGCCCTGTTCTTGCATTTCTTTTGGTGATTTTTTGAGAATGGTGTCTTTATCTACCTCTACATTAAATCATGTTGATCCATTAACAACAAATGGAATTACCAATACATGGAAACCAAGAATGGTAAACCCATGAAAGATTATGGGCTTTAACTTCTTTAGAACCTAAGGAGTCTTCTAAATCCAGAGAATAATTCTAGAAATTTCAATACCTATTTTTGTGGGGTCAAATTGGTTATGAATGAACATAGGTGTTATAAGTTTGAATGCAAGCCTTATGTAGGATGCAGTCAAGAAACACAAATGTTTCTATCTGGAAAAATGTCCACTCTCCTTCTCAATCAGTATGGAAAAACACTTAATTTTGTTAGGAGATCTCAGTCACCACTTGCAGTAGAGTTGGGTTATATATTATGGTGTTTCTCATCACATGACTTCTTCCAATTGAGATCACTTCTCTGTAATCTCTCAGGTATTGAGTTCTACATCCAAAATTGAGGTTGGATATTCTTCCTTTATTTCAAGTTAACAGAACATTTGGTGACATACACCTTGATGGTGGCAGTATCCAAGATGCACTATATGTTCCTAACATCACCACAGTGTTTTTACTTAATGTATATCCAAATTTGTCGTTTTGGTTACCATTCCAAATATTTTCTTCTACCTTTTTCTCTAGCATGGATGCCTTACGAGACATACTCCAAATGTTTGACTTAGAAACATTTTGTAAAAGACTTACTAGGAAAGAATCCAAATTGTATAACCTTGAGTCCTCCACCTCCCAAAAGGCATTAGTTGCATCTAATCCAAAGGGAAAGGGAAAACCAAAAAGTAAAACCAAATCCACCCCTTCTCCATCTCAAATTTCTCCAAAACCCAAAGAAAACAAATCTAAACCCAATGAGTCTTCAAAATAAAAGAATAAGTCTAGCCTTTCATGCTCTATTTGTGGGGGTATTGGTCACAAATAACATAGGTGTTATAAGCGAATGAAATCCTTATAGGATGCAGTAAATAAACAATTTTTTTTATCTACACTCCACCTCCTTCTAATCATCATGACAAAGTAATTGATGTTTTTGGGAGATCTCAGTCACCACTTGCAGATAGTTGGGTTATAGATTATGTTGCTTCTTATCACATGAATTCTTCCAAGGAGTCTTTTGTATCTCTAGGTTTCAACTCTACTTCCAAAATTAAGGTTGGAGATTCTTCTTTTATTTTTTTTAAAGGAAAAGGTGACATACACCTTGATGGTGGCAGTATCAAAGATGCACTATATGTTCCTAGCATCACTACAAATTTGCTTTATGTATATTAAATTTGTCATTCTAGGAAAAATAATGATTTTTACACCACATGGGGCAGAAGTATGATTTTTTTTGGAGCCTCATTCACTTGTTGCTCAAGGTATTGTTGATCATGTTTCTCTACTATGTCACCTTGAGGGTTTTGATGAAACTTCATCTATAGGGATATTATTGATCTCTCATGCAGATTCAGAGAGTAAGCTTTGACATGAGAGATATGGACATCTCAATTTTATAGATATTTGAAGGAGTTGAGAACTCATGGTATGGTTAATGGTCTTCCTATATTTTCTTTTCATGAAGGAGTTTTCCATGGCTGTGCATTATGAAAACAACACCAAGATCTATTTCCTAAGAAATTTGTCCAAGAGAGTTTCTTCACCACTTGAGCTTGTGCATAGTGACTTGATGTTTTTTTCCTACTCCACTCTTTCAAAAGAGCTAAGTATGCACTTACCTTTATTGACAATTTCTCAAGGCGTACTTGGGTTTATTTTCTCAAGTAAAAAAGTGATGTTTTTTCACACTTCAGAGTCTTAAAGGCTTTGGTTGAGAAACAATATTCTAGTTGCATAAATAACCTTCACACTAATAATGGGGGGGAGTACTTCAGTAATGAATTTTTCTAAATTTTTGGCAACTCATGACATTATTCACCAATTTTCTTGTTCCTCATACTCCACAACAGAATGGCTTAGAAGAATGGAAGAATAGAACTTTGAAGGAAATTGGCTAACTGACATGATGCATTTTAGAGATTTTCCTCCTATCTGACTAGGCAAGAAGTAATTAATTGTGCTAACTAACTTTCAGAATCACACACCACACAGAGCACTTGACCATTTGACTCTAAAGGAAGCTTGGTCCAACATTAAGCCCAGATGTCTCATTTTTTCGATTATTTGGGAGCCATGTTTGGGCCTTTATGCCAAAAAAGAAAAGTAAATCCTTGGATAAGAAGAGAAAACCCTTGATCTTGGTAGGGTATTGTGAGGACATGAGAGCTTATTGAATTTTAGACCCTCGATACTCACGAGGGTCTTTTTCGAACACATGTTCAGTTTTATGAGTGCTTCACACCTCATGATTCTTCATCTTCTTCATTGCCTACTTCTTCTTATTTATCTCATCTTGATGATCCTTTCTTTGAGGAGGTTGATGAGGAGCTTATAAACGTCATTGAGGATCTTATTCCTAATGATGTTGTGATTATTCCTAAGTGGGCTTGTATCTACAGTTTCTGAGGGCAACACCTTTCATATAGGATCTTCCACCCACTTGGCATCATCATGCACATCCTATAGGTTTTGGAATTTTGTGTCGGGTAATTTCTGAGGATCCATAATCTTTTCCAAAGGCACATGGGATACCGAAATGGGATGATGTGATGGCAGCTGAGTATTCTTCTTTGATGAAGACTCATACTTGGGATTTGGTTTCTCTTCCTAAAGGAAGAAAGACGGTTTTAGGTGTAAGTGGGTATACCGAACCAAATATGCATAGCTGATAGAGTCCATTGACAAGTATAAGGCTCGTCTTGTTGCAAAGGGTTTTTCACAAGTTGAAGCTATTGATTACTCTGTGACTTTTTCACCTAGTTTCCAAGATGGATTTTATACGCCTTGTAATTTTCTATTGTTGCATCACAAGGGTGGCCCGTATACCAAATGGACGTAAAGAGTGCCTTCTTACATGGAGATTTACAAGAAGAAATATACATGGAGAAAACTTACTGGATTTCTTCAGGATTCTTCTCTTGTTTGTAGGCTCTGAAGGTCTCTCTACAGTCTCAAACAAGCCCCTCGGGCTAGGTATGAGAATATGCATTCTTTTCTTCTATCTCCCAGTTTTGTTCATTGCCACTCCAATAATAAAGTATATATATAACATGTTGGTGAGAATATTGTGATACTTGTCTTGTATGTTGATGATCTGTTACTTAATGGAAGTTCTTCATAGATTTAGACTATTCAGAGGGATATTTCTACACAGTTTGTCATGAAATATCTTGGGTTATTGCATTATTTCCTTGGTTTTCAAATTTCTCATAACATATTCAAGGATTCATTTGAGTCATAAAAAGTACACTCGTGATCTTTTTTACCGTTTTTATATGGTTGATTGTAAGCCAAGTCCATATCCATTTTCAGTCTTGGGTTACTCTTAATTCCACATGTACTACACCACTTTGTGATCCTATATTGTATAAGTAGCTGGTTGGGAGCCTCATGTACTTGACTCGTACTCGCCCTGATATTTCATTTGCAGTAGGGTTTGTATCTCAGTTTGGAAATTCTCCTTATAGTAGTCACCGGTAGGCTACTAAAAGGATTTTGTCACTATTTGCAAGGCACCTCCCACTTTCGCCTGGACTACACTAGGGGTTATACTCAGTTTGTTGGGTATACAAATTTAGATTGGGTAGGTTCTGTTGATGACAGGATGTTCCACTTGTGGCTATATTATTTTGTCTTGGTTCTTCTCCAGTTGCTTAGGCATGTGAAAAAACATAGTATGTTACTGGACTTTCATAATTAGAAGAAGAGTATAGAGGCAGACAGTTACAACGAGTCAGTAGATTCTTTGGCTTTGACAACTATTGAACAAAGTTTGGATTCCCACAAGATTCTTTGACTATACTTTGTTGTGATAACCAAAAATGTACAATTCACATTTCTCGAAACCCTTGTTGAGCACCAACGGACCAAGCATATTGAGATACACATACACTTCATTCGTCAACATATTCAAGATGAAGATATCTTTGCTTGGAGTACCATTCTGACTCACTAGAAGGTTTCAGAGCATCTTTACGAATCCTTTTGCATCACCTCACTACCTTGAGTAGCGTGGAATGCTTGCAGTTTTGGAAATTATGTTCTTGGGGGACCTGTTCAGTGACAACATCTTCCTTATTCTTCTTCTTTCTCTTTGCTTCTAGCAATATTATTTCCTTAGTTTTGGTTCGATATGTCTTCATGGATATATTGTACATGACTACCTCATTAGAACCTAGTTTTCTGGGACTCATACTGTGGGCATGCCACTTCTATTTTTGGCTCTTAACTTCACTTGAGGGGGGTGTTACAATAGGTATTTACCTTAGCTCATGTTCACCTAGGTACTTTATTTACCTTCATGTGTATTTATCCTCACCCAATTATGTGTGTGGATATTTCTTTTATCTTATTTACATATCAGGAGATATTATCTAGTTCATAGGTATAGTTCTTTCCTTGATCTATGGTATTGAATATATCCTTGATGACTAGTTCTTTCCTAAATATCCATGGACTTGAGTAATTCTTTGATGACTAGTTCTTTCCTTGATTTATGGTTTGATCTATGACCTTGACTAGTTCTTAGATTGTTATTCCTTTGCCTATATAAGCAAGGCCCATTCTCATTGTATTTTGTTGAGTTCCATAATAATATATGAAATTGTTTTTCATTTTATTTGCAAAGGTTTATGTAAAATTACTCTAGCGAATTACTTTCATCTTATTGATCATGGTGTTTGATTAGCATATGAGTTATCTATGGCTTGGTATGATCTGATTATCGTTCCTTTTAATAATCTTGACCTGTTCTTGATGTTCACATGATCTGGTCTAATAAATTAGATTTACATCCATTCAAAATTTCTAACAAAGCTTCGTTAAGTCTGTTTCTCAACTGGAATCTTGGAACAATGTCATTATAGCAATAATCATCATCTAGCCTTAAAGCTAGTAATTACATAAGTGATGAGAAGTGCAATGTTTCTACTGTCATATAATGATCATGACAACCAACAGCCACATGCTTAAATAATGCTTTTAGAAGTGATACGATTATATCAAAATGTAATCATACAATACTTTGTTTCTTGAACATCATTGCAACTAAGGGATAATATCATCGACTCATTTTACCTTCATTACCAAAAACCATAGGGGATATCCCTTCACAATCTAGAATTAGATGGTTGCCCTAACCATTTCAACTTGAAAGGTGATAGAAATAGGCATCTAGTGAGCAAAACAAATCACTGTAACCATAGGGAACAATCTCAGTGAGATAATCAGATGCTAATACTATTACATGCATTCAACTACAATGAACTTATGAGGGGTGCCCCACTATGACTATAATGGTTCTCTTTAAAAAAATCACACAACTCTAGAACTTCATAGAATAGAAAATGATGATACTAACAAATGAATACTACTTTGGCCAAAGCATTATGATACTACATTCGTTGTGGTACAATATCATCAATTTTTACAAAAATAGAACTAAGATGCAGGGTATTAATGTTCACACATGAAATATATTCCCCATTGTTGACATATGTGCTACTTATCACCTAAAAGACTCGAGGGAAGTGTTGCCTCAATTAAGAGATGACCGAATCTCTTCTTGACCCCATCTTCACACTCTAGGGTTATCACACTAAAATTAAATTTCATCTTGCACAAGAGAGTGATGCCAATGCAAGTACACATGTCTACATGTAAGATCTAAGTGAGCTTGGAGATGGATTACAATAAATTATTTATTGCCATGTCAAGTTATGAAATAGCTGTTTAAATTAAACATACATGATTGCATTAATTATCCAAGAAATCCATAATAACATTTCCATCAATCAACATAAGTCATATATCCAATATAGTGTATGAGTCTTTAAGCTAAACTCAACCCGACAGTTTACTTTTCCTTCAAGACAAACTCAGACCTATGCATGACATTAGTCCATATGTTACACAAGAACAATGTAAATTCAATAAGAAAGGTTTTATCCATTTTAAGGAGGTTATAATCACAAATATAAACATGGGTAAGTTCAAATTGTGTAATAGTCCCTCATCATATCTAGATCTGATTTTTCAGGACTGTTCTCAGCTTTTAATGTTTGACAACTAATTCTGTTGCAATGTAGTAAATCTGTAGGCTTGATTTTAACATTCATATACTTGAACCTTGGAACATCCAATATTTCCACATAAGAGAACACCAATCTCTTGTTTAGTAAGGATGTAAGATACCATTGTGTTACAAAACAAGGTTCTTCCATATGTATGAGTTATATTCAGAGACATATTACCTGAAATGTTTGACCTCAACTAATATTATTACATATACATGAATTAAAATATAGATGACAGTTTATCACCTTTTGTTTTATTTTATTTAGGAATACTCATTACAAGTAACTTGGTAGATTATCATACATTCCTTCATACATTATTTATAATCGGAGAATAATGAACCTCATTGTGTGAACAGAGTTCATAACTCCTACTTTAGAAGGTAAACCACTTATATGCAAAATCATGGACATAGGTGTATAGCAGGCATCGACCTAGAACTTCCTAATGATTTCAGCAATAGGATAGTAATCCATGCAATACTCCATTAGAAGTAGGGACTTATGATTTTATTTAAGTGATAACAATGTTTTATGTCTTATCAGTGAAGCATTCATGGAGCATAGATCATCTTAATAAATTAACCTTCCCAATGAAAGACTATGTATTCTGATTTTAATATCGTCAATCATCTTGAGAAGGAAGTTCTCATCCACTCTCACCTTTCACCCAATTAAAGCTGAGCACTCACCGAGGCAAGTGCGGTATAATTAGTTTCTCATTATTCAATGATAATCCTTAACTAAGTAAGGAAAACATCATGCTTTCATAATAATTGTGTCAGAGACATTCTAGTGAATAGAAATTTTGACATACAAGAACCATAGGGCTCAGAATGACCTCTAGATCCTTGCAGTCCCTTTATAATGCAAAAAGTACTTAACAAAATTGTATAACATGTAGTATGATACGTTCAAGGGACATACAAGCTATTTTAACTAGTTTGTAGGAACTAGGTTCCATGTAGAACTCATAAGACATAAATTTTTAAACTTTTTAATTGCTATCCAATAAACTAGTCGATTCTCCCTTACAGGAATGTAACTGAGTTTCACTTCCAACTGGAACCATTGGTCAATAGGGGAACACACAAGCAGACTCACATTCATGCATTTCTCATGGACTTCATGTAACTAAAATACTTATTCATTAGAATTTATAAACCTTGTTTAAAGGAAAATAGCATCCTCTTTCATACATTAAACCATCAAGTTGGGTACAGAATCCTCGCAACATTTTTGCAGAGCTCCATAACAACTCTCAATGTATATCCTTCTGTATTTGCAAGTGCTTGTATTTATAGATTACTTGGACTATACAACTCGTACTCCAGTTTGCACAGATCTCTTTTCTTTAGTAACAAAACATATGTTCCTTTGTGCCAAGCATGCTAAACAAAGACCTGAGCATTTCCACTTTATCCCATGATGTTCTGTAGTAGTAGATGATATTCGCAGACAAGGCTCAACTTCATCATGCCAACCTGTCGCCAGGATCAAGACATCTTATCCAAATGCAACCAGGAAATAATAATCACGTGTAATGCTTCGGACGTCCTGAAGATTGACTAAGTACCAGACTCATAGTTCTATCTTCAACACGATGCACGCCACTAACTTCCTCAGAGAGGCACATTCATAGATATGCGTGCTTTTTCCTTGTGCTCCATAAACATAACTGGGACCTTGTGCATCTACGCACCTTCATACTTAGTCAATAATCTAGGGGTCCAACAAGGAATGTATGCCTATTTTTCTTGAATGAAAGGTGAGACTTTGTATTGCCATAACCAATTCGGGATCAATTTTATTTCCTTCCACATGTTGCAAGTGGATGTCTAAGGCAAAACTACAACTTCCAACAATGTATAAAAAACCAAAACATAGGCTTAACCAGGATTCCTTGAAGATCCCATGTTACTCTCTCTCTCTCAGCTAGATAGGATTGTGTATTAAACTCCAAGTGATTACAGTGGTCATGCCTAAATTTTTTGCACATATCCGTAAGGTCGTTTAGGAATGATTAATATGATCTGTATCCCAATAAAGAAAGTTAATGCACATAGTTCATCATAGCCCTTTGAAAAGTGGGTGATGACAGCAGCATCATCCCAAATGGCAACCTTTAAGTCAAGTGACTAACAAGTTCCCCATAGGAGTAGATTACATGATGTAAAATATCAGCTAATGATCTTCCTTAACCACCTCAAATAGGGTATATCTTGAGAATCCATCTAACATAGATAGCATATCACAAAATATGACTATTAAGTAGTACTTGATCCAATTAAAGTAGTAGATGGAGGTAGAGGTGGAGGCTTTTAATGTTAAGCTTGCACCTCGAGATTTCCAAAATCCACCTAGATGTGGATCTCTCAATATCTCCTTACGCACAAGGACCTAGTCATTTTTTTCTTCTTTTTATCATCTTTATGAATGGGGAAAATAATCATTACATCCAGCAAAAGGAAGGGAATATCAACTATAAGAGGAATCCCCCATAGATTTATTAGCATTGCCATGTCACCATTTCTATGCTAGTAGTGGTCCAGAATTTCATTCCCGCTAGACGTTCACTCCCCTACACATATTTGGGCCAACAAGTGTTAGGAATCCTTCATTGGACCTTTATCCCACTGAGGTGGGGGTGGTCAAGAGCTGTAAAGGACTAAGGCATTTACACATGTCAGTGAGAGTAGTACTTAGGGTCAATATTCACGATCTGTGGTCCCTAAGGGGAGCTTATATTAAGATGTGCACAATTTAGGAGATGAATTTCCTAACTAAGAACACAAGGAACATTTGCCTGAATGGTCAAGTGAGTTGTCTGCATTGAATAGCTCCACCTCTAGTGATAGGACTCCTTTGGGAATAGTCTAGACCTTAATTCTGAAGAAGCTCACCACTAATCTCTTAATGAGAATTAGACAACCTAAATAAAAATAGATAAGCTTATTCTGAACCACTTGAATTTGATCTCGCTAAAATTGTAAAATTTCTCTAAAAAATCCAAGACTTATTGATGGCCATTGAAGAATTTCCAATGTGAAGAATTATTCGGGACATTTGGTAGATAAACTATCTCAATAGTATACTTATTTTCTTTGAACTCGGGATGGGGAAGAAGTAGTGAAGTAGATACTACAAGGGAATTCATCTTGTCATTATGATCTCTTGGCACTGCCTTAATAAAAAAGGCATCAAAATATTAAATACAATCCCAAACCATGTTCCTGTAATGTTTCAAATGATCATTATTTAATTGATAAACATTCCTGACTTGATTGACAAATAGTTTTACGTCCCCTTGTACTTTCAATTTTTTTATCCCTTTCTCCTTTGCCATTGCTAATCCCAATAACAATGCTTCATATTCGGCAGTATATTAATGTTATCAAACTAAAATTTAAATGAAAAAGGAAAAATTTCAAACTTTGGAGAAACAAGTACTACTCATGCTCCATATCTAGAAGTAAAATAACTACCATCGAACTCTAGAGTCCAAATAGAGTTGGAATCCTCTTCATGACTGTAACATAAGGCAAGTCCTGATCTGAGGTCATGAAATAGCTTCCCAAACCAAAATCTTCAAAAATAATCAGAGACTTGGGATCCTCGTGTTAGGAATATTAATATTTACATGGTTGTGGGCAATTTACCGTTTGATAAATTAGTACTTACTAGTTTTTTAGTAAATTATTTGTTAGTAGAATATATTTTTATAATAACAATATATTATGTGGTTAGTTAGTTTTAACCGTATCACTATTAACGGTTCATTTTTTTGTACTTCCTATTTATTAGGAAGATGGTTTGTTAATATTATGGCTATATAATAGCCTTTGTGTTTGGTATGAATCAATATACAAGGGAAATATATTATCAGTAGTGTATGTGTTGAGTAGATTTGTATTGCGTAGATTTTGGTTTTCATAATAAAACTTTGACCAAATTTATCATTTGGTATCAAAGAAAATTCGGTCAAGCATGTGGAAGCCGTGAAGATTTGAGAGTGGATGTGAGGTGGTTTCCAAATGAGATTCTACGAAATAA
This sequence comes from Taxus chinensis, assembly GCA_019776745.2. Lineage (NCBI taxonomy): Eukaryota > Viridiplantae > Streptophyta > Pinopsida > Cupressales > Taxaceae > Taxus > Taxus chinensis. Next base: position 239,091,260 of record CM034146.1, read on the forward strand.
TTTCAATCCTGGCATGGAATTTATTTCCAATTGAGAGACACAATCCACCTTTGGTGGATCTGTGTAAATTTCATCAATAGATCAAGGCTTTTATCCATGAGAAGGTGGAATTTATGTGATGGAAATTTTTTTCTTAATGATCTAAGGGGAACTTCACTCAGTTATTACCCCACATAATGAAACTATTCTTTTGAAAAATCTAGTGTGATAGTGCCTTTGATTTCAGTTGCATCTGGTGATTTTTTGTTAGAATTTGTTTGAGGTTATGAGTTGTCATTTCTGAGGTGATTTTTTGTTAAAATTGTTGACATTTCTGATCTGAATATTGAAAATTTTCATGCATTGGTCACTTTGATCTTGCAACCAATTACGACATCTAGTTTGAAGCTGGAACAGGGTGTTTTAAAGAGCATCAATGTGTCTAATTGTGGAAAGGGATTTTTTTAGCTAATATTATTGGTTGTTCCTCCCCTCGAGATATCGACCTCAACGACTCGGCTCTATTTCGAGCACACTCAAAACTCAGGTGACCATTTACAAGAAGCATTTACTTGCGTTATTCTATTTTGTTAATCTTGATGGCACATGTATGCCTGAGATGGTGTAAAGGATTGGGATGTCAAAAACCTTGTGTGTAGCTTCTGATAACTTGCGTAGGGATTTCTTTGTGGTTGTTTGTTATACTACCGTGCATATGTGTTCTGCAGCAAAGCATCGACTATTACAACAGGAGACGAAGAATATTTTTCCCATTTACTTCCAAATGTGCAAATAGAGATACTTCATTGTTCTCTTATGCGGGAGTCTTTTCTTCACATTACTATTTTATTTCCATTCAAGCCAACAAGTGGAATATTTCATATAGTCATTAAATTCGAGTATTTTTGGGTCTATAGGTTAATGGGTCATAAAAACAATTATGCATAGTGATGTTTATTTGGTTTGTTTAGTCCTTTGATAAAGTCCCATTTAAAATCATAGTCAAAAAGTATATCTATAAGAATTGTATGTTGGTGTTATTGTCATCACTAGTGTGCTTTTTATTAGTCTTGATATTTCTCAAAGTCATTTATGTTATTCAACCCATGATATATCAAATTTATGAGTAAGTTGTTGTTCTTGTTGAGTCATAGTCAATCAATAAAAGAAAATCATTATATTATTTTGGTGTCAATGTTTTAAATAGTTCTTTGTCTTTGTAAATGTCGTTATTGTCAAAGTTAAGAGTCTTAAAAGTCAAATAGGTGATTTTAGGTTTTTTATTGTCTTGTTATGGTTGTATAGTGGTATCTAGAGTCTCAAAAGTGTCAAAAAATTGTGGAAAAAAATCCTCATGGATGCATTTTCGGTGTTACCTGATGTCTTGAAAATAAAGTGTTTCACATTGCGGGAGGGAAGAAAAGAATAAGGTCAATGTGGAAACAAATGTGCTTCATGTTTGCATTCCGTTGAGTTAGAAACACATACAATAGAGGACGGAGGCATCAGAGGCTGGAGGACAACCAACAACCTCTTGTTAGTCACTAACGATGGGGTCACTTCATTGATTTGGTGGTACGTGTGTGTAATGTGTTTGTTTTTAGTTTTTAGTTTTCAGTCGAGTGGTGTGAAAAATAAGAACATATGTGGTATGTTCCTATTCACTTGTATATGTGAGTATTCCTACATAATTCCCCAATTTAATAACATAGTGAAGAACATATAGAAAAATGAAATGCAACATCATGAGTCTTGAAGAGGTTAAACAGTCAGATGTGTTCCTGTTCATACCTAGGTTTATCGTTAGCCTCTAGAAAACCATTGAAGGATGCTCATATGTGTTCCTACTTGAGTTCCCACACTACTAGGTCAGATGTCTTCCCTAGAGTGACTGGTTTATAAGCAGATGATTCCTGAGCGTGTCCTCATCCTCATCGGTCATATGTATTTTTGATAGTGCATGGTTGATAAGAAGTTGACGTGTTCCTTTTTCTACCTTTAGTTCGAGTGTTGTACCAAGATCATGAGCAAGCACGGGTGGTAGGCTACAAAGGAAGTGTGAAAGTTCTTTTGCTACCATGTAAACATTAAGGGGGGGAGGAATGTTAGGAATATTAATATTTACATGGTTGTGGGTAATTTACTGTTTGATAAATTAGTACTTACTAGTTTGTTAGTAAGTTATTTGTTAGTAGAATATATTGTTATGATAAAAATATATTCTATGGTTAGTTAGTTTTACCCCTATCACTATTAACGGGTCATTTGATAGTACTTCCTATTTATTAGGAAGTTGGTTTGTTATTTGTATGGCTATATAATATCCTTTGTGTTTGGTATGAATCAATATACAGGGGAAATATATTATCAGTAGTTTATGTGTTGAGTAGATTTGTATTGCGTAGATTCTAGTTTTCATAAGAAAACTATGGCCAAATTTATCACATCGGACTTAGTTACAAGATATTTCTCTTGAGCTTCAGGTTCAAGAATCTGCATGGTTCTTGTTGATGCATAATCACAACACCCTTGATTGTTTGTAACTCGATAGATTGAAACTGCCAGTGTGATTGCATAACATGGAGCTTTTCCCAAAGTGTAGGAATTTGCAATCGAGAAATATCTCTAGATGAACGTCGGATCCTATTGCTCTATTCTAATACACACACTCAAATTGTAGAGGATATATCCTAAAATCTACTCTAACTTGCCAAGAAGACATGATTGAAAAGATTGCAAGAAATTAAACCTAATCTACAGGAGGGGATGTGCCAAAAGGAATGCCGAATTTTCCTTGCATGGAGATGAAAGCGAAGTGAGATTGAAGAGGATAAACATCAACACATATTATTTTCTTATCACAAATTCATTCATTGTGAAACACAAACTATCAAAACATGTAACATAACCTAACATGCACAGTTAACCAAATTTGTAATGAGATATCATAAATATGCAATGAACACAAGAGAGGGTTGAATTCATCCATAGACTTATATTATTACTCCACATATTTGATACAGTGCATTACAATGGCCAAAAGGAAAAAATTGCATTTATAGTTTGAATGGGAGGTTTAAACTCCACAAGATCACTTACAGACAATAGAAGAAGGGAGGGTGCAAAGCAAGATTATCCAGCCTTTTGAAATGAGCCCCTCCTTACAATATATAGGAAGAATGAGAGAAGGGGGAGAGAGGATTTTCAAAATCTTGCTTCAACCATCCAAATATGCATTAAAATCACCTACAACAATGATGGGTGCCACTGCAAAACTCATGCCTCCATGTAGTTTTCCTTGTTGGAGTAGAAAGGAAGCCCAAACCTTCATCATTTGGGTAGGTGAGAAATTTGGAAACATCCCTTTAAGATGGAGGACCGTGTTTTCTCATTTTGAAATAATTAACCTTACTAAAATTAATAAGACCAGTTTTTGTTGTGTAGAGCACACTGAGAGATTTCCAAAAAGTCATATTTTGTGGAAATCCAAGCTCCTAGTCAAAATTTATGGTCATCTGAAGATGAGGGTGCCATTCTGCAATAAATGCAAGAGGTTGGATTTGTCTTTTCGGACTCCGAAAATGCATCGTACACTCCAAAATCTGAAATTTTGGACTTTCAAGATTCATAACTTTGGGATTTTCCACTTCGGAGATCATTGCACTGTTCATCGCTCAAGTTGGCTCGAGAGTTTCAAAATGCCGAACCTCCGAAGTCCGAAATTCAAACTTTGGAGTTCAGAGTTTGAAATCATGTCACGTGACATTGTTCATCATTTGAGGGAAAAGTTTTGAAATTCCGAACCCCAAAGTCTGAAATTCAGATTTTGGGTTTAAGACCTTTACGTTTTTGAGTGTTCGGGTTTTGGGATTTTAGGATTTCGGGTTGTCAGGGTTTCAGGATTTTGGGGGTTCAGGTTTTGGGGATTTGGGACTTCTTATTCATCTAGGTGGTGCATATTTCCAAAATTCTAAAACCTTGAAGTCTGAAATTTGGACTTCAGATTTTGGACCTTTTCCACTCCTCCGTGTGACATTGTTCACCGCTCTGAGCTCGTGAAACCTCCAGAAATTTGAAATCCTGAAGTCTGAATTTGGGACTTTGGGTTTCAGATTTCCCGCTCCTTTTTCACAGTTCTTTCCTTTGAGTCACTAAATTTCACTTCGGCCTACCTCTAAACTCCCTCACCTCTGAAGTCTAAATTTTAGACTTTGGAGCTTCTTCATTTCTTGAACTCCTATGTAATGTGCTCAGCTTGCCTAACATGTTTGGCCAATACTAAAGTGTGATTTCCCCTAGATGAATCGATCCCTCATTTTTTCTCTGTGGGGTCATGTTTGTCTAATTTCTCTTGATGGGGAAAATTGGATAACAGTTCCATTGACTGAGATATTATCTTTTTTCCAATCCATGTAAATATTTCCACTACATCCCTACAAAAACCTCTCCCAAGAAAAATACCATAAGTTGCTGGGATATCTGCTTCTAAAATAGTTATCTTGACTCTCTTTTTGGGGAACACAAGAAAAGTGAACTATGTGTCCTTGATTTGACCGATTAGAGGAACTTTCTTGGTTTCCATGGAGTAACATCATCCAAATGGATTCATAAGAGTGAGTCCCAAAGCATGGGTTTCCTTTGCGAGCATAACATTATCCGAGGCCCCAAAATCAATTATGTAATTACTGAGTTTAAAACCATTTATGAGCAAGGATAAATAAATTGGCTCGATTTTCCCTTCAGGAGAATTCTTCATCATTTTATTTTGGGATAGAGGGCGAGAAGGATTGAGTAGGAGTCCTTTCGAGTCTACAACATTAGGTGGAATGATAATCATGCTTCTAATAAATTTGGCAAGCTTTTCAAACTCTTCTAGGTTAGAATACAAATAATCTTCTCCAAACATTTGAATCTTAGTTATCTTAGCATGATCAATAATATCAAAATCAGTATAGTAAGGAATAATTATAGGCCTCGATCCTTCAACATTTACTTATGGGATTAGGGAATTAGTCTTGGGAACAACAAAAGGAGAAGGATTATATGAAGTAGTAGTTTTTTTGGTAGCTGATTTCTCCTTTGGTTGCACAAGGAGAGGAATCCCTCTTTTTGTAAAAACTATTGGACTCTCTTTATCTTTAGGTTTCTCAATTTCTTTCCTTGGATTCTGGGACCGAGTAAAAATAATGAAATATTGGCCACTAGCTTCATAATAATATTCTCAATTTTGATCATAATAAAGGTAGGGGAAAGGCAACGCTCTCCACCCAACCAAGACATCCAATTAAGGGAGAATCCATCCTTCTTCATTGGCCCTTGAGCCCTAACCACATTGCAATAAGAAATGCGAATCAACTCATGGCAACAACATGCTTCCACATCACAAAGGAAATCTTTCAACATGTACATTTCATATTAAAATACAGCCCAAAAAAAAACAACAGTTTTACAACCACTTGAAAGAAAACAAACAAAACTCAGGCTTCTTCATGCAAGCCAAAGGAGTAAGAAACTATGGGGGATGCTACTTATGCCTCCCAAAGGGGAAATAGGTATCACAACTTGAGAACAAACTGCCAAAATACATATCATTTCAAATCCCTGACATACCCTTATGCCTCCCCCAACCTCTTATGGCAACCCATAACGAGTAAAGAAATGCAAGCTATTTCTTTTTACAAGGTGGAACCCAAATCCCAACTCCCTCCACACTTATACCTCCCGAAAAAACTCATGCCTCCCTCAAGAGTACTCCATAGTCTTCTCCTACAACATCCCTAAGCCATCTACCCAACCAGCCAAACAACAATAAGAAACATACAAACATTTACATATTCATAAAAGAAAGAAAGAAGAGCATTTCAAGAGCCAAGCTCCTACCTCTCCATGATGGAGTTTGTTCCAAGTTCAAAACAACAAGCTCTTCCAATGTAAAAATAGTCCAAGATCAACAATCCACAAGTATGCAACAATCTCCAATCTTCTCCAAAATCAATATCTCTCCAAAACCCAAAAGAAGCCTCCCAAAAATGAAGTGTTAAAAGTGAAGCAACCCAAAAACGAGCTAAGGAATTTTAATAAATAGAAGAGGAAAGATAAAAGGATGAGGTGGATCCATGTAGGATGTCACTTCACACATCCTCAACCCCAACACTAAAGTCAACTTCATTCTCCAATGCATAATCAATAGGCGGGTGAAAAATAAGACAATTTTACTTACACACTCAAACAAGCCCACACCCCATAAGGACTTAAATTAAAACATGTAAGAAAGTGCAATAAAAAAATTCAACATGACTTACAAAAATTCATAAAGAAAGTCTAAATTTAACTCTCCAACCATAGGTAAGGTTGGTATACAATTTTAAGAGGTATGGGACAAGTTTAACTTTTCCCACAAGCCTCCAAAATCACCTTACATATCTCTTACACATTTCTTACAACATTTTAATTCAAGGCCAACAACTCTATTAATTAATTTCTTATGACATATTTTAATTAGTTAACTTACCAACATGATTACTCATAATATTAACACACCATTTAATAAATAATGAAAGGGTCAATGCACCAAAAAATACACATGCAAACATTAACAAAGGGACCAAATAAAAGGAAAACATAAAACCCCTTGGTCACATTTAAAGGTGATCCCCCCCATGGGAATCCCTAACATAGACAAAGATGCACAAGCAAATACAGTTGCCATGGTGACCTTGTTGAATTCATCTAGAATTCCAAAGTGGTTGGTCTCCAATCCCTCGATGTTTGTTGTGATATTTTAAACTTGCAAAATAAAAATACATCCTTCGGCCTCGTGGCCATATCAGAACATTCAAATGAATATAAATATAATTTTGAGATCATCAATATATATGTGAATCACAACAATCATCAAGACAATCAACAATATCACTAACAACTATATCATCATCAATTTTAATCCAATTTTCATTTTCTATGTCTAATCAAAATATTCAATTATCACAAGTTCAAACAACATCTATAATGTAACCATGTCAAATAGTATATCGACATCAATATATAAAAATGTCTCTAATAATCATCATGCATCATATAAGAATCAAAGTCAACAATAATCCATGATTGAACATCTAACATCATACTAAATCAAAACTATAATAATGTCCATGATATAGTCAACAATGTCGTGATCAGTGTCAAAGGGAAGTGGGCACTACATAGTTCATCTTACATCTAGAATTAGATGGCCAAACAAAAATTATGAATAAATGAATGGAAGGATATTTGTTTTGTTTTACATTGGACATACAAGGACAATGGCCCAAATGGATTTCACAGGAAGAGTGGTGGTATAACACGTCATTTCACACATCAACAAATATGACACCATTTGAGGTTCTTTATGGTTACCTCCACATTCTATAATGTCTTATTTATATTGTTCACCTAAAACCTATGTAGTTGAGGAGCATTTTAAACACCGGTATGAAATACTTCAAGTCCTTAAGGAGAAATACTTCAATTCTGATCAGCACCGAAGTGAGATGAATTTTGAGGAAGGATATTGGGTATTCCTTCAATTATAACCTTACAAAAAAAATCTCACTTCAACAAAATAAGAACATCAAGCTAGCACCAAAATTTTATGGACCATATAAGGTTCTCAATTTGATAGTAAGTGTAGCTTATAAGTTATAGCTTCCACCCTCTTCCAAATTTCATTCCATATTTCATGTCTCATGCTTGAAGAAAGTAATTAGTACCAAGCTTCCAATCCATTCTGAATTACCAGAGTTAGATGAAGAAGGTAAGTTCATTGTGGAAATTTAGGGAGTCATCGAGAAAAGAGTGAAGCAACTAAGAAATCAAGAAATTAAAATTTTTCTCATCAAATGGAATAATCTACCATTTGAAGATGCAATATAGGAAGACGAAAAATTCATGCTACAACATTTTGAGTTGCCAAACATCGAAGGAAACACTTCTCTCAAGGAGAAGGGCATGTTATGTCCTTAACATTACATATTCATATGATTTCTAAGGTTATATAGTGGATTTCATAACCTTAATCTATCATTTATTAGTTTATAAAAATAAAAATCAAGTCCTTGTCCACACAACCATGTTAGCTTTCATTATCATTCAAGAACACTAAAAACAATGCAATGTGTACACTACTCAAGAAGCCCAAGTTGTTATCAAACCCCAAAATACCTTAAACAACTGATACAAGGGATAAGGATAATTCCACATGCTCAAATGCATCTAATAAAAATGATTATTCACCTCAAAAAGCTTCAAACCACAATTTTTTCCCATTCACAATTTAGACCTTCATACAAGATTTTAGCCCTTCCAAATGAAATTGTTGATGACTAGAACTCTTTACTAGGATTTATCTATCATTGTCAACTTTTTCAGACACCCTTTATGATACTTAAGCTTATTCCAAAGTTTTAGCTCCTATCTCCAAGTCCATCCATTTTTATTCTCCTTCTACCGTTCACAATTAAGCCTAATTTAGTATCCTTCGCAACACACAAAGATTGTAGTCTGGAACAAACCATCAGCTTTCAGGAAGAATTAATTAGTTTTTCCTAATACTCATTATGGATTTCTTTCTTCATGGTGAATTTCATCTTTAAAATCTCAACACAACTCTTCCAACATCAATTTATCCTTTTTGGGTAGATCTAATTAGGTCTTCACTAGGGTTCTAATTGAGTTCTTAGAGTTTTACTATTTTCTAACTGGTTTACATCTTGGATTCAATTTATATCACTCATATTCCCCTTGTTCAATCTATTTTCAATGGTCATTCACCCTATTGTCATTAATAATGCTATAATCACAAATCTGGCCACTTAGGTTCTTCTTTCTTCCTAACACCTTGTTACCATGTTCTCTTCATTCTTTAGGTTTCATACCCTGAACCACTCTCCTAATATTTTATTTTATCTTCCCTCACTTACCTCCTGCAAGTGTTCACCACCAGTTTCTTCACTTCACCTTTAGTGAAATGGATTATAAGACATTAAAAATATTTACTTGGACTAAATCAAGATGGTCCTTCTTTGGTTTTCTCTTTAACTCAATGGATTTTTGTTGTTTACCAACTCCTCAAGGTTACTTACACTTCCTTTTGACATATATAAACTTTCTCCAACCAATTTCATTACTTAATATGGACATCTTAGACTCCTTTCAAGTCTTTTATTGCTCAATTTGGAATACATTTTGCACAAGACAAGGTTTGAATTGAATTTTGGGACCTTTCCATCCCCTGAGCATTTGAAATTCCTTCTAGACCACTTCCATACCTTCAATAAACTGCCATATACCTACAGTGGAAGATTAGACTCTTTAACATAATGAATTGATGACCTATTGAATCAACTTCTTCAAGGCCAAACCCTCAAATAGGGTATAGACATTCTAGACTGTATTTTGCACATTTAATGCCCTAGGACTCATTCCATAGACTTAAATTAATCAAATGTTTCCCTTCCAGAAGGCCTTCAAACATTTATCACACAAGTTTAACAAAATATACAAAAATAAGTCTTGTAAATTCACCAAACTTCCACTTAAGACCCTCAAACTGATTTCAATACTTAGTTAGGACTGTGTTTTTGCTTTTTAACTTACCAAATCCTTTGTAAACACCCTAAAACTTCTCATGCACTTCAAAAACCCCTATCGGTCCCTTGATCTCCAAGTTTCATAACATTTTGTTAGATACATTTTAAGATATACATTTTCTTCTTGATACAAACCCTAGGTCTGTGCCTACAATCCAAGAGAGGTAAAATATAGGTTTATTTTGTTATGCAATAAATGTCAAAATTTCTATGGTGGTCTTTATACCTCTGCAAAACATGGTGCAACTCTGAAAAATATTCTTTTAACATGGGGAATACATTGTGAGACATTCAATGCATCCAACCTCGAGTTTTCTCAGTTTTGTAAAGACTGTATAAGATAGTTTTGACTATCTTAGACTTTTGTAACTATCCCATGTACCTAGTCTCTATTTTGACATCATAAAAATTTATATATCTCTTAAATCCCTTGTTAACTCTATATTCATTCATGTAAGGGTTCTTAGATACACCAACGGTTTCTTACCTCAAATTCTTCACTATCATTGTTTTCTCCATGTTGATGGACTCTTGAAGCTTAATTTATTTATTCTCACTCCATATCCTCCATAATCTTGCAAAAACCTCAATCACATGTAATAACACTCATCAAATCATAAACAAAATATATTCATTCATAAAATCACATGCATTCATTCAGACATGAAGTGATGCTCAAGAAATTCTTTTGATTCATCAATTTCATGAATAATACAAGGCTTCTTGAGCCATTTGGCTCTGCTACATAATTCCAATATCCTCTCCAAAACCTTCTTACAACTCACTGTTCCATCTCTTATTCGAATACTTCTTATGCTAATGAGGTGAAGAGAGGTAGTTAGGGTCTTAACCAACTAATTTACCATGGTAAGGATAACCATGGTAAGATAAGATAATGCGAGGTTTATGAGGACCTTGTATAAAATTTACAATTGTTTTATGACCCCACTTACATTACCTATTCAACCTATGCTAACTCCTAACCCTCTAACACACTAGACAATTCAAATATTTGAAATGTGGTTTTGGAGGGAAACTTCCAAATACCAATTATTACATGCTACAAGACTCCAAATGGACTTGACACATGTCATGACCACCCAAATGGACCTTCACAACCAAAGACAACTAGAAAATCCAAAATTTGATTATTTACATGAAGTGATGCTCCTGCATCATAATCCTCAAGTGGGGAGAATTTGAGCTCCTTTTTGTTTTCTTTATTTTTTTTCCAAATTCTTTTCTTTCTTGACTTTATTTTCCTCTTCTTATGCTGACTCCATCCATCTTAATTCTTTCATTATTTTTTTTTATCTTCTTTGCTTCTTGTTTTCTTACTTTTCTTTCTTCTTCTTTGACTTTGTATTCATTATTTGTTCTCTTTTCCTCTTCAACTCTTAGCTCGTCCATATAATCAAGTTCAAATATATCTTCATCTTCCCATGGTCTCTTCCAATTTGATTTCATTTGGTCTTCATGTTCATTGACTTCTTCTTCATCATTTAGGATCTTCATAAGTTCTCTTTCTGGTCTCCTATAGTCTTCTTCATCTTCAAATAGGTCTAAGTTTTCTGATTACTTCATGATCTCCTGCCAAATCAACTCTTCTTCTTCTGTAAATTCACCTTCTTCTTCATTGGTTCTTTCATATTTAGTTTCTTTGTTTTGTATGTCTTCATTCATGCCAATTTTCTTTGTTTCCATGATTTCATTTTGATCACCTACATTCAGACATACAAAGGAAATATTAGAATAAAAATATGGAGGCCATATATCCTCATGAGAAGCTCCTTTCAAGAGCTCTTCTTCATATTCTCTACGATGTCCTTCTTCTTCACTATTTTACTCTTCTTCTTCATCTAACATCACACTAACTTCTAAATAGCAATAATTGATCTCCATACACCTTTGTTTCCTTTTATATTCTCTTTTACAAGCAATTAATTACTTCTTTATTCTCTCTACAAGCCACTCAATGGGCCATTGCACTCTTTTCTTCATACTCCATCAAAGAACTTGATTTTCCCTCTTCTTTTTTCTATCATCAACTTCAAATCCACTTCTATCTCACTAAACTCTACTAACATCTCTTCATTATTCGTCCTCTTCTTTCTTTCACTCTCCCTCAACTTACTGTAGCATCCTTCTGAAAAGAAACCCTTCATCTTACTCACTTTTCTTCTTAACTCTCTTTCTCTCTTTTCTTCTTAACTCTCTTTCTCTCTTTTCTTCTTCACAAGAAAGTCTTTTTCACCTTGTTATTTTTAGTACCTCACCCTAGGACTTCACCTAGTATTTTGGCACAAATTTTCTTCTCTTTCAAATTCCAAGTCTGTTGCACCTTGGATCTATTATTCACTTCTTTCTATCTTCTTCTTTTAAGCCTTCAAAGCCTAAGGTTTCTTATCACAATTCTTCACTGTCTTCTTCACTTACAAACTTAAATATTATTATTTTTCCAAGAGAAACCATCACCCTGATACCACCTAATAGCAATAAAAATCAAGTTTTTTTCCACACAACCAAGTTAGCTTTCATTATCAGTCAGGAACACCAAACACTATGCAATGTGTACACTACTCAAGAAGCCCAATTTTATTTCATACACATCAATGCCTTAGATAACTGATACAAGGGATAATGATACTTTACACCTGCTCAAATGCATTAAATAAACATCATTGATGATTAATAAACTAAATAAGTTTCAAAACATCATTTTTGCTCATTCACCATTTAGACCTTACACTAGCTTGTAGCCCTTCCTGAAGACTATTTTTGATGACTAGAACACTCTACTAGGAATTATCTCTCACTGTCAACTTTTTCAAACACTCGTTTGGACATTAAAACTTACCCCACATGTTTAGCACATATCTCCAAGCCAATAAGAAGTTATTCTCTCTCAAGCGTTTTTAATTAGACATATTTAGTAGCCCTCCAAATACACAAAGCTCATAACTTATAAAAAACTGTCATATTTCATGCATAAGTATTTATGTTTACTAATACCCATTATGAAGTTCCCGCTTCATGGTTAATTTTACCCTCAAAATATCAACACAATTCTTCCAACACCAATTTCTCCTTTCTAGTTAGGTCTATTAGGTCTTCTTAAGGGTTTCAACTGAGTTATTAGGGTTTTATCATCTACCAATTGGTTTCAACATTTGATTCACCTTACACCACATCTATTCACCTTGTTCAAGTACTTTTCAATGTTCATTCACTCTACTATCATCAATAATTCCATGTTCTCACAAATTTGGACTCTAGGTCTTAACACCATATTATATTTTATACCCTGTTATTATTATTTTTTAGGATTTCTTCAATTTCCTTATAACCTTATCATTTTCCCTTACACTTCTTAGCAACCATGTCAATTCACTCAACTATTATCATTTAAGACACTTTCTACCATATGTCTAACTTGCTCCTTTAATGCTTCTCAAGAAGATTATAACAAGACAATCAAGAAATCTTCTTGTTTGATGGCTCTGCAGAGACTTTCCTCACTCTTCAAGGTTTAAAACATACTAACAAACATTCCCAAACATGATTGACTACAAATTCCTTATTGAATTGTTTCTTAAGACAATTGTTTCACTAGCATGGTATTATTTATTACAAGTAGATAAAATATTGTACATGTATGAATTTCCTTCTCTTTTCTAACCAATTAGTACTATGAGTTTATAAAAAAATTCTTGTGACTCTTTCCACCTTTATACCTCCTTATAACTTCTAAAAGACTCCATGGATATCAAAGGATGAGTGAGACTATTGCACTAAGAAGGTTTTCTTCTAAGCCCTCAAAACTGGGTATTACAATAGTCATGCTTGATTTTTACAAATTTGAACTAGAAATCATCCTCCATTCATTTTGATACTTCATAATTATCTTGAATACACCTTAAAACCCCCTGATCACCAACTTGTAATAGGTTTCAATGTTTTATTTTTAGCATTAATTTCTTTTCTTTTCCTCTAAACCCTAGAGTGGGGTATCTCAAACCATGAGGAGGTTCTCTTTCTTGTTTTTCTTTATTTGAACACTATGAGGTTTCTTAATGACTTAAAAAACTTTTATAGAACTTTTAACAACACTACCAATCTCCTTTACACGTGGGAATACTTTGCAATACGGTTAATGGCTCCCAAACTTGATATCTCAGTCTTATATGGATTATATAACCTTGTTTTCACTAATTGAGACTTTTACAAATACTACACATACCTAGACACTTATTTGGCATTCCTTATCCTCATAACAACCTAAATAACTCTTAAACCCCTTGATAACCCCATATTCATTCATGTAAGGATTCTTAAATACATTAAACATTTTCTTACCTCAATATATTACTATCACCATTTTCTCCATGTATATGGACTCTTGAAGCTCCACTCCTTTCTTCACTCCATCATAACCTCCATAAGCTCACACCGACCTCTTTCACATGTAATAACATTCATCAAATCATATCTAAACAACATTCATTTATAAATTAACATGCTTTCATTAAGACAAAAAATGATGCTAAAGAAAGTCCTTTGATTTATCAATTCCATAGTTAATACAAGGCTTCTTGAGCTATTTGGCTGTATTAGAGAATTTCTTCCTCCACTAAAAACCTTCTTACTATCCATTCTCCATCACCTATTCAAATGCTCATCATGCTAATGAAGTGAAGCGGGATAGTTAGGTTTCTCATCCAACTAACTTGCGATGGTAAGGATAACCATAGTAAAACAAAACCATGTGAGGTTTATGAGGACCTTGTATAAAGTATACAATTATTTCATGACCCCATTTATTTCCCTTATTCAACCTATCCTAACTCCTAAACCTCTAACACACTTAAAGAATAATTCAAATATTTGAACTGTGGTTTTGGAGGGAAAATGGACTTGAAAAATTCCATGATCACCCAAATGGGCCTTGATAACCTATGACAACAAATAAGTCCAAAATTAGATTATTTACATGAAGTGATGCTCCTGCATTAAATTGTTGGTTCCTAATAAATAAGTTAGGCTGACCCAATTAGGATGAATGGGTGCAACCCCTCATATTTATGTATATAAATATATAAATACGAGGTGGGTGTGATTTTCCCAAAGGCATCACAGAATATATCATTCAATATATTTAATCATTTATTTTGATATATAGAGGTATCCCCCTCGAAGTGGACTATACTCAAGTAATTTGATAAATAAATATCTTAAAGGTCAGTACATCTTGCTTTTGTATTAATTAGTGTTTTGAACAAGATGATATTGAAGAACCACTATAAATTTTAAAGGATATAAGATCTATTGGACCATCTTTGTGAACCCAATTTCTTTATGAAGATAGATGTCGAATTAGGCTATTATTGTGCTCCCATATTTATATGAATGGATTTAGTTGTAATAAAATCAAAGGAAGCCTATGTTATGTCCTTCACTAGCCTATGTTACAATTGCATTAGTGTGGATGATTAATGATATCACATGGTGCTAGTGATATCACACTAGATATTTATAACTTGTTGTTACATCCATTTTCATGGAAAACTCTTTAAGGAAAAATCCTTACAAAAACATTAGAAAAACATTTGAACAATCTTAAATAAGTTCTTTACACTTTGAGGCATCATAAGTATTATAAAAACTTGGAAAAGAGTTCATTTTCCATGAACAAGATATAATGCTTGAGTGATATCATTGATGAACATGGAGTCTAAATGGATCCATCCAAGAGACGTGTCCTCTAAAATAGCCTACACAAAAAACTTGTAGTGTTTTTCATAGTCTCTATGGCTTTTAGAATTTCTATAGAAAATGTGTATTGATTTCCCACACATTATTTTTACCGAAGATAGTACAAACAAAAGATTCAATTTTTCACCCTTAAAATAGAACATAATTGAGAAATTAAAATATTGCAAACTCTTCTTATATGCAACAACTGCATAAACATATTTGACAAATTTCATTATTGCAAACTCACCTTACATGTCTCAACAACTATTTAAGATGGAGCCAAATATATCTAGTAAGTATTCATATATTATGGTATCCTTTTTATCAATTAAAGGAGACATGTTGAACAATAATTAGAATAGAGAAGTGTTATTTCATGAAATAAAATTAATACATATATTTGTAATCAACATTGACATTTTGAATCACACTTAACAATCCATCGCTAAAATAATCATTTCAAAAATATGATCCGAAACATAGATTACGATATTTTACACATTTTTAATTTCAAAAATTGATTTCTAATGATCCATCTCTCAAAAGACTATTTTAACTTAATCTATAAGTGAAGCAATGTGATAAAGGAATGTAAAATCTCTTTGCTTCGCTGTTTTCCAAGCAATTATGGTTTACTAAATATGATGATGCTTGAACGTTTCAAAAGCATTACACACTTCAACAATGATAACAATTTGCAGGAATCCTATACAAACAGCAAATCAACTTTCACGAAACGAGTAAGTCATGTGCTTTCTTTGAGTTGACAAAGATGCACATGAGCACCAACAAAGCTTTAAGTCACTGCTCAAGTACAAAAAAAATGAATTGCAGGAATGAAAAGTAAACCCACTTACTGGTTAGCTTTTGTTCCTTAAATGAACGAACATAAACAGTTGTGCACAGACTATGACATCAATAATGATGATTGCTTTAACGAAGGTAATTAAGTCAACTGCCCATCAAATATACAGCAATCATGTCCAAAACAGTGTTGGAAAACATTGTATTTGCATCAGAACGCTCTTTCTAAAAGATTCTTTCTCATTGCATGCCAAAAGCATAGGTGGCGGTGATAGCTATGGCCATAACAATTGTACCCTCAAGTGTTAGAAAAGTGGTGTTGCTGCTTTTAGTGAAGTGTACAAAACTACAAAGTTATACCCATCAAGAACCCTTTAATTGCAGTGTATAGATAATGAGGATTACAAGAACTTCAGTAAACAAAATAAATAGAGATTAAAAAAAAGTTGCGCAAATCTCTACATAGTGTGTATTACAAACGGGGTAACAACGATACTGGCGTTACCCCATTAGTAGTAAACGTTGATTGAGGATCAACGGGCTGCCCAAAATGGGAATGCGTGTGATAATTCTGTAGATCTAAGGTATTAGATAGCTGTATTCGGTGAAGTGTGTGGGGTGTAAGACAACCCATAAACACCAGTAAGTAACTGGTTCTTGGTTGTGGGGATCTAGAATCATCCATGTCGAAGACGGAAAAATGAGCATTGTCTTAATCACAATGAAACGTTATTCACACAGTCGATTTGGGATGGGGTTGAGTTTTGCAAAACTGAAATTGTTAAATGGATCTGTGATCAAGAAAAGTTATATAAGATGCATGGAATTGAAGGGGTTCAGGCGTTGGCGTTTGTTTCCAGGAGGAGATTCCTCTGAATTTGGCCTTTCGACGACGGCTCTGAGGGCGTCATGAATGCAGGTATGGGAGGGAGAATTGTTATTATTATCGTCATTATGATCGAGGAGTAGTGTGTTGTTGACTCTGCCACCGAGAGTGGTGATTTCGGCCTTGAGCGTGCGCAGGTTAAGGGTTGTGAGGGTTTTAATGAGGTCTGATAAAAGGTCTGGACGATCGTCGCAGCAAACGGAGGCTTTTATCAGCGTTCGGCTCTCGGGATCAGGATCCACTGTAACTTCGTCTGTTTCGGTTGGCACAGCACTTCCTTCTGCAATTTCTGCTGTTTGCCGTTTCAGATCTTTCACGTGCTCGATCACCTCTGCCAGCAATGAAGCCTTGTCCGTCTGCGCATAAAAAATAATAACGATTAAGCTTTGGAATCAAGAAATGCAACGATCGATAAAACTTCACAAAATACTTTCAGAAATGAAAATATTGAAGAGTTTGCAAAGGATTGAAGGTAAATAAGTAATGATAACTGCATAAGTTTTTTATTCGAGACTGCGTATTTTCGAAGAATATTTGTCAGGCTTTGAAAGGTCGAGAAATTTCATTTCAGGCTTGCGAAACCTGTGTTGATCACAGAAACGGCAGAAAAACAGAAGCTTTAAGCTTAGAGGACGATCAATTTCTGCTCGAAAGGCGTTTATTCTTTCAAGGTTGTACGAATCTCTGACCTAAATATACAAAAATTCAAACATACCAAACAAAAATGTATATTATTTGTTCCATATTACTGCTCTCAGACTCCTGACAGCAGAGTTTCAAGTTAAACACTAGAACTGCGCCATACTAGAGAATGTTTCAAGTTAGCAGACAATAAATTCCGTATGATTTGATGCACATTTCCAAAGGCCCTCGGGACCTGGCAAAATAAAGCCTTTCCAAAAGAAGATAGCGTTAGAAATTCGCAAGCCGTTGAGAGTTGCCGAAAAACAGACAATATATTCATGCGCATCCAATGAACTTGAACTCTAAAAAGTTGCAGGTATCATGTTTTTTCTCGGAACTAGCAAAATCTTGAAGGTAATGGACGATCGGTGCAAATATTTTAGTCTACATTCTTGACAGGCTAAACGCTCGACAATGTTAAAATATGCAGATATCGCGACAGTTAATGCGTTTTAAGGCTATTTCAAGGTTGATAAATGTTCAGGATTACGAACAAATTAAACAAAATTGATTTCTACCGTACATTTACAAATCCTAAAATCTGAAAATAGTTACCAGATTACTAGAAGCTCTGGTTTGTTTTCATCTTTATCACTTTTAAAGGTTGATAAATTTGCAGGCTTACAAAAATTAATTTCTGGCTTAACAAAAAAAATTGACGCTCAAGCTTTCTGTCAAACATCCAGTCGTGAGCTTAAAGCTTCAAAAAGATTGCAGCTTTGAAGTTTGCGTTCGAGAATTCACTGTGTTTTCAAGATTTAAGGTAAATTAGCTATTTTTGAAGACCGACAATTTTACAGGCTTACAGAGAAAGTTGAAGTCCGCTAAGATTGATAATGCTAGTTCTCAGTTTTTCAGCTTGACAAATTTACTTTGCCGCTAAGATTGTTAAAGCTAGTTTTCTGTTTTCAGCTTTGACAAATTTACAGCAAAGTTTAATTTCTGGGTAACAAAAAATCGTTGCCATTCGAAAACTATTCGATGTTCTTTGCTGTGTTTTGAAGTTTGGAGATAAATTAACTTACTTTAGTAGTGCTGGGGAGCATGGTGCGCAGAGTGGCGAGATGAGTATTGATCCTCTCGCGTCGCCTACGTTCTGCTTCGCTGTGGCTCTTTGACGCCGCCAAGGCCTTGGCGTCGCTTCTTTCCTGTGCCGTCATTTTTCCGACGTTCACCATTTCCGCAGGTAGGCCGAGGCCATGGCAGTGGCCGTCCATGAGCAGTCCTGCAGGGCCGTTGGACAAAAGCATGCCTGAGGAGTCATGATGATCGTTAAGCCCAAAGCCGCTTTTTCTTCCATAAACAGCGCTCTGTCGCAGGCTATCGTAAGGAAATCCGCCATGAAACCCTGAGGAAGAAGCTTCGTTATTCGACGGAGCCATGCAGGAGAGCAGCGGGGGATTCGACCATTGGACCGGTGGCACGATGGTCCACGGCAGCGAGAACGGAGCGCCTTGAAGTCCGTTAGTAGTATTATTTCCGTACCCAGACATTGACGAAGATGAGCTCGTGGATCCCGTCTGAAGTTGACGACTAAAATAACTTACGTCTGAGGGATTTGTCTCAAATATTTTGCCGCACATTATCGGCTGCATTCAAACCCTAAAAATATGAGGGACGGAGGGCGATGGTACAACGCGGTGAGATCTGAAATATCAGATTCTGACGGTCCTGCGAATCGAACTCTAACTTTTTCCTTGCAAACGATGAAGCCGAATTCCATTCCGCTGCTCCGTATCACTCAATGGCTTAGAAAAACTTCTCCACTTCACATCTACACCATTTCCGCCGCCTGAACAAAATAGCCAAAAAAAAAAAAAAACTCGGTATCAGTACTTCTAACCCTAATCGACCTCAAAAGAAACATCATATAAATTTCTTGCAAGACTGTAAATTTATCAAGCTTCAAAATGAAAACGAACTGTTTGTTGAGGCTTGATTGTGATTTGTAAGCATCGAAATTCAACCTTCTCTACACTGTTTTCACTCAAATATTTAATATTTTCAAATCTTTTCCGTAAAAATTGCAAAAGCTTCAATGGCTTCGGCACAGTTTATTCAGAAAGGCCTGGTCTTCCAGCCAGAATCCCGCTTCTAAGATGCGAAAAATGAGAAAGAAGTTTAGCAATATATTACCTTAAAGAGTTTCTTGCAAAGGCGCAACTTTGTCCAGCTTTAAAGGTGCTTGGAAACGTAAAGTAAAAATAATTGCAGCGTACAGATTCGCAGTCTTTTTGTATTTGCACATCTTCCAGAAACTCCTGCGCTTTAACTCTACCCCATTTCCACACCCTAAAACATCAACAAATCTAAAAATAAAAATCCATCTCTAGCGAAAATGAAAGAAAACATAACAAACCCTCTTTATACAACACTGCGATAAATCGATTTTGTATAGGTTCAAGCCCCCAAATTAATCGAAATGCGGCGTCGCAATACCTGCCTGGACAACAAAATTCCGAAACCGGTAAGAAATCTGGTTCAGTCGAATATTGCTTCCTCAAAGACGGCGTTTTTCGCGGCCCGCACGAGGAGAAGCACAACAAAAGCAAATCCGCACCGATAAAATTGCTTTTTGGGGGGTCCCGTGGTTCGATCTCGTGACCGCCCAGTTCCTTCCGAGCAAAAGGAAAACACAAAATCGACTACTTCCTCCGCCCTTTAACTAATTCATGCCAACAAACATTTTACTACCGTGTCCAAAACCCTTGGAACATCCTTCAAGCTTTTATCAATGGCGGAAGGCAAAGCCAAGCAACGAGATAGCTCATGGATACCTATATGCTAATCACCGATATCAAAACTAGCGTAGCTGTGCAAAGATAAGAAGAAGTTTTTCGAAAAAAAAAAAAACTCCCGTACCCTTGGAATGCAATAAGATTCCTCAACCTCGTTTTAATTGCGGGCGAGAGAGGAATTTCGCTGAGGCAAGTGACAGACAACGTTACCTATTTACTGCTATTTCATTTCCTCTGAAACACGGATTAATTTCCTGCTAAATACCTGCCATTAATGCACAGGAGAATAACTAATTTCTAACGACAGCGACTTTAATTACCTTAACGGCCGTCAGGTCGGTCGTCAATACGGATAAACGGCGCTGACGGCCGCCGACTTCATCATCCCTATCGTACGACGCTGCTTTCTTCACTTTCGCATTCCTTTCCGCCGGCCACCCCGCAATTTTGTTTTTAATTTCCTTAAATGTATTAATAAATATTTGTTGTTAACCTTTTTGCCACCTTTTAATTTTGACTTGAAATTAGGTAATCTACAATTCCCCTGCCACGTCATCTTGCTTTTTGCCAGTTTTTTGGGGAGGGCATAATAAAGGCGGTTCATGCACATTAAAGAGTTTTATTCAACTACGGTCTCTTAAACAAGTCAATCTAATGAAGGGTGGACCTTTGTTTTTGCCTTTGGGTCTAACAATTATTTCTATGGATTTTTGTCTAGGTAGAAGTCAAGTGTGAGAGTGGGAGGACTTTGGGGGCCTTCCATCTAATGATTTTATTTTGTCAACTTGTGTAGTCCCCATCATGGTTTGGTTCGATACATTTTATCGACAAACCCTAGTGGAAGACCTCCTAGTGTAATGAAGGTTATAAATGATAAGTTCATTCTTCTAGATCATAATCACATTCTCCAAGGCATAATAGGTTCATTAATTGAGATAATAATCGAAATCCCAAAGGGGCCACCTTCCTAAAACGTGTGGGCCTTGTATGTACTCTTTCCATGATCAAATCCCTCGAGTTTCGTTTGGTCATATGGTTTGTTCTTTCTTTTTGGATTGAGAAAAAGGAGAAAATTTTAAGAAAACGAAAGGTTATTCTTAAAGGTTTTTAAAGGTATACGATAGTAGACATTTTGTTTTATGTTTATAAGGTGGTCTACAATATATGAGAGTCTCTCTTAGTTAAGGAGAGCATTTAAAAATTTAAGGGAAAAAAAAAATGAGACTATCTCTTAGTTAAGGAGAGCAATAAAACTTTTAAGGAAAAAAAATAATGATGTTCATTATTTTGTTTTAGTTATACATTATATAATATTATCTTCTACGCAAAAGATGTAATAATATTTCAAAGGGTGAAATATCACAATTTTTATAGGATTTTAATCTGTGTTAATTCTTTGAATAATACAAGTCTTCACCCTTAGACCAACTAAAGTGTACTCTTAATGTAACTAGTGAAATATGTATTTATGTTGAAAGTTATTGCTAACTTGTAAAATCAATATCCGAACAACATATTGAAGTATTATTTTAACTAGTATAGATATCTTAAATATATATATCTAAAATATGTCGTGAGATATGAATCTCGAGGCACCTATCTAGTTATGATATATATTACTGTTTTTAATTGACTTCTCCAAAAATAAAATAAACAAAATGATTTATGTGACAGTCTAATAGAAATAAAATTTATGAATGAACTATCACATGACTGCCAAATTTAATGTCAATAATAAAATTGAACAACACACTCCATTATAGCCTTCCCTGCCATTGTAGAATGCCTTTCGGTGTGAATACATAAAATGTACGCATCTAACAATGGCGACAAAGAGTGGTGATGGGAGACTTTATTAATGTTGAGCTTTATATTTGACATCGATTTAGCTGTCGCAATGTAATTTTAACCTTAATTTTAAAATCCATTGAACATCGCTTAACAATTCATCCTTTTTGCTAAAAGACGTCAATTAAAAAATCGTAATTGATAGTAGATTGGTGTAGATATATCAACATCATTTATCACTAGATAGAAATAAATTCATTAAAAAGATAATAGAATTATTAGTAAATGTGGTTTGTGGAATATTTAAAATAAAGTCGTGAGATTGATCTCTCCACACACATATACACTCATTTTTAACTTTATATAAAGAAATATAAGATTAGGTGACAAGTGTTCTCTCATGAAGTGAAGAGGACATGTTGCAATATGGAACTTGTTAGACATAATTTTTCATCCTTTCAAAATTTATAGAACCTTTATATATTTGTATTTTGTAATTTCTCAATACCTTTAAAACATTTTAAAGGATATATTATTATACCAAAAACCAATGATATCTTTTTTCTAGCATAACTAGAGTATTCTAATATTTCTAACAAACAAATGATAGTTCTAACTTCTCAACAACAACGAGGAAATCTATTAATCAAAAGTGTTTACTTATTATCAATAAGGAAAACATGCCCTTAGGAAGTTAGTTTTCTAATTTTTCAAAAAAAAAATTCAAAAAATCTATCGTGAATTACCCCCTAAACCATTAATGATTCCAATGCTTTTGGATCTCACTCTAAATGTGAAAAAATATTTCGAATTTTCATTTATATTATTCGAATATGTTGTTTCTTCTTATTCATTGTTTTTTGAATGAATTTGAAGCTTGTACACATTAAGTACATATAATTGTTAGGTTTAGTTGTCAAGGATTGAGGGGATTCCTTTCCACTAAATTAAATCCGATGCATAATCTTGACTTCATCCCTTATTTAATGGCATCTCTTAGAATTGGAACCTCTATGGATAACACCACAACCTATTTTATCTTACTTATAAGAAGACACTCAGAATAAAAATTCTAACATAAAATGATATTACAATCTAGTATGTAGAGTCCTTGTGGTAGAAGAGTTCTTAACCTAATATAAATCATCCTCACTAAAAATAAGGTTGATAATGTGTTGATATATTATATAAATAATTATTATAATTTTTTTTGTTGATAGAATTAAATATTATATTAAAAAACAATTTAACATATTGTTCAACCAAAATAAAACACATGTTTCCCTAAAATTAAGAACCTAATGTCAATTGACTAAGAAAACCTAATTGAGTACAAATCTAATGTCATGGACTATGAAAACCCTAATTCATAAAGTAAAAGACTTCATAAAAACATTTAATTTGACTTTTTGATGTCACCAACCCAACTTAGATGACACGAGACCACTTGGAGATGATGTGTACACGAAGAACAAAGGTCCTTATCTAGGAGGTCGATCCTTTGAAAAAGACACTATTGTTATATATTGTGCTTATTCTTGTTTTCTTCCTATAAAATAACTTTACCGATTTTGCCCTAATAAAAAAACAAACATGCCACGCCAACGACATGGTGTGCCGAAGGTCACATAAAAATAAAGGCGCTCGAGTCTCCAAAGGTCCATACCTTAGAGCTATTAAAACCTAATTATTAAGTAAAAGTGCCATATTGTAAGGTATATTGTTTATATTAAAATAAAGCGAAAAAAGATCATGACATAGTATGACATAATAACCGATATGTATTCTCCTCATAAGCACACTTTAGTGAGGAAAACAAATGTTATATATATTCTCAACTGGTAGACATTGATAACAACCCTTAGTGAGAGAAATAGATATGATATTTATTTGAAAAATATAGGGAGATTGTTATCTTAGATTTTCAGCATATCATAATTGTAAATAATTTAATTTTATTTTTTATTAAATGGTGACAAATTGTGTTAATTTAAGAACACTATTATGTAAGGTTCGATTTTTTTTTTTATTAAAAAAAGGCTACAAACTCTAATATATGGTTAAGATATTACAATTTATTCAATTGAATTTTCCATATAAAAAAGATAAACTTCTTAATGATAATCAAAAGGACATCAAATTTAAGGTCGAAATTAAAAGTGAAAAATGCTTATGGACATTATAGCTAAACACCCTTGGGTTGTCATTATAGAACACATAACGACGTAACAAATAATGAGAAACATTAAAAAAAATCTTCCAAATAACAAATGAATAAATTGTTACTATAGATGGTTAAATTACATATTTTTAGAGTATTGTAGACATCTAATTTTTGTATAGGACTAGTTAATTCCTTTCATGCTAGTGCATTTATGTGTTTATTTATTATTAGTTCAAGTTAGACTTTTGTTAGTGTGTGTTACTTACATGGTTCAAACTTTGATTTATTTTCTTAGTGTTGCTTGCAACCTTTTGACCTCTTCAACATTAGTTGTCCCCCTTACATTTTTTTGTCTCCATTTAACCTTGTATGCTTTTCTCTCTCTTAGTTTTCTCGATGTTTCAATCTTTTCCCTCAGTCCATGGTAATAACCATTATAATATGATATGGAAATCTAGTACCATTTATATACCCATTGTAGAAATGGTCATTTCTTATATGGCTAATTCTACCTCATGATTTTGAACTCCACGATGTTTTTGCCCTCCCTTGTTTATTTTCTAACATGTTGTGTGCAACCTTGTATACTAATGGGTCCTAATTTGAACTCAAGAAATATATAAACACATGACCTTGGATTTGTGTGTTTGGGATAAATTAATTACACAATGAATGGTATTATAAGAGTGATATTTAAGTTAGAAAAGTAGGTAATCTACTTTATTATCTAAAGCTTCCATGCACCAAAATATAAATTAGAACATTTAGAGATTCATTGCTCTATGAGTTGCACACATTGAAATAAAAGGGTTTAGACACTTGCACACACTAGATTCATTTTTGAATTGCATTAATTTTAATTTTATTTTTCTAAACACATGAGGGACCTGATAATAATGGAGCAATAACATATCCCCCCAGTAACATGCCCTATTTTATGGGATTTACAAGGAGTTGAGGTTCAATTAGGGTTTTGACCAAGCAGAGTGGATTTTTGATGATTTGTAGTAGAACCAGAGACTGTGAAAGAGGATTCTAATGATTAGAACCACATGATCACATTAATAAAATAAATTCTACATATTTCACATAAGACCATTTTCATATCCATATTATGATTTTGGTCATCTAGTTTTGACGAGTCAAGGCATATAAGTGCGACATACTAGGTGGCTAAAATATTCTTCAAATTGATTACTAAATAAATATTAAAAGATAATTTAAAACTTTAAATTTTTAAATAAATTATGGATGCACTAGATTTATTTGTATGGATTATTTTAATGGTGTACAAAAAATGCCAAAAACTGGGACACCATCCATTATGTTTATGGGTAGGTTAAAGTTCTACCTTATTTCACATGGGTCATGTGTGTGTGTGTGTGTGTGTGTGTGTGTGTGTGTGTGTGTGTGTGTGTGTGTGTGTGTGTGTGTGTGTGTGTGTGTGTGTGTGTGTGTGTGTGTGTGTGTGTGTGTGTGTGTGTGTGTGTGTGTGTGTGTGTGTGTGTGTGTGTGTGTGTGTGTGTGTGTGTGTGTGCGTGTGCGCGCGCGCGCGTGCGTGTGCATGCGCGCGCACATGTGTGTGCATGCACCTGTATATGTGTGTGTATGTATCATTTCACTAATGACTATCTCCATATTTACAGGGTCCAATGTATTGTAATATAGCCCTTAATTATTTAGTTATATAATAAAGCTTTAATTAATCCAACAGTTGTACATTGTCCTATGATCTAGATTATAGCCCTCTTATTTTCTATAATTTGGTTTGATTTATTGTTTATGCTGATTAAGCCTATTTACATTCTTAGATGTGGTTAGTTTACTACATTTTTTTACTTAGAACCACTTTATAAATCTATATTATAGTGAACTTGACCTTATGTCATATGCATAATCTAGGGTTTATATTTTTTTGAACATGCACTTATATTGTCTACCCAACCTAGGGCTTCCCTTTTGGTAGACCTAACTTTGGAAACTAATGTTCATACTTAAGCATTTTAATTTGTGTAAACTTACATTTTCTTGCAACATTTTTAGGGAAGCTTCTTACCTCTTGTTGATTTTCTTAGGGTTTATTCTATTTATATTAATCCTTTGGTCATGATTTATTTTTATGTAACATTGTTTACATATTATTTCTTTGCATGTTATGTATTTAATGATATCTAACTTCACTAGATCTAAGACTCTAACTCATTGAAGTGCTACGTTTAATTCTAATATGGTGGTTTTTGTATAAATTTTGTTAGTTCCTCTTACGGTTTGCACAAAAAATAAATGGTTACTCTCAATGACCCAAGATAACCTTGAAATTACTCCAAGTCTTATTATGAATCATATGGATGACAATGCTTTAAAAAGTCTTAATTTTTTATCAATTTAAAAGTAGTAAGGGTAAACATGTTGTCTTAGACATTTAAGATCAAATTCAAGACTTATTCAATCTTAGAAATCATATGTTTAATCATCCAAAAGGAAATGGACTATGTATTGAGTGTAATAAAGGTATTTAATCTAAAACTCAAGGTTGAGAACATAAAATGGGCCATTTATTCAAAGTAATACTTATAGGTTGAACCATAGATACTTGGATACTATTAATGATCAAACACCTATTACAAGACCTTCCACACCTTCTTATGCAATCATCTCTCATATTTACTCATATTTATTTTGCATGTAATCTAACTTAGCATATCAATGCAATATATAAACTATGATATAAATTAAAGACCATAATAAAGCCAACACATACGTAAGAAATAACCAAGGAGTGTAGATATTCATCACTCTAGAAGATAGTAATCCACACTCGATATTAAAGGTGTAGGGTCCTAAATCCAATTTATAAGATATGGTTATTGGGTCTTACTAAGATGTTTAAGGTTGTAAGCTAGATATAAGGTAAGTGCACCAATCTGGGGGGCCAAAAAGAGGACATAAATCCGAAAATAAGAAAAATGTATACGCGTTATAACACGTATGTGTTTCTAGTGTTAGGAAATGCATACACATTTTGAGTTATATGAAGTTTAGAAGGGCCCCAAGGATCCGTATTTACTAAAATAAATGTTAAGTAGAAGAAATAATAAAATATTTCTTATAATTTAAATTTATTTTAGTAAATTTAAGAAATTAGAGTCACTCTACACCTGATGGAAGTGGTCCCCTAGCTCCGACTGTTATAATCTAGAAGATATTTTTTCAAAATCTAGTCTAGTCAGTACTTACTCATTTTCAGGATTTTAGCAAGGACCTAAAACTTTCAGGGCATATATATTCTAGTCAATCTTTGTTTTGGGAAAACATATTGTCGTTTTCTAGGTTTTTAACCTTCCGGATTAGATTTTGGCCCTACCACTGCTTGAATTGGTACCAATTTTGAAATTTTGTCCATAATTCACTTTAGTGACCATGAATCAACTCTATGATGCTTGTCTACTTCTTACTAAAATGATATCCTCACTTTGTAGATAGAGGATTTCTCTGTGAATGGGATTCTTGTCCTATGGTGAAAATGAGGTGATTGTAATGTGCATCCTCTTTAAGGTGTGATCACACTACTAGATGTTGAATGAGTGTTTATGAATAGTACCTAGTGAATTGCATCAAGTGAACTTATATGATTGCTCATTCTTAGAAACAAGGTGTTCCATATAAAGATCATCTCTTCACCTTTTATGGCTTTAAAATCATCATTTCATGGAGTCAAATTCATGATTCTCATATGTCTCTCATGGAGATAGACGATGCCTTAATACTTCACACATGATGGTCCTAGATATCTCAGTGGCATGACTAGCTCATTTTAGCTTGTTCTTTGGATAGATTTGGGTACGATGACAACGTCAAGATATGATGATCATTAAGTCACTCCTTGAGCTCCACATTTCACCTTTGAACATGATGAATCCTTCAAAATTCAATTTATTAACCAAGATGAAACATGGGTCTAAACATGTTTATGGTACATGGACAATTTTTTTCTCAAGTTATTCCTCACGGAAATGGGTTTCCTCCTCCAGGTAGGGGATGAATCCTTGAATGAAATTTGAAGATGAGTTACATGTTCTTGACCTCACTTTAATGAAACACTAAAAATCACATTTTACAATGAATGAAACTATTTTTAAAAATCTAATTTTGCCTGCAACTCAAAATTTAGGTCATATTTCATTTTGAACTAGGAAAGGCAGCTAAAGAATTTTGTAGTACCTAAAGAAATATTTTAAGTCTTGAATCAATGTTGATTATTAAACCTTGTAGAGTATTATAATAACCTTTCAATGCCTATTTTTTAATCCTAAATCTTTCCAGAACTCTTGGAATCATCCAGAGAAGTCAGCTTTCACTGTTTTAGCTAAATCATTCCCTGCACTTAAAACTCCAATCTTAAATAGATTGCTCTTGAATGAGATTTTATTTTCTAAACTTTCATAAATTTACTTAGAAATCCTCAATTCTCTCTGAAATCACCATCAAATGATTTATATTTTTTTCTAAAAACTTCTGAAGGGTGTTCAATTATCTACGAAATGGCCAAAAATGGCCTTTTTAGGCCTTAGGAGGAAGTAGTCTCTCATCAAAATTAAATGAGTTGATCAATCACCTTAAGCACTATTCCATACATACTAAAATACACTGAATGATATTATTAGGAATTTACTTTGAGCCAGGGTAAATTTTGAATTGATGACATGCTAACCAAATGATATAAAGTACCCTATAATCCTCTTTATATAACTTCAACTCAAAATACAACTTCCCCAACTCAACTTTCTCCTTTTCCCTTGTTTCAAGTAGGTCTAGTTAGGTTTTGAAATCAAAATTAATATTTTAATGGATTACCACCTGTTTCATCCTTACATCCACCTTTCAACACACCCATACACTTTACTCAAGCACACCTCAATGCTCCATAACTCATTTATCCATCATCTTGCTAGATTTTCAACTTTTGGCTTTTTGAGACTCCTTGTTTTCTCAAGCTCTACACAATCTTCTCAAATTTTTTTGTCATCTTCACCTTGAATTTTACTCAATGTTATTTTCACTCATCTCACTATGCTTACCCCTCTCCTAATCACTAATGCAATCGCTCAAATATTCCTCTTTCACTTAAGGCTTTTCATACAAACCCTTAATCTCTCTAGACTTCTTTATGGAACTGTGTGGGAAAATCAATATGTATTCTTAATTAAATTGGTATAAGGATTTTACCATGTTACTCAAGGATTCAAAACATTCTAACACCATTCCCTCAATGATAGATACAAATTTCTTATGAGTTTCTTTCCTAAGACAACTATTTCTCAAGGTTGGTCTTGATAGTCACAAGAAATAAACATGATTGTAAATTGCTTTATTTACATACTAACCACTCAATAATATGTCCTTATGCTATGATTTTATGATTCCTTAATTTCCTTAGGCATTCCTCCAACTTTTCAGAGGATCCACTAACAAACACATGGAATAAAGACTATTTTTCTAAAAGTACATCTTTCCTAGCCCTCAAATGAGGCATTAACACTGCTAGACTGTATTTGCACATTCCTTTTATTTTATTCTTATTCCAACATGTAATAGGTATTTTGAAACTCTTGGTATTCTTATTACCTTCCTCCACACTTATCAAGGACTCTAGGAGGCATAAGTATTAAATTTTAAAATGAATTTTCTACTCTAGGCCCTTAAGACTGGGTACACACAATTAGGATTGTGAACGCAAATTTAATTTAAGAAATCCTTCTTTAGATGGATTATTACCTTTTCTTAAATTTTGTAAAACCAAGTCCTTATGATCAATGACCTGAAGTAGACTCAAGGATTCCATTGAATCATTATGTTCATGCTACATATTACTAAAATTCTAAAATAGGGTATAATTTGGTTTAAGTAAGTCTTTTTTTATATCTATTTTCCATTCCTTGGACACTGTGAGGGTTCCATGAAGCCTTGGACACTGTGAGGGTTCCATGAAGCCTTGAACACCATTATAGATAGAATACAATCCAAAACAATATATTTACATGTGAAAATGCTTTGTAAATAGTCTCTAACCTCCAAATCTGATATCTCGATTTGAAAGGACTGTGTCACTTAACTCCTAAGCCTATAACATACCTAGAGCTAGTTCAAATATTCAAATTATACATTTGGAGGGAAACTCTCTACTCTTTCCTATGGAGTCCAAATGGATTAGTACAAAATATGACCATCTCAAGTGGACCCAAGATACCCCTAGTCACCTAAGAAAGCCAAAATTGATTATTAGCAAGATGTTCTTGCATCACCAGAGGAAGGATGCACAGTGATTGAGAAACCTTATTTTCAATTAAGGGCTTAGCTTTCACGTTTCAAAAATTTCAATTTGCATGCTAGTTATTTTGGCCATTCTAGAGCTATTAAAACACCCTTTGGGAGAGTTTAGGAAAGATCCTAAACATCTAGAGGTGATGTCAGGGAACATTGGAAGTGTTGAAGGTAATTTAGGAAGATTTAGGAAATGTTTGATTGTTCAAGGACTATGAGCTCAACATTTGGTTTTCTAGGTGCATGGAACAAACACTCAAATGGTGAAACCTAACTTCTCTGGAAGATTCTAAGATCTCTGTAAGGAGTTAGAAAGAAAAAATAGGCATTGGAAAGCTATACAAATAATCTACATGTGGGAGACATACATATTTCTGTAATGCTTGAAGGTGTCATGAAGAATTTCAAAATAGTGACGCTGCCCATTTTTGTTCCAAACCAACACTTCACTAATGCAACACTTCATCACATGGTGAAAACATGGCATTACCAATCAAACTTCATGCTTCTTGATGATTGACACCTCATGCTGACTCCTATACCACCTAGACACCCTTTGTCATCAATGCAATTTGACATCAATGACAACATGGTCAATGACATTATGTCCAACACATGTGTTTTGATTTGTTATGTATTATAAGGCATTTCATGAGTGCATATATTTGAGCAGATATTTTTTCCTTTGAGATTTGTGAGGTTTGTAAAATCTACTTTTGACACATCTAAAAATGTCAGTAAACAATCCAAAAGGCCCCAAAACCTAAAAAATGGCTATATTCATTGCTAAAATAAACATCAATTGTAGAATTTAAACGCTAATTTTTTTAGGTTGAAAGTTGAAATCATGAAAATTACCTATGTATTGACCAAATTAGATTATAATAAACTATCTCCTAAACCGCGACTCATGGAGTTGTGAGACTAGTTCCATAAGGTGCAGAGTGACCCTAATTTGTTATATTTACTAAAATAAATTTAAAGTATAAGCTTTTCATTTATTGAAAAAATTATACTTAAACATTTATTTTTGTAAATAGAAGCATGCCAAAAACAAATATAATGCTTATACTATGCGGAACACATACGTTTATAATGCGTACACATTCCCTTTATTATGCCCCAAACTAAGAATTTACAGGTTTGGAATTACTTTGGTTTCCCAAACCTACAACTTGGACCTGTAACAACACAAAAAACAACATGTTTTTGAAAAAATATGCAAAAAAACTCATCTTACACCATGCTAAATCCTACAAAAATATTTTATATCTTTCTTAAAACCTTTCCTACAACATCAAGAAAACTATCCTCTTTGTAAATATGTACTTTTTTATATTTTTCTGACTATTCTAAGGTTTCCATTTATATTTATTTCAAACTATGCCTTTTATACCTCTATTTCCAGTGATTGTAAGTTCTTATCTTTTGTCATGTATCTTATTTTCACTTCTCCGAATTGAAAAAAATTATACAGTCCCAAACGAGGCCTAATTCTATACATATTCAAAAACAAATTGATATTTTTTGAGGTAGTTAGGGGGGGCATGGTTGGTTATCCGTTATTTTTAAATTTTCAAAATATTTGTACTTGAAAAATCATAAAAAAATAAATACTCACTAAAAAAATGTAAAAAAAATTATATCCCAAACTAGTTACTCCTATCTAGATCTTTCTACTAAAGGGTTTTCAAAAATACTAAATATTGCTCAAAAATGGGGGGGCACAACCGACCTTCTACTATGTTTTTTTACCAGAACACGAACACCTATTAATTTTTTTGATATTTAACTCACTTACACTTAACCATTTAAAAAAAAATAGTAGTTTAGAAACTAGACTCTAAATGCTACACATCATGTTCTTATAACATTTTCAAATTTTGAGTGTAACTATCTCAAATAACTCGTACAAGTTGAAGATTTTTATTTTAAGAGAAAAGTATCCACTTAAGACCCCCTTTTGGCCCCCCAACTTGGTGAACTTATTAATAAGGTAACATTAAATGTTTAATATTAAGCTATGGATCACGATGTTATTTGGAATTAAATGTGTGTTATAAAGAGATAAATAATGCAATAAATAAATATATGCTACACTATTTTAGTCTAACACATGATAAATCAGGATAATTAGTCAAAACAACATAAAGGGAAGAGTTTAGGGCTAGGGATACTTGAATTTATCTGAAAAATATTGGCATGTA
Source organism: Taxus chinensis (assembly GCA_019776745.2). Lineage (NCBI taxonomy): Eukaryota > Viridiplantae > Streptophyta > Pinopsida > Cupressales > Taxaceae > Taxus > Taxus chinensis. The sequence goes on from CM034146.1 coordinate 239,124,211, forward strand.
AATCCCCCTTCTTGGTTATGTAGTGCACATTGTGAGAGATTGTTATGGGTAGATTACAAGAGGAATAAGTAGAATGCCTAAGAAGAACAAATTTTGGGAATCTAAAGACCAAGTTATGCATCAATAACATAACTTCTATTCTTGATTATCCTACTAACCCAATAATCAAATGATCAACTCCAAGTATAAGCTCTAGTAAACCTTAAAGAAACTTAACCTTCAGGGGAAGATTAGCGAGCACAAGTAAAGTAAACTATATGAAGTATTTTATGAGAAATGACAATAATGATGCCAAAAATTAAGGGAAATAACATAAAGTATTACCTAAACTTAGCCAATGCCATTGGCCATGTTCTATGATGTTAGTTACAAAGGGGTGTCGACCAAAATTCATTTACCATGGTCAATGACATAGGCTAAAAATATAATAATAAAAGGAAAAGGAGATGAGATAAGTTACAACATTCTGACCAATTTAATTCACTAGTATTAAGTCACATTAAAATCACATGAGTAAAATTTTGAACCCTAATGTCAAATTTAAAGTCCTAAATATTATCTGAATTTTACATGGGGATGTTAGGGTGCCTTTTTTAATTCCCAACATTAGGGAAACGTTAGTAGGGATGTTAGGGTGACTTAAATGGTCATTTTATTATTGTCTTCAAGATATGATGTTAAGGTGATGTTGTGGGAGACAATAGGATTACTTTAATAATGTATTATTTCCCATGTTTGATGTCTATCTTATAGAAATCGATTTAAGGTGTCTTATACATAGTTGTTCTTGAATTTAACCTACCTTATTTTATGACCGAAGTACACCTTTATTAAAGTTTCAAATTAAGTCAAAATTAATGCTAGGATTGTGTATTTAGATGTAAAAGTGTCATTTATAATAGATGTGTATGTTTTTGGAAGAGAGAATATATTTTTTTAGATTAAGAAAACTAGGGCACAAATACTATGTGGAATTGAGAAACCTAGGGCAAAAATATTGTGTTGGATTGAGAAAGAGAAAAACAGTGTTGGATTGAGAAAACTAAGGCACAAATATTGTGTTGGATTGAAAAATAGAAAAAATATTTTGTTGGATAGAGAAAACTAGGGCACACATATTATGTTGAATTAAGAATACCATGGCCTTTCATATTATGTTCCATTCAAAAAAAATAATGCATATAGAATTTGTTCAATTGGATAAACTGGATTCTTGTTGCAATATATAGAGGTTGAATTGAATATTTTCAATATTACGTGGAGGTCATAAACCATTTTAAGTTACATTTTCAATATATTTAATATTACTTATTACTGGATCAGATAAATAAAATGCATTTTTACTAAAAAAGATACATAAATGTATGCTTATGCACATTGGTAAATGGTCATAACATTATTTAAACAAATATGGAAAGTGATTTAGATGATGATTTGTAATGGCTCATATTCTTCTCAAGATCCTCACTAAATTTATTCTATAGATAGATCTCTTGCGACTCCTGATAGTGGAAGATATGTACCCCATCATGTATGTTTGAGTTCTAAAAATTATGCAATGTATTTTATCTTATATATATATATATATATATATATATATATATATATATATATATATATATATATATATATATATATAATTGGAAAATATTTTTAATATTTCAAGAACTTGAGGTTATACCACTATAGAGGTGGAAGAGGAATAATGTAAAGGGATCACAATTTTGGTGAGAGTAGTTTATATTTTGAGGTAAACCCCAATGGGGCTACTACTTATAGCTCTTTATTTGTACCCTCTATTACAAGATCTAGTTCTTCAGTATATAAAACATAAAAACTATATGTCCTTTTGACTATGGGACATCTGATGAAGAAAATGAGGTAGAAAGTGGTCAAGTAAAAAAATGGTATTCGATTATGTTCAATAAATTGATTAAATCCAAAGGGAAGGTACAATATAGAGCTTATGAGGATTATCAAGTTGATATGGAACATACAAGAAAATATATGAAATCTTATTATGTGAAGTTTAAAAATTTCAAAGTATTTGGGGCATGGGAGATGATTAAAGATCTTCATATTTTTTATGAACCTTTTAGATTTTGAGGGAAACCATGTATAATACGACCATATACTATATGTGTTGTAAGTTTAGGTATTTTTATTTTGATCCCCATCATTATTAGATCAAAAAACATGCAAAATTTCACCATTCCCTTTTTACCATTCAATGGACTTGAATATTCATTCAAAGATTGGAAAATGTTGGTGAAGTATAAGTTTAGTATATCAAATTATGGCTTATGTTCAAATAGAAAAATGCTTAAAGAAAATATTCAGAAGGGGAATAAATTGAATATAATGTATGATAACACATATATAGATGGGTGTGCATATGTGAGTAAGAATATTTTGGGTTTCATAATCATATTTATAGGATGTAGGTCAATGAAATCAAATTGTCAATTTATGGAGTGTGGGAATGACAAAGAGGAGTACATTATGAAATTGTCTCATTATATAATGTGTGAGGAAATTAGGGATATTAGAGCAGGGGAAGATTTTCCTATTCATTATAACTATAAGTGTCCCACTCCTACATAGTTAATAAAATGCCATAGAAAGAGGGTCTGAAATAGAAATTATTTCATGAATGATTCAATTATGATGTTTAGTATATGAATTTGTACACAAAAATTATAATGAATATTTCAAATTAAATAATGTTACATTTCATTTGCAATATTTATATTTTTTGAAGTATTTATGTGGTTTTTGTTGAATGGAATGAAAAATTATCTTGATTATTTATTTAATACCCTAATATATTTATTTCAAATCATGTAGATGGACAATCACTCTCCTTTATCAAAACAACACTTCCTAGATGGACTATTACACCCATTGCTAAAAACATACAAGTGGCCCATTTTACACCTTGATTATCCCATGCACCTTAAGAATATGAGTTGTCAAGAAAAATAAAATCTGAAAGGAAGTTTAGATATAGATTTATATGTCTATCAGAGAAGACAATCAATGGTAGAAGGTAACTCAATACATGAACACCAAATTACCAAAATACACAAATTAGAAGGAAAACTCAAAAAAATGGTGATTTAGATGATATAATAACTCATTTTTATTCTCATCCTTCTAGTCATTTTTATGATCATGATCAAATTGTGGAAGATAGAGACAATGACAATGAAAATAAAAATGTTAATGCAAAGAATGAATATGATGAAATTCTTAACCATGAATAAGGTGGTGAAAAGGTAAATATAAATTATGAAGGCATTATTTATATTAAAAACTAGTAAATATTTCATTGTTCAAAGTTAGGGAGGCTAGAACAAAAATTTTCAATGCCACACTAGCATTGATGGACTTAAAGGTCAGATTTGGATAGTCAAACGTTAGTACAACAACACTATTACAAAAAGTAAAAATATTATGTTTGTAAAATAAATTTTTTATTATAAATATTCTTCTTGAAAAAAATAGTAAATATTAAAAAATTACAAGTTGCTAACAAGTCTTATACATGTGCAAGCTACTAAAAATTTTCATTTTTCCTAAGAAAAGAACATTTCCATCATCATACAAGGAAGCAAAAAAATCATCATCCTTAGGAATTTGATATGAAAACTATGATTCATGCATCAATGAATGTGTATTATTCAGGAAAGAGTATGCAAATGTTAAAATCTATCCAAATCCTAAGTGCAAGGAATATCATTTCAATGTTGGTATTGGTGGATATAAAATTTTAAGGAAGATTTTTAGTACTTACCTTTGATTAGTGCATTGCAACATATTTATCACTTCAAGTCACACGTATGGCTATTGACATGGCATTGGAATACCATAAGTAACGACAAGGTGATGCATGCACCAAGTGATTTCGAGGATATGATACACAATGAGTATAAATTGCTTGAAAATTTTAAATTCAATGCAAGGAGTTTCAAGATAAGTCTTGATATGGACAAGGTTAATCCATATCCCAACTTTTCAAAAACATATTCAATTTTTCCTATTTTACTAATAAATTATAGCATTCCCTATGGCTTATGTTACAAAAATAACATCTATTTTTGTCACTACTAGTCACTACATCTATTTTTGTCTTATTCAACATTCTATAATCAATGCACAGTCTCAATGTGCCATCCTTTTTCTTTACAAAAATTACCGGCGCTCCCCATGGTGAGACGCTTGGTCTTATCAGCCCCTTAGTCAAAATTTCCTGTAGTTAAGCCTTAAGCTCCACCAACTCGAGGGTGGTCATTCTATAAGGTGCCTTAGATATGGGTTCAGTTCCTGGATTGATCTCTATTGCAAAGTCAAACTCTCGTTTGGGCGGAAGACCTGGTAATTCCTCTGGAAATACATCACTGAAATCCCTTAATAATGGATATCTTTCCATGAAATCATTATCTTCCTCAGCATTTTCTGTCATTTTTACTACATACAAGGTGCAACCTCTATTTTTAGCCCTTTTTAGTTGCATAGCTGTTAGTTTCCTAACTGTAACCTCACGCCTTACACCTTGAATGACTGTTGCTTTCTGTAGGTCATCAAAACAACAAATTTGTTTTTCATAACAGTCGACCTTTGCCTTATGTTATGCCATTAGTTAACTCCAATAATGATATCATATAATCCTAAAGGAGTGACATACAGGTCAACTTCGGTGGAGAAACTGGGTAAGTCAAGAATTGCCCCAAAAAGGCATATTTCGATTGTATGGACAACATTATTCCCATAATGCACTGTTCGTGTCTTATCCATTCATTTAGCCTTTATTTTTAATTTCATTGCAATTTTAGTAGAAATAAAGCATTTAGTAGCTCCAGTATCAAAAATTATGACTATAGGTGTACCGAATAACTTACCCGGAACTTTTATGGGTGTAACTTGCTTTTCAGCTTGTCTGTTAGCCACTGCAGTGTGTATCCTATGCTGCTAATCAAGATCATCCTTTTTCAGAGGACAGTGACTCGCATAATGGTCCTTTCCACAGTTGAAGCATCCTCCAACTGGCCCTTTCCTAGGCTCAAATTTGCTACCAGCTTTGAAGTTATCACTCTGGCTTCCATAGGACTTTTGTCCATTGCCACTAACTTTTGTGAAGCTGTTGCACACACTATTTACAGGTTTGTTCATTACAGATTTCTTTTTTTTATCTACAACAATTTTGTTTTTCACACCAAACCTTTTCCAGGGCCCCCTTTTGGGTGCGAGAGATTAAGAAGAGTTGGGAATATTCTTCCTTATCTCTTCCCTATGAGCATAAATTTCTCTCAATTTTTGTTCCTGTCTTATTGCCTTTTTGACAACTCCTTCCATAGTGGTTGGACCATGGACATCCACTTCGCCACCAATGATGGGATTCAGTCCCATTATGAACTTTCGTATTCTGAACTTCTCGTCAACTTGGTACTGTGGCACATACTTAAGGAGTTTAGTAAACCCTTCCCAGTATTCTGTCACCATCAGCCTTCCTTGCGACCAGTGCTGAAATTTAGTCATTTTCCTATAAAAATAAAGTTGAGGCAGCCACTGTTTCCTAAAGTAACCCTTAAATTGATCCCAAGTTATGTCTGTTTCGACAATATTCAACTCAACCTTACGGTTTTCCCACCGTGATGATGCTTCATGAGAAAGCTGATATGCTCCCCATATCACTTTGGTCTCCTCGGAGAAGTTTCTTATTGCAAAGTACTTCTCCATTTCACTGAGCCAATTTTCAGCTCCATCACCAAGTGTTGTTCCATCAAACTTTGGAGGACTTATTCTCTTTATATCATTTGTAAGTTCAGCTGCTAATCTTGCCCTTTTATTTTCAGGATGATTAGGAGCATTCACATTACTATTATCAACACCCAAATTACCTCCATTGGTGTTGTCCACAGGAGGTGGCTGATCATTTATATCAACTTCTTCTTCCTCCTCTTCATTTCCCATTGACTGCTGTTCTAAAACAGTCAAATGATCTCTCGTATCTAGTAGGGCAGCAAGGATTTCATCCAGCTTTTGAGTAGTAGCTGCTTCTCCACCCAGTAATGGGTTTTTCTTAGTGTTTCCTCTTGTTATGACCATTTTCTATTCAATAAGAAATGTAAACCTTATTAAATTGTGGACTCATTAGGTCCAAGAGCTGCAACCTTCAGCTCTGATACCAAGATGTAACATCCCCATTTTAAGATACTAGAACAAGGGATTTTTTTTTTATACAATGTTCTCTGTTCTGAATTATATAATTCAAACACAAGTTCAAGTTTTAATAATTGTTCTTTGTCTAATTAATGTAATTTGGATCATACAATTTATTTTTAAAACCAATGTTCTCTGTTCGCATATTTGCAATATGGAACATACATTCAATGTCAGTCAATCATATAATAGATACCATATGTTGTTGTAAATGACTTAAAGAACTACCGATCTCCCATTTTATGGCTCAGAGTTTTAGCGATCTCTCATTTCATGACTCGGCGACTTACCGATCCTTCATGTTAATCCATGCATTGTATAATAACTATACAGAGTTCTGTTACCATTTCCAGTTATCGAAGTGATCCATTTAACAAGCCTATCTGAATATCTGTTATTGATATTCATTTGACATCCTGCATCTTAAACTAGGTGATTAGGACAATGCAACCAACACTTGCGATACTTTGGCCAAAGATTTTCACATGCTTTGCATGATCATATTCCTAGATGTGATACACATCAATGGAATACGTCCTTCACTGCACTTCATTTGTTATCTAGAATGGTCTTTCCTGATCTCTGTCAGTCCTTTCGTCTAAGGTCAAGCTCTAACCCCAACTAGCAATATGAACGAGTATAGGAAGTTACTTATGGTAACTAAAGGTACGCAGACATACAGTGTCGTCCCTAGGCAACTCCGTGTGTCTAGTTACCTTTAGTCCTCCGGAGTCACTCCGTATACGTGATTACATTCCTAGCCCCATCTAAGAATCTAGTATCCAGCTTATGTAAACTTGATGATTTGATTCGGGAGGGCGTTGTAACATGTCAGCTACAACATTGTGTCGACATGAAGGCCCTGCCTTCATGAAGACACCATATTGTAGCTGGCGTGTGCCAAGGTCCTACGGAATCCTCTCATCAAGAAGTACACATCCAGCTTGAGTGTGATCAGATTATAATCTTAATATTTAAGATCAATTTTCAGCAACCGTGTTGATCCCTTAACCTCGTTCTCATTACAGTTGTATGTAGCTAAGAGAGACTTAATTTGTCTTATAGCTTAATATACATCCTTTCCTTTATACCAAAGGGTTGCATATTTTCTTCTTGGTTCTTTTCTTTAATCTTCAGACTAATCAGTCCATTACAGATGAACGTAATAAGTTTAACCTATTAAACTTAACCAAGTTTACCCACAGCTGTAAACAAATTCAAAATTCCATTTTATTAGACATCATTTAAACGAGGTCTAATTCTAAATGAATGTATTCATTTATTCTCCATATCCTTACATCATTTAAGGTTAGTTACCAATATATATGTTTTCCCGATATCTAATATTTTCTGAATTTAAACATTCGAGAATATTAATGGAGTCCGAATACAAGGTTCAGCTACTCCTATGTTATTTGATATTCCTTAGCTTATAAGCTAATCCCGAATATCATTCAATTCAGAGTTCATATACACCTAAATCCATTTTAATGTCAATTTAAAATTCATATACTCAAGTATGAACTAATTGCACATTCCAACGTAAAAGTTGCATTCAGGTAAAGAATAGATGTTATTTCCTTTAAAATCTATCCACTATCGTTTGAATAATTCCAAATCAAGGAATAATATTATATTCTCAATCTTATTCAACAATATCAAATTGATACAACCATTAAAATATCACACTTTTCCTTGTATTCATCCATAAGTTTTTCAATCTATACATTTGCTAGTCCAAACGACTGGACTTCGTTTATATCAAACAACATTACAACTCATAAAGATAGAAGAATGTAATTTCTTCCTTTCTCATTTCCTCATAGGGTAATAATAGCTATCAAATACAATCCATCCTCAGCTAGTCAAAAGAAGTATTAGAAAACAACCAAGTCTTCGTTTATACTCAAGTTCCATCTGTAAAATTTCTTGCACGGGTCAGTTCATTGAACTGAGCATATTAAGCACTTGTCATTAAAATGAGGTGCTTTTAATTAACTGTCTCAATAAAAGAACCCTGATTTTATGAAACGTTAAAATGAACATCATCCAAGAATTAAGTACCGATAAGGATGAACAGCATAACAACCCAATCATCTAATTACCCTCCCAATCAGAAAAAAAAGGATTACTGCCCTTTTTCCCAATAATTACTACAAGAAGTAATTTCCTTCAAATAGTTCCAGAATTAACATCTGTGAGAATTAAAACACATATATGCATAGTGTTGTTCCAATGTAGATGTTGTGATTTCCATTCCCTTACAATAGTTGTGATTTCAAAAGATAGAATTTAACTAAAAGTTTAAACCAAACTACTTTCCTTTCCTTTCATAAAACTCATTTGATTTCAAGCAATCAAACGCTGAAGAGAAAAGTAAACAGCGATTAAATGCCAATGCTTAAACCAAAGCAATACAAAATTCATTCCATAACAATTATAGATTTCCAACTGTACGAGAGAAGAAATGAACATTAATTCAATTATCCATCCAACACTCTCTTTCCTTTCATCATAACTATACTGAGAATTTAATCCAGACATGATATCAATCAATGATAACAGTCCAAAGAGAAATAAATAAAATCAATAATCGAATATAAGGAAGAAGGATCATATTACCTCTTCTCATTGTCTAACCAAATATCCACTATTTAGAAAAGACATAATCCAATAGTATGATTCATTCTGATTATTATATTTCACTCAACGGACTTTCTTGTCAAGATATAACAAGAAAGAATATACAACTATTCTATAAACAACGTTTCATCAAAACAAGCATTTAGCTAAACCTGAACAATTAAGAATGTACAGCTAGCTACGAAATCATGATTCATATCATAATAGTAAAAAGAGTCATTTTTCGAACTTTCAAAGTAAGAATTCCACTTCGGTTCAATTTTAACAGAACAACAAGAGTTTAGACTGCGAATTGAGTATATTTTTATATATAAAACATACGTATTTGTTAAAAACAGTCATACCCAGCTTAGTCTGAAACGGGTAAAATTTCCGCAAACATATTACCATCATTTCACTGTAATGAGTAAGTAAAATCCCCCCCTTTTTTTACAAGAACAAGAATCCATTCAAGTTCAGTTCCAGCCGATTACATTAAAGGAGTTCGACTAGCATCTTTGTTACTCATTTATATATGTATATACTTTCCAAAAGATTCAAGAAAGATTTCAATATATTTTACTCACTCCTCCATTATTCTAGTTCAGTTCATAAACATCATATTTTCTCAAAAAAAAGAAAAGAAACTAGTCACGGCATTCATTTCACAAAAAAATATTAAACATTTTGACCAGCAAAGGTAAAATGATGAAATGAATCCCCTATCCTAGGTAAAATCGTATTCAATGTAATGAAAGCAAATTAGGAGAAATTAATTCACACAACAATTCATCAACATTATCCCGAACTTGTTTTTCCCAATCGTTTCCTCGTACTGAACTCAGAAAACAATACTCGCATAAATATTACATTCAATGACTCAAACCCATATAGGGTAATAGAAGCGGGTAGTAAACCCAATCAAAACAAACTCATACAGCAAACACAACCTCCTTTGTTTCATTCATTTGCAAAGAAATACTAAAGCCGTGTTCATTTTCATAATGACAATTCAAACCAAAAGGTCAAACCGAATCCTTATATTCTTCCATTTTTACAAGAGAACACAGAGCTCATAAAATAATACACACATGGCTAATACATTCAACAACTCAACTCATATTGAGCAAAGAAACGATTACCCAACATTGCCAAACAACTCGCACATCAAGAACAGATTTATTTCATTTACCCATTTTGTAAAAAAATTTACCCAAGTCGTGTTCATCAAAGGAAAAACGAATCAGTCCAGAGATCACTTCATTCAAAACAACAACATCATTTAACTAAATCACCCCTCATAAGAGCAGGGTTGTTTTAATGAGACGTTTAAACGAAAGCAAACGGTTTAAGGAGAAGGGCTTAACATACCTGTATATTTTTTTTGTGGTTCGAAGAAAACCACGTCCACTGGAGCTGTTTCTCTCCACGACGTCCTGAGCGAGGCTTTCCAAACAGTCCACTAACTCCCACAGGCTCAAAAATAGCCTTTGTTTCTCCAAAGAATGGAAACAATAACCAAAATACAACAGGTTTGACAGAACGATGGAAGAACAAAATGTAGAGCAACTAAAAAAAAACCCGACTGCACACAACAACAAACAAATTTTTTCCTCTATCCTCTTTCCAAGGCGAGTTGGTCGCTAAGACCAATGTCATTGAATGCATTACTTTTTCCTCATTCCTCACGCCACCGCCAACTCAGGTTGGCGAGTTTTCTTTTTTTAAAAATTTTGCTTGAAATCACATTTTAGCTTCATAGCTAGTTGGATGCCTCCAACTTTTCCATGTTCCTGCCAAACTTGGCGCTAAAACTTTAAGGACTTCATTTACTATACTATTAAATTCCTAACCTTCCCTTCTTATCCGTTTCCATCCACATGGGTCCATAAGTCCCCTTCCATAGGTTAGTAATAGTTTAGGATTTAATAGTCCATAGCTAGGTTATTCACCTAGTTCATAGTTATTAGAATTTGCATCTATTTTCATCCTTATGAAATTTAAAATCCATATAGGGTAGTAGTTAGGGGTATATGATATAACTTAGTAGTAGGTTAGGGTTTAATCCCCTAGTATTTATTTAATAGTTTCCAATCAAGTATTTCCGACTAGCATCGTATTCAACACAATGCAGGATGTTTCGTCCTATGTTCCACATACCTGTGTCACTCACATCCAGACCCTTAATGTCTTATGTTGTCTAGCGTTACAACTTTGCATGTGGTTCGGGAATCGAACCTTTTCCATTGGCATCTACATACCAGATATTCATACCTGAAATCAGGTGATGCAACATTTATTTTAACCTTCAGTTTGGTTTCAGACTTCATTCTGGTTTAGAAGTAAATCGACAAAGTGATTATAAGAAGGCCACAGCATACCTTGGATCAATGGAATTGATTCAAGGTGTGTTGTCAATCAGCGAAAAGAGTTCATCAAACATACGACAGGTATGTTGTCTCATTTAGCAAGACACAAGTAATAATAACCTCTGTCCAAAGTAAACAAATTACAACAAATAAGGGTCCAGATTAGTAACACATTCCTTTTAAGATCAAAATATATATCTTAACATATTTATCTTCATTTCTGCAATTACAACATCATGAAAAGTAATTACCATGATAGCTTACAAAAATCAAGGCGTTACACAATTGATTGTGGTGGTGGGGAAGGTAGAACTTGTTTCTTTGGAGTAGATGACTGATTGGAAGGGAAAGGGGTGGAAAATATGAGATGAGATGGTAGATTAAAAGGTGGAGAAGGGAATTCGATATTCGGGGCAAGTACACAAGAAGCTTGAAAATTGAGGTTCTGGCTGAGATGTTACGAATTGGGGAGTGGGGATGGGATTGTGAGATAGAAATGCTAGATATTTCCCTTGAAAAGATTGACCAATATTGTTTACAAAAGCTTCTATCTCCATAATCCACTCTATGAGCCTTGGAAACATCTCAGCTATGAAGTCCAACTTCTGTTCTAGGCTATAATGTCTTGAAAAGGGCCCTCTAATGGACAAGGAGTCCTAAATCTAACTTTGAATGCTTTCATCTAAGATATAGCCCTCGACTTCACCATTTTAGCCTCCAATCCTTGGATCTTCTTATGCAAATCAGCACTTCCCATTTGACTTATGTCATTGTATGCATACCCTTGCTCTTGATAAGCTCCGTAGCCAAACCAGTTTTGGCATTGCTCATTGGGTAAGCATAGTGGTTTTAAATTGATTATAGTGTTGATCTGGAGGGGTTGTGAAGCTCATCAAAGGTTGATTGTATTGTTGCAAGTGCGAATTCCATTGTGGGAATGAAGCCATGATTCACAACTTCATAGAATGAGAGAAAATGAAAGAGATGGAAAGAAAGATGAATGAAAATGGATGGAGAAAAGGTCTGTAACTTCAGTGAAAGGGTTGTTGACCAGATGGAGTCACTAGATGTATTTTATATGCTTCCAAAATATGAAATTTTAACAAGAACACACCAACCTGTTCAAATGGAGTCTGCTGCAAATGATTGAACTGCACACCTACAAATGATCTTCAATTCAACTTTGTAGTGGAACACTCCAAAAAGATGAAACTTTGACTTTAGTGGTGTCCCACAGAGCATGCTAGAACTGTTATCATGAAACTACAGTAGCCCTGAATGGCCTAAATATGAGATGGGGCATTCTCTGTAATTTTGTGTAACATTGGATCATCTCTCAAGTTGTGGGACTTGCGGGCTTGAGATGACCCTTTAGAGAAGGCTGGTTTCTGCTCCTAAATTAGCTGTCATGGGCTACTCTTAATGAAGAAAAAAATATCTAATCCTAATCGAATCTTAAAAATAATTCAAAATATCTAATCCTAATCAAATCTTAAAATATCTAATCCTAAGGGACTAGGGAGAGATAATTCCTAAAAATAAAACCTACACTAGAGTGGCGATACACAAGAAAAGGAGGTTGCTAGCCAAGAATCCAACTTCCTGAAATGGAGAGAGGTGAGAAATGAAGTGTGGAAAAGATGCACCACAAACAAAAGATAGATTCACATATAACACCACTTCAATCCCATTAAACAAATCTTCCACAAACTTGTAATAAACAGTCAGAAGATATGCATAGTATACCTTGCAATGGTGAGAGGCAAGAAGAGACAATAAAATATGCAAGGATGGATAAGATGCATCACAAAACAAATTTATTGCTACATGAATTCACAAAGTAAATCATTAGTGGGAAAGAGGCTATAAATTCCATTACAAATATTGGAAAGGAGGCCTAAGCTCCACATGAACCCTAGTAGAGAAGAAAGAGAGAGGGGGTAAGAGAAAAATGACCAACTCCTTTACAAATGAGCCTCTAATTATAATTTATAGAATGAGAAGGACAAATAAAATGCAATCCCTAAATTTACCTTTCATCTACTTGCAAGATGTCATAAATGTTTCCAAACATGATACATGACCTACAGAAGGCACCCCATACTATCCCATGACTTATAACAATAAGAAATGTCTTCCATGCCTCTTATTGCGTTTCAAACCACCAATAAAATCACTATCTTGAACATGGTCCATTTTCTATGAATTCTCCATCAAATCTACATCAATTCCTAAATTTATTAGTTTTTGTGCAAAGGTCTTGAAAACACAATTCCAACAAGACTAATTTTACATGATTCTGATGAGAATTTCTCAAGTTATGACCTTCTGAGTGCAGGTAACTATTTTGAGTTGGCACATAGTTGCTTCTCATTCACGAGACTGAGAAATTAAAATTCTTTCTAGAAATGGCATTTTTAATATTTCTCCCTCCTCTAATATTTTCACATCATTTACTGTTGGGAATTTTAAAATAGATGGTGCGACCCATCATTTCATTTTGTATGAGGGGAGGGTGAGTATGTTTGAATGTTGAAAGATAGCCAGCTCGGTATTGGCAGGCCGAGTTGGGTGCTTGCATGGCTCCCTCAGTCCTCTTCATTATAACTCTGACTACCCTTATATCACCAACCCACCCGAGTCATTTTTATGCACCAAGATATCTTTATTTGGTGATTCGAGTAGTCACTTTGCATCTACGTGGAACTACCCATTGTGTGCATCGGGCTCTCTCTCTCTCTCTCTCCATTGCTCTTGACTTCCTTTTATCCCACCTGCAATCCCAACCAAACAACTCACTTCACCCTAGATCCTTTACCATTTCCTTCCTTCCGAGCTTGGTGGGATTTCCCCATATTTACCGTTGGCCCAACTGCCCCATTAACTAACTCGTTCCTCGTGTCAGTGGGCCTCTCTTTTTTGTGGCGAACCGTCTCTGCGAGAAAACCGCGTGTCCCCTGCCTCGCCTTTGGGCCCATCCATCTCCACGTGTCATCTGAATTTAGTTCTTTCCGGCCATGTTGGTTTTTTCTGTACACGCTCTTTGAGGGAAACACCACCCTTTCAGACCCGCGAATTGGTTCCCCACAAGTAAACACGAACATGTGGGAAAGTCGGCTCGTCATTTGAGATTTCCTCCTGCCTTGCTATGTTGACCTGTTAGGATTGGAGACACGTTTGACGGCCTCGGCGCCTAATTTTCAGGTTCCCCACCTAGACCCAAGTGGCCAGTTGGCGAAATCCATGTCTTTATCCCCGACTTCCTCGCATGCAAAATTTCCACGTGAGTTTAGATTTTGGTGCACGAACGTCCCAGATTCATTAAAGGCTCTTTCTGGATGCGTATTCTTCTTTCGGCGGCATTATTTTCTGCGGAACTCGTACCATTGCTCATCAACGAATTAGCTCATGAACCAACATTACAATTCTTCCCAACTTTTTTGGTTAAGTTCCTTCTGTTACCTGATCCATTTTGAATCTGGCATCGAGCAAACCTGCACATCAACCATATCTTTCAAATTCATCACAACCAATTTGTTGTCCATTGCAACGGTTAGGTCTCTCTCTGGGCCTTCCCACACTCCTATTTTCACACGTCAAACCCTCACTCATAGCTCACGGAGGGAACCATATGCATGGCTCTATTTGATCATTCTACTGTGTTTATTCCCATAATGCACTGTCCATGTCTTATCCATTCGTTTGCATAACAGTGATTACTGTTTACTGTTCATTTTTCTATATTTTGAGGTTGAAGTCAACTGGCATTCAGTAGCTCCACATATCAAATTCAGCAATGATTTACAGGTCAGGAAAAAAAAAATTACCCAGAACTTCTAAAAGAGTGATAAATTGCTTTTCAGCTTGTTTGTTAGCCACCACAACGTAGTATCATATGCTGCTGATTTTAATCAATACATTCTTCAGAGGATCAAAATCAAATACACGAAATAGACATTTTCTAAAAATCAAAAAAACAACTTTTTTAACTGACGTCCTTTAAAGCGAGGCTCAAATTAAGCTCACTAGATTTGGAAATCTCAATTACTCTAGCCTCCTTTAGGACTTTTGTCAAATCATGCACACTTGGTTTTGCGAAGTCATGTTCCGCATACTCACTTTTGATATTTGGGTTTGATAAGCCAGTGACAAAGCATGTACTAAACCTTGGTTGATGTTGATATTGAATGTTGCAGTTATGTTGTTCACACTAGACATCATCCATGTCCCCACTTTTGAAATGTGTGAGAGATGCAGAAGAATTGGGACATCCTTGCCTTTCCCAATTTTGTTTCCACTATGAGCATGGAAGCATATTCATCTCATATAAACATCCGGAGCCTTCCTATCTAATTCATTGCCTTTTCGACCAACTCCTTCCATAGTAGCATGTACTGTGGACATCCACTTGAGCGCTACTGATGGGATTTAGTCCCATTATGAACATGCACAGTTTTCTGAATTTATCCTTAGCCTGGTACTGCAACACAAACTTAAGGAATTGATAAGTAAACCCTTCCTTGTACTTCTACTCGAGGTCGTTTCAGCACTTTTCCTTGCGATTCCTTTTATAGTAGCAGTCAGTCATTATTCCTATTCAACTAGCTACTAGATTTCTAACTTGGTAGCCAGCAGTTTCCTAAAGTAATCTTTCAAATTGAAAACATACGCTTGATGTCTGTTTTGACAATGTGCAACTCAACCTTACGATGTTTGTCTCACCATTGATGGGATGACATGTACATCTGTAAGCTGATCATGCTCCCCATATCTCTTTGTGTCTTCTTGTATATTGTGATGATGATGTTTATGTGCAAAGTACTTATGTATGGTCACTGTTGACATTTTGTTTTAGCTCTGTAACCTAGTCAATGTTCCATCAAAATGTGGAGCACTTATTATGGTGTTCATAGCATTTGTAAGATCTACATATACGGGAATCGTTGTCATTTCAAATCCAAGCATGATTCATGTGAGCATTCACGCGTACTATTATCAACGCCCGGATTCTCACCACCTGTCTAACGTTATCCACCATGAGTTTCCTTATCATGTTATATCAGCTGTCTGTGTTGCCCCGAAAGGATCATGTTGGTCAATAAAAAATTTCTGTAAAACACAAATTATCAAGTCATACAATCTACAAAACGAAGGTCCAATATGGTAAAAATAGAAAAACAGCCTCAGCTAAATGCCAGTAGAAGCCAGTTCATCTACCAGCATGGAAAAGGGAAAGGTCGCAGCATGTCCTCTTGTTCTAACAATGCCCAGTTCAGATAAGAACAAGGCATACAAACCGAGGCTTATGGCATGTGGGAGGAGGCAATTAGGTTCAAGATTTTGTAAATTTCCAGCTCTCATAAGGTTGTAAGAATGTAACATCCCCACTTTAAGATACTAGAACAAGGGAATTTTTTTTTTTGTACACAACATTCCCTGTTCTGAAATTATGTAATTCAAACACCACGTTCAAGTTTTAATAATTTATTCTTTATCCAACTAATGCAGTTCGGATCACACAATTTCCTTTTAAAACCAATGTTCTCTGTTCACATACTTTCAATATGGAACACACATTCAGTGCCATTCAATAATATAATAGTTTACCGTATGCTGTTGTAAATGACTCGAAGAACTACCGATCTCCCATTTTATAGCTCAGAGTTTCAACAATCTCTCATTTCATGACTCGGCGACTTACCGATCCTTCATGTAAATCCGTGTATTGTATAATGAAGTATACATGGTTCTCTTACCGTTTCCGATTATCAAAGTGATCCATTTAAGAAGCCTATCTGAATATCTATTACTGATATTAATCTGACATCCTGCATCTTAAACTAGGTGATTAGGACAAAGCAACCAGCACTTGCGATACTTTGGCCAAAGATTTTCACATGCTTTGCATGATCATATTCCTAGATGTTATACACATCGATGGAATACGTCCTTCACCTCACTTCGTCTGTTATCTAGAAATGGTCTTCCTGATCCTGTCAAGTCCTTTCGTCTAAGGTCAAGCTCATAACCCCAACCAGGCAATATGAACGAGTATGGAAGTTGACTATATGGTAATAAGGTACGCAGTGACAGTACAGTGTCGTACTAGGCCACTCCTGTGTCTAGTTACCTTGTAGTCCTTCCGGAGTCACTCCGTATACGTGATTTACATTCTAGCACCATCTAAGATCTAGTATCCAGCTGATGTAACACTTGATGATTTGATTCGGGGGGGCGTATGTAAATGTCAGCTACAACCTGTGTCGACATGAAGGCCCTGCCTTCATGAAGACACCATATTGTAGCTGGGCGTGTGCCAAGGTCCTA
Organism: Taxus chinensis; assembly: GCA_019776745.2. Lineage (NCBI taxonomy): Eukaryota > Viridiplantae > Streptophyta > Pinopsida > Cupressales > Taxaceae > Taxus > Taxus chinensis. The sequence goes on from CM034146.1 coordinate 239,141,751, forward strand.
CGGAATCCTTCATCAAGAAGTACACATCCAGCTTGAGTGTGATCAGATTATAATCTTAATATTTAAGATCAATTTTCAGCAACCGTGTTGATCCCTTAACCTCGTTCTCATTACAGTTGTATGTAGCTAAGAGAGACTTAATTTGTCTTATAGCTTAATACATCCTTTCCTTTTATACCAAAGGGTTGCATATTTTCTTCTTGGTTCTTTTCTTTAATCTTCAGACTAATCAGTCCATTACAGATGAACGTAATAAGTTTAACCTATTAAACTTAACCCAAGTTTACCCACAGCTGTAAACAAATTCAAAATTCCATTTTATTAGACATCATTTAAACGAGGTCTAATTCTAAATGAATGTATTCATTTATTCTCCATATCCTCTACATCATTTAAGGTTAGTTACCAATATATATGTTTCCCGATATCTAATTATTTCTGAATTTAAACATTCGAGACTATTAATGGAAGTCCGAATACAAGGTTCAGCTACTCCTATGTTATTTTGATATTCCTTAGCTTATAAGCTAATCCCGAATATCATTCAATTCAGAGTTCATATACACCTAAATCCATTTTAATGTCAATTTAAAATTCATATACTCAAGTATGCAACTAATTGCACATTTCCAACGTAAAAGTTGCATTCAGGTAAAGAATAGATGTTATTTCCTTTAAAATCTATCCACTATCGTTTGAATAATTCCAAATCAAGGAATAATATTATATTCTCAATCTTATTCAACAATATCAAATGATACAACCATTAAAATATCACACTTTTCCTTGTATCATCCATAAGTTTTTCAATCTATACATTTGCTAGTCCCAAACGACTGGACTTCGTTTATATCAAACAACATTACAACTCATAAAGATAGAAGAATGTAATTTCTTCCTTTCTCATTTCCTCATAGGGTAATAATAGCTATCAATACAATCCATCCTCAGCTAGTCAAAAGAAGTATTAGAAAACAACCAAGTCTTCGTTTATACTCAAGTTCCATCTGTAAAATTTCTTGCACGGGTCAGTTCATTGAACTGAGCATATTAAGCACTTGTCATTAAAATGAGGTGCTTTTAATTAACTGTCTCAATAAAAGAACCTGATTTTATGAAACGTTAAAATGAACATCATCCAAGAATTAAGTACCGATAAGGATGAACAGCATAACAACCCAATCATCTAATTACCCTCCCAATCAGAAAAAAAAGGATTACTGCCCTTTTTCCCAATAATTACTACAAGAAGTAATTTCCTTCAAATAGTTCCAGAATTAACATCTGTGAGAATTAAAACACATATATGCATAGTGTTGTTCCAATGTAGATGTTGTGATTTCCATTCCCTTACAATAGTTGTGATTTCAAAAGATAGAATTTAACTAAAAGTTTAAAACCAAACTACTTTCCTTTCCTTTCATAAAACTCATTTGATTTCAAGCAATCAAACGCTGAAGAGAAAAGTAAACAGCGATTAAATGCCAATGCTTAAACCAAAGCAATACAAAATTCATTCCATAACAATTATAGATTTCCAACTGTACGAGAGAAGAAATGAACATTAATTCAATTATCCATCCAACACTCTCTTCCTTTCATCATAACTATACTGAGAATTTAATCCAGACATGATATCAATCAATGATAACAGTCAAAGAGAAATAAATAAAATCAATAATCGAATATAAGGAAGAAGGATCATATTACCCTCTTCTCATTGTCTAACCAAATATCCACTATTTAGAAAAGACATAATCCAATAGTATGATTCATTCTGATTATTATATTTCACTCAACGGACTTTCTTGTCAAGATATAACAAGAAAGAATATACAACTATTCTATAAACAACGTTTCATCAAACAAGCATTTAGCTAAACCTGAACAATTAAGAATGTACAGCTAGCTACGAAATCATGATTCATATCATAATAGTAAAAAGAGTCATTTTCGAACTTTCAAAGTAAGAATTCCACTTCGGTTCAATTTAACAGAACAACAAGAGTTTAGACTGCGAATTGAGTATATTTTTATATATAAAACATACGTATTTGTTAAAAACAGTCATACCCAGCTTAGTTCTGAAACGGGTAAAATTTCCGCAAACATATTACCATCATTTCACTGTAATGAGTAAGTAAAATCCCCCCCCTTTTTTTTACAAGAACAAGAATCCATTCAAGTTCAGTTCCAGCCGATTACATTAAAGGAGTTCGACTAGCATCTTTGTTACTCATTTATATATGTATATACTTTCCAAAGATTCAAGAAAGATTTCAATATATTTTACTCACTCCTCCATTATTCTAGTTCAGTTCATAAACATCATATTTTCTCAAAAAAAAGAAAAGAAACTAGTCACGGCATTCATTTCACAAAAAAATATTAAACATTTTGACCAGCAAAGGTAAAATGATGAAATGAATCCCCTATCCTAGGTAAAATCGTATTCAATGTAATGAAAGCAAATTAGGAGAAATTAATTCACACAACAATTCATCAACATTATCCCGAACTTGTTTTTCCCAATCGTTTCCTCGTACTGAACTCAGAAAACAATACTCGCATAAATATTACATTCAATGACTCAAACCCATATAGGGTAATAGAAGCGGGTAGTAAACCCAATCAAAACAAACTCATACAGCAAACACAACCTCCTTTGTTTCATTCATTTGCAAAGAAATACTAAAGCCGTGTTCATTTCATAATGACAATTCAAACCAAAGGTCAAACCGAATCCTTATATTCTTCCATTTTTACAAGAGAACACAGAGCTCATAAAATAATACACACATGGCTAATACATTCAACAACTCAACTCATATTGAGCAAAGAAACGATTACCCAACATTGCCAAACAACTCGCACATCAAGAACAGATTTATTTCATTTACCCATTTGTAAAAAAAATTTACCCAAGTCGTGTTCATCAAAGGAAAAACGAGTCAGTCCAGAGATCACTTCATTCAAAACAACAACATCATTTAACTAAATCACCCCTCATAAGAGCAGGGTTGTTTTAATGAGACGTTTAAACGAAAGCAAACGGTTTTAAGGAGAAGGGCTTAACATACCTGTATATTTTTTTTTGTGGTTCGAAGAAAACCACGTCCACTGGAGCTGTTTCTCTCCACGACGTCCTGAGCGAGGCTTTCCAAACAGTCCACTAACTCCCACAGGCTCAAAAATAGCCTTTGTTTCTCCAAAGAATGGAAACAATAACCAAAATACAACAGGTTTGACAGAACGATGGAAGAACAAAATGTAGAGCAACTAAAAAAAAAACCCGACTGCACACAACAACAAACAAATTTTTTCCTCTATCCTCTTTCCAAGGCGAGTTGGTCGCTAAGACCAATGTCATTGAATGCATTACTTTTTCCTCATTCCTCACGCCACCGCCAACTCAGGTTGGCGAGTTTTCTTTTTTTAAAAATTTTGCTTGAAATCACATTTTAGCTTCATAGCTAGTTGGATGCCTCCAACTTTTCCATGTTCCTGCCAAACTTGGCGCTAAAACTTTAAGGACTTCATTTACTATACTATTAAATTCCTAACCTTCCCTTCTTATCCGTTTCCATCCACATGGGTCCATAAGTCCCCTTCCATAGGTTAGTAATAGTTTAGGATTTAATAGTCCATAGCTAGGTTATTCACCTAGTTCATAAGTTATTAGAATTTGCATCTATTTTCATCCTTATGAAATTTAAAATCCATATAGGGTAGTAGTTAGGGTATATGATATAACTTAGTAGTAGGTTAGGGTTTAATCCCCTAGTATTTATTTAATAGTTTCCAATCAAGTATTTCCGACTAGCATTCGTATTCAACACAATGCAGGATGTTTCGTCCTATGTTCCACATACCTGTGTCACTCACATCCAGACCCTTAATGTCTTATGTTGTCTAGCGTTACAACTTTGCATGTGGTTCGGGAATCGAACCTTTTCCATTGGCATCTACATACCAGATATTCATACCTGAAATCAGGTGATGCAACATTTATTTTAACCTTCAGTTTGGTTTCAGACTTCATTCTGGTTTAGAAGTAAATCGACAAAGTGATTATAAGAAGGCCACAGCATACCTTGGATCAATGGAATTGATTCAAGGTGTGTTGTCAATCAGCGAAAAGAGTTCATCAAACATACGACAGGTATGTTGTCTCATTTAGCAAGACACAAGTAATAATAACCTCTGTCCAAAGTAAACAAATTACAACAAATAAGGGTCCAGATTAGTAACACATTCCTTTTAAGATCAAAATATATATCTTAACATATTTATCTTCATTTCTGCAATTACAACATCATGAAAAGTAATTACCATGATAGCTTACAAAAATCAAGGCGTTACACAATTGATTGTGGTGGTGGGGAAGGTAGAACTTGTTTCTTTGGAGTAGATGACTGATTGGAAGGGAAAGGGGTGGAAAATATGAGATGAGATGGTAGATTAAAAGGTGGAGAAGGGAATTCGATATTCGGGGCAGTACACAAGAAGCTTGAAAATTGAGGTTCTGGCTGAGATGTTACGAATTGGGGAGTGGGGATGGGATTGTGAGATAGAAATGCTAGATATTTCCCTTGAAAAGATTGACCAATATTGTTTACAAAAGCTTCTATCTCCATAATCCACTCTATGAGCCTTGGAAACATCTCAGCTATGAAGTCCAACTTCTGTTCTAGGCTATAATGTCTTGAAAAGGGCCCTCTAATGGACAAGGAGTCCTAAATCTAACTTTGAATGCTTTCATCTAAGATATAGCCCTCGACTTCACCATTTTAGCCTCCAATCCTTGGATCTTCTTATGCAAATCAGCACTTCCCATTTGACTTATGTCATTGTATGCATACCCTTGCTCTTGATAAGCTCCGTAGCCAAACCAGTTTTGGCATTGCTCATTGGGTAAGCATAGTGGTTTTAAATTGATTATAGTGTTGATCTGGAGGGGTTGTGAAGCTCATCAAAGGTTGATTGTATTGTTGCAAGTGCGAATTCCATTGTGGGAATGAAGCCATGATTCACAACTTCATAGAATGAGAGAAAATGAAAGAGATGGAAAGAAAGATGAATGAAAATGGATGGAGAAAAGGTCTGTAACTTCAGTGAAAGGGTTGTTGACCAGATGGAGTCACTAGATGTATTTTATATGCTTCCAAAATATGAAATTTTAACAAGAACACACCAACCTGTTCAAATGGAGTCTGCTGCAAATGATTGAACTGCACACCTACAAATGATCTTCAATTCAACTTTGTAGTGGAACACTCCAAAAAGATGAAACTTTGACTTTAGTGGTGTCCCACAGAGCATGCTAGAACTGTTATCATGAAACTACAGTAGCCCTGAATGGCCTAAATATGAGATGGGGCATTCTCTGTAATTTGTGTAACATTGGATCATCTCTCAAGTTGTGGGACTTGCGGGCTTGAGATGACCCTTTAGAGAAGGCTGGTTTCTGCTCCTAAATTAGCTGTCATGGGCTACTCTTAATGAAGAAAAAAATATCTAATCCTAATCGAATCTTAAAAATAATTCAAAATATCTAATCCTAATCAAATCTTAAAAATATCTAATCCTAAGGGACTAGGGAGAGATAATTCCTAAAAATAAAACCTACACTAGAGTGGCGATACACAAGAAAAGGAGGTTGCTAGCCAAGAATCCAACTTCCTGAAATGGAGAGAGGTGAGAAATGAAGTGTGGAAAAGATGCACCACAAACAAAAGATAGATTCACATATAACACCACTTCAATCCCATTAAACAAATCTTCCACAAACTTGTAATAAACATCAGAAGATATGCATAGTATACCTTGCAATGGTGAGAGGCAAGAAGAGACAATAAAATATGCAAGGATGGATAAGATGCATCACAAAACAAATTTTATTGCTACATGAATTCACAAAGTAAATCATTAGTGGGAAAGAGGCTATAAAATTCCATTACAAATATTGGAAAGGAGGCCTAAGCTCCACATTGAACCCTAGTAGAGAAGAAAGAGAGAGGGGGTAAGAGAAAAATGACCAACTCCTTTACAAATGAGCCTCTAATTATAATTTATAGAATGAGAAGGACAAATAAAATGCAATCCCTAAATTTACCTTTCATCTACTTGCAAGATGTCATAAATGTTTCCAAACGATGATACATGACCTACAGAAGGCACCCCATACTATCCCATGACTTATAACAATAAGAAATGTCTTCCCATGCCTCTTAATTGCGTTTCAAACCACCAATAAAATCACTATCTTGAACATGGTCCATTTTCTATGAAATTATCCATCAAATCTACATCAATTCCTAAATTTATTAGTTTTTGTGCAAAGGTCTTGAAAACACAATTCCAACGAGACCAATTTTACATGATTCTGTTGAGAATTTCTCAAGTTATGACCTTCTGAGTGCAGGTAACTATTTTGAGTTGCACATAGTTGCTTCTCATTCACGAGACTGAGAAATTAAAATTCTTTTCTAGAAATGGCATTTTTAAATATTTCTCCCTCCTCTAATATTTTCACATCATTTTACTGTTGGGTATTTTAAAATAGATGATGGGACCCATCGTTTCATTTTTGTATGAGGGGAGGGTGAGTATGTTTGAATGTTGAAAGATAGCCAACTCGGTATTGGAAGGCTGAGTTGGGTGCTTGCATGGCTCCCTAAGTCCTCTTCATTATAACTCTGACTACCCTTATATCACCAACCCACCGAGTCATTTTTATGCACCAAGATATCTTTATTTGGTGATTCGAGTAGTCACTTTGCATCTACGTGGAACTACCCATTTGTGCATCGGGCTCTCTCTCTCTCTCTCTCCATTGCTCTGACTTCCCTTTACACCTGCAATCCCAACCAAACAACTCACTTCCACCCTAGATCCTTTGACCATTTCCTTCCGAGCTTGGTGGGATTCCCATATTTACTCGGTGCCACTGCCATTAACTCGTTCCTCGTGTCAGTGGGCTCTCTTTTGTGGCGAAGACGGTCTCTCGGAGAACCCGTGTCCCCCTCGCCCTTGTGCCATCCATCTCCGTGTCATCTGAATTTAGTTCTTTCCGGCCATGTTGGTTTCTGTACAAGGCTCTTGGACCACCCTTCAGATCCGTATGGTTCCCACGACACGACTTGGACGCGCATTGAGTTCCTCGCCTGCATGTTGACCCTGTGGATGAGACGTTGACCGGGCCTAATTTTCAGGTCCCCACCACACAAGTGTCCAGTGCGAAATCCATGCTCTTTATCCCCGACTTCCTCGCATGCAAAATTTTCCACGGTGAGTTTAGGATTTTGGTGCACGAACGTCCCAAGTTCATTAAGGCTTCTTGGGATGCGATTCTTCATTTCGGCGGCATTATTTCTCTGCGGAACTCGTCATTGGCTCAACGAATTAGCTCAGTGAACCAACATTAAAATTCTTCCCAACATTTTTTGGTTAAGTCCTTCTGTTACCTGAGCCATTTGAATCTGTCATCGAGCTAAACCTGCACATCACCATATCTTGCAAATTCACCAATTTCTTGTCATTGCAACGGTTAGGTCTCTGGCTTCCCCACACTCCTATTTTCACACGTCAAACCCATCACTCAATAGCTCACTGAGGGAACCATATGCATGGCTCGATTTGATCATTCTAGTGGCTTGATGATTCATGAATGGGCTTGGCCCTCAAACCTGTAACCCGTCGAGTTGGTTGAGGAAAATTTCACGTATGGGCTCGATGTCACTATTGAAGCTCACCTCAAGGCCCTACCAAGCTCAATTCCATGCATGATCTTGACGAGCACGGCATGTAGCGATGCAGTCTCCATGTTTTGGTCTCTAATGTACATTTTCTTCCATGACTCCATCGTTTAGCCCCCAATCTTCTCTTTCGTTCATCACTCAGGCCAGCTTAGTGATCCTTAATGTCTCTGCATGGAAATTATTCAACTCGCTAGGTGTAACATGTCCACAATGTTAGCTCATCTTTGGTGTCAGATAGCTCGACTGGTTCCACAATGCAATTTGGAGATCATTCTTACATAGCTCGGTCTATAGGATTTGAGCTCGACAACATTGAATTCGTCCGCCATGGTCTGGGAAATGCAAAGCTCGACACAAGTCTTTGTGGGTATCCTTATCTTGTCTTATTGCATGAAATAACTTTCCCTTGTTAGCTTGATGTTTCCACCATTGAACTTGACGATGAGCTCAACACCCTAACTCGGCCATCCCACCATTCATCCTGTAACTTGCTAGCTTTGTGTGATTATATGAGCTTAATTTTGGTATGGAGATGGGCTCAAATTCATGTAACTTGGCCTCCAATGTAACTTGGTAGCCCCCCTTCATTGTAATTCATGACCTACTAGAGTTTGAGCTCGGCCATACATAAAAAATAACTTGGTTCCTTAATAGGCAGTTAAGTGGGAGATCTAAGCAGCTCGACCCATGAATCAGTCAAGACATAAGGGCCAAAAATGTAAATCCTTCAACTCTTCTAATTCCCTTTAGATTTCATGAACTCATTGGATCTTCCTAGAATTGGAGGGATGTATGAAGATGTTTGAGGGTACTCTTGGGTGAAACAACATATTTCACCATTTAATGCCACAAGTGGACCCCACTATTAGTCTCCCAAACTGAATAAAAAATTGAAACTCAATGAAGAGCAAGAAGAGGAAAAATTCCTCTTGTAACTTTCGACGATCTCAAAGACCCTGATTCTACCCTTGTACATTGAACTCTGTCTGTAAGCTTTGAGCTAGATGCGAGGGTTCCTTAATACAAGCCTACTTTATTGTCCAATTTCTCTCGAGGGGTGAAATTGGATAACATCACCCACTCCACAAGGAGGCTATAACACCCCAATATGACCAAGCACTAACTTATCCACCTAATGATGATGCCCTCTAATTATTTTTCTACCACAACTGATGGAGATCTCTAATTCATCTCACAAACCCTTTCTCAAACCATCATTGCTTCAACTCGTACTATCTTCTTGCTTTTCAACTTATCTTGGCTCTAAACTCATACACACATGGTTTAAAACATTAATAAACTTGAAACATATCTTATCATCCTTCAAATCACTCCTTCATACCTGAAAAACACTTTTACTTGGGTTCAACTTTTCCCTCATGTAAGACCAGTTAACAAAATGAGCCCAAACTTCACTTTTATATGTTTTTATTCTTTATAACCCAAGAGAGGTAATTCCTTTATGAATAATTTGACCAATAAATCATAATAAATTTAAAATAAACTCATTGTAATGGTCACATTTGAGCCATATAGGTCGGCCATGCAAAAAACCACTCATATTGTAAAAAAAAGCCTCAAAACCCCATCACTAGGATGAGAAAATTCCACTTATACCAAAACCATGATTATTCAAGATCCTAAATTCACCACACATAAGTAATATATCATAAAAAATCATAAATTGTCACAAATATTCTTTTACCAATCAAATATTTCATTAAATGGGTCCATTGGCTCATATCCTTCTCAAAACAATTGTTTCCAACACCCCGAGTTTACCTTTGGGCTTCAAGACCACCTCAATACAACTAAAATATCACATGTAGCCACTCCATGGAAACATCATGAAACCTCCATATTATCAAAACACAACAACTTTACGCTTCACCAAAACAAGCTACCCAAATACCAGTTTTCCAAACTCGGTTGATTAACATTATTTATGTCACTTTCAAGATATTAAAAGGCCTTAAATACAAAAAAAATCCATCCCTATTCACTCTCCAGGTGATATAAAACACCAATCCATTCATATCATTCTTTAAACAACTCATACTTTGAGCTAAGCAAACATGTATTGAAAATGCAACTACCTTCTTCTTCACAAATCAACCTGAAAGAGACATCAAATCAACTCACAATGACATAAAAATTATACCATTGGAACTATATTTGAATATAATTTACATAAAATATTGTAACTCCTTTCAAATCTAAGTATAATTCCTTCAACTAAGCCAATCTATGCAAACTGCTTCTTATGCCTTCGTGGACTTAAGAACCGACAATGAGCTCAACAATCTTCATCATACCAAAACTCACTCCCACACTCAAAAAGGAATGGAAAATGCTTAGACATGATGTATAATCACTTAGAAACCTTCATCAATCTTCAACAAATCATGATCATCAACTTTACCTCATGTAGCACTTAACACCATGTTAGAACAAGCATCCTTCAACCTTGACCCTTGGAGAACAACTCATAAATTTTGGATGTACAATCCAATCATCAAGTTTGATATACTAATAGAAATATATATAAACCAAAATCACTAACAAAAATTAATGGATTCCTAACTACTCCTATAGCTTCTGTAATGTCAATTTTACTGAAAGTTGTTCTAAACTGCCCCAAAAACTATTCTTCATAAATAGGGAACTCTTTTCACTTTTTCAACACAACCATGAATTGAAACATTCATGAAAATATAGATAAAATTAGGGGGTAAAAAAATGTCAATTTATTTGTTACCTTCTTTAGAGATTTTTTTCATAAATCAAACTTCTTCATAAATAAACAATTTGAAGTGGGGCCCACATATCACCACATGCTCTAATATACATTTATGGAAATATGAAAGAGTCCTCTACAACATCATAAATTTCTCAAAACAATCAAAACTAGGTGGGTACACTCAAATTTCTCCAAGTTGTTCCGAGCTAGGGTTTTGTTAGGGTTTCAAACCATTTTACCTTCTTAGCTATTGCTCATAAAAAACGTGATGATCAAACCACCTCATTATTTTTCAGAAACCTTAATAACTAATCTTAGAAGCTATGCCAAAGATATTAGGTACCCATGCAAAGCATACAATTCACAACGAGCATTAGAAGGTCCAAGTTTTCTTCAAAAGAACATTGAAACTTACCCAGTTTCACCAAAACTTGCATATCTTGTAAATTATTCTTCAAAATGACCTAAAACATGTCATGAAGCATCATGAAAACATCCTATAACTAATAAAACTAACTATATAGCTCAAATATGTCTGAAACATTCTAGCCACATCAACTTAATTATGCCAAACTACTTATTCCTCACCTAATTTCTTCCTAAGGACCCTGAAACACCTCCAAAATACTTAGTAGTGACATAAAACTCACCATACACCTAAGGGACACTACCACCATGTTGCTACTAGGCTCCACCATGACTGATTGATTCCAAATCTCACACCTTCATCTCATTCTGCATGTTCTATGGCTAGAAACAAGCCTGAAATGACTTGAATCAACCATGCCCTGACCTTGTTGACACCATGGAATCTCATAGACACCCCCAACACATCATACAAACCATTTTTGACCTCGTGACATCAACCAGTCACCTAAATAAGAATCATACTATGACTACGCATGCTAGAACCATGCCAGGTCACCATGACAACTCACCAAATCCTAACACTAGCAAACAACCTTCATGTTTGACCATTGAATAACACCTCATGAAGACAAAAAACCACACCATGAAACACTTTTCCATCAATTGAGTTGACATCAATGATAACACAAACACGTAATGGCCAACAATCCCCCCCTTTGTAATTGATGACAACCATATTTAGAAACATTGATGGCAACCAACATGACCAACACCTATATGACCTATTTTCCATGTTTTTGATGCCTCTCTCCCCCTTTTTCTATGAAAAAGGATACAAAGATGCAACTACATGGAAAAGGACAACACACAATGGAAACAATGCAAAACATGACTTACTTGACTCATGAAGCTCCTAATGGGACTAAAATATCTTCTCTTTGACTCCTTTAACAGCATATGAAGATATATGGACCTGATTTGGCTTTATGGAAAAAGCTTCCCCTGAGCTAATATCCTCCTATTCTTACCTTTAAACATGTTTCTCAACCTTTTCCTGGTCTATACCATGCTTAAATCAACATATTTACCTCCAAAGTTAGAATTTTCACTCTTTAGGACTATATTCCATGAATTACAACATCAATGCATATGATCCAGACTTCTATAAGCCATGGAGACCCACATACAACATCAGAAACTGATTTATAGATCCCCATGTAAAGATAATCTCTTTCTCTATCTAGAAAACAAAAAATTAGACAATCATACCTTGCTTTCATGACTTGGAGAAGGATTATGTGCCATGCCACTGTCCTAAAGCATATTTTTAGTCATTTATACCCTTCTTTGGATGAGATATGAAACTAAGACTTACTTGCCTTGGAGATACCTTACAAGCACCTGAACCAATTTCTTCATGATAAAAAATGAATCCCCCTATCATAAGACTCGCATATAGACTTGGTCATTACTAATCACATGCATTCTTAGTCACTGACAAAATAATTTCTCAGGAATCAAATCTCAATCATCATTATACAATTTTCAATCCTAGTCTTCATTTACTTCTATGAAACTTTCATCTAGAACCACCTTTGTAACCTAGTACCTTCATTCTTTGATAAATATGATCATTAAACATAGAGAGCTAGTTCATAGGACTCACCTTAGCATGAAACCATCATTAAAGAAGATAACTATTCCTTTGATCAACTTGAACCTTTATTGTCCGGATGATCATCATTATAATGCATAAATATACCTAAGATAAGCATTCACAATTTTCAAGACACTTTCATATACTTCATCAACCTTGTCAATCTCCTAGAAGATTTTGAATACTCAACTTCAAATCTTAATAATCTTCAAATGACATTGCACATGCAATGCCCTTGTACTTGAAACATGGATTTCATACATCGCTATCATAACCAACTCTGAGAATAAAAAACCATCATCCTACACAACCATGCAATATTTGGAGAACCTACTACAACATTTCCTTCTTACATGTTTATCATATCTTTCTAGGATCAAACACATACCTGAGCTTGAAATGTACCTAAATACTTTGTTTTAGCTTACTTTGTCTCTATAGTACACTTACTCACCTCTATACCCTAAAAATTTGATGCTTCTCAGTACTTCCCAGAGCTCTTGTTTCAGCATTGTCATGAATTTCCTTAAGTAAAAGGATTATTCTTACTTCTGATATTTACTTAAGAGAATTTTCAATATCCTCAACCATAGTTATGTCTTACAAGACACACTCAGACTTTTGTGAAGAACATAACATATTTCTGCACACCAGAGACCATTATGGTATGACATAATGCAACATAAATCACCTTATACAGACTTCATGAGACACATACCACTGCCACCAAGCTTGAGAAACACGTGAAGACACTATCCATCATAGTTGTACAAACTCAGGGCTCCCAAGACTTCATCCATCCTCAAATGACTAAGACAGACCTGTATAATATCACAAAAATCCTCTATACCTATTTTATGATAGACAAATAGAGACTTCATAAATATTACCTTGCCTTGATGAGATGTTCTTAGCATATAGCCCTTGTTGATACTCTTTATTCTAATCACAGTGCCTCTAGCAAGGACTTCTTGACACATTTAGACCCATCACTTTCATTTTAATTGATATTGTTGGCATGTGTTCCTATTATGTGTTTTCATTGATGAAAAAATACATTAATGAAAAAGTGGATGTTAGATTATGATCTTATTATGATGTTCATAATGCAGACATGATGTTTCAAATGTGCTTGTGTTGGTACAACGAGATTTAGTGAGGATTGATTGCTCTTGCAAGCCTATATAGGTGTTTAGGAGATGCAACATGATAATAGAAGATTATTGAATTATTGGGAAGCATATTGACATGATTAATAACATGTTTTTTATGGTGGTTGGGCACTCAAAGTAGTGATATGATGTAAATACATGTGGTTAACTATGTTACAGGTGCTCATTAGGAGCAGGTATGACAACTTGGATGTTTGACAGTATGGTTTGGAGCTTTAAGAGCTCATGGAAGCATGAATTCAGGTATATCTTGTATGTCTGGGTCATTTTTAGAGGTTTTTTTAGTCATTTATTGCATTTTTTTAGTTGACCCTAGCTTCTATAGTGAGGAACATGCATGAAAGCATAGGAAAGTCTTGATGACCAAGAGATTGAGTTATGGATTTGAATTTATAATGATTAGAGATGTTATAAGGATGTGTCATAGTTATTTGAGAAAAATTTCATGTTTCCATGATGTGAAGTTTTCAATATATGATAGTTTATGTGAGATAGGGTGAAAATTAAGTGAATTTCCAGCTCAAAGTTGAACTTCAGATTATTGTTGTGAATAGTGTGATTTGTATGGGACCTTGTGGATTTCAGGGAAGATGATATGGTGAGTTTATAAGGTTTAAAAAATATATTGATATTTTTTTATCGTCAGGATTTTATGAACGAATGTCAAGATGGTAAAGTGGTCTAAAACCCTAGTTAAACCCTAGCTAGGAGCAGTTTATAGGGAATGAAGTATAGTGACCCAATTTTAATTGGTTAATAAAAATTTATAATTGTATGTTGTATAGGATTCTGTTATATTTCCATAAATGTATGGTTGAGGTCATTTTGATGAGCGAGCCCCACCTATAAATGGAAATTTATGAAGAAGAAGTTTTTAGGACAAGGTTATCCAAAGGAGTAACATGAAAAATTGATTTTTCATGATGTATGTCAGTTTTTATTGATGTACATGGAGGTTTTAGGAAAATTTTCTGTAGGTACATGGTGTTTGAAGTCCATAAAGGTTGACTGGTCAAATGGCAGTTTTGAGATCTCAAATAATAGGGTTCAGTACAATGGCTATATCTTGAGCTACATGTGGAGTTTAAAGATGATTAAAGTTGGTTTGGAGACTGGATTTAGATATATTTCCATTGATATTATTTTTTCCTCATGATGAGGTCATTTTAAAGGGTTTCTTGTTCATTATTTGGATAAAATTAGTTTTGGCGGTTCAAGATAAGATGTGTTTTGGTGAAATTTTGATGTTGTTTGGGAAATGATATGGATTGGGTGATGATTTCTATCACATGAAATGTAAAAAGGGATGAATTTGAAATCTAATTAATCCATTTGGAGGTCTTTAATTTATGCAAAAATGTTTTTATGAGCTATCTTTTGGAAATAAATTATTTGGCGGGTTGTTTTGGTGAAGGAAAAAGTAGTTGTGGTTTGATAAGGAGGGTGATCTAAGGATTATAACTTTCTTATAAGTTCTATAAATGTTATTACATTTCCATAAAGTGATTTCATGGAATGTTTTTGTATTGTTTAAGTGAATTTGTGATCAAATGATGTTTCCAGGGTGTTGAAGGGTGAAGGAAACACCTGTTTTGAGATTTACAAAGTAAACTGGGCCCAATAAATGAAATAATTTGATTGGTTGATCAAATTTAAGACCATTTATGATTTTAATATGATATTTTAATCATATGTAAGGGGTTTTGGGTCATGAATATGTATACATTTAATGTAGGGGCATTTTTAAGAATGTGTCTCTGGGGTTTTGAGCCATTTTTGGCACTTATAATTAGGGTTTTAGTTAGGCCAAACTAATTGAGTAACTTGTGACTATTGTATTTCAAATTTTAAATGTTTCCTTAATGTATGGATCGAACCAAAGGAGTGAAAAATTTTGTTCCTAAGTTTGAAATGAAGAGAAGCTTATAAAAGCATGTTTTTGGGTGCTTTTTGGAACTAGTTTTGTTTGTGCATGAGGAGTGAACTAGGTGAGAGTTGATTATAGGTGTTGGAGCATGATTTGAGGTTGATTAATTTTTTTTTCAGGTAAAGAAAAATCAGAGGACATGTGTGTAAGATTTTGATGATTTTTGGAGTGAGTGAAGAGCTTGTTTTATGAATTGTGATCACCTAGGGTTTGATTAAAGAAGTGTGAGCTGGATATTAGATTTACATCAGTTGTGGCAGAAAAAAATATGAGATCTAAAAATAATAATTTGGTTAAGTGGGTGCTTGATCATCTTGGTGGGTTGTATCCTCCTTTTGGAGTTGGTGCTTCACAAAATTAGGGGTTGGTGCTCCTTGTGGGATTGGTGCCTCATTAAAATCAGAAACATATCAAAATAAGATTGTGTTTTAGTGGGTTTTATTTCCCTTGAAAGTTTACCACTTACATATTGTGTTCTTGTGTTGATTCATTGTTTCATGGTTGCTTATATTTTGATGGTATATGATGTGCACACATTAAGTATTGATTAAGTGGATATTGTGGTTGAATGGTTATGTGGTTTTGAGTATTCAGATCTGAAATATAATTTGAAATATTGCAAGGACTTATTCACCCCCACTCTCAGTCCATTGCACTTTTAACAATTGGTATCAGAGCTAGTCCTTTTTACAGAAGCTTGAAAACTTGAAAGGAGATCCTTGAAGCATAATATGGCGAGCAACTTTGTGATTGGAAAGGCACCAATAAAGTTTATTTCACTAAATTGGGACTTATTCCAGTCCCAACAACAACAAAATATATCAATATTGGAATCCAAAACTACTTGTTTTGGATTCCAAAATGTTAAATATTGGAATTATCTGGACTCCAAAATCACACATATTGGATTCCAATATCGCATATATTGGAATCCAGAATCCCATATTTTAGAATAAAAAAGCACATATATTGGAATCCAAAATGTCAAATATTGGAATCCATTATACGGGCTAGCGTCTGCTAAGCATTATCTATTTTTTGGACTAAACAGAACATGTATATGTTTTATACGGGATAACAACCACTAGGCATTATTTATGATTTGTTATGTAGAGAACATGTTTCTTTTTTTTAAGGGCTAGCGGCTGCTAGCCATTATTTATGTTATGTTATATATAGAAAATGGTTATGTTTTAAATGGGCTCACGGCCACTAAACATTATTTATGTTTTTCCATAGTGAAGCTCCTAAAAAACAAGTTCCCTCAAATTCAGTTTTTTTATCAAATATCATCCCGAACATCTTCTCTTGTCCTTCAATGGTGGAAACAAAGACCACAACGTGGTGTTAAATTTGACTCTTGTTTAGACATTTTTAAATCATTTTATCTGTAAAATAGTTGTAAATCTTTGAAATAATAGTCACATATGACTTCTATATTTTAGATATGACCGTCAATTTTTATAGATTATTTATATATTAATTATATTAAAAAATAATTAAGTGTATATAGTATAATTTTATATTTATTTTATCAACAATGTAAAATAATAATATTTTACAAATTTTCAAGGGCAAGTTTTTCTGATAATTCACCACATAATTTATCCAATCATATTGTCAACTTATAATTAGTGAAAATATAAATTCACCCAACTTATATTTCGAAAATCTCATCATAATATTATAGAGTTACACAATAATTTCATAATAACATATATGTGTGTGTGTGTGTGTGTGTGTGTGTGTGTGTGTGTGTGTGTGTGTGTGTGTGTGTGTGTGTGTGTGTGTGTGTGTGTGTGTATCTATCTATATGTATATGTATATGTATGTATCTATATGTATATGTATGTATGTATGTATGTATGTATGTATGTATGTATGTATGTATGTATATATATATATATATATATATATATATATATAATTGAAAATTGTAAGTAGTACCTTCATAACAACATTATGAAAAAATAAATAGTTAATTAGCATTTCCTTGCTCCAAGTATTTGATGCCCTTTACCACATTCAATTCTTGAGACACTATTTGTGATTTTTTTTGTACAAATTGGCCATCAACCATTTATATTTTGTATAATCTTTGTGTCTACTTTTCATACCCACCATAAAATTTTCAGGAGGGTTTTCATTTGCACCTAATGTAATACAAAAAATGTTTTATGAACTCTATGAAAAATCGTTTCTACTCCAAACCTGTTCTAGGTATCTTGTTGTTATTCCCTCGACTATATTGCAATGTTCCTTCCCCAAGTAATTCATGGATTCAATACGGTCGATATTTTTTATTAAAGCCCTTTGATATCTTTTTAACATCAGTAGAAATGAGATTGTTAGACCAGAATCCAACTTCATAGTATGGTGATAATAATTTTATAAACTCTAACAGGCCACCTCATAGGTTGACAAATTTCATACCGAACATTAATGACATCTTCCTATTGTATGTTTTTTATCCCATATAGCATGTCCTTCGTATCCAAAATAAGAAAATAACTCTTATTGCTACCTACAGGGATGTAAACAAATTTTATTTTCGTTAGCCACATATCAATTACAACCAATTAAAAATAAACAACATTTTATCTTATGACTTATAGTTATCGATTGAGATCGCATCTTGGATTACACCACCTTTACATGATGTTGGATTTTTTGATGCAAGAGATATTTCAAATAAATAATCATCAATTCATAATCTATTTATTCCTATTGAAAATGCGAGAAAATGTATTTGAAATAAACATTAATCAATTCATAATTGATTTCATGTTGTGACAAAATTAAATGGATAAACATAGTGTTTTCTAAGGTGATATGGTAAGTACAATATCAATTATTATTTTTTCTTATAATTCAAATTTAGCTTCCGTTATGTTATGCTTATATTCATTGAACCACCATTTGGCAGAGAACAATCCTTAGCTATTGATGAGGATTTGTGATCGCTAGGCTATGCCATCATTGGCCGAACTACACTTAGTTGGATAACATATAATGAGGCTAGACAAGTACTACTTTACATACATATGAGATGGATCAAGCTTTACGTAGTTCTGTTTATGATGATGTTGAAGAGAAAACAATGTTAATTCAATGTAAGTAGTCAATATGCAGTAGTGAATCAATGAAACATTGTAGACAATATGCAGTTATAAATCAATGAGATATTGATGAATGTAAGGTTTTTTTGTTAAACCATTTATGTATTGAACGTGGATGCATAGAGTCCGCTAAGCTCTATATAGTTCATTTTAAATTGTTATCATAGCTTACAAAGAGATTTCCTTAAAAAATTTCTTCAACCCTAAGCCAAACATATAAACTAATGTTTGTTAGTTATTGTTTCCTATAAATTTGTGGGTCTTATAAATAGTTTTTTCTGTAAAATACACATGGATATCATATTGTTTCCAATACATTTGTGGGCCTTATTGGTTTTCTGCATAATCATTTATTTTCTTATAAATTTGTGGGGATTATTAGGGGTTTGGTTTTTAAATTCACATGATTAACATACCTGGATCTGATGGCATATTCATGGTTGATGTTCTCATGTCCTCCACATCTGTCATCTGAACTGTATAAAACAAAAAATTTTTGTTATAAAATTTTGAAAAACATGGCAATTAAAAATAGAGATCATTAAACATATTTATAAAATGATTGAAAGTAAATCACCATGTTGAATTAGTTGTGTAGCGTCACGGTGAAACGATTGTACATCAAATTTTATATCTTTGTGGTTGTCTTCATAAACAATAATTGTATAAGTATCATATTTAGGTTAAAATCCATTAAACAAAATCACTTATTTAAGTTGTTTTTGGAGATGAACATTTCTTCATATGAGAATAGTAATGTTTCAGAAACATCACTTGACTATGTGTCTCAACAATAAAAATTGCAGATAGTTTTAAATCCACCAATAAACAGAGTGTGAAACTACTGCTATAAAGAACTAGTACTAGAAAACTTACAGAACAACATCGAGTGAACATCTCATCCTAGAAATCATAAGATATTTCACAAAGAAAAGGATGGATGTTTCCTTGTAGGCCAATTTTTCTTGCAGTTACCAATTTTTGTGGTAGTTTCTCCATCCAATCCATAATGACTTCTTCTGTATAATCATTTTTATTGTCATAGTTGTGCACACAATATATTGTGTACATAAGACACAAACATTTGAATAGCTCGTTTCTATCGTAGAGTTTGTAAAATCCATCCAGGATTGATACTCCAATGTATTTAACATTTTCCATGTACCTTTGTACTGTGTCACTTAACATTTTTGAATAACCAGTTGGTATTAGAACAATAATAATACAATCTAGCACACTAGTTTTGATAACTTTTAAAATCTCCATTATGACATCGGAAGAAATATTGTTGGAAAATTTCCAAAATTCAGCGATCACACATTCAACATTGAAAGGATTAGTCGAAGTAATAGCTGATAAAGTTGATGGAAGATGGAATGGATATGCACATTTACAATAAAATTGTTTGTGGCCTTCACCTGTGTTGGTATATTTCCTTCTAGTGACATCACATATTTGTCTAATAATTTCTTATCAGTGACAGGAAGAAATTCTTCCACCTCGTGATCTTTTTTTCATTTTTTCCCCAATATGGGAATCATATTTTCTTTTTCCATTTCTCTCTTCACCCTGCAGTTTCAGATAACTAGCGGTACTGTGATTCATGCAATTTAATTTTTTTGATTCTATTAGATTCACTGTTGGATGTCAATACAATATTATTTGGATGCTTATTTCTCAAATAATGTAGAAATTTTGCACTCATTTTTTTCTCCTTTTATTCTCTGACATAGTAAGAATCAAATGTCTCTACTATTACACTAGCCTTAAAAGACCCAGTTGATTTAGTATTCTTTTTCAACCCATAAAATCTTGATTTAGATGGATCTATCTCTAATTTAGTCAAATATGTTCTCCTCAACGTAGTAAACAACTTGGCATGTTTTGGAGGTGAAAGAAAACCTTTTCCTATGAAAGAAATAACAAACAGAAGATGTTTTCTCATTTCTATACAATTTTCTGAATATTGTAAGTATACCATTTTGAATGACTTTTGCATTTGAACATCCAATTTTGTCAGAATATGTTAGAATCCCCAAATTCCAACCATATTTTAAATAGGAATGTGGTCTATTTTTTATGGAGGCATGAATTTCCCATTTCTTTAACAAAGAAACATCCAACTCCATATCCAGAATAGGACACTTATTATTTTCAAATTCAAAGCGTTCTATATGGACATGTAGTGTCCCCAAATCAATAACTTATGATGATAGAAACAATACTAACTTCCTCGTGATTGTCATCTATAAAAAAACAACCACAGGTCAATGTGGTAGTTTTTAGGGGAATTAATTTCCACAAACCATTCCTTGTCTCTTTCTTCCAAAAAATACCACTTGCGATGAATGGAATTTTTTTGAATGGAGTGTGAACAATGAAAGAAATTTTACCTATATTTAGAGTAAAATACATTAAGAATTAGGTCATTTCCAAACTTTAAAGTTTTTTCTCACATTTTCTGTTAAGAAATTTAATTACTACCCTAGCGGAAACCAACCTCTAGATTTATTTACTATGTATCATAACAAGAGTAATTAACTTAATGGTTAGTGAACTGCTAGACTTCGATAGGAAATCTTATGTATCATTCAACTGGTTACAATAATTCATATTTTGTGGATCAAATCAATAATAACACATTTTTTCTAAAAGTATGAAATTGAATTATGATGCATTGAAAGATACAAAACCATTTGCACCTTTTGAAAGTATTACATATGAGCCGGAAAAGCTATAAAATTATATAGATGACATAATAGGAATGTTAAAAAATACACACTTTAGTGGCTTATGGACTTTTTGTCAACATATAAAAGAACAACCTAAAACAATTTTTAAGCTATTTACAACCTTTTATTAATGATAAGCTGTAGATGACATTAAGATATAATATTTGGTATTTTCAAAGAGAGTTTGCGGTAACTTGGGATTTTTTGTTTTACAAGACTATGTGATTTATGTATATATCGGTCATACTTTAGTAGCGAGGATTAGATGTCTATAACAAGATACTAATGAACAGTGTTTAAAGGATAGACGGTCAGAAGATCTAATGTTTGGTATTTTGAGGAGAGTATTTGAGCAACAAATCATATTAACGGAGTTAGTGATAGCTCATCATTTTTTGTTATATTAGACAATGTGAAATATATGTATATCAGACATGTACTTTATTCATTATTTATTACTGTCTATAACTACTCTAAGTATAGATATTTTAAGCATAGCACTTGGTGGGAAAGTATACTACAAGCTATAAAAAACAAACGGGAAAGGATTACACTTTTCCTAAACGTAAGTATGGCCCTCTTCACAATATTTGTTTTTGTGGAAACAATTCTCTCTATAAGGTCATGGCGGGCTAAACCTATTTGAGAAAATATTTGATTATTAACAATGTTTTTTGAGTACCACTAAAACAAGGGTCTATTCTCTCTTACTTTGACTATAAGTTAGATTTACAATAGTAATTAAAGAAATTTATTCCAAATTGTTTGAACTTATGTTAACTTATTTATTAGTGTCAGTCTTCTTAGGCTACAAACATTTATTGTCTGTATACTTTTGGCTTGTATCCATGGTGGAAAAAAGTGATACACTACAAATAACTTGATAGGGATCAATCCATATGTATTGTCCATAAAATATATATGTTTGTAACATATAATTCACAACATTTCGTATCAGAAAACATTGTTTACCTAAAACTTAGTTACATTACTTATCGAAAGTAACGACACAACGGACGTTAGTTTCAATAGTTTATTTTATTGGAAATTGTGGTAAAATAATAAATTGTGACCTAGCTAAGAGATCACGTGAGGCTCCTACCATTACAATCATTATAAACACTATCTGTATGCAACTTAGAATCACTAGTTTTTTTCATTGATTATAATTATATCATTTTGGTTAGAATATACCTAGCATAAACATGATAACTGCACTGCACACCATATATAGGGTTCAAGCCTTACTTAGTTCCCATAAGGTATATTGTTTGAAAACACATAATTCACATCAGGATCTTATGGGAGAAAATGCTTAGCGAATGCTAAGTATTTTTTCCTTATCAAAAGTAAGGGCATAGTGGATGCTAAGTTCAATAATTTAATAATTTGAAAAAAACGATAAAATGAAAGATCATGCTCTAGTTTAGTGGTTGCTAGGATCCCACCATTACTACCATTCATTATAAATATCATAAGTATATAGCTTTGGGTTCGTCTACTATGTTTTCATCTATTATGTAGTACTCATAAGACTTATTGTTTGTAACCTATAATTCACATCTATTTTTACGAGAGAAAATGTTTAGATGACTATCTAATGATTTTGTATGTACTGAATGGAACACCATATCATATTGAGTTGAATGGTATAACTTAGTGGCCACTAGGCTCCTACCTTTACCTCTTATCAATATAAACATTATATTTATAGTTTTGTATCGTTAGCCTTAATATGTAGTTCCCATAAGATACATAGTTTTCAACTCATATTTTATATCATTTACAATAAAATAAAATTCTTAACAACCGCTAAGATCCTTTACTTATTAACAGAAACAACATATCATATCCTAGTCTGAAAAGTTTATTATTTTGAAAATAGCCATAAAATAACAACAAACCATGGTATAGCTTAGTGGCTACTAGGCTCCTACCTTTACCTCTTCTAATTTTTAATACTATCTTTACATTTTTGGATCCCTTAGCCTTGGTATGTAGTTCCAATGAGATACATGGTTTTCAACTCATACTTCACATCATTTCCTATCAAATAAAATGCTTAGCTCCCACTAAGCTCCTTTACTCATTGACATAAATGACATATCAGACTCTAGGCTCAAAAGTTTCTTATTTTGAAAGTAAACATAAAATAATAAATCATGGTTTAGCTTAGCGGCTGCTAGGCTCCTACCTTTACCTCTTCTCATTTTAAACACTATCTGTAAAGTTGTCAATCACTAGGCTTAGTATGTGGTTGCCATCAAGATACATGGTTTTTAAGACATATTTCACATTGTTTCTCAACAAAGAAAATCCTTAGAACCCACTATGCTATCCTTTACTTATTAACAAAAATGACATATCAAACCCTAGGTTCAAACATTTCTTCATTTTGAAAATAGCCATAGAGTAACACTATCTCATACAGTCTTGAATCACTAGCCTTATTATGTATCCCAAATTGCTTGTTTGAACTTGTCATGTGGCATATTTTAATTGGATAATTAATTTAAATTAGGTGCTTACTATATCTAACAATGTAGAAATCAATTTTGATAAATAATGGAACGTAAATGTCTGTATATTATTTCTAATAATATTCAAAATTATGTTTAGGATTTATTTCTTTCTGTTTTTTTAATATATATATATATATATATATATTTTTTTTTTCTATGCTTGGTTCAATTATATGTTGTATAATATATTTGTTATTCTATTTATATTATTATAGGCTATACACAATGAAAAATGTTTAGTTTTTAATTTTTAAACTACGGAAAAATGAAAATAGGGAAAATCAAATTCCCTCAAATATTCAGATATTTGAAATTTCAATAGCCCACCCTTTTACTTTTAGAGGGGGAAAGTGAAAATATCAAATTTTCGTATCTTGCTCTTTTTTTATTTTTGAAATTTATTTTTTGGAATGTGATAAACAAATTATTAAATACCTTGGATAAATATTGAGTAGGGTTTCAGATTTTTTTGATCAATCAGAAAAGCATGTCTTCAAAATTAAAAAAAATACCCGCAGACCCTAGATTGTAGGGTTGAGTGTTCAAATCCAAATTTTTTTTGCATGTGATTATAATATTGTTTGCAGAAAAAGGCACACAAAAGAATCCCAAAAAGGATGCACAAAAAGGACGCACATGGAGGATAAGAACAGAGGTTTCAAAAATAATCATGATGATTGTTTAAATGAGATAGGCACATGGAGGTTTCACAGACTTTATAAAGCTAAGAAATAATCAAATATGTTATCAAACCAAGTATTTATAGTAAATTTGTACCTTTTTTTTTACTGTGGGATCTATTAGTTTCTCTGTAGTTGATTGGTTCTTGTGTTTTGCATGGAAATCCAATCGTGATCCACACAAGCCCTTGTTTTGTCCTACTGAATCATGTGCTCCACAGTCAATTCTTGCTTTCCAGTTGTTTTTTATCTCAGTGCCAAATTGCCTTGTTCTTCATGAAAACTCACTTTTTTGTGTGCTTTAACGAAATGAAATTTTAATTGCTTTTTTGTTCTAGTATTTATCTTTGTTTAACACTTTCCCATTTTCGCCATTTTATGCCTCTCTTTGGCTATTTTCATTTTAAATTTTTAGTTCTCCTTCCTATGATTGTTTGTTTAGGATAACGATAGCTTGTGGCACAGTCACCTTATTTTTAATTTTATTTTGGTAAGGAGAACCAAAAATAGTTTAATTTTGTTCATCAAGATGATGCAAAGAACACCTCTCCAATTAATGCATATTAAATATTTTACATGGTTATCCACTCAGATATTTTAGGAAAATATATGAGGTTAAAAATTAGTTCAAAACTATAAAACTATATTAAGAATTAAATTTTATGATAATTATTTCCAATTATATATGTGTTTCCATGTAGAGTTAACCAAATGTAATGTATTCATAATTTTTCTAGATATGTACATTAGAAGTTAAAGACATTATATATGCAATAATATTTTTAAATATAATTTTAATCAATATGCATTTTATAATTAATATATTCTTCCTTTTTAGCCTAGCTAATCCATGCCAAAAATTAACATAGGTTTGAGGTTTCCACGATATAATTGGTTGTTTCGAAAACCTATTTACAAAACCCCAATTCTATTTCAAATTACATACAAGATTTTACACGTATATTTATATATCCATTATATAAATTCCGGATTTATTTGTTATCTGTTTGTATCTTTTCAATATGATTTCTTTTTTATGAATAAACTCTACCCTATGAAAAAAATGTCTACCCTAGCGCCCGCTAGGCTATAATTCTAATTTTGAAAAAGGCATTCATTTTCCTTGTCCCCTCACAGATAATTTGTTTTTATATAGGAAACACATCGTGTTTTGGTCTTAGTGATCACTTTTGTTCTTTGTCAGCTATTATATTTGTAAAGATTAACATTTTTAGATTTATAAAACAACTTCATTTTGAACATGATATATTTACCATTAAGAATAGATTAGCGGCTACTAGGATGCAACGAGTAGATGGACATCATTTGTAAAAACTTGTTCTATAGATTCTCAAATACAATTTCGAGTGTTCCATATTCTTTCATAAATGTAAAATAATTTTGCTAGAATCTTGTAAGAAGTAGATAAAACTATACGTTTACCTATATAACATATTAAATATATGATTTTACACATATATTTATGTATCCATTATATAAACGACGGATTTATTTGTTATCTTTTATAACTTTTCAATATGATTTCTAGTAAAGATTATGAATTTACATTTATAACATAGCCTCATTATGAACATGATAAATTTCCCTTTAGGAATAGCTTAGGGGCCATTAGGGTGCAATGAGTAGATCTATTTGTATTTAAAAACTTGTAGTATAACTTCTTGGTCACTAGTCCAAGTTTCTTTTCTTGTCCTAAATGTAAAAATATTCTACCAAAATCTCATAAGAAATATAGATTGCTAGACGTATAGTTGTGTAACACATGACAAACATGATTCTAAATGTACACAAATTCATTATGAACATGATATATATTCCTTTAAGTATAGCTTAGTTTCCACTAGGGTATAACGAGTCCAAGTCTATACGTACACTATTATATAAATTCTGGATTTATTTTTTACTGTTTCCACTAGGGTATGTGCTTGGAAGGTTGAACACATGTAGCAGGACAACAAGGAGGTAGACTCTCTGTTAGACTTGGAAGATTGCTATGATGAAGAGGAGCCCATGGAGATAACATCATTTCTTCCTCCATCTTCCACCTTCCAAGCACATGAACCTGCTGCCATGAAGGAGAATATTCAAGTGCAACAACCTACATTCCTTAATGGCCCTCCAGAACCAAGGTTAGAAGATCTTAATCTTCCATGTTCTCCACAAGAGGAGGAAGAGAAAAGGTGAGAGGATGTCATCATCTCTCTCACACCATCCACCCAAGAAGGTCCACAAGAAGAATCCATTTTTGGATTTGAAATTCAGAGTAAGGGGCACATCCAAAGGATCATACTGTGCCCAATCAGGTACTTAGCTTCATTGGAGCCAAGGGAGAAGAAAAAAATAGTCATGCCTACTTCAGGGCTTGAGGATGAGTATCAAAGTACCAAGGGTCACCATCAATACCTTCAGGAGTCCAATGCCAGTCAGCTTAAGGAGGTATTTTCCATTAATGTTGATACCTTGATGATTTGGGTGGACAACCAGATTATTGTCAGTTTTTCACTCATACAGGCAGCTATATTTAGTCTCAAATCATTTGCATGGCTGCCCCTCTTGAGAAAGTGAAGCTAATTCTCCCTGCCAGTTTTAGGATTTGTTTGAGTCCCTCTTCTCTCTGGTTAGTGTAGGAGTAGGAGTAGACTTTGTTTCTAGCAGAAGAAGTTCTTGTACACACTTTGCATGTCTTATTTGAGGCATGTATGATTTTTTATTTTTATATAAGTTTTGTTCGCATTGCTCCAAAGGTGCATGAGGCTACGCCCTTCAATATTCATGGAAAAAGGTCCATAGTTGCCTATAACAGTTGCTATATCGAATGAAAAAAATGCAAAGCAACTAAAAAATCAGTTTTGAGATAGTCCATTTCAGGGAAAAATGAAAGCCCTAGGGTCAGACAATTTTCTACTCTCAGAACCCTTGTTTCAAGATTTCTCATGGAAATTGAGAGTGCAGACGTGCGGGCAGGTTCAGGGTTAGGCAGAGGCCAGTAAAGATGGGTAGTTGGGGGTCCATTTTGAAAGAGAGGCTAGTATCAGGCTATCATTCTTGACTCCATGCCCAATGGAGGCTTCAAGGCCATTGGTCCATTCATCTAGTAGGTAGATACCCCTGTGATTCACCAATTGTTATCTCAAAATTTTCCCCCCAAAAAAATTTGGATCACCCACAAACCTGTGCAGTGAGAAATCAAGAAACGGCTCCATCAAGCGAATCCACGCTTCAAATCCAACAAACAAGTTGCAAACGAGCTATAAAATGGAATAACAGAGTCAAGGAAGGAGAATAATGCGTCGAAGAAGCCAGAGGCTCAAAGAAAAAGGGAATGGCAAAGGCTTGAAGTTGTTGGGCTCTGAAATGAGTCAGAATGAGTCCCCAAATTGGCCAAGTATGGAGTGACAGCGGAAGCTGCCAAGTGTCCAAGTGATGCACCTTTAGAGGTTAGATCTAAAAGGGAGACTCAAACAAGTGCCAAAACTCCATGTGTCCAGAGCCCCAAAAGTTACATCATCTGTTGAAGTCTTCAACTCAGTAGAAGGTGCCAACTGTACAAATGGCACACATTCAAAAGTGGGATCCTGAGTGGAGGCTTGAACTTGCGCTAGCCCTCCATGTAGCTAATGGTCAACATAGGTCAAAGGGAGAGTGGGCCCAAAATTGGTTAAGTATAGAGAACTGGTGGAAGCTGCCACATGTCATCTCGACGCATATTCAAAGGTAAATCCTAAGTGAGTCTCCCAAATGAGCACGAGGCTTCCATGTGTCCCAGGTTTCAAAAGGGGACATAGCCATCCGTTTAAATTGACTAAGTATAAGAGTGCCAGCGGAAGCCTCCACGTGTCTCAACGACACAACACCAAGGCTGGGTCTAAAGTGTAGAGACTCAAATATGTGCTGAATCTCCACATGTCTAGGGTATAATAGTGCTAAGCAGAGGGAGCCAGAGTGAGCCTAAAATCGACTAAGTATATAGAGTCTATGGACGGCTCCACGTGTTGTATCAGCGTAATTTCAAAAGCGTGGCCCAAAAGGAGATTCCCAAATGAGCACCATCTCGCCACGTGTTTAGGGGCTGAAAATGTAAGAGTGGCCATTGAAAATCCCAAGATCCTACAAAGGATTCCACATGTCAATCCAACACTCCTTTAAAGGCCAAATCCTAAGCGAGTTTCCAAATGAGGGCAGACCTTCCATGTGTCCCAGGTCCAAAGAAAGGGACAGGGTTAGGGTTGAATAGTCAAAACAGAGGTAGGCTGGTGGAGGGAGCCAAGTGTCAGCACAGTGTTGTTTCAAATGTAAAATTTGGGGCGGGTTTCTAAACAAGTGCCAAGCCTCCACGTGTCCAAGGTCAGACTTTTTGGCCTGCCAAGCAAAGGGACTCAGGGAAAATACAAAGGATCCCAAAGAACTTGTGTAATTTGCAACACATAAATTCAGCACTATTTCAAGAGTAAAAGGAGGGAGCCATATCTCCAAGATGCATAAGACTGCCACGTGGCCCCTGTATGAATAGACCCTTGCATATTGTAAGTCACGTTAAGCACCTGACCTGAGGAACTTCAGATGGCCATATCTTTTGATTGGGAAATTAGATTTGGGCGGGAGAAGAATTTTTGGAAACATCTCGGCACCCTCTATGCCATGCAAACATAAAATATCATTCTTAGTAGGATCTGGTAGGTTAAAAATGGGAAAACGTCTTATAGGCCATTAATGCATAATCTGATTTCTTCAACAACTTGATCGGATTTGATTTGATCCGCCATTCCCCCCTCCTTCGAGGCACCAAACAATAAATCAATACAGACATGACAGATTGTGGGCAAGTCCGCAGTTGGCATTTAGGGATGGTGGTTGAGCTTTTAGAGCAAGATTCACTGTGTCTTAGTGTGGTTAGAGTAGTATTTGAATTCTTTCCTCCTCTCTCTTCTATTTCTTCCTATATATTGTAATGAAGGGACATATTCAAGTTGTTGGTCATTATTTCTCTCTTCCCCCCCCCTCTCTTTCTTCCTTAGTGTAGAATGTGAGTCTAAGCCTCCTCCCATGGCTATGTAATGGTGTTTTCTTTCCTCTTGCCCATTGATGATGTACCATGTAACATTTTGGAGCAATAAAATCTGTTTCGTGATGCATCTATCCATCCTTAGCTTATTTTGTTTTCTCTCCTTACCTCTCATCGTTGCAGGGTATATTGTGTATACTCTGAAGTTTTTTGTAGGTTCTGGGAGCTGCTCTTAAAGGGTTTCGAAGTGGTGCTCTATTTGAAACCTATCTCTGGTCTATGGTGCATTCTATCCACCCTCTCCTCTGCTCACCTCTCTCCACTTCAGGTGGTCGGGTCTGTGACTCAACCACTTTCTTTTTTGGTGTATCACCAATTAGTGTAGGATATTTCACCCCCCCTCTCTCTCTATCCCCTTGGAATGGTTAGATTATGATAGAATAGGTTCTACCTACACTGGAGTAGCTTGTGGCAGGTAGATTAGGAAGCAAGAATCGGATTTCTCCGGAGGTCCATCTCAAGTTTTGCATGTTCCACAGCTTGAGAGATGGTCCCATGTTGTGCAATCACACTGAATGCCCCACTTCACACCCACGCCATTCGGGGGTTCTGTGATTCTACACCAATAGTTTTGGCATGCCCGGTGGGACACTGAGGTTATATCTCTCATCTTTCCAAGGTGTCTCATTAGCAATAGAAAATCATAAGCCACTGTGCAACTACACTAACAGTTTTGGCACGCTCAATGAGACAGGTCTGAAGCACCTTACCACTTCATCTTAGCAGGTTGGTGTGTTCCTGTTAAGGTTCAGCCTTTTGAGGCACATGCAAGCACATCTGGTGACTCCATGTGGTAATTTTCTCTCCATTCCCCAAGCAACACCATCTCAACCGGAGCTTCGATTCCTAAGCTTCCCATCTATTTCCCCAAGTGTTGATTTCCCTTCCCCATCTCCTAGTCTTCCACCCCATTTCAACTCTTCCCCCCTTTTCTTTCCCAAGCAGTCATTCCCTCTAAATATATAAGAAGTTCCACTTCCCTCACCACCATAAACAATTCTAAAGCTGGGTGAACCCCAACTTGCCACACCTCTTTCTTTCCCAAGTCCATGTTGGGAAGTGACCCGAGAAACCAAACAAGGAGAACAACAAGAGGAAGATCCCAATAGAGAAGAAATGACAGACAATCTGAAGAGTTGGGCTGCCAAATTTGGGTTTACCAAGATCCGCATGATGGTTAATCCAATAGAGGAGGTTAGGGTTGAGAAGCCAGCGGTGACTGAGGTTGAGTTTGCAACAGAAGAGGAACAATCAGCTCCAAGTCCAGTTAAAGAGGAGTAGATGGAGGAGGACCATACAATTTCAGAGGCTCCAGGCATGGAGCAGGCCACAAAGGAACCTTCAGTTCTTCCTCCCATTTCATCCCCTTCAAACTCTAATGTTGAAGAAGAGTTTGAGCTTTAAAACTTCATGTTTGAAGATGAGGGGGACCATGGTGAGAAAATTTCAGATTCAGAGGACACCATGGAGGAGGTCAAATGCATGTAGCAGGACAACAAGGAGGCAGACTGTCTATTAGACTTGGAATATTGCTTTGCTGAAGAGGAGCCCATGAAAATGTGTGATATTGATGATATGTTATTAATTTGCAAGAAAAGGTATAATAAGTGCAATTTAAGTATTTAAATTGCTCAAGATAAATTATAGGTGTCTACAATATAAACAAAAATTTACACTCTGGGAAGGTAATAAAAAAATCTTAAGAGGTGATAGTCTAGAGGGTGACTTGTGAAAGTGGTACAAATATATATCTATGTGTATGTCTTAGGAGAGACTATAGGGTTAAATCACGTACTTTTGTGAGCTATTTATAAGTATGTGGGTTATGTGTGTGTATGAGAGATAATATCATTATTATAAACTAGGTTTGGTTGTGTAATATTATGCATGTAATGTATTTTTTTAATTAAAATAAGTTCCTAGTTGTGTAAATTTGTAACGTAAGTTTGCTTATATCTAGGCTACACAATCTTAGGCATATCTTCATTGAAACCTCTAACTTTGATTGTAGCATATGTGTATTTTGAGTTATAAGTGAAGAGAAGGAAATTTGAAAATCCTCACACATGATTACACACATATGAAACATGTTTTTACTAAGAAAATCTGTTAGGGAAGGAATAAACAACCAAGATATTTTCATAGATAATATAATTCATGATACTTTCCACAGTGGAAGCTATAATTAACAATACAAACCAAATGCCCCTTTGACCATGATTCCATCCACATTTTTGGGACATTGTCCCAGATGATCCAAATATAGCTGAAATTTGTTGAGTGCCTTTTGCATGCTCTACGTGGCCTTCTCTAAATCTCTCACACACTCTCACTCTCCTAAACAATGCAATTGAGATAATTATTTAATCATTTTTTCCTCGCTTTCCCTAATTAATAAATTCCTAGTTAAGAGAATATAATCTAGAATTGATTATTATACGATGTCATACATTAGTTCTATTTTGATTTTTTGCATTTAGTATAATATAACTAAACTATACATTTGTAATGTGGGAATCACCTTCTTAGAGGAATGGAGATATCTTAGGGCCAAAGAATATGAGATGGTTATTAGGCCATCCCATAAGGGTTTTGAGGAAAACACCCTTGAGAAATGTTTTGGGACAATATATGTGGTTTTAAGTGGATTAAGAGCATGTTTTGTATAGCCTATGGTTTTGGTACTCATTGTGTTGTAATACCACTTGAATGATTTCCTTTTTATGTGCTTACTTATACTTGCACATTGATTACGATAATGCACGCTTTGAAGTACACCATTATCTTGTAAACGATTGAGTTAATATAATAGTGAAAAAGGTTATTATGTTGTTTTTACCAAAAAGGTTTTCCTAGATTTTATTTTTTATTTTATGTAATCTTATACATGTATATTATTTTTTATTATTAAATTTTAGATTTAAAATTCTATTAATATTAATTGCAATTTATAATTTTATCGGTTAATTTTTTTTTTCAAACCAATTAAATAAATAATTGGTAGTGTATAGAAGGAAAAACCTCCATGCATTGTTCTCATAGGCTGTATGAATCCTCCTTTGTCCTTCACTTTTATATGAAATCCACCTTGAACACCTCTCTATGATGATGTGTTAATAAAACCTATTTGTATGAAAAAAACTAATCCAAATTTATTTATAATGAATCTAATAGTGTAATGGATAGACGCCTCATTATGCGAATTTGGATAGCCATCCGATGCTTAGAAATAAATTTGTAGTCAAATCTAAGCCAATGAATACTTGTCATCCTTATTCAACAATTAATAACTTTGAAAAAAATATGTACCTCTATCTTCGTTGTTGTATTCCGTGGATGCAACCATTGACATAATGTTCACATTTATAATAAATTGATAAGAAAGAATTACAAAATCTCAAATCTATTTTTTCACTTGGAACATATCAAAATTTATGAAGAGTAGATAAGTAACTTGAAGGAAATTTTTTACATTAGAGAAAGATAGTTTCAAAATGGAAAAAAGAAGAAGATTGGGAAACAACCTATGAGTAGTTAGAAGAAAAAAAATTCCTTCATTTCTTTTGAGAGAAAGTTGGATGCCATAAGAAGAGATTTTCAACTTCATCTACATTTTAAACAATCAACGAGATGTATTAGACACATATATAAGTCTAAGGAGCTCTTGATTATGAAATAACAAAAAATCTCTACTAATTAATTCTAAATAAATATCTATATTTGAGAAATGATTTGAAGTCCTTAAAATATTTTCAATGTTGTGATGAATGAAATATCTCAATCTCAGCTAAGGTTGAGGTAACCAATAAAGAATGAATACTAATGTTCGTCCAATTGGTCTTGTCGTAAAGAAAACAATAATAAATGTAGTGATGAAGAAAAATTTCCAAGCTTGAAAACCATCAATTACATGCATAATCTACTTAGCATAAATAACAACAATATGTTTGTGGATATAAACAATATTTGTGTTGCACTTGTCTTGGTGGAATCGACAAACCTCCCAAGTAAATATGATAGAACCCTCAAGTTCTCTTAGCATTGGCCCACATGAAATATATATAAAAAATGAAATATTTCATAGAATACCTTATAAATCTCCCAAAAGGATGAATTATAATCATATGTAGCCTAGAAAATCTTGGTGCATATTTGGGATTTATCAACCAAAGATAAGGATAGTAGTCTATACATCAATTTTATTCTTAACTTATAGCCATTATTCAAAAGGGGAGATTTCAATGATGAATGGTAATCAAATAAATGTGGACATGTATCTCATTTATTATTAATCCATTTCTATTGATAGTTATAGATCCAATCAAGAAGTGGCATCATACTTTGTCAATAACATAGCAGGTTTTGGACCATTGGAGGTTCAAGCTAGAGGCTTTATAATAGGTAACTGTAAATGCCCAAAAACATCATTTCCTTTCATGTGCACTCAACACCTCATGATGGGATGTTACCGAACAAGGGCTACAAATAGTATGATGATTCATGAGTTAGGGTGTAAGAATACAAACAAATGGAAAGAAGATTCCTCTACCTATGTTCTCGAGAGAGAAATATCTTCTCGTTGAGGGAAGTGAGACTTCTACAAATTTTATCGTGGTGGATGGTATGGTCAAGGTTGGTAGTAACTTGAAGCCGTATATCTATGTCATGATTGGAAAAGGGAGGAATGTTGGGTTGTGTTATTCAGGTAAAGAGGTTGTTTGAATAAGGTTGAACCTAATCTAGCAAGGTCATGTGGAAGTGGGTGATGAAGGATGTTAGACAAGATAAGAGCGCTCATATCACTAATGGGAGTAACTTTATAATATGATGTTGAATGTGGTTTTTTTATTTTAGGGATTCACCTTCAATAATAACAAGCTAAGGGATGATCTGTATCGGGGATGGTGAGGAATGAAATATATCTTGTCTAAGATTATATAAGATATATTCCTATATTTTTTGTTGTTAGAATAATTCAGGAATGTGATAGAAGTGTCTAACTCTACCCAAAAAGGCATGGATAGCTAGATTCATTCGTAGTTAGAGGAGAAACAACTAATGTGTAGTGTTTTCTATAGTTTAGATCAAAGCGTGGTGAGACCCCGTGTTGAAGGTTGTGTTATGAAAGTCCTAGGATAGGATTGGAGTCATGGAGGTGTATTATTGTTTGGTTTTATCAAAAATATGGCCTATTGTCCTATGAATCAACAAATTTCCTTAGCTTTTTTTTGTTGGTTTGTTGTGTGTGATGTTTGTTGCAATATTTTTGTTACTAGTTTTGAGGGATGTTTGGGTGTAAAAAATGTATGTTTTGATGTGTTTAACTCAGTCTAAATGTTGTTTCCCATCTTCGTTTTAGTTGTTTTTTATGAGTTATTTGAACACAAATTAATCATGATAACAAGAATCACAATGATTTCTGGAAATAAAAGTGCAAATACTAATTTTCAGATTATATACAATGAGATATTAAAATTTAATTATAGATATTTTACTACTCTAATTGAAAAATCTATGAATTGCTATGTTTTTGGTATTTTTGGGTTTATAAAATGTGATGATTATGAAAAATGAAAATAAATCTACAACAAAAAATTATTATTTTTTGCTACATTAAACTTGTTGCAGGGTAAGAAATTATAACAACAGTTACTCTCAAGTAATTTATGAAAAATGAAAATAAATCTACAACAAAAAATTAATTTTTTTTGCTACATTAAACTTGTTGTAGGGTAAGAAATTATAACAACAGTTACTCTTAAGTAATTATTGTTCTCGTATCTGAATATTGTAAGTTGTTTGAGTGTAATGTCCTAAGATAGATGCTTATTTTTTAAGATAAACACCTAGTAAGTTGAGATCTACGAATTAAGGTATATTTAATCTATCCTAAAATTGAGTTTGATTTAACCTACAAGTGAATTTGAAAACAATCTAGTGACTTAAACTATGTTATTTGGGGGTTTTGTTTTTTCTAAAATAAAACACTGAAGTTAAACTATCCTAAATTTTAAATGTGACAAATTATATTCCTACTCTAAAACTAGGATCCAATCCTAGAGATGGGAGAACCCTGGTACAAGGATATTTTACTCTATTAAACTACAATGCATGAATTTAATCAAATAGATCTAATTTAACTCTTTTTTTCCTTTTCCTTTTTATGGGGTTTTTAAAAATAACACAAAAGAAATAAATCTATATCCGAGCTAATGATGTAAATAATATTTTTTTCATTTATATCCAACCTATTTTTGTAATAAAAAAAAAGCTAGCATGAACCATGTGTGATTATAGCCTCAACAAACTACTCCATTTGAGCTCATTAAAATTCCTTTTGTAGTGATGTATTCAGTTAGGGAGAGGAGGAAGCTCGATGCACTTTGGAAGATGAAATTAATAACTGATATGTGGCTGGTTCAAGGGGGAAAAAAAGGTTGGTTTGAAGGCACCTGTGTTCTCTTTTGAGTAATACCAACAATACACAATCCTTGGGGTGCTTGGTACTGGAAGCAGTATCCTTTGGGATTTTGGTTTCTCTCAAAGGATTAACAATATAGTAGCAGTATTGTTATCTGGAAAATATAGATTCTAAAATATGGGGGCAGAAAATGAGTGCTTAATTTTTCTTAATAACAAGCCTCTAAGTGATCTCAACCTCAACTCTAAATTAAAAACCAAATATATGTCTAGATTAGATCTTTAGATTGTGAAGTCATGTGTGAGGGGGTAGGATTGATCAAATAGGTGTTAAAAAAGAGGTCAAATGTGTAAATGGTGAAAAGTAGGATCAAAATTCACGAATGTGAATTTTGATTTTGAACTAGAGTTGTATAAGAGTCAAAATCACTATTTCCTATAGGTGGTGGGAGATGCAACAGTTGTTAGGTAGAACATAATTGTTGCAGACAGTTACAAAACCATCACAGCGGGACAAAACTACAACAATGAGGGATGGAACAACAATAGAGGGGATGAATATGTCATGGTGTAACATCCTAGATGGAAAAATAAGCTCTAAAAGGAGAATAAAATAAGAAAACAAGGCTCTGGAAAGGATCGGTAAGGCCAAAAATATATGCAAAGGGGTCTGAAGGGGTAAAAGGGGGATGAGAGGGGGTCTTGAGAATTTCAAAACATCTTGTCATGTTTTTGGAGATCCTCATCATCGTCATTAGGTATTTTTACTATCACCATGTAAAATGGGGTGCATACAAATTGCCCCCTTAGGAGAAAAACCCTGTCATGAATTTGTTAGGGTGTGATGCCCAAGAAGTTAGCACAAAAATCAAGAAATCATTAAAAACTCACCTTACCTACATGTTTTACCTTCTAGTGCAATGAAGCCCATTGTTGTCTGCATTCTCCTATAACAAAAAATAAAATGAAAACAAGTGCAATAGTTTGAAACAAGGTAGAAATAGTTACGTAATTAAAATCAAATGAGAGGACGTACCTTTTGAGCAAGGTTGGAAATACTACCTTTTCCATCCACGCTCGTGTAACCTACAAAACTGTCTGAAGACAACACTATACAATAATAAAATTTACTAAGAAATGAATATTAGAGTAAATTTAAAACCTTCACAAGATTTGGAATAAGATATGGCACATGAAATAACTAAAAATAGTATTTTTTACAAATTTTGGCCAAAATTAACCCTTGTATATTAAAATATTGCTAAATTTAGATATTATTTACACAAGGGAGAATATAAAATTTTAAGCTCTAGAGAAATGTTAACCATCTGAAAAATGGAGAAAGAAAAAGAGATGGTGAGAATGATAAGATAACAATAACACTAGCAGTAATAAGCGGGGAAGGAGGACAAGTGAGATATACACGGTTTTTATATTTTCGGGGGAAATGTTTGTTTGCCCTTATCTACTATTTTGGGGTGTCACTTTTCATGAAATTAGTGTAGAATTGTATGTAAAAGGGAATGGTAGGAATGTGTAAAAAAATTATTTTTCCAAGGGTTTTACATAGTTTTAGTTGATTTTGAACTTTTTGGCTGCAACGGGATGGAACCTCTGATCGTGGGATGAAACAACTAGTATGTTTAGACTAGGGCTTATGTAACCACCACAATGGGTATGTAACTATCATGGAGGGGTTGAAAATACCTATGGAAAATGCCCAACTGCCACCTACAGAAAGTAGTGGTTGTGTAAAACATAGTTAGAAAGTTAATATTTTTGTTAGGAAGTAATTTTTGGTTTTGTTGCATTATAACTTCCATTTTCTATTGTTTTAGGTGTTTTGGAGTGTGGATATGTCAAATGGAGTAGAGTTTGAGAACTTGAATAGTTATAGGTTATGATAGGCCAAATGACTCTAAAGGAAACTATTTTATTGGCTAATTTAGGGCTCTTAAAGTTAGTTTTGATCCATTGGTTGCTCATGTGAGAAAGATCCTAAGTGTCTTTCTTACCTACTTGGATGCTGACCGGAACACCTTCTGGTTTTCATTAGTGGAAATAGAGTGGAATATCACTCTAGAAAATGTGTAGAGGATCACATGTCTCTCGGTCATAGGGAAAGAGGTTACACTATCATCTACTACAAGGGTGGATCATACCTTAGATTGGGCAAACTATTTTGGTGATTCCTGGGCATTCGAAGGTGGTGCCATGTAGGGGGTTAGTCTGGAAGTGGTTTGGAATGCTCACATTTTGAACTTCTGCAAGGTGATCATTGACATTTTCTTTTCCCAAGTAGTTGAGGACATGAGAATGAAAACTCTTCTCTACTCCAAGGTCCCATCATAACAGAGAATGAGGAGCATGGCCACAAGTACACTTGGGCCTAGGATATGTTATCCCACACCTATAGGGATTTATATAGAGAGGTGAGGTTGAGTGATTAGGCATTAATCTACTAAACACTAGTTACGAGTTGGGTATATGAGAGGTTCAAACCATATGTTAGGATAGTTCCACTAGTTCCACTTGAAGAGAGCATATCACATCATTGGGGAACATGGCCCCATTTAGATATTCTCCTAGAGAAGTTGTGACTTTGACATACTTGGACCTAATTATAGATTCATACTTGGCGGTGCAAAAATCTTGTCCCGGAGAGGGAATTTCATTAATGGTATATTCCTTCAAGGGAAAATTAAATGAAAGAGTGGGATATGTTGAGGTCCATCTAGTCAACAGGGTGACACAAAAGTTTGGGTAGTCATGTTGTAAACACAATCACTGAAAGGGGCGGGGTGAATCAGTGAGCAATAAAAACTTTCATTCACTTAACATTCATATCAATAAACCATTCAATTCAAATTAACCATTAATCATGTATTCCTAAGAAACATTACCATTAGATGATAAAATGAGAACAAACATACACAAAAACACTAGATATAAGTGTGAAACCATTTAGGGGAAGAAAACCCACTAAAACAAAACTTTATTATTGAAATGAATCATGTTTAGGTTAGCACCAACCCAACAAGGAGAACCAAACCTAAAAGGAGAACCAACCCATAGATGAATTAACACCAAATAAATCCATCTAATTTGTTTGTAACCTCTGAAAAATTTCATCAAAAACTAATGATGACACCTAAATCCAAATATGCTCTCTAGGCTAACTCGTTTAAGCATTTCTTCACCAAGTTGATTAGGTATAATAACTATCTATAAAAAAATATCCCACACTCTATAACATCATAACATATTCTCTTCCATCTCTTGATGGTCACACATACCTCCTTCACCTCTTTAATCAGCCCTCTAGCTCGCACTTTCTCATACCCTATCTCTCTATCACAAATAGACCTTACAATTTGCTTTTATAAATGACTTATGGTCATAACTCACCTAGGTTGATTATCCTATGAAAAATAAAATTTAAAAAATTTAATAACATGCTAAAAATCATATAAAGGACCATATAGGTCAGCAATAGCTTCTTTACACTCAAATCCTTCTTTAGGGCACAAGAAGCCCTAAAGAACCCAAATTTCCCTCTCACCAAAATCAAGATCACCTAGGCCTACATGGCCATCATCAAACCTCAAGGACCACTTAGATGTTTTCTAATCCCACTCCATGCCTCCTATAAGCTTGATCATTCTACAACACTATCTCTTATCATGAAACCCTCTTCAGAACAAGGACAACCAAGATACCCCCAAACTAGTCTTCAAGGATGAACCCAAACCAACATCAAATCACCTCAAACATGAAATTGTGATTATCAATGGAAATATCATGAACTAATTGTCATCACTTAATGCTCAAGACACCACCACTTGGACTATAGAATCCCATAAAAACCTTGGCACCCAGATAAACTAAAACTACCAAAAACCTCCCCAAAACCAGTCATGCAAGAATGACTTTAATAGCCATCCTAAGGGATAAATCATGATTGAAAACCACTCCAAACATGTAGAATATTTTACCAAATTCCTCAAACACAAATTTAGTCAACAAGTCTAGTGTATAACTTTGGAGGAAATAGAACATCTTCATAAATTTGCATTTTTTTGTGGGGTCCACACATAGCCATGACACCTAAATTACACCTAGAGAATCCTGAGAGAGTCCTCTACAACCTCCAATCATCATAAAATACAATATAATCCATTATTGGCCACTGTGACCAATTTATTCTCCATCACTTTTGACTTAGGGTTTAAGAAGGGTTTAAAAGTTGTTTACCTTCTAACGGTTGTTCATAAATCTCTGCCCCTCAATCAAAAAACTAATTCCTTGGAATTTCATCTTAGTACCCTTCCCCAAATACCATGAAGAGTATAGAAACCCATGAAAAGTTTACACATGCCAAAGAGAACAAGAAATTCCAATTCTAACTCAAAATCTCATTACCAAGAACTCAGTAAGGGAAAAAACACCATATCTTGCAAATTCTTGCAATTTATGACCCAAAACTTGGACAACACCTCAAGAAAAACCTTCTGCACCTTCCACAATACTCAACTTTCCATTTCCATGCTGAAATATCTCCAACCTATCTTATTAGGTCACCTAGGGCTTGAAAATAGGTATTGGGCATACCTAGAAAGCATGAATTAGCCCTTTACATGCACTCTAAGACACTTGTGAGTGTATCTACAAATCATCTACATGATTCCCATTCTCTCACCAAGCTTAAATAACTCATACATAATTGTACTCCATCATGACATACATCATCCTACTGACTAGGCCTCCAAACCAAATATCTTGAACATTCTTGCACCAACCATATTGACCTCCTCATGACTTCATTATTCTTGAGCACCTATAAAATCCTTAAACACACATCATGACATCACTATAACATCCATATACCTCTGTAATACTCCTAAACTACTCAAGACACCATGCTACACTAGGTAACTGAACCGACCAAGCAACAATGAAGGACACTACCAATCAACCTTCATGTCCCTTACCTCATTTGGAATCAATGATAATTTATACATCAATGAAAACACTACTTTCATCACACTTTGACATCAATGATAACACAATGCCAACAATCTCCCCATTTGTCATTGATGACAAACCCATTGATGAAAAACACAAATAGCTCATTCTCCTATTGGCATATGGTCCTATATGTGTTGTCATTAATGCAAAACCACATTAATGAAAAATTGGATGATGGATTATGGTTATATGATGATGTGTATGATGTTTCCTTGATGGTTCATATGTGTACATGATGCTACAAGGAGATTCAATGTGGATTGATTGTTCTTGCAAGCCTGTTCAAATGTTCTAGCTAGCCCAAGTGATGTTGCATGGTGGTATGATGCTTCTTGGTTGCTTGAGAAGCATGCTGGACATGATGGATAGATAGTTTTGGCGAGTGCTTGGGCACTCACATAAGTTGCATGGTGCAAATACAAGTGATTGGCCATGATGTTCCAAGTGATCATTTGGAGCATGTATGGATGTTAGTGGGGTATGAGGATTGAGCTTTGAAGCTATATGAGCTCATTGATGCATGTATGCAAGTGTATCATGGTATACTAGGTATGATTCTGAGCCATTTTTAGTGATTACATGATGAGTGATAGAATTTTATTTAAGCCGACCATAGCTTGGGTCACTAATGTGAAACCCTATTATGCAGCTTTGCAAGTCTCAGTTTCTGGATGTTTTTATGATGCATGGGTTGATGCCAAAGGAGGGAATATTTGGTATGTGTATTGTGATTTTAAATGAAAAGTGAGCTTGATCCAAATTATAGGTTTTAAGGATGTGAAGTTTTCAAAATATGTTATTTTTTGTGAGACAGGGTTAAGAACAAACTCATTTCCAGCTCGAATTTGATCTCCTGATGCTCACCATGGATTCTTTGGTTTATATATAGATCTTGTGTTTTTGAAGAATTGTCTAAATACAGAGGGTGGTAGATGGTTATACAAAGTTAGGTGAGGTAATTGATTGGTAAGGCTTCTTCTATGAACAAATGTTAAGAATGAAAACAACTTATATATGAGTGTGAAACCGTATGCTTAAAAGTGATATGCAAAATACATTTGCTTCATAACTTGAAATTTATTCATTGCTAGTGGATTAATGATGATGGGTATGCAAGTTAGATATCAGAGCCTTCATATTTCCATAAGGATCTTGTAGCAGGTCATAGTGAGGAGTGGGCCCAATCAGGAACAATTTAGTCCTTCTAAAGAAGTAGTATTCTAGAAGAAGGTGTTCAAAAGGAGTTGCATACTAAATTGATACTATGGAATTTATGTGACTTTATATTGATTCCCAATACTTACTTGGGAGATTTTCGTGCACGTACATGGTGAAATGAGCTTCATTCAGGTTGACTAGTCAAAGGGTAGTTTTGAGGCCATACAAAGAAGTGTTCAGTAAAGTGAACATAATTGGAGCTACAAGTAGAATTTTAAGATTATTTGAGTTGTTTTGGAAAGACTACTCAAACCCTTATTTGAATTATTAGTTACTCTGGATTTTATCTTTATTAGGTGTTGAAATATGGTTTCTATCTCAGCTATTCCAGTATCAAGAATGGATTTTTCAACTGAGAGGACATTACAAAAACATGCTGGATGTCACAAGCAAATTCAAGCATGATATGAAGTTGTTGTGCATGCTGGTATATTACCTATAATGTTAATCATGAATGCAATTTTTCAACCACATTAATGACAAGGTGGATAAGTCTGGAGTAGGGTCCTAGAATTGATGATGTCAGATAATCTTTGAAAACAACTTGATGGTTCAGATGTGATTACATGATGCTACAAAGGTGATTCTGGTTTGAGCAGGTGATTGTTTCAAGAATTGCAAGCATGATTATAGGTGTTCTAGTTAGCGCATGTGATGTTGCATAAAGTGGATTCATGAACTGGTCTTGGTTACTTTTAAGTCATTTGTTAGCATGATGAAGATAACAGGGTTTGGAGAGTGCTGTGGGCACTCACTCAGTTGCGTGGTGCAGATGAACAAAGAGTGATTGAGCCTATGTAAATCGAAGTAATTTCATTTATTGAGATAAATTGAGACCATTTATGGATGTTAAGGGGTATGTGATTGAGCATTTGGAGCTATTTATGGGCTCATTGAATTAGCATAGTTTTGATGTTAGGGAATTTGTGTCGTGGTATACCATGGTATGATTTTAGTCATTTTTGGAGCAAGTGATGATGTTTTTAGCTAGGCCGACCTACTTAAGTCACTTGTGACTGTTATGATTTGAATTCGGGATGTTTTTCATGATGCATGGGTCAAGCCAAAGGAGGGAAAAGAATTGTGTTTGAATTTGAAATGAAAGAGGAACTTATAAAAACATTATTTTGGGTGCTTTTTGGAGCTAGTTGAGTGTGTGTAAGAAGTTTGCAACCTAGGCCTGAATTATGTTTTGCAGGTGTGTGAGCATTGAATTAAGATTAAATCATGTGTATGACAGGTCAAGGAAGATTAGACAAGCATGTGTACAAGTGTTTGAAGACTTGAGAAGTGAAGGAAGAGCTAGATTGTGAAGGATTGGACACATTAGGGTTTGTATGAGGGTTT
Source organism: Taxus chinensis (assembly GCA_019776745.2). Taxonomy (NCBI): domain Eukaryota; kingdom Viridiplantae; phylum Streptophyta; class Pinopsida; order Cupressales; family Taxaceae; genus Taxus; species Taxus chinensis. Next base: position 239,185,525 of record CM034146.1, read on the forward strand.
AAAGAAGTGTGAGTTGAAACCAGTGGTCTCTCATCAGTTGTGATAGCAATAAATCATATATCATAACATCATAAGGTAGTTGAGTGGGTGCTTGATCATCTTGAGGGGTTGTAGTCTCCTTTTGGAGTTGGTGCTTCACAAAATTAGGGGTTGGTGCTCCACAAAATTAGGGGTTGGTGATCCTTATAAGGTTGTAGCTTTACTAAACTATGGGTTGATGCTCTTTGTTGGGTTGAAACCTCACTAAATTTTGAAACATATCAATATAAGATTATGTTTCAGTGGATTTTTTTCCCCTTGATGGTTTCCCACATATATACCTTGTGTCTTGTGTGGATATCTTGCTAATGGTTTCTTGCACGTGTGATAATTGATTGTATGCACATATATATGGATGGTTGAATGTATTATGAATATTTGAATAAGTAGATCTGAAATATTAAATTTAAATTTTTTGTAAGGACTGATTCGCTCCCCCTTCTCTCATTCCATTGTACTTCTGAACAGTTGGTATCAAAGCATGGGTTCTTTTGAATAAGTTTAACCACTTGAAAGGAGATCTTTTAAAGCACAATTATGGAGTACTTTAAAGAGCAAGTTGATATGTTTCCTTTGATTAGTATGAGGGCTTACTTGAAGCCATTGGGGGTTTGATATATGGTATGACATCTATCGGGCTTTGTTTATCCTCTTTCGCAACAAAGTGAAGTTTGTGGTATTACTCAAACTATTTTTCATAGTCAAAATGAGAATCTTATTTGGTATATTGACAGTGGTTATTCATCTCATATGAAAAGTGAGCAACAATGAGTTTTATAACCCTAAAGAAAAATGCTTCAGGGTCTGTGAGATTTGGAGACAATTCCGCCATAAATATTTTAGGAAGAGGTACTTTGAGTTTGGACAATGGAAAAATTATCAGCAAGGATGTCTTATATGTTGAAGGCTTGAAGCATAATCTACTCAGAGTGAGTCAAATGGTTAAACAAGGGTATGTTCTTACCTTTGATGTGAAAGGTTGCGAGATAAGGGAATGAGAACCATTAGATAAGCTTGTTGCAAAGGTGAAAAGAACTAATAGTAACGTGTTTATTCTTAAATAAATTAACAAAGAAAAATGTCTTATGAGAAAGATGAATGATTTTTCGTTGTGGCATAAGATATTAGGTCATGTAAACTTTGATGATCTTGATTGAAATCAGCTCTAACAATCTGTGTAAGGAACATGCCTAAACTCAACAAACCAGAAGATACATTGTGCAAAGCATGTTTGCATGAGGAAAGAAAATTAGAACGAGATTCAAGACTAATGAACATGAGTCTACCATGAGTCCACTTCAACTAATTCATAATGATCTATGTGGGCCTACGAGGACTGAAAGTACTTAAGGTGATTACTCCTTTATGCTTCTTATTGACGATTTCATTAGATACACTTGGGTTGCGTATTTGAGAAACAAATTTGATGCATTGGATGTTTTTTAATTCTTCAAATATATTATTAAACATGAGAAAAATGGAAAAATAAAATGTATTAAATCTGATAATGGAGGAGATTTTTGGTCTTATTCATTTGATGAGTTTTGTAGTGTTCATTGCATTAAGAGGCGGTTTCCAGTTTCTAGAACTCCTCAACAAAATGGAGTAGTTGAAAGGAAGAATAGGACTATTCAAGAGATGGCAAGGAACATTCTTAATGAGTCTGAATTACCAGATGGTTATTGAAAGAAATCAGGAATTTGTATTGTTATTTATATTCTTAACATGTGTCAGCTAAGGCTGAATAGTGATAAGACTCCTTGTGAGCTATGGAAAGGAAGACCAGCCAATGTGGAGCATTTTAGAGTCTTTGGATGTAGATGCTTCATCAAGAGGACTGAAGACAATCTATGGTAAGTTTGATTCCAAATATTGATGAAGGTATATTTTTGGGTTATTCATCAAGAAGCACAACTTACATTTGTTATAACAAGAGATTGAAGACTATTGTTGAAAGTGCTAGTATAAAATTTGATGAATCTTATCCTATGAGATCTATTTTATAAGGCTAGTGAAACACTTTATGTGGATAGTTCTAAAGAAGAAGAGAATGAGGTTGTTTCAAGAAAACAAGGAAGAGGATGTTGACGAAGAAATGTAAGATACCAAGGCTCCTTCTAGGTAGATTAGGAGAAATCATCCTGAAAATCAGATTTCGGGGAAGAAAGATGTTGGAGTCACTACAAGAAGGAAATTGGTAAGTCTTCAAAATCAAGAGAACTCAACATTTCCTTCAAAACTTGAACCTAAGAATTAGTAGAAGTTGAAAAAGATGAATGTTGGGTTAAGACTATGAATGAAGAGTTAGATCAGATTGAAAAGAACAAAACTTGGGAAATTGTACCTAGACCAAAAGGTAAGAATGTAATTGGATCTAAATGGTTGTTTAGAAACAAACAAAATTAAAATGTAGAATTCATATGAAACAAAGAAATATTGGTTTGCAAGGGATATGCTCATGTTGAGGGAAATGACTTTGATCAAACATTTTCTCCTATAGCTAGAATGGAAGAAATGAGATTTTCGTTAGCATATATAGGTTTCAAAGGGTTTAAATTTTATCAAATGGATTTAAAATATTCCTTCTTCAATGTATATCTCAATGAGGAAGTTTATATGGAGCAGCCTGATGGTTTTTCATTGACTGATAAAATTTATTATGCGTGCAAACTGAATAAGGCTCTTTATTGCTTAAAACAAGCCCCTAGAACTTGGTATGAAAGTCTTGATAAATACTTGATTGAGAAAGGTTTAGCTAATAGAAACTTGTATATCAAAATTGAAGGATGTCTTCTATATATTTGTGTAGTCTATGTGGATGATATTATATTTGGTGGAGGTACTGATCAAATGATTCACAACTTTGCTGAAGCTATAAAGAAAGAGTTTGAGATTTATATGTTAGGAGATCTCTCCTTCTTCATTGGACTTTAAGTAAGTCAATATGACAAAGGTATATTCATCTCACAATCTAAGTATATCAAGGAAGTTAGTAAGAAGTTTCAAGTGGATTATTGTAGACCTGGTACTCTTATGATTACAGGATGTAAACTTTACAAAGAAGATTATACCCATAAGGTAAATCAATCTGATTATAGATCCATGATTGGCAGCCTACTTTATGTTACTACTTTACAACATGATATTGTGTAAGGTGTTAGTTTATTTGGAATATTTCAAGAGGTTCCTAGAGAGTCACATCTACAAGTAGTGAAAAGAATATTCAAATATCTTAAAGGTACTATTGATTTCCAAGAAGTGAAAATTTTGAATTGAAGGCTTATTTTGATGTTGATTAGGTAGGTAGTATGGATGATAGGAATAGTACTAGTGGTGGTGCATATTTTGTTGGATAATTTCTTGTTTCTTGGTCAAGTAAGAAAAAATCTCTTTTGGCATTCTCAACATGTGAAGCTGAGTATGTTGTTGTTTCCCATTGTTTCTCTCAACTTGTGTGGATGAGGCAGACCTTGAAAGACTATAAGATCAAGATTTATGGAATTACACCTATTTTGTGTGATAGTATTAGTGCAATCAGTGTGTCAAAGAATCCAGTTTTGAATTTCAAAACAAATTAAATTCCTATTAAGTATCATTATTTAAGAGATCTCATGAGAAAAGGTTGCATCAAGTTGGAGCATGCATCTAAAAGGGAGGAAGTGGCTGATATACTAAAAAAACTTCTTCCAAATCCTACCTTTAAGTACTTAAGAATTATTTTTGGAGTTATCTCAGCTCGTGATAAATATTGATTGATCTAAAATGTGTGTTAGGGAGCAAGAAATGCAATACATCTACTCTAAGAAAGTTGGTAACTGTTGTGTGTTTATGAGATGTCATTTTTTTCATATAAGAATTATGTGTTACATCATGTGTATAAGATCTATTGTGTGTCATTTTTGGTTGGTAATTAATGGAGTTTCTTTTGATTCATACTACTATGTGTAATCAAAGTCTATGTGAACATATTGAGCTTGAATGAACATATTTTTGTGGTCTGTGATGTCCCTTTATGAATGCATTATGTCTTATGAAGTTTCATGAGTGGTGAAGAAAGTATTAATCATAACTATGTGTCTATGTTGTGTGAAGTGTCTCAGTTATTCATTCATCTTCTCACAAGTATAGGTTTGTCACTATAAGCGGTATGAGAGTGAGTTCTGGTCTGTGTGTGTCATTGAGTCATATGTCATGAGTTCCAAGAGGTGTATATGGGTTTCTGAATGTGTTTGAAGGTGACTTTATGACATCATGTATAATTTTTTTGATAATTTAAGCTTCGAAGAGAAGTTATGTGCAAAGACTCCAAGGGTGTGTGAAGAAAAATCAAGAAGATTTCTGTGAGTGGTATAGATGGAATGTGGTGTTTGAAGGTCAAGATGAAGGATTTCAGGGCTAATATTTTGTACAAATCATCTACACATGGAGGGATACATGATTCAAAAGGTATGAAGTCATAAAAATGTTTAGATTCATGGATATTTTTGACAGTGTTGCAAATTGACAGTACTAGTACTAAAAGACCTAATTATGAAATGCGTATATTGTAAACTGGGTTTGTTGAGCTTAAGAACATAGTAGAAGAGATTGTGGTATAGATAATATAGCCAAAAGGGTGTCCAAATCAGGTATGAATTCTTTATGAAGATGAGTTATTTGAAAATTAGGTGCACTCTTCAATGTATCCAGGGCTAGAAGACTGTGATAGTGCATTTGATGATGAAATGAAGGGTTGATGTCTACAAGAGCATCTACATGATTGAAGAAAAATTTACCTCATTATTTATGAACCAAAGTCTCAAGAGGAATGTAATATTCATATGTATAGTGATCTATATGGTCCATCTTAGGTGTGAGAGATGTTTTTTTGGTTCACAGTCATGTTTTGAGCTAGTATTGACTTACTACAGGTATATGAGGCAGAGTATACACCTTCCTAGGTATGCAACGTTTTTTACAACTTATTTTTGATGTGTTTGAACCTATGGAGTAGATCTATGCATGAAGGAAGATTATATGAGCCCTCATGTTGTAATAAGGTTGATCTAAATCTTTGTAACCTTGATTGCACTCATTTGTTGATCTTTAAACAAGATTGATAGCTACAGGTACTGTGCATATGAAGGGAATAATATGGTGGCATTCACATGTGTATTATGCTTGTGTGAGTTAATTTTAATTTTAAAATTTACTTCCTAAGTTGTTCTTGTGGTATCTTAAGGAAGAGGTCAAATGGTTGTATGGAAAAATTGGTCTTAATGCTCTCAACTAAAAGTGACCTACTACAAGTAAGAGCATTGGCATTTTGCATTATTGATAACTCTTAGATATTTAAAAGATGATATATACGTGCATTAAGGTTGTGTGTTTCCTTGAAGTCATGAAAAAAAGGGTTGGCAAAGTGATTTTATTACTTCGTGAGTAAAACTAGTTAGCCACATGTATAATCTATGTAAGAGATAGAGTATCACTATTTTACAGGCATGTAGGTTCCTAATAAAGTGTGTTGGTAGTATATGAGAAAGGTTAAAATGTTTTTAATTGCTTCTTAGATTTGTTAAAGTTGGTTTGGTGTGGATAAGTGAGTCTCATGGCTTAATTTGATTTTGTTGGATTAAAACCACAAATTTGACTGCTATAATGCTACAGTAACAAGAAGAAAATGCTTCAACAGGTGAATTTGTGTGTATGAGCTCTTCATAACAGGGGGAGCTTAACAGTATGCTTATAGATGGTGATATAGAGCTCTCAAGGAATTTAAGGTATGTATTGGGTATCTAATTCATGAATTGAAAATTTTTGTTCCCTAAATGCATGTTTTCAGTAAAAAAATGACTGTCAAGGACTGATAAGTTGTTTAGGACCTAGCAAAAGAGGTCAAGGTGATTTCTAGTGATGATAGGATGGCGAGTCACTAAAATTTGTGCTCATGGGCTATAAATTGAGGTCTTAAGTCTAGGGGAGCTATTGTCTGCATGGTTAATGTGTGTATGAAGTTCTAGGACTTGTTAAAGTTGGTTCAAAATGCACTAAGGAGACTGTTTAGGGATCTTAGTCTTGAGTATGGTATTAAGAGCAAGAAAGTGCATTGTAAAGCTAATATTTTTCCTAGATAAGTTGGTTTGTAGTCAAGAAAGGTGGTATGATGGTTTGAAATGCTTAGTTTTTGAGATTTTTGGCATGTTCAAGGTGTGAATAGCCTAGATGATGGTTTGCTACAATTGACTCATAAAAGCTAAAACATGGTAGAGGTGAAAAATGCTAATTTTTTCATGCCTAGAAGGTTGAATATGGTGTTATTGGATTGAAGAAAGGTTTATTTATGTTTTCATTAATATTTATTTATGTTTTCATAAGGTGTAAATGCTTATCCTAGGGTGGCATGGTGATTAGATGCTTGAAATGAAGGCAAAAATAGGTTTGAGTGAAAATTTCAAGGCCTTGGGCTTGAATGAGATTATATGTTGATGTTTCTAACCAAATAATGATGCTATGAATCTTTGGGAGATGAATATTATGTAGATACAATATGTATTTGTCATTAATGTAAAACGAGGGAGAAGTTCATGTACTTTTTCATCAACGACAAAGGGGGAGATTGTTGGCATATGGTCCTATAGGTGTTTTCATTGATGCAAAACCACATTAATGAAAAATTGGATGACAGATTAGGGTTAGATGATTTTGTTTATGATATTTCCCTTATGGCTCGGATGTGTACATGATGCTATAGGGAGATTCGGTGTGGATTATTTTCTCTTGCAAGCCCATTTAGGTGCTTAAGTGATGTTGCATGATGGTATGAGATTTTTGGATGATTGAGAAGAATGTTGACATGATGGATAGAATGTTTGGATATTTCTTGGGCACTCACATCAGTTGCATGATGTAGATAGAAGTGATTTTCCATGATTTAGGTGCTCATTTGGAACAAGTATAGATGTTAAGGGGTATGAGGATCAGCTTTAGAGCTATATGAACTCATGGATTGATTTATTTAGGTGTATTATGGTATACCAGGTATTTTTGATTCATTTTGAGTGATTTTATGATGATTTATAGAATTCTTTCAGTTGACCCTAGCTTCTACAGTGTGAAAGCCTAAGGGGTAGCTATGAAAGTCTCAACTTATAGCAAGTTTGAGCTATTGTGATGCCATTATGATTATTTGAGATGTTATTTTGATGTGTCATGATGATTTGAGAAAAATTTCAGGTTTCTAGGATGTGAATTTTGCAAGATGTGTCAGTTTTTTTGAGATAGGGTTAAGAACAAGGACATTTCCGGCTTGAATTTGACATTTTGATGCTCACCCTAAACTATGTGCTTTGCATTGGAACTTGTGGATTTCAGGGATGTTTATAAATTTATTCTAGAATTTTTTTAAAAAATAATGAGGTCATATCATCAACATGGTTTTATGAACAAATGTTAAAAAGGAAAAAAAACTTTTTATGAGTGTGAAACCCTAACTTGAAAGCGGTATGAAAGAATTGCTTACTAAGTGGCTAGTTTTGATTCCTATTGAATGAATGATGATTGGAACATGTAGAGTTACCATTCATATTTCCATAAATGTATTGTAGAGGTCATGGTGATGAGTGGGCCCCACTTAAACAGGTCAGTTTATGAACAAGAGTGTTTTGAGACAAGGTTGTCCAAAGGACTTGCATGCTAAATTTACATTATGGAATTTATGTGAGTTTATATTGATGTCCAAAGATGTTTTAGGATATTTTAATACAGGTACATGGTCAAATGAGCTCCATTTAGGTTGACTGGTCAAAGGGTAGTTTTGAGGCCATAAAAAGTAGTGTTTAGTAAAGTGAGCATAAATGGAACTACAAGTGGAGTTTGAAGATGAGTTAAGCTGTATTAGAAAGAGGATTTAGATATATTTCCAGTGATATGAGGATTAAATCATGAGTAATTTTTCTATGGTTTTTAGGTCATTGTTTTGGACAAGAAGGCTTTTGCTAGTGCAAGACAAGACATGATCTATTGGATGTTTTGAGTTGATTGAAGCATGAGATGAATTATGTGATGCTTGCTATAACCTGGAATGTGAAGAGAGATGAAAATTTCCTCCAATAAATCCATTTATAGGTCTTGATTATTCTTGTAAAAAATTTGATCAACTGATGTTTGAAAACAACGTTTTGGGCAAATTGATTTAGTGAAGACAAAAGTGACTGTGGTTTGAGCAAGTGAGTGTTTCAAGACTTATAACTTGATTAGAAGTGTTCTAAAGGTTCTGTAATTTCAATAAATTTGTTACATGGCATGGTTTTGATGTTTTAAATTTATTTGGTGGTATAATGAAGTTTCAAGGGTCTTGAAAGGTGTAGGAAACAATAATTTTGAGATGAACAAAGAGTATTGGGCCCATGAAATGAAATAATTTGATTGGTTTAGATAAATTGAGACCATGCATGAATGTTAAATTTTATTTTAATAATGTGTAATGATTTATGGTCCATGAATAAATATGGTTTTGATGTTAAGGCTTTTTTATCTTTGTGCCCATGGGGATTTGAGTCATTTTTGTAGCATGTAATGAGGTTTTTAGCCAGGACGACCTAATTGGGTCACTTATGACTATTATGATTTGAATTTGAGGTGTTTTCATGATTCATGGGTTGATAAAAAGGAGGGAAAAAAAATTATTTTTAATTTTAAATGAAGAGGAACTTATAAAAGCATTGGTTTGGGTGATTTTTGGAGCTAGTTGAGTGTGTGCAAGAATTATGTGTTATAGTTTTAAGAATATCATCAAGTATGTGTGAAAGTGTTTGAAGGTTTTAGAAGTGAAGGAAGATCTAGTTTTTGAATGTTTGGACAACTAGGGTTTGTATGAGGGTTTGAAGAAGTGTGAGCTGAACCAAGTGGTATCCATCAGTTGTGACAACAACAAATCAGAGAGCATATCATCATAAGGCGGTTCATCATATTGTGTAGTTGTAGCCTCTTTTTGGAGTTTGAACTTCACAAAATTATGGGTTAGTTATCCTTGTAGGGTTTTAGATCTACTAAACTAGGAGTTGGTGCCCCTTATGGGGTTTGATCCTCACTAAAATTTGAAACATATCAATATAAGATTGTGTTTCAGTGGGTTTTCTTCCCCTTCAGGCTTTCCCATGTATACCTTGTGTTTGTATTAATATCTTGCTTATGGTTTCTTACACATGTAATGATTGATTATATGCACACATATATGGATGGTTGAATGTTTGAAAGTATTTGAATACAAAAATGTGAAATATGGAATTAAGTTTTGTAAAGATTGATTCACCCCCTCTTAGTCCATTTTTCTTATAACATCTCCTTCTAAGGTAATTCACATGTCATAAAATCATTCTTCCCCCTTTCACATTAATGAAAAATATATGCAATTGCAACTTCTTTTGACAACAAAATAGGCATACCTCTTGGTTGGAAACATAAACCAAAACAAACAAGGTCCATTTGACCTCTTCATATCTATTTTGATTCTTTTAGAGCATAAGAACAACATGGCTCCCCCTATGGAGATGCATAACCTTCTTAAGAGAACTCAAGACCATAAGCTACTTACCTCACCTTATTCCTAAAACCAATGGAACAAATTCAACTACAAATACAACTGTAAAACCAAGAAACACTCCTTTTCTTCCCTTTCAAGATCCAAAGCAACACAACTAGCTCTGTCACCAATTTATTCATATTTCATGACTTGTGTAACAACTTACCTAGTTTATTGAGATGAGAATCACACCTTAATGGCCCCCCCCCACCCTAACTTTTAGAAATCTCAAACATGATAGATAGGTACCAAGAAAATCATCTTACCTTTTCCTTTTTGTGCAACTGATACCAATATTCTCAAACTAGAGCTGAGACAACCTTATTTGGTTGTATATCTCCCTACAAATCCTTCATAAACCTTCTAAATTCTCAAATTTTCATGAAAATTCTTGAAGAAATAATAGAAACCTCAAGAAACCAATTAGAATGTCAAAACACATAATTTTACCCTATTACCCACTTGATGGATATTCACATGAGCTATATACTTGATTGACTCCCCTTGATTCCTTAGCATCTCAAAGACAACACAATATCAAAGAAAATCTCCTTAAATTGCCAATTGGTCTTATCTACAAGCTCTACCATGAAAAATCTCTGTAAAATTTGTTTTCAATCTCACATTCTTGATCATAAGCTAACAAACATACCAATAGCCATGTTATGTCTTCATGTTACTCATATAGGCTCAAATACATATTGGTCTTATAGACCAATCATTATACTTCTTCTATAGAATCTCCAAAGAACCATACTAGTCCACCAAATAATCCTTCATGCACATTTTCTCTATGCACATCTGATTTAGACACTTATAAGCATCATATAACTAAATAAGGTCACTAGCCATAAACTTGAGCACATCATACTCAAAAAATTCAAAGCCCCTTCTTAAAGCACATTAAAAACACAAACATACCTTCTTGAAGCACTCTACCTAGATTGTATCCCTGCAACTAGCTTCTCAAGACTACTTGTGATCCCACATACACCAATATGTTGATGCTTCAACCATACAGCACACTCAAGACTCTCTTCCTGTCAAGACCTCAAAAGACAACCCTAAGAACAATCAATGCAACACATGTTGTCATAATCTCATCTTGTCTTGATTCCAACAATACTTCTCAACTAATACAAACCAACATATGTATCAAAACACCATTTCATTTATATAAAATTTTCTATCATTTCTTGTTAAGCATTAAAAATTTCTTAAGAACTCAGCAACATGTGGACTAAACCAAAACAAGTCACCAAACATACCTCAATAATATTTACTTTTTCATCAACATGAGCAAGACACCTCACTACTTCAAACCGAATACTGTCAAGCTCCTTTTTCATGATATAGACCTATGATAGCCATCAGATCATAGACTTAAGCCCATTCAAGCTCATTTACACACTTCAAAGCTATATAACAACACAACAAGCCTTCATATTCCTTATATAAGCCCATAATAACTTTACTATCTTGCATACCTTCTTCAGACCTAGATTGGAGACCTTCAAAATCAATATATTTACTCTATATTACCCATATGTTACAAGAATATTCCTATAACATACTCATGCTTATAACATACTTCCATGATTGCAACTATACTCACAAAGTAACATACTTTCATGACTATGACAAAACTGTTCAAGTCACCACACACTCCAATCTGAATATCTCAACATGAAGCACCCTACTTGCAATAGAAAAAGAAATCAATCATAACTTGTAAGCATATTAAAAAATATTGATACTTGAACTTCAATAATCCAACATGAGCTACATGCCTCCATATATGTAATCTTGTTATACAACTCTATGATTGTACCAACAATACATGTTTATTGCATCCAGTCAAGCTCCCCCTTACTATATGCTTCTTCTAATTGATGAATGCCTCTAATAATATTAGTAGAGACATACCAAACAATAAGGATCTTATAACAAAAACTTGAGGAGATTCCATGACCTCCTTGGCATCTATGACTTGTTTTCTTCAACATTCTTCTGATCAACAATTTTTGTGCATGCATAACTTGCTCCAACATATGATTTATGCTTAGATGGACTACCTTGGTTCATTATTAGTTCTCATACCTTATTCTTACTTCTCTCCTCTACTCTAGGAGTCTAAAACTTCTTGTTTTTACTTGAAGGACCATGAAAACAAAATTTTGCAATATGACCAACATGGTTATAGTTATAGCAAACAAATTCACTCTTACCTCTTGGCTAGTATGGAATAAAATTCCTTCGATGATTCCATGAGTTCTCAAATTTGGATGACCTTCTTCCACATTCCTTTGCTCTATGAAAAAATTAATTGAAAGCATAACAATATCCATTAAAATAATTCTCATACCTCATTTCATTAGGTTGTTTGATATGGTTTTATATTTTGTTGACCATGATAGCATCCTCCTTTCTCTAATCAACATCTTCTTGAGTTACCACTTAACCTTTTAGGTCTTCCTTAAATCCTAGAACTTTCCTATCACTTGTATCTTTTTTATTATCCAAAATATCATCTAGGTCCTTGGAAAAGTTCTCAAACTTTTGAAATGATCTTACCTTGCTTGTAGCTTCAGCCACTTCTTCCTTTAGAGACTCAATTTATCTCTCATACCCGGTGCACTCTTCCTTCGTAGCCTTTATATTTGTAGTTACAGTCACCATTTGAGTTTCCTCATGGATGTCAATCTAATGTCTCTCTTCAAAAATATGAATCTTTTCTTTATAGTCTTTAACTTGTGCATTCAGTTTATTCTTATTCTTCTCTACATGCTTCAAATCTTTTTGGATACACATCAACTCATTTTTAAGCTTTGCTCCTAACTCTTTTTGATGTGAACCCTCACAAGAACCTCCATATATGGAAGTTTCTCTTTTGGGTATCCTATCTCCTTTTCCCATAAACATGGTTTCATTTCCAACATCATCATTATTAGAATCAAAATCAAAACCACAATATTAACTACTTACCTCTGATGAGCTATAATCCTATTTTTAATCAAAGATTCTTTTCTAATTCTCTTGTCTTCAGAATTTATGAATGTCTTCTTACTCTTATTAGACCTGTGGGAATTCTTATCATCATCATGCTCTTCATTCTTATGCTTGTGAGGAAACTTTTTTGCAAAATTTTCAATCTCACCATAGTTGAAACACTTTAAGGGAAACTTACCCTTATACTTGCCTCAACATGTATTCAACTTCCTAGCAAACATAACAATCAACCAATCATCATCAATATAAGATATATCATCATCCAAGATCTTCTTACCTATTGAATTATTTTCATCTTGGAAGTTTTCTTCCTTCTTGGGAGGTTTATTAACACATGTCCTCATATCATAAGTAGTCAAGACACCATGGAGTTCATCCATAAGTAGAGTACTCAGATCCTTGGCTTCTTCTATAGATGATACTTTGGGACAAAATTTGGGAGTGAGAGATCTCATCACATTTTGTACCACCAAATCTTATTTCTCTTCTTCTCCTAAACCTCCAATGGTATTGACCACTTGATTTACTCTGAGAAGATATGCAACAATGGTTTCTCATTCCTTCATCTTCAAAATTTCAAACCGATTCCTATAGGTCTAGATCTTTTCCAACTTCACCTTAGATTCACCTTCATAGATAAATTATAGCTTACCCCATATAGCCTTAGAAGTAGCACATTGCATTACCTTGAAAAACTCTTATTCTACCAATCCACAAAAAAGAACATTCATACCTTTAGAGTTATCATTACTATCCTTCTTACATGTTGCATCAACTGGAGGATTTTAAGGAATGGTTTACCCATTTACAACTGACTTCCATATATCACATCTTAAGTACATAATACAAGTTATCACCTTGATATTAAAAAAATAATAATTCATCCCATCAAACATGGGAGGTTTGCTAGTAGAGAAACCACTTTTTTTGCTCTTCATATATGTGGTTCAAAGGATCACCTCAAGCATATTAATATTGTTTTAGAGGACCTGATATGATACCAATTTTTGGGACCACAATCACTAAGTGGGTGGGGCTAAATAAATGAGAAATAAAAACTTTAATTCACTTAACATTCATATCCATCAACCATTCAATTCAACTTAACCATTAAGCATGTATTCCTACGAAACATAACCATTAGATGAGAAAATGAGAACACACATACACAAAAACACCATATATAAGTGGGAAACCATAAAGGGGAAGAAAACCAACTAATTTTTTTTTTTTATATAAATGAATCAAGTTTATTTGAGCACCAACCCAACAAGGAGCACCAACCCCACAAGGAGCACTAACCCCTAGATTTAGTAGAGCACCGACCCTATAAGGAACACCAACCCATAGATGAATTAACACCAACTAAATCCACCTGATTTTTTTTCACCTTTAAAATTTTGCACCAACAAACGATGATGACACTATGAATCTCTTTTTCCTTCTATCTTCTCCAAATCAGCTCTCTAGGCTAACTTGTTCAAGCACTTCTTCACCAAGTTGATTAGGTATAATGACATATCTATCCAAAAATATTCCACACTCTATAACATCATAAAATATTATCTTCCCTCTCTTGATGGTAACACATACCTCCTTCACCTCTTAAATCATCCCCCTAGCTCACAGTTTCTCAAACTCTCTCTCTCTCTCTCTCTATTACAAATAGACCTTAGAACGTGATTTTATACATGAATCGTGAACATAACTCACCTAGGTCAGCCATAATAAGACAAATAACCTTTAAAAAATTTAATTGAATCCTTAAAAAATCATACAAAGGACCATATAGGTCAGAAATAGCTTCTTCAAACTCAAATCCTTCATTAGGACACAATAAGCCCTAAAGCACTCAAATTTCCCTCTCACCAAAATTAGGATCACATGGTCCTACATGGCCATCACCAAACCTCAAGGACCACTTATAATTTTTTTGTAATCCCACTCTCTGCCTCCTACAATCTTGATCAGCTTTGCACTGCTATCTCTCATCATGAAACCCTCTTGAGAACAAGGAAACCAAGATACCCACAAACTATTCTTCAAGGATGTGGCCAAACCAACATCAAATCACCTCAACCATGCCATTGTGATATATAAATGGAAATTTCATGAAATAATTCTAATCACCTAATGATCAAGACACCACCACTTGGAATGTAAAATCCCAAAAACGATCTTGCAACCAGATCACCTAAAACTACAAAAACTTGTCCCAAAACCAGTGATGCAAGAATGAATTCAATAGACCTTAGAAGTGCTCAAAAATGATCTAAAACCACTCCAAACATGTATAATATATTCCCAAATTACTCAAATGCCAATTTATTCAATATATCTAGTGCACAACTTGGGACAAAATAAAAACATCTTCAAAAAATTACATTTTTCTCTAGGGTCCACACATAACCATGACACCTAAATTACACTTGGAGAATCTCGAGAAAGTCCTATACACCCTCAAATAATCATACAATACAATCCAATCCAATTTATTTTGTGTCACTATGATCAATTTATTATCCATCACTTTTGACCAAGGGCTTAAGAAGGGTTTAGAAGCTATCTACCTTCTTAAAGATTGTTCATAAAGATCTACCCCTCAATCCATAAAATAATTCCTATAATATCATCTTAGGAAAATTAAACAACTACAATGAAGATATTGGATCACCATGTAGAGTTTACATGTGCCAATGAGCACAAGAAAGTCCAATTCAAGATCAAATTCTCACTTCCAAGAACTTGGTAAGGGTAAAAACACCATATCTTGCAAATTCTTGCAATCTATGACTTGAAACTCTGACCAGACCTCAAGAACAACCTGTTACACCTTCCACAATGATGACCTTTCCATTTCCATGCTGAAATATATCCAATATATCATATTATGTCACCTAGGGCTTGAGAATAATTCTATTGCAAATCTAGAAAACATGACTTAGCCCTATACCTACACTCTTAGACACTTGTGAGTGTCTCTAAAAATCATCTACATGAGTCCCATTCTCTCACCGAGCTCAAAAATATCATACATAACTGTACCCCATCATGACATACCTCATCTTGCTGACTAGGATTCCAAACCAAGTATCTTGAACATGCTTGCACCAACCATATTGACCTCTTCATGACTTCATCATTCTTGCACACCTACAAGATAATTCAAAACACATCATTAAAACATTCATATACCTCTACAAGAATTATACACTACTCAAAACACCATGCCACACTAGGAATCTCAACTAACCAAGCAATAATGAAGGAAACTATCAATCAACCTTCATGTCCATTACCTATTTTAAAATTTATGATACTTCAGACATCAATGATAACACTACTTGCATCACACTTTGAAATCAATGAAAACACAATACCAACAAGTCACTAGTCACTACACTCCCAGATATACCAATCATGTGATGTGGTGCATGCAAGTGACAATATGCTTGGATGGGCATATTATAATAGGATCCCTTCCACCCACCCTTGAGGGGTGTGGGTTTTGGGAGCTTGTATGGGAAGAGGGAGGAATTTTCCTCCACTCTATTTGGGAACCCTCCTACATTTGGTTTGTAAGTAGGAATGGATTTCCACTTGGGTTGGAAATTCATCCCTAGCCTCAAGAAGGAAACACTATCTTGTTTTAAAATCCTTCTTGGGGGAGTTTGGAGGGATGAGGGAAGTTGTTTTGAAGTGATAAAGAAATTGTGAAAATATGGAGACATAAGGGGGATTTTTTTTATGGCTATTTTGTATGTTTTATGAAACATGAAATTAGGGACTCACTATCCCCTTTTCCCATAGCAAAAATCTTGGGGATTCATTAGCGTGTTTACTTGGTTGTAATTTTATTTTTCAATCGGCTTCAAAATGTGGTCCTAGATTGTTATGTGCATTCAAATTAACCCTTTGTGCTAAGTGTGTGAGTTTCCTCTTTCCCATGGGCTTCTGGGGGTAGGCTAGGATGCCACCTTAGACCCTATTGGTGATATGTAATTATGCCATTTGGCTGGGTGGTCAACCAAGAACCTTCTTCTGATTTTGGAGTTGCTTTGCATGCTGGTTTTTGGAGCTAGTTGGAGTGGATTTGAAGTTGCACAGTTGTCAGATTGGAAGTGTCATTTTCACTATGTTTTGAGCCAAAATTTTGGCATGTTATCTCCTCTTGAGAGGAGGGCTTGTATACTTGTATTTTACTTTATTTCTCAATTTTGTAAAATGAATGTTGTAATCTGTTATGAGAGATTAAATTATGTGATTTGGATGGCTGGAAATATGATGGTTTATACAGTATTGTTGCAAATGTTTTGTTATCATTGGAATTTCAAGTTGTAAAATTGTCTCTTGAAATAATTGTTGATATCTTCATTTTAAAATAAGAGAAATTTTAACTAAGAAAGTAAAGGAAATATTGTTTATGTTGCATTGATGTATTCATGTTGAATTATCTCCTTATGGACTAGTTTATTGCTGAAATTTCTAGTTTAAATGAAGGGGTTGTAGAGTATACTCAAAATTGCTTAACACATGTTGGAATTAGTTCCTCTTCTGTGTCCAATAGATTATTTATGGAATTACATTTACTACAAATGTGACTTAAATCATCTCTTATGTTGATTCATTTGCTTGGAAACTTATGAAAATTAGACTCCTCTTGGAAGTGCAAGTAAATGTGTAGTGTTTTTAGAATAAAAGCTTACTGCAAAAGAAGAACATAAATTAATTTTAAGAGGAAGAAATAATTACATTTGTGTTTGATATAAATTAGTTTTTGAATATGTATTTATATATATATATATATATATATATATGTATATATATATATATATATATATATATATATATTTCTCTATGTTCAACATGTGAAATGCTTACTATTTGTGTAAAACAAGTTAGATCTTTTCCTTTTAAATATATATTCCAGCTTTGGATGTAAGCAAGTAAATATATTTGGATTTTACACACCTAATAGATCTTAACACACACACACAAAAATCACACACACTACACACGTATATAACATCAGGTAGAAACCTTATGAGAGAATTTTCCCTGAGTTGAGAGCCTTTTAGAGAGAGACTAAGAGATAAGTAAATATGCATGTATCTAGATCTCGTACATGGGTTTTTTCAATTTTTTTTAACATAGAAAATAGTATATGCATAGTTTGATAAATATTCATCTCTCTACAAATCAAACTATATATACTATATATGATATATGCCCTGGGTATATCAATATACAATATATATCAAACATGTGTCCTTCCATGGATGGAATGAGAATTAAGCATGGTCTTAGATCCACTCTATGGAAGACTGGAGAAAGATTAAAATCCACAATCTTTGAGCTTTGAATCCATACCAGCAATTTTTTTTAATTCAAAATAAAAACTACAGATGGAGACCCGAATGAACCTGGAGAAGTGGAGAAGAAATAAAAAATGAAATAATACTTAGGCTTCTGAAAGATATACCCTCATCATTTTGGATCTTAGGGAAAACTTAAATCCTACGATGGAGATGTAACTAGATCCAAGGGTGGCTGAGACATTTAGTGTGCACAACTTGAGGGGTGTATGGGAACTTATTTAATTATTGTATTATATGTTTTATTAAATAAAATAATTTTGTTATTTTGGAATGGGTTAATTAAATTTAGAGGGTTTAAAAGTATTTAATGAACCTAATACATGTTGTGGAATTCCCTTGGCGAGATAATTAAAATAATTAAATTAAATTTAGTTGTTTTGGGTAAATTAGCATAATGGGTTGATTAAATTTAAATGGTTTATACTCATATAATTAACCTAATCCTTGTTGCGGAATTCCCTTGGTGGGATAATTAAAATAATTAAATTAAATTTAGTTGTTTCAGGTAAATTAGCATAATGGGTTGATTAAATTTAAATGGTTTAAATTCAAATAGTTATTTCTTTTCGGGTAAGTCAGCAGAATGGGTTAATTAAATTTATATAATTAACTTAACCCATGTTGTGGAATTTCCTTAGCGAGACAATTGAAATAATACATTTAAGGATATATATGTATTTATACCCACGTTTTCGTCCTTCAAGGGCATGTGGTCCATTCTAGAAGGCAACAGTGAGACCCATGATCACCATGGTGATAATTTGACTTCCCGCATGAACATTTTTTTCCTCACCTCACCATCCTTTATGCTCGGTGTGATATATTATATCGGAAGTGGGGTATTTTTGTATCGTCGTTATGATCGTAATCGTTGACGCTTTTAAAAATCATTGCAATCTGTACAACTAGTGAAAGTGGCATTAGGCCGACTTCGTATCTCTCTTATCATTATCACAATGATGTGGTAGTGACGCATACATTGTTTTAAACCTCCTTATTGTTTGTGATTGTGGGTTGGTTCTGCTTCGTCTAACTTAGTGACTCAGTCACGTTACCTTCAAAATGAGTATTTTTTTAACCATCATATGACTATTTATAAATGAAAATAAAAAATAAAAAAAAATCACCACTTTATTTTCTTTTCTCATCTTCGGTAGAGATATTTGGTTATCTTTTAACGTGTTTCGGAACTCGTGCCAAGTGGGGCGTGATATCTAGTATTAGAGTGTGATTTCAACACCGGACACTTTGGGGATCAGTTAATTAACTTTTGGGTAATTAAGTTTAAATTAAACTGCTTTGTTGAAATCATTTCCACAAAAGTATAATGTACCATTTTTTATGTCGTATAGGATGATAGGGCGCGCAGTACCGGATGAGGTACAATAACGACTCAGAGGTTGTGGGCAGATCACCACTAGAGGCATCATAGTATTGATTTTGGTTCTACAAATATTAGACGCACTACATCAGATGATGGGGGTCCTTCAGGATCGACTTCCTGCAGAGCGAGGGTCGGTGGCAGAGGATATTCAGCGTGATAGGGAGATACACTTAGATGAGGACTCACACTCCGCCACTCACATACAGGTCTCTTCACAACAATAAAAGTCACACATCCATTCAGTTAAGCTTACAGCCAAGTGAGAGAGGTCTTATAGCCCTTCAGTGCATATTCAGAGAGTGGTTGAGATATGCCCTCATGGGTAGGCAACAAGCGGTGCCATTCGTGATCTCCTTCGACTTCACCCACCGACGTATGGGGGCACGATAGATGGATTTAGGGCTGAATCATGGCTCCTAAGCTTAGACAGTTATTTTGGCTTGCATCCTTATGAGAGAAATGTCAAAGCTCACCTTTTCATACACCTCCTTCATGACGGAGCAGGTGTCTGGTGGAGGAATGAGGAACGGAAGCTCCATTTGACTCATGAGACCATCACTTATGAGCTATTTGAGGAGTGTTTTAGGGCTCGATACATGTTAGAGCACTTTGTTTAGAAGAGGAATGACAAGTTTCACGATCTCTGATAGGGTTCTGGTTCAGTGGCTTAGTATGAGTGTAGTTTTGGACCTTCTTTAGTATGTCGATTATCTCTAGGATGAAAATTTACAAATGAACAGGTTCATCAGGGGCTCGAATGTAGATTTGGTAAGAGTAGTGAGTATTTTATCTCCCCTGACCTTAGAGAAAGTGGTGGAAAAATCCTATCTCATGGAGGAGAATAGGACCAGGACACGGGAGTCTTGAGATAGGAACCGAGGCAAGTTACAAGAGTGAGTTCTCTCATTGCAGGATCAGAGGTCACGTGATTTTTCCCCACCCCCGAGAGGAGGGTTTAGACCATTTCAGTCAGCTTCTCGGCTGCCCCCACACTCACATCATCCCTCTCAGCAGCAACGGACTAGACCAAGACATGATAGTCAAAGAGGTAGGGGCCAGAATGGCCACATTTTGGGTAGAGACTAGAGGTTGGGGAGCCAGCAGCCTAATCAGGCTCATTCACAGCAGTCAGCCAGAGTGGGACCTACAAGGTTAGTACATTAGAGCACAGGAGGGTCTCAGCCACATAGGGATGCACCAAGGTGTTTCATTTGTGGGGCCCTCAACCATTATGCTCGATTTTTTCCTCAGATACCAGATTTTTACGAGAGGAAAAAGGCACCAAATTCATAGCAGATAGTTGGTGATTTAGGACACACTCATCATATCTATGTCATTGTGGAAAACTATCAGGCTGAGCATCAAGCCACAGTCATTGATATGACAGGTATGGTTAGGGGTACACCTGTTACCGTACTATTTAATTTAGGAGCTTCTGACTCTTTTATATCACCCTCTTTGGTGGATAGGTGTGGATTGGTGGATTCTAGGTAGGAAGATAGGTGGTAGGTAGAGTTGGCCACTGGGGCCAAGCTCGTCGTAGACTCATATGTGGAGAGTTTCATTCTGGACTTAGGAGTATTTGCCACTACTTTAAACCTCTGATTTTTACCATTGGGATCTTATGAGTTCATTCTTGGCATGGATTGGCTTGATTCTCATCATGCCAAAGTAGACTATAGACACAAGTTTATTGAGTGTGTGAACTACATAAGCAATTATGTTGTTATATCTGGGGTTCAGAGACATGTTTCCATGTGTATGATTTCGGCTATGCAGCTCAAACGGCGCATGCGCAAAGGGTGTCAAATGTTTTTTATCACAATTAATGATAGATCAGAGGAGATTCTAGTGAGTTATCCTTTGGATGAGCACCCTATTTTGAGAGAGTTTGTAGATGATTTCCTTAGTGACCTCCCTGGTATTCCCCCATGATGAGAGGTGGACTTTTCTATTGATCGTGTTCCAAGTTATGCACCCGTGTCACATGCTCCATACATGATGACCACACCTAAGCTCCATGAGATAAAAATTCAGTTGGAGGAGCTTTTAGAAAAGGGGCTCGTTCTACCTAGTCTATCTCTTTGGGGCACACTAGTGATTTTTGTGAAGAAGAAGGATGTGTCCCTTCGTTTGTGTGTCAACTTCCGACAGTTCAACAAGGTAACGGTCAAGAACCGCTATCCCTGGCCTCATATAGATGATTTTTTTGATCAGATGAGGGGAGCTAGAGTTTTCTCCAAGATAGATCTAAAGTCAGGATACCATCAGCTACGTATCGCAGAGGTAGACATCCATAAGACAATTTTCAGACTCAGTATGGACATTACGAGTTCACAATGGTTCCTTTCAGTCTGACCAACGCACCTACAGTTTTCATGAGCCTCATAAATGGGGTTTTTAAGACCTTTTTGGATAGGTTTGTCATTGTGTTTCTGGATGACATCTTTATATATTCTCGCTCGATTGAGGAGCACCAGGAGCACTTGTGACAGGTATTACAAGTTTTGAGAGAGCATAGTTGTATGGGAATTTGGATAAGTGTTCCTTCTTTCAATCTGAGATTCAGTACTTGGGTAACATTATTACAGGGGAGGGTATCTGTGTAGATCCCTCGAAGATCCATGCTATCATTGATTGGCCAGCCCCCACCAAAGTGACAGAGGTCAGGAGCTTTATGGGGTTAGCTGGTTACTACCATCATTTTTTAAAAAACATTTATAGGATTTCTAATCCTATTACTTCCCTTCAGTGCAAAGTGAATAAATTTTATTGGTTAGAGAGGTGTGAGAAGGTCTTTCATCTCCTCAAGGAGCATTTGACTATTGCACCCATCCTCGTAGATCCAGATCCCTTGGCTAACTTTTTGGTTTACACAAATACATATATTGAGGGTTTTAGAGTAGTGCCCATGTAGGAGCATCGTGTTATTACATTTAAGTCTCACAATCTCAAGAACTACGAGCTTAACTACCCCACCCATAATCCTGAGCTTGCAGCAGTGGTTCATGCACTGGTTCCATGGAGGAATTTACTTCTAGGAAAGCCATTTGTTTTGAGGACAGATCATTTGAGCCTTCAACATATATTTTTGTAGCCTAACCTAAATGCATGATAACGGCATTGGATGGTGTTCCTCTCTGAGTACGACATGGAATTCTAGTACATCAAGGGGAAGGAGAATGTCATCGCTAATTCTTTGAGTAGGCAGAGACATGATATTTCCTCCACATTATGATCAAATCTCAAGGGTAGGATTCTTTAGCAACTTCGAGGTGATAGATTCAATGAGGGAGATAGGCATATGGTTGAGTCTTAGGGGCCCTTAGTGGGAAAGTACACAGGGTGTAATTTTCATTCTGATGGTCGTTATTGGTTTTAGAGGAACATCTATTTTCGTAGAGAAGTTGATTTATGTAGATTGGTTCTTTCTGAGGCACATTGAGCACCTTACTCCACCCATCCTTAGGTGAAGAAGATGCACCCAGACTTGACAAAGCTTTACTTTTGGCTAGGGTTACACCATGATATTGTAGATTTTGTAGCTCTTTATCTTGATTGCCATAGGGTAAGGACGTGAATTCTCTTCCCATTGGTCTTCTATACACTCATGGTATTCGATAGTGGAAGTGGGACATGGTGTCCATGGACTTTAGTTTTGGTCTTCCCACTTCATTGTTTCATTATGATCACAGTGGATAGGTTATCCAAGGTTTCCCGATTCTCTCTAATGAAGTTATCATATAATATGGTTGTGATTGCATAGGTATTTATAGATGATGTAGTGAGATTTCATCGTATACCTAGGGAAATCATTGGTGATCATGGATTAGTTTACACTTCTCAGTTTTGGACCTCTTTTCAGGAAGCTTTGGTGACTCAGATTAACTTCAGCTTAGCGTATCACCTTGAGACAGATGGGAAAACAAAGAGGGTTAAGTAGGTACTTCAGGACATGCTTCAGATGTATGTGATGCATCAAAAATAGAAGTGGGAGAATTACATTTGTCTAGTAGAGTTTTTATATAACAATATTTTTCATGGCTCCATTAGTATGGAACCTTATTAGGCTTTGTATGAGAGACCTTACAGGTTACCAATGACAAGATTTTTCTTTGTCTAGCATACCTTTAGGATATGGAGCATTAGGTTTTTCTCATTTGAAAATATTTAGAGACGGCTCCTGCATGCCAAAATGTGTATGATGACACAAAGAGGGTAGAATGTCACTTCCTTATGGGTGACTAGGTTTCTCTCACGGTGCATCCGCACAAGAGTACAATCCATTATGGGAAGGTCTCTAAGTTATCACCTCAATTTATAGGACCTTTCGAGATATTGGAGACTATTGGTCTAGTTTCCTATCACATAGCTCTACCACCATTCCTATCCCTGGCACACAATGTGTTTCTCGTCTCAATGTTGTAGAAATATATACCTGATAAAAATTATAGTTTTGATTTTTTGGACTTGCAGGTGGAGGCCAAAGGTTGGTGGACTTTGGAGCCCATGTGTATTCTTGAGGAAAGGATCCTAGCCCTTCAGGGGTGCGAACTGGACCAAGTTAGAGTTTAGTTGGACAAATACAATGATATTACACCTACTTGCAAGGATGTGAGACCATTGCGGGCACGATATCCTTACCTTTTATAGTGACTTCCTGTACAAAGTCGGTTCCTAGGGGCGAGGGATGTAATGCCCACCCTTTTTAGTACTTTCATTTTGGTCACGTGCGACTCATTGTATCTATACTATTGTGACGAAAGGGACATTATTACTTGTTTTTCTATTTCTATGTGACATTATCACATGACATTGTTGTTTGAAGGGTTTTGTTTGTTGCTTTGATACATTGTTATGATATGACATTATTTAGGTATCATATTGGTAGCATTAGGATGCTAACACTTGATCACATGTTAATGACGAGGCACACGATGCCATTATGCCTTTACATATACTATGTTATGATGCAAATACCATGTGTTATTATTGGCATATTTTGGGATTGATATTTGATGTATGATGATGATTATATTGTTCCATTCAGTGGATGATTTGTGTTGTTGATCTGCTTCTAGCTTAACATGAATTATATAGATGTTTATTTCTATTTATATTATCATATCATATTTTGTTATCATTTTTGGAAGATATAACATTTTCATTGAGTTGTTCAAGTGACAAGAAATAAATCATGAGGAAAATGTGGGACTCAGGGAACACTCGTCGGTTAGCACAAAAAGGCCTAAAGGCCAAACCTCTTCATCTTCTTATTGATTATGATAGCCCCTTCTCTTGTTGTGTTTTTTCATGTTGGTTTCTTGGTTTTGATGTTGTGAACCTTATCTTTCCTCCATCTTGTTGATGAAATGTCTTGTTGATTATCTAGTTGCTAATTATCATGTCTTCTTTTCTTATGGCTTACTAATATTTAATGTTCCCCTTTTCATGTGGTACTAGCATCTTTATTTTTTTGTGGGATGAGGTGTAGAGGTTATGTGGATTAGGAAACCTAATCATGGATTAGGTGAGCCTAATAAATCCTCCTAAATTCCACACTTTTTTCCAAACTCGGATTTGGGAAAAATGTGCCATTTAGGAAGGGTAAATGGAAAGTTAGGGACCTCATTTGCATGGAAAAGAGGCCCTAACCACCATCCATATGGGTGGGTGGGCTCTTTCCAATGCAAATAAGACCCATTGGTTCATTTTTCCTCCCCACACACTTTATAATTTATAGGCTCTTTGATTGTGGGGATTGTATGAGAATTGGGAAATTTGCTTATTATTTCTAGGGCTATTTTTTGAAATTTCCTTTAATATTTTTTTATGGAAATTTTTTGGATTCTCCATTGGTTGGGATTTTGGCGGAAGGTGACATTTTTCACCTTCCAATTGTTTTATTTCGTTTTCTTCTTCTCTTTTTCAATCCTCACTTCCATGCGATAGGGGGTTCTTTTGCTTTGGAAATTTTGGGAGAAGGAGCTTGGAAATGTAGAAGACGATTAGGATACTTGAAGGAAAGATTTGGAATTTGGATTTGGAAATACAAGGTAGTTCCTTGTTATCTCCTTTATTTTCTTACTCCATTTTACCTTACATGTGTGTGTTTATATGAATGGTGGAAATGTACATTTTGTGTTGTTCTTTTTGCTCCACCCACCCTTGAGGGGTGTGAGTTTTGGGAGCTTATATGGGAAGAGGGAGGAATTTTCCTCCACTCTATTTGGGAACCCTCCTACATTTGGTTTGTAGGTAGGGATGGATTTCCATTTGGGTTGGAAATTCATCCCTACCCTTAAGAAGGAAACATTCTTGTTTGAAAAGCCTTCTTGGGGGAGTTTGGAGGGATAAGGGGAGTTATTTTGGAGTGATAAGAAGATGGTGAAAATATGGAGAGATAAGGGGAATTTGTTTTAACACTATTATGTATGGTTTGTGAAACATGAAATTAGGGATTCACATCCCCTCTTCGCATAGCTAGAAGCTTGGGGCTTCATAGCATGATACTTGGTTGTAATTTTTTTTGCATTAGCTTCAAAATGTGTTCCTAGATTGTTATGTGCATTCAAATTATCCCTTTTTGCTAAGTGTGCTAGTTTCCTCTTTCCCATGGGCTTGCAGGGTGGCTAGCATGCCATCTTGGACCCGTTGATGGTATGTAATGATGTCATTTTGTTGGGTGGTCAACCAAGCACCTTCTTGTGATTTTGGAGTTGCTTTGCATGTTGGCTTTTAGAGCTAGGTGGAGTGGATTTGAAGTGTATTTTTACTATGTGTTGAGCCAAAATTTGGCATGTTGTCTCCTCATGAGCACTTGTATACTTACATTTTAGCTTATTTCTCCTTCGTAAAATGAATGTTTATGAATGTTTTAATCTTTTACGAAAGATTCAATTATGTAATTTGGATGGTTGGAAAAGATGGTTTATACATCGTTGTTGAAATTGTGTTATCATTGAAATTTCAGGTTGTAAAATTGTCTCTTGAAATAACTATTGTTATTTTCATTCTCAACTAAGAGAAATTTTAATTAAGAAAATGAAGGAAATATTGTTTATGTTGAACTGATGTATTCATGTTGAATTATCTCCTCATGTACTAGTTATCGCTGGAATTTATGGTGTAAAAATTTGTGAGATACTCGTGCTTAGAAACCTAGAATTAATTCCAATTTGTGTAAATAATTGTGTTGGAATTACAGTAAAAAAAAACTCATCTATTTTGTTGTATTTTTGCTACTCATTATGCAACTTTATTGTGTTTGGAAATAAAGTATATCTTTGTTTTTAAAATAAAATCCTACTGCAAAAGAAGAACAATAAATTAATTTTAAGAGTAAGAAATAATTGCATGTGTCTGAAATAAATTAGTTTTGTAATCTGTAATTAAAAAAACATAAGTTTCTTTCTTTGTGTTGAACATGTGAAAACATACTATTTGTGTAAAACAAGTAATCTTTTCCTTTTAAATATATATTCCAGCTCTATGTCTGAAAACAAAAAAAAAATATATAAAAATAAATCCTCTTGAATTTGCCTAGTTGCGGGCTCTTAAAAAAAACATATATAATGTATATACATATGCCTAGTAGATTTTTTAAAAATTTATACATATGCAGCTCGATGTATGTAAAAAAAACAAGGAAACCCTCTGGAATTTTTCCTTGGTTGTGGGCTCTAAAATAAAAACAAAAAAAACTATATATATATCCAACTCTATGTCTGTAAACAAAAACAAAGAAACCTTATGGAATTTTTTCCTGGTTGTGGCCTTTTAATAAATAATAAAACATAAACAAATATGTCTATATATGGATCCATCTATGGATATTTGAATTAAAAAAAGAAAAGAAAATATAGTTTGATAAATATCCATCTCTGTGCAAACAAACTAGAAAACTTCTCTGAACTTTACCCTGGGTTTTCAACAAACAAAAAAAATCAAACAAATCCTTAATCCTACAAAGAAATTAATTCTGGTCTTAGATCCGCCATGGAAGACTAGAGAAAGATTAAAATCCAAAGTCTTTGAGCTTTGAATCCTTTCCTGCAAAAAAACAAAACAAAAACAAAAAACAAAAAAAACATAGAGACCTGAATGAACCTGCAAAATGAAGAAGAAATAAAAATGAAATAAACTTAGGCTTTGAAAAATATATCCTCATCATTTTGGAAATTAGGGTTTTTGAATCCTACGGCGGAGATTAAACAGATCCAAGGGTGGTGAGAGAATGTGCGCAACTTAGGGGCTATGGGAACTTATTTAATTATTGTAAGGTATTATATATTTTATTAAATAAATTAATTTTGTTATTTTGCAATATGTTAATTAAATTTAAATGGTATAAAACTATTTAATTAATTTAATACATGTTGCGGAATTCCCTTGGCAGGATAATTAAAATAATTAAATTAAATTTAGTTGTTTAGGGTAAATTAGCATAATGGGTTAATTAAATTTAAATGGTTTAAATTCATATAATTAACCTAATCCTTGTTGCGGAATTCCCTTGGTGGGATAATTAAAATAATTAAATTTAAATTTAGTTGTTTCAGGTAAATTAGCATAATGGGTTGATTAAATTTAAATGGTTTAAATTCATATAATTAACGCTAATCCTTGTTGCAGAATTCCCTTAGCGGGATAATTAAAATAATTAAATTAAATTTAGTTCTTTTTGGGTAAGCCAGCGTAATGTGTTAATTATATTTATATAATTAACTTAACACATGTTGTGGACTTTCCTTAGCGAGACAATTGAAATACTAAATTTAAGTAAACAATAAATAAAAAAAATTTACCTGCGTTTTCGTCCTCAAGGGCATGGGTCCATTCTGAAGGCAAAGTGGGACCCATGACCACCTTGGCGATTATTTTTCTTTCCACGAACATTTAATCTCACCTCACCATCCTTCCTACTCGATATGTTATATCATAAGTGGGATATTTTTGTATCATCGTTACGATTTTAATTGTTGACGCTATTAAAAATCATCGCAATCTGTACAATTGGTGAAAATGGCATTGGGACGACTTTGTTTATCTCATATCATTATCACAACGATGTGGCAGTGACACGTAAATTGTTTTAAAACTCCTTTTTGTTCACAATTGCGGGTTGGTTCCTCTTCGTCAAACTTAGCGACATAGTCCTGTTACCTTTGAAATGAGTATTTGTTTAACTATCATATAACTATTTAAAAAACAACCACTTTATTTTCATTTCCCATCTTCGGTCCAGATATTTGGATGTCTTTTAACGTGTTTCGGAACTCGATCCAAGTGGGTCATGACATGTTGAGTTATGTGGAAATGTGATGTATTGTAAACTGTGAAAGTAATGTTTTTTTATACCCTATAAATATACCATGCATAAGACGTTATCATTGTTGTGCATGAATGACCATTTTGTTTGTAATGTATTCATGTGTTATGTTGTGAACCTTACTAGTCGACCCTAAGGGAAGCAATCGGTAAAAGTGTATGTGTAGAGTGAGGAAAAGAGTACCGTTGACCGGTCACTCAATCCGAGTATGAGATAGGAAGTGGAGTCTTACATAAAATGAAAACCCACTACTATTTATTTCGTATGCATGACACTTGACCAACAGACACCATGTACATTGTGTTTTGTGAACACCTTTGAAATAGTAGATGGCAACATGTACCCTTTTTATCTCCATGTATGGTTGTTCTATAAATGACCTATGTGTGGTTATGACTATGTTGAGCCTTGTGGGAGTATGAAGGGATGATTCAGATAGAGATTATTGTAGTTATTATTTATATTCTGAGTCGCACTTGATGCCAAAATAAATATGAGATACTTGTGATGTTACTTTTTTTTTTATATATTTTGCAAGATGAGGCTCAATATCCAAGTTCCAACAACTCAATGAGTACCCCTTTGGTGGTCGTATAAGGCCCCATAGTGACTGTGATGTGATATTTCTCTATACATATTTTATTGCTAAATTTGAATTTTCTTTTATCGTCCTTTTCTGGAACCAACAAATTATTTTATTTAACTTTTGGTTGAGTTATTTTGTGAAATTTTGGGCATTTTATTTTATTATTACACTAACATGATAATTTTTGCATTCACTGTAGCTAATTATAAATTTATTTTGCTTGATTGAAAATTGAATTTGAGTTGAAATTCTTCCTTGAGTTTCAACTTTATCTTCTCACTTAGCCCAAGGCGATTGAATTTTATGTCACTTGTAAATTTGCTTGTGTTTCGACATGCTATCTCTAATGTTATTATGTCTTAAAATAGGGACATGAGTTCAACAAGGATTGGTGGTACCTCTGGGCCCACTTCGTTGTATGTGGGTACACCCCAAGGAATTACAGATAACTAGCGAGTTGTTGAGCCATAGTTTATTATGTCACTTGGGTTAGAGGTGTCTGAACTCTACATGCCTAGGGCCATAGGGTGACGAATCTCTTCAGTGGAGATAAAAAGAAAAATTGTATTCATTTTGTTATTTGGGAGGTATATGGAGTTGGTATTATGATTCATGAGTACTCATGTGATCCTGGTTATGTTTTGTGATGTTGAGGATTGATGTTCTTCATTGTGTAGTTTCAATTATGGTTTTGAGTTGCATATAACATATGTATCTACATTGTTAGGGAACCTTTGTTGTTGTATTATGCCTACATTATGAGTACTATTATGTTAGGGCATATGTGTGTCATTTATTATGTTGTGTGGATTGTATGTGTTCTTCCAATAGTTGGGTTGCGGCCCTGTGATGTGATGCAATTGTGAGAATAAGTAACAAGTTGTCTTGTGGACCATTAGTGTTGTGTTTGGGCATTGTGTGGCATCTTGATGTCATTTGCTATTGGGAACCCATGAAAATAAATCAACTAAAATCCTAAACAATAAAATATTATGATCTTGAGATAAATAAATATTGTTAAAGAAAAATATTAACTAAGTAATAATGTAAACTAGAACTACCAATCTTCACAGAACATTAAGAAATGGTTAGAACTTTCTTGACTTCCTTATGGTCACGTCATAGAGGAAAAGATCTTTCCCTAGATAGAACTTGTTGTTGTTAGCTTTCCTTATTGCCTATCCATTTTTCTTCCCTGGTTTCGTATCAAATGGAGGATGATGCTCTTATAAGGGGAGGGAAATTTAGTGCCCTAAATTTCATGCAGACCAAGTTTTTAAAAAATAAATATAATAATTAAACAAAAAATTCTAAGTTTTAAAATTAAAAAAGGGGGGAACATTGATCTAAGAAAGTATATCTAAAGTCATTATTTTTTAAATATAAAATAAAATGGTTGTAGTAACGGTTGGTGGAAATTGATGGATCTCTGGGTAGTGGCAGGTTGGTGGGTGAGGAAGTAAAAACAGTGGTTAAGGATTAGGGGTGTTGGAGGAGACTTGCATACTACACAAAATAGTGTGCTAAAAATATGTTGGATACTCACATAAAAAATGAAATGACAATTGTATAACCACCCCTACAAACCTTTTCCACTTTCCTCCCAGTCATGTTAATAAGGACCCGTGAAATAAGGTATGGGCATCCATCATTGCATAAATAGTTCCTGTCAAATGTTGGAATTGAAAATGCGTTGACTACAGAATATACACATAATGTTCTTAATTATGCTAGAGGGATTTTCCTATAAATAAATGGTTTCTTGAAGAGAGAAACATCCTAAATGGCCTTTCAGGCCTTTCATTTTCCTTGCATAATCATACAAGAACTTTATTCAATATCTAGAGGCATTAACCCTAGAAAAACCCAAGTTAACGTTGTAAATTTAACAGTAATTGGATAGTTACAATGAGTGCAGAAGTTGGATATCTGCTTTACTAACAATGGTAAATCATGGTTTTGTACTCTTATAATTAAATAAACAGAATGTTGCAGGAAATTGTGCTAAATAGAGCCCTCGTTAATAGTCATCCTAAAATCAGTACCATGATGGATTAAGCCAGCCCTGGGCACAGAGATAAAATTATAATCCTAATATCTCCTCATCTTACTATATAAAAATTCATTGATATGGATCTCTATCTTTATCTGAAACAGGTTCAATTATCTTTGAGATGAGAAGAAGTTGTTGTTTGTCACTATTTAGTTTTTTGTTTGCAAAAGAAGAAGAAGAAGATTGAGGATTAGGATGCACTTCATTTGGGCATAATTTCTAGTTGATTTTTTCCAATTTCTCCCATCTTGTGCCAATTGGGATATTTACTATTTGAAAAAATACCTCAAAATGTGTGGTTTTTTCATGGAATGTGTTGAGTTCCAGTTTATGCACAGACTTGTGTGCTTTAAGGGGTTGTTGGGATGATCAAAGAAATGCTTGAGCCAATGCCTTCTCTTGGACTACCATAGTTACATGTTTGCAAAAAATGGATCTATTGAAAAGGAATTGGAGACTCTAAACAAAAGAATATTTCAGGTGTAAATCTTGCATCTGGAGATGTAACAGCTCCTTCCTCACATTTTATGCATGGACTATGTGAAAAATGCATTGAAAGGGATTTACAAACTTTCAACTAAATGCAGCTAAGGGTGTCCAACTGAAACAAGTTCACATTCACCAACGTTTATCAGTTATGTACAAATGTGAGCTTTGAAATAGAGAACGGACATCCACCAAAGTGCAATAAAGGATGGAAAATATTTTTTTCAATAATTGAAGTTGAATTTTTTTGGATGGACATGTATAGAAAGCGTGAAAGAGTACATTAGGCACGTGAACTGTGTGACAAAATACCTCAAAAAAATTTAGTCCCATGTAATGTATTATTTACAGGATATGTAAAAATGGTGCTCTTAAAGAGGTTGTAAGACTTCCCAAGAAAGGACCCAACTATATGTGGTCTCATGGAATGCAACCATTACTATTTACACACATGTTGGGTTTGTTGAAAAAGTTTTACAAACTTTCAAGAACTGCAACTAGGAAAGGGAATCCAATTTCCACAGTCGTCGCCATTATCCTCCCTATTTTGTGTCAAATGGGGAATTTGGAGCAGGTCAAAGAACCACATATCCATATGACCTGGTGTTTATTAGAAAGATTAATAGCTTGTTAAGTAGCTGTAGCCATGTTGGTTTTGTTTTTTGGAAAGGTGTAATGGAATTTTAATGTGGAAAGAACTACGTTTGGTGGGAGATAATGTGTTAGAATGGAAAATGTGTATTTTGTGGCAGTTTACTTTGGTTGGAAGTATAACGAGTTGGTTGATTATATGAAAAGTTTGTTAGTTTAATGGAGCTCATCATGCTTATTGGGATTACGTATACATGGATTGGATTTTGTGGTCTCTTAGCTTGTTTTTTTTTTTGTTATTTTTTCATGTCCGGAGGTTGGTTAGATAAAATGTTTTACTTGGAAGTTGATCCCGTCGATAGCTAGAATGTTGGTTGAGCTCTTAGATGATCCAAATGATTAAGATAATGTAGAAGATCATGCAAACCACCTATATCCATAGTTACCCAATTCCGTTCTATAAAAGGAATGGTATTCTACCTTTTTCTTTCATAAATTTCTTACTTTTAGTTCTTCATTTGCAATGTAATACACATTTTAAACCTTTGAAATAGACTATACTTGGTTATTTAAAATAACGTTGTAGTGCAAAATAGTAAAACCTTACCACGTGACTTACAAAACCCAATTGAATTTTGGATGAAAACCATCTTAAACCCCTCTTGGGATGTTTGGTAAATTTATGTAACCAGAATGGATAGCCATAACCTCTCAATTTGACAATTTGCATCTGATTCCCCTTTTAAACCTTTAACATGTTCCTTTGCAAATGTTAGTAAATCAAAATTTTCATCGACACGTGAAATACCTCTCTGAAACCCCAACCCTAATGGTCCATGTTTGATCTTGTTCCTTTTCATCGTGAGGTTCCTCAATAGCTATTACAACACTCTAAACCGATCCTTTGATCATTTTGTGTAGCATGTTAGGAGCCTTGTTGACCCTATTTGTAGGGTCAGGTAGCTAGTAAAAGTTAAAAGTTGGATTATGTTTTGGCTATTCATTTTGATCTTAACCAAGGAAATAGACATCTACGTTCACAACCTCTAGTATTTTTACATAAAAATTTTCTTGAAACCCTTAACCCATAGAAAAATACCTTCCTATTTAGTTTTGTGAAGGGGTTTTTTAGGCCTTTTGTTGTTGTCAACTAGACCAAACTAGTCTAATTACGACTAGAAGCTCCAGAAAATTAGTTGTCATTTATAAACCATTTGCTAGTTCTAAGTTGCATCAATTCATGTGAATTCTCAGTATATTGAAAATCATGTAGGAATTTTCCCCATTGTGTGGTTGTTACTAGAAGCCAATTTTTGAATGTGGTTCTTTAGTCTCTGAGCTAAAATTGGACATTTTCATAAAATAGTAGGAAAATGTAAAAGAAATCCATAGGACCCTTGTCAACTCCACAAATTAACGTGAAAACGTATTTAGACTTATAATAATTGTACAAAAATCAATTTTGTGGCTTGTTTTGGGAAATTTTGTTTTAAGAAAAATACTTCTCTCTCTTTCTCTCTCCTCCCTTAGCTAAGAAATGAAGTGTAATGAAATGATTATATATCTCTAACCCTATCTTATTTTGAGTAAATTATTTTGATTATGTAAGTGAAAAACTGAAAACATTAATTATGCTATATTTAGGTGGATTTCATGCCAGTATAATAGCTAACCATGCGGTGGTTACAAGTACATAGACATGGAGAAAGTCAAGTGTTACTAATAGTCTCATATTGCATATTATTTGAAACAATGAAATTGTAGAGGCTAAATCAACATTCTATGATATATTGAAATGTTAATTATTGAATTTTGTAATAAGTATGATTTGTCATTGTTTTGGGGTGTTTGGGGAAATGTATATTTAATCATGGGTGTTATTTTGATTTAGAATTTTGAATTCTCAAAAGGTTAGATATTTATGTTAACTGAAATTGAATTTGATATCTTATAGTAAATTTTTCAGTGTGAAATTAATGATTAAATCTCCAGTGTATTGTGCTAATTACCTTGATAATGTAGAAAGAAAATCCAAATAAAATAGTAAACCTTAGTATAAAACCCTTGTATTACTACCCTTCTCGCGTGATCCTTCATAACGTAGAAAACTAAAACCTTAGGGTGAACCTAAATCATTATAATCGATGGAACCTTATAGCTTAAGGAAATAAGATCCCAAGTTTGATATTATCATCATAGTTTAAACGTCTAGGACATTGTTGTGAACCGATCCTGTAGGAACGACTATAGTTAAACATTGTCTTAAGAATGTGGATTTTCCCCCTAGGTACGGTAACTGTGTGTGTAACAAGGTGAATATGTTATCCTAAGTACCTAAAATGTATCAGATTTAATATCTAATGTAAACCCCCTTAAGCTGGAACATGCGTAAAATGAAGGGTTCTAGGTGACAAAATTTGAAGCTGCTTTTGAAATAAATTTTGAGCATTTATTTCTTGAAGGATTTTCATTCATTTGTTAAGTTATGAGTGTCCTTCACTATAACAAAATATTAATATTTAAATGTGGAAATAAAAAAATTGTAACTAATTCTTAGAACTTGGATATATAATCATGAGATGTTGTTTTAGGATATAAGTGAATTTTATATCCTTCTTGTAACTTATTTTAATCCTTCTTATGTTGTGAGAAAAAAAACTCATGTCAAGTAAAATTCAATATGATCCTAACCATTGATTTAAATATAAATGAAGGAGAGAATCGGGAACCATAACCCTTTTAAACTATAGAAATTTTTCCTCATGGTCTCACAATAGTTCCTATTGTGTCATGAATGTATGATGCTAAACTAAATAAACGTGTCCTTTAGAAATGAATCCTAGAGAAAAGAAATAGTACCCTCATGTATATAAAAATGACCCTTCTAACTAATGATTCATACAAATAAAATGGAATAAGGCATATGAACCTAATTAAATGAAACTTTTTAAAATTTGAATGTAAAGTGATATTATTAGTCTAGAAACAAAAAGGAGAAAGTATGTTTCCATATTAAGTACCTTTGAATCCTTATACTTAATATTGTAACATAACTATAATAAAATTGTAATTAACGCTTGGCCTTCGAAAGGGTAATAATGAGATGTTTTCCCACGGGAATTTAGTGAAACTTGACTTTCTGTGTAACGTGATTAAACCTTCTTATATTGTGAATAAATAACCCCATGTCATATAACAGTTAATGTGGACCACATCAATTATTAAAGTATAAATGAAATAAAAAATCATGACCCTTAATCCTTAAAACTACAAACTTCTCCTCTTTTATTCTTACACTTTTCCTTATTGTGTAATGAAGGTATGATGTAAAGCCAAGTAAGCATGCCCTTAAAAATGAATCCTAGGAATGAGAACTAGTTTCCTCATGTGTGTGCAAATGTCCATATTAACTAATCAGTCATACAAGTAAAATGTAATAAGACAGATGATTCAAATCAAATAAAAACCACTTTAAGTTGAATGTTAGACAATGTAAAGGAGTTTAGTTTAGAAAAGAAAAGGAATGTATGATTCACATGTTATGTTCCTTTATAAACCTTAAGTTAAATTTTGAAACATGATTGTAATAAATGTACAACCATAAAAAAAAAATGTGTCATGGGAAGGTCCTATCCGTAAGTTTGTAATGTGGTTGGATTGTTATTGTCATTTTTCATTTTGGAAATGTAGTCATGTTGTGCATCATGTTTCATGTGGTTATGTTTTCTTTGTTGGGGTGATGCTCATCATTGATTGTTGGAGGAAAAAAGTGGATTCATGGCTAGTCTTAGTGGAGGGATAAGAGAATATTATAATGGAGGGATAGGGGGGCTGTCAATATTGATGTGGTGTGTATACTTTGGAGGAACCAAAGGATATCTAGGATCCCTTCTTAAAGGGATAAGGGGTAGTTTCAATGATGATATCTCCCCTATGTAAGCCTCTTAGGTAGGATTGATTATGTGTGTCATATTTCCTTATGAAGACAATCACTTCTCACCTTGTGGTACGTGTGAGTCCATTTTGGTATAAATTTATTGTGTGATGTTGATTCATCCTAAGTGATTTCATGTGATGTCATGTATAAAGTAATGAAAGTAAAAAATATTGTTGTTACAATTGTGTGTTAGAATTTTGGGCGTTACAAAACCAAACTCACTCTTAGGTGGATTTAACTCTCTGATAGCTTTCACCCTGTTGGAAGCATAGAGACTAAGGGGGGTGAATATGTCTTCCAAATATTTTAATTCATCTACCTTATTTTTCATTCATAATTCATTACATTCATTCAATATACATCACTAATGTGAGATTATTAGAACATTCACAATAAAATAAGATAAGAGAAAACACAAGTACAAAAGATATAATGTGGGTAACCCTTAAGGTGAATAAAACCCACTTAAACATTTGCAAGGAGGCTACTACCCCCAAGATAATCAAGCAGCCATTCAACCACTTGATTACGATGAAATTTGATGTATGTTACTCCCACAATTGATAGTGATCCAAATTCATCTCCTCTCTCCTTAAAACCCTCTTCAAACACACTCTCTCCTAACTCACTAAATCCTTCGTCTTCATGGGCTGATTAGGTCTATTTACCTTACACACCTTCTCTTAAATATTCCTTAATCCTTCATACATTTTTTCATATATGTGCTTGACCCCTCTTCAATCTTCCTTCACCTCCTATGGTTCACTCATAATGACATAGTCTCCACCAGTCACAATGACCAAACATAACATGCATTTATACATGATAATAAATCATAAACTCCTCTAAGTCATCGATGACCATATAGGTTAGTCATCACGATACAAAAATACATCAAGAGAATCATATAAAACATCTAAAAATACCCAAATAGGTCATCAGGGGTCAATACAACACCAACAAGAAACATGACTTGAAGACTCTCAAATAAGGCCTAAAACATTAGCCTTCTCCTCCAACGAATGAAAACTAATATGAAAGGGAATATTCCATATTTTTTATGACTCAATAAGCTCCACATAACCAAAATATATACTCTTTAAACCTTCAACAAGCTCAAGAACATATGCATCAACTACCATCATCATGAAACATGCTAAGAAGCAATCATGCACAACTAGGTCTTCTGACACCCAGAATTCAGTACCAGAAAATGAATGAGTATAGTAAACTCATCATCATGCCTCAATTCATATGCCATTGTAAATTTATCTTAATATTTTTTCTGGAACAACTCACTTTATTCTCCGACACATAGTGCAAGGCCTTCAACAAACCCAATCTCTGAAATTGCTCAAAACTACCAAGCATGACTCAAAAACCACTCTTGAGAAAAATGACTCAAAACACCTTCAAGGAAACTTCCAAGCTCAAAAAAATTATTTAACACATCAAGGGATACCTAGAAAACACCTTCAAGTACTAACATGTATAGCTCATGTGAAAAAAAACTGATCCAACACACCTATTCCATGACACCTTCTTGATAGACCAAATAGGGCTATCTAGGCCATTAGGTATTCAACTGAAAAATGGTCAATATAGATCAAAAAAATAATTTCAACACATCATATCAGGATCATTTCAACTATCCATGACAAAAAAACAACTGCTACAACAAACAAAATGGCTCAGCTCAACTCAAACCACAAGACTAGATTTTTAGCCCTTAAGGCCAAAATCAGTGAGGAAACTTTGGAGACCTGTAACTAAAAATTTATTAAGAAACCTACCTAAAAATTTTCTTTTTTGTTTAGCATATCTCCCATGGATTCTAGAACAATTATCTTTTTATCGTGAAGCTTTCGTCTTAGCCCTAAAACTGCAAATATCCACAAAATTAGTGTTTTTTTCTCTCTTCCTCAAAAGATTAAAACAAAAAAATGAGATATAAGGAATCCTATACAACTATGATACAAAAATGTATATTTCCAAGATCATTTGGATACCATAAAATGAAAATATTATAAGTCACTCTAGAAGGAGGGCTTAACTAGGGTTTAAAACCAACTTAACTTCTTAACAATTATTTGTAAATGTCTAACAATAAATTTATACCATTATTTTTGAAAAATTATATATTCTCAATGAAAAAACATACTTTAAATCCATAATGTCACATGTATATTGTGTGAGAGTGGGTGTAGAAAAAAATTTGATATATCAAGTTGATTTCACCTTCTCTAGAACTCAATTTTACCAAATATCACATAACATGCAAAATATTCACCACTTTGACGTGAAACTTTGCATGATGCCTCATGAAAATATCCTCTAATAGTACCAACTCACTTCCTTACTCAAATGCATATTAATCTCTCCATCCACTAGATCTTACCTATGGTATCATGTCTTGTCTTAACCTTTTTACTTCCCAAATATCATGAAACAAAAAATATATGACTTGAAACTCCTCATAATAATGTTATGTAACATCTCAATTTTATACACTTACTTCATTGAGACTTCCCTACTCCATGTCTCATGTTTCCAACTCATACATCATGCACTAAGTCTAGGAATAGGCCTAGAATGACTGTTACAACACATGACTTCTCATGAAATGACTATGATGACTTCTTATAGACTCATTAACACCTCTTACATTTCATACCAACCTTTCTTGACCTCATGACATCCTTTAAAAACCACTAGAGAGGTCATACTATGACCAAACCTACTATACCATGCTCTAAGACACCATGACAAGACAACATGATTGGACACTCCCAATCAACCTTCATACTAGACAATGAATAACACCTCATGGAGATACATATGACACCTAAAATCCATTTTCCATCAATGACAATGCGTAGACACAATGGCCAATAATCTCCCCCTTTTTCATTGATGACAACCACCTTCAGAAACATTTCTAGCAACCTTAAGATAAAATGCCTACTTGACTCCCTTTTTTCATGTTTCTAATGTTACTCTCCCCTTTTGACATCTATGATAAAGGTAAAATGACAACTCAATATAAAATAAATGACAACTCACAATGAAAACAATATACAAACATGATTTACTTGCTCACAAGCTCCCCCTTTGATTGTACTCTATTTTCTTCACTTCAAAATAAACAAATGATATCCATGGACCTGATTTGAGCATCCACAAAGCTCCCCCTGAGAATATAATCTCCATGTTTTGGCTCCATAGTTGTTATATATCACCATATAGGTTTGTACCGTACTAAATAAAAAAATCTACCTCCAACATTTCCTTCGTATCTTTTAAAAGCATGATCCTTAAAACACACTTTCAGTCCAAAAATGCCAAACTTCACATTGCAATAGGACCAACCATAACACATGAAATACCATCTTATGAACCCCCCTATCATAATTCAAACATATGTTAATTGTTTATGCAAACTTTATAGCTCATACATTTACCAACTACTATAGAGATGAGTCAACATAAATGTCACAATACTGAAGCCTAATTTCAGTGTTCTCAGCCTTATTTCCATGTTATCACAGTTATTAGAGCATATAAAAAACTCCCCCTTAAATAATAATTGCAATCAATATAATTTCCCTACCAAAATATCATCATTGGCACATTTAATACATGATAGAAGATCATTATCATATCTTTATGACTTATGCATTCTCTATAAACATGTAGCTCACCATTACTATACAAAACAACCTATTTTAGCCTCATATTATGATGTCTTACAAAAACTTCTATAGACCTTCTTGAATTTCACAAATCTAATTTTCTTAAAGTATCATACCAAGCTATTGTCATACTATCAACAACTTTCCCTAAGATAAGACGTTCATCTACAAATCAATATGGTATTGTGCAACCTTATTCGTGTAGAATTAAGACTTATAAATTCAACTAATACTCTACCTTTGGATAACTCAAACTATCATTTCTCAAGAAAACCACCTTTTTATTTCAAATTAATCATCATATAATCATCTGCTATCTTGCTACTAATGTAATTGAACCTTTTATTTCATTATTAAACACTCAATCTATCCACACTTTGTAGAATCAGAACATACACTTTTAGTCTTTCATAGCCTTTTAGAGAAATTCAGTCGTAAATGACGTTATACTTAATCAACATGCTTTGTAAATTATTTAATATCTTCTTAAGATGCACTCTAAAGACCTAATAACCAATACTAAAACCATGAAGAGCATTGATATCATGAATCTCTTTATTTTCAATCTTTTGTTATCACAAAGATAGGTGATCAAGAAAACTCAAACATATAGATAATATATTGAGTCTTTCATACCTTGGTCCAATCATAACAACTTGAAAACTTCATTATTTTCTTGTACTTGATCACGTAGTCCTTCTTCGATCATCATAGATGTCAAACACTAATGAAAACCTTTAATCATACTTATTATATATTTACAACATGATAACTCCCCATCAAATCATTGTAAAAAAACATTTAACTCATATGTGCCACCATATGACCTACAAACATCTTCAAGGAATTGATGCTAACTACAAGGATTTACTTCTGCAATCTCTGTCATCATAATCTTCAAAAAAATTCTTCAATCTCAACTCTCTATCACAGATGACTTGTTCTTGCAACCAAAATTCATAACACAACTTGAGGCACATAATACATATCAATCTTTCAACAAACCTGACTCTTGTTCTTAAACTATCAACCAAACCTCTATATTTTAAGGAAATACAAGACCTTATGATAACATCAACTTCCAATAGACCTCATGATGGTACAATATTCAATACATATGCCAAAAAGAGACAACCTTCATGACTATATACTCACATTATTCATTGTTTGGATACACAATCATACTTTTCACAACTTGACAAGACTCGTGATGAATTGACACATACCTTAAGAATGATATGGGGCTAGAAACGACATAGCCAAACCTATGATAGTTAATAGAAACCTTCTTGAGCATTAATACACTATTTTTTGACTTCAAAGTATAGAATTCTATGCCCAAATAAGTATACTCTCATACCAATGACAAACACCTATTCATGAGACATAAAAAATTTAACGATCTACAAACTCCCCCTGGAATGAGAAATACTTCATATCTACTAGAGACCACGTACAAAGAATAACTTCTTAAGACTCAGCTATCAACACTTCAAAAATCATGAATACACAAACCTCTTAGATGAATGATAGGACATAGACATACCTTTAACTATACACATACTTATTGGTAGAATTTTATGGATAAATGATCATGGGAGTATTCATGAGAAAACTGAACTTTTTTTCATCTTTTCATAGTAACCACAAACCTTAAGATTTCACATTTACAAGCTCAAACTACGTCTTTCATCCTTCATGATTACAGGATCCTCTTTCAAACCCATAAGGTGATCTTCCTCCATTTGAACTTTCTTTGCATTCTCCTCAGAGTCTCCAAAAATTTAAATTCTTTATCTTGGTCATTCACTTTCCTCAATGGAAATCACCTTGTCTCTTCATCCTATTTTACATTTGCTAGGTCTTCTTGTAGGCTATAGTCTTAATTGATTCTCTTGATGTCACTTTGAGTACTTTTTCCCATATTCTCAAGCTTTAGAAACTCGATTCCTTGACCAACATACCTAAGATAAGCCTTTGAAAAACAATATCTCATTGATACATCTTGGCATCATGATCTTCCATTGTATTATAATTTTTATCATCTTCATATGTTAATCAAAGTTGTCTTAGTCACTTTGATGATATAATACATTTCTTCCAAAATTACAAACCATGCATACCTCTAAGAATACATACAAGTTCAAGACAACTAATGTACTTTTGAAACACCAGATCATATCATTTTATCCTCCTTCAATTTGTCAATATTTCTATGTTCAAATTGCTTTAAAAATAATGAATATCCATAGAGGGAACTTCTATACTTTCTTGAAAGAGTGGAGGGAAATCATCTACATAGCCTTTCGAGAAAGCCAAACCATCTTTGACCTATTTTTGGTAACATATTTCCTCATGACTTGCAAATAACCTTACACTTGTAGGATCATCACTCTTTGACACATCATATTACCATAATTTGGTCATACTAAGTTGTTCCCCATGAATAGTAATTTCCCAAAAATTCTTCATTGCTCCATGAACCTCTTTGACCTCTTCCTTTGTCTTTATATAGTCAAACACATCTAATTCATCTAGGTCAACTTCAAGATCAACTGCGAGGTCTTCAATAGATTTTTCATCTTCACCTTAAGGGAAATCAACAAAAATATATCCAAAAGAACCTTCTTTATCCCCTTCATAATAAATTTCATCAACAACATATGGATACATGGATAATGAATAGAACACCTCAAGGATAAATAACCATATGTAGACAAATAATGATTTAAAACATGCTCTCAGTTTGACCAAAGGAGTTACTCCATCCTGAACTTGCCATACATGTGCTTCAAGAGGATCTCCTTCAAGTAGTTAAACTTATTTCACAAGAACCTTGATCTGATACCAATTGTTCGAAGCACATAGACTGAGAGGGCGTGAATTAGTCTTCAAACATTTTTACTTCATCTACCTTAGTTTGCATTCATTCAACATACATCATTAATTTGAGCTTATTAGATGTGTATCAACCATTAATAAGAGAATAATATAATAGAGAACACAAGTACACAAGATATAACTTGGGAAAACCTCAAGGAGAATAAACCCCACTAAAACCTCTGCTAATATTACTCATAACAAAGGACTCATGTGAATATTAGTGACTCACCCACTTCACAAGGAACACCAACCCCTTTTTAGTATAGCACCTACAATACAAGGTGGATACTACCCCCAAGATGATAAAACACCCACTCAACCACCTAATGATGATGACCAATGATCTATGTTTCTCCCATAACTAATATTGATCTAAATTCCACTACTCTCTCCTCAAAACGCTCTTTAAACAAGCACTCTCCTAACTCACTCAATCCTTCTTCTTCATGGGATGATTTGGAATATTTACCTTTCACACCTACTATTAAATATTCCTCAGTCCTTCATACCCATCTTTAGGTGTTTCCTTAACCCCTCTTCACTCTTTTTTTACCTTCTATGGTTTGTTCATAACCCCTTAGTCTCCACTAGTCACAATGACCAAATAGAACATGCATTTATACATGACACTAGATCATAAAATCCTCTAGGTCATACATGATCATATAGGTCAGTGATCCCAACACAAAAATGCATCAAGATTATCATATAAAAAATATTAAAAGACCCAATTAGGTTTGCATGGGTCAATACAACACCAACAAGCACTGAGTCTCTTAAATAACGCCTAAAACATTAGCCTTCTCCAATGATTGCAAAATGATATTTAAGGGAATATACCATCTTTTTCATTACTCAAGAAGTTACAAAAAACCCAAATACATCCTCTCACAACCTTCATCAAGCTTAGGAAAATCCCCATCAACTACCATCATCATGAAACATGCACAATTAGGTCTTCTAGCACCTAGAATTCAATAAAAA
Organism: Taxus chinensis; assembly: GCA_019776745.2. Classification (NCBI taxonomy): domain Eukaryota; kingdom Viridiplantae; phylum Streptophyta; class Pinopsida; order Cupressales; family Taxaceae; genus Taxus; species Taxus chinensis. The sequence continues at coordinate 239,229,440 of CM034146.1, forward strand.
AAAACAAATAAGTTCACATAGAAAAGATCATCATAATGAATCAAGTAATATAAAATTTAAAAGGTATCTAAATATTCTTTATATAACAACTCACGTTATTCTTCAACTCATAGTGCAAGTCCTTCAACCAAACCAGTTTTTGAAACTGCTCAACAATGCCAAACAAAACTCAAGAACCAATCTTCAGGAAACTGACTCAAAACACCTTCAAGTCCACTTCAAAGCTCAAATAAATCATGGAACACATCAAGGGAGACATATAAATCACCTTCAAGTACTAACATGCATATCTCATGTGGATAAAATAGATCTAACACACCTTTTCTTTGACACCTTCATGATAGGCCAAATAGGGCTATCTAGGCCATTAGGTGTTCAATTAAAAATCATCACTCTAGATATAAACAAGTCTTTAAACACATAATATCATGCCTCTATCAACTATCCATGACCCAAAACAATTTCTACAACAAGAAAAATGGCTCATCTCAACTCAAACCACAAGACTAGATTTTTAGCCCTTTTGGCCAAAATTGGCAGGACAAATTTGGATAACTGTAACTCAAAATTTATTCAAGAAACCTTCCTAAAAATTTTAATTAGTGTCTATCACATCTACCAAGGATTTCGGAACAATTCTCTTTTCATCCTGAAGCTTCCATATCAACCTTGACATTACAAATCTCCACAAAAATAGGGGTTTCCTCTTTCTTCCTGAAACAAATAAAGCACCAAACCACCACAAAAATGAGATCTAAAGAATCCTCTACAACATTTATGCATCAATTTATCTTACCAAGATCATTTAGAGACCATATAATGAAAATATTCCAAGTCATTCTAGAAGGATGGTTTAACTAGGGCTTCAAACCAACTTAACTTCTTAACGATTGTTCATAAATGTATGGCGATCAGTTAATCCCATTTTTTTTTTCCAAAATGATCTATGCTCAATGAAAAAATGTCACCCAAAGCAAAAAGGTCCCATGCAGAGTGTGTGTGATTGGGTGACTAAAAAAAGTTGACATATCGAGATGATTTCACCTTCTCTAGGACTTGGTTTTTCCAAAAATCACATAACATGCAAAATCTTCACCACTTTTACCTTGTTGGAAATTCTAGGCACCGAGTGTGGGGTAAATCAGTGCTTATTAAAAATTCAACAAATAATTTAATTCCCTTAATTTTTTTATGATGAAACCAAAAAATCATTCACAACCAATTAAAAAGATAAAAAATAAAAGAGACAAGATTTAATGTGGGAAACCCTTCAAGGGAGACAAACCCACTGAAACCAAAGAAATATCTTGGACAATAATTTCCTATAAATGTTAAAATAATTTCATTGTTGAGCATCCACTCAACTTGGAGCATCAATTCCAATACTTTAGTCAAGTTTCCACTTGATCTTTAGCAATATTCTATTTGCATAAAAGCTTTAACTCCCAACTCTTCAATCAAGCTTCTACCTTTTTTTTTGTAAGCTACCACTTACAAGGAAGCATCCAATCCCTATGTGCAAGCACCCACTTAGGCTTATTAACAATGTTTTGATCATTATCCTTATGTTGTCTCTCACAAAAAAATATGATTACTTCTTTAGCTCATCTCTCACCTCTTTTCTCCCTATTTCATCTCTCATCTCATCCTCTTCATCTTCTATAAAAATATGTCATGCAAGTCCTCTTTACTCAACCATTATTGTCAAGCCTATACATCTCCTATATGAACCTAATTACATATATTTTATCACACCTGAAATTTCTTGGCATGTGTCTGTTGAGTTATCATTGAGATTAAAGACATTAATTATAAATCATTATGCATGAGAGCTCGAGGAGCTTGGATTGAGTCAGACAAGGCAAGACAAGTCAAAGGCTTGAGAACACCTGAGTAAACACTAATTTCTTGAGGAGCCAGTGACTAGAAGAGTCAACGTGATGATGTGAGATCATTCCAGGATGGATTCTTACATAGTATATCATGTATATGATGTGGAAACAAGGTCATAAGGATGGATACATGAGCACATGAGTTTATTTTTTTAGACTAGCTCAGTTCGGGATGCCTAATCCCAAGGCCTAGTTAGAAAAGTGACTTGGAAAGGGTAAGTGAAGGATTAAGGCTGATGTTAAAGCATGTTAGAGACATTAATCACATAATATTACATGGTTAAGGGGCTACAAGGTGAAAAACATGACATCTATGATGAGTTGGAGCGTAAACTAGCTCATTTTTTCTTAATTCAAGGACCTAGAGTGAGGGTATAAAGCAAAACCAGCTATATAGCAAAAATGAAAGCATGTGAAGTGTGAGTACATTTTCAAGAGTCCTAATATGAATCATCGGGTCATAATTCAGTAGTTAGAGGTAATTTTAGGGGCATTAGTATGATTGTCCTTCAGGAAAAACAAGTTTAGCTTGCACAAATGAGATTGGAAAGAAGTTACATGTCTATTTATGAAAAAGGATCCATTAGAAATCATGAAGGAGGTATTCATAAATGTTTTGACCAAATTTGAGGACCGGAGGAGGTGTTTTGTGCAAGAAATTGCATTTTTACCACAATCAGGTTAAGTAAGGTATGCTAAAATAGAAAACTTCTTAGCATCCAAGATAAATTGTGGAGAATCCTTCAAATAATTCATAACATATTTTTTTTAATAGTATAGGGATAAAAATATGTTTCAAAAAGTATGATGCAAACTAGATGATAAATAAGTGATGCATCCTAGAATCTACTATGAATAACTCGGACACGCAAGCACATCACCTAGTCTAAGCTGAGTGCTCACCTAAAGCGTGCAAAGGTACCAAGTCCCTCTTAAAGTTTCTTGTGTAGGATGTTAGTGTGATGAAGATAAGACATATTCAAATCAATAAATAAACATAAAAATTCCATAGTGCATAATCCATATATAGATTTTAGAGAATCATGAATTAAACAATAACTATATTAAGATTAACCATACATGAACCAATTTCAGTTATGTCTAACACCATTATCCAACCAATATTATCGATTGCATTAAACACTGTAAAAAACATAAGCTTATTACATCATAAAGTATACCATAAGTCATGCGCCTATTAGACCCAGCAACATAACTCTATAATAACTCATACACACTAAGCTACATAGTTCAATACATATTTATAGAGGTGGAGAATTTCCCTTCACCACCTACACACTTCTCAAAAATAGGTGACATGTTGATAATAGCCATGCACCTTTACAATAACATGCACACATGTAAGGGCACTAATAATAGATGTCATATAGTTAACTAAAAGAAGTAATCCTATTATTAACTACAACCATGCATGGCGCTTATCAATTTCTCATTCCCAAAATACCATTTTCATGTTGCACAAGTCTCCATCCTGATATGTTCTCTGCACACTATCTCCAAAAATATCTTGTATCCATAAAAACAACTACGTCCAAACCAAATTGTTCTGGCGTGCATTTTTGATGCACCAAAATTAGTAGGAACTTGACAAGGTCATAACTTGAGCTTCGAGTGTCCATTTGAGTCTATTTTTTTAAAACCACATGTTTCGATGAGATGAACACACCAATCAAACCACCCTACTAGTTGGAGCAAGTTTCGGTACATTTTCGGGCCCTAAATCTTCCATCTTGAGGCCAAAAAATTAGGATTTAAGTTGTTGTTCAGTTTTTTCCTATTTTTGGGCATTAGTTAATTTTAGTCTATTAGTTGCATTATGAGTTAGAAAGTTGTCAATTCCTCTAATTTAGGAATGTAAAATATGCATGGCAATTTTTATGCCCATATGAATAAGCGTGTAAACTTACTAAGGATAACAGGATCTGGTAAACTGCTAAAAATAGTAATTTTTGCCACCTAGAGTAGATTTAGTCAAAGTTAGTTAGAGTTTACTTGGCAACTCGAGTTGGAAGTTGTTTTCGCATTTAGGAAACATTGTAATTCATTATTCAATAATGAATAAGGAAATCTATTTTCTTTTGTAGTATATCAAGTTTGTTTAGAATTTGGCTACATTAGTTTCCTTTCCCATCATTCCATGCCTTCAAATGCGCCTTGTTCCCGCACATGTATTCTTTGTGTGTCTTCTCCTCAAAATAATATTATGTATGCCCAGCATTACCCCACACTAAAGTACATTGTTGTCCCGGTAATGAGGATTCTTTCTGATGTTACCAAATAATAAAGAAAAAGGATTGAAAGAATTCAAAGAATCATTGTACAAAAGAATGAATCTTTACTCTACAACATCCTCTTCTTCAACTAGGAAGATTAGATCTGGATATTCATTCTTAATTTCATCCTTCAATGTCTATTATTCATCTAGCATTTTCCTTTTCTTTTCTAGAATGTCTGTGGCTATGGCATCTAGTTCATCCTGAGTGATCTTTTATTTCTCATTATGCAGTACCCAAACAACATTAGCCATACCTGACATCATTCCTTCCATGAGATCCATCTTATGTGCTATGAGCTTCCCAAGCTCATTTATCCTCTCCTTATGGGGATCTTGAGATGCTGCAAGGGCTTTGTGCTTTTGTTTTACTAGTGCAAATATTTTTGCGTGCCCTAATGTATCATCTTTCATTGTTGTCAGAACTTCATTATCTTCAACCATATTTCTAGTTCTCATCGTTGCCTCTGGTGTTGTACACAAGTTTAGAGATTGGTCTTCTTTCTTTAGCTCAACATTTAAAGTCTGGAGCAACAACTCATACATTGAAATCTTTCTGATCATAGAGGCCCTTGCTATCTCTTCTTCTTGTTCAACATATTTTGGTGCGGACATTCTAAGTGGTCCATCTTCTAGCACCAAATCAACCAAAGTGCACACATAATGCATAGCAGAAGCAAACTTCTCAGGTACCTTAGGTTCTAGATGAGGCCTTGCTTTCAAAATGTAATCACCAATCTCCTCCACCATGATAACTAAGGCCTCATTATTTTTCCATTCCTGTTCCTTCTATGCCTTTAAGTGTTATATCTCTATAGTTTTGTCCTTGTTATCCTCTATCAGCATTCTAATGGTGGTGGCCTTATCAATATTTCTTCATGCCACCTCAGTAGATACCTTGAATAAGGCATTGCTGACCTGCTCATCAGACATAAGAGTGGGATTTATGGTCATCTACTTTCTATGTGGTGCCTTTTTTATTCTTCTTGAGATACATAACTCCTCGCATACATCAAAATCTAGTTCATCCATATGGGTCTGTATGGACCAGGATAGCTATTTCCTTGCGCACGTAGTGGACATTTCTAGATCCATCAGATCCCATCCATATAATTCCTTAAGGTCCACTCTACTCTGAAACTAGACATGAATGATTTTTCTTGTGTCCTCAGCATAACCCATACTTGGAACAAAATACTCTTCACTTCTCCTTGTTCTTGGACCCTTATGAACCTGAGTGCTAAGGTTTGTAGTTGGCCCTTCTCCTATATGAGTTGTAACTGGTGCGCTAGATTGCTCACACATATTTTCTTCTGCTTATTTCACCCCATTCTTACTCATATCTTATTTCTTCATCCCATGGATCCTCCACATCTTCTAGTTGAACTAGGGTTCCAGGCGCACTCTCTTCGAACACCTCCACTTCCTCATTAAGCTTCAACTTTCTTCTTCTCTTCTTCTCTAGTGTTTATTTTTTAGGGGAGAGTCGAGGTGATCTTCGTGTAGGTTATGATGTTCCTATGCCTTGGGTCCTAGTTCATTTGAATATCCTCTTTAACTGGTGCTCTTCAGAGACTACATTCACGTCCAAATCCTCTTTTCCTTCTTACACCTATGGTGGAGTATCTATGCGCTCACTCTCCATTCTATCTATGGGATGCCTCCTGAATCTATGGTTCAAGCCTCCACTATCCTCATGTTCTTCTTCATCATCTATCTCTATGGTCATGGTAGGATTTAGAACTGCCACATTTTCAACTGTGTGTTTTCCCTTAGGCGGCCCTGGTAGCATGAAATCATTCTCCACATACTTGTTATTCTCCAACTTAGGCTTGAGCTAAAGAAAGATGAGCATGGCTCCACTGTCCCTAATAGAAAAACTTACTAGATTTATATTTATAACATCTAAAATGAGCCTTTCAATATAGGAAGACCGACTTGGATAAACATATGTTTTTCTGAGAGTATGGTAGTTGCAATCTACCTTGTCTACATCGAAGTTCAGCCAGGGCATATCAGTAAACCTGTGAACTGAGGCCTAAAATTAATGATTTTTGAAAGATAGGGAAGTTTTCACCATGGACTCTATGTCTGATCCTTCATTACAAACCGCGTGATGCAGAAATGCTTATACATCGTGAACTATACTACCTTACCCAGTACTGAAGGTAAATCCTTTAGATTGTGCCATTCCTCCTCAAATGTTGTGCATAATTGATCATACCATACTTATGCCTTTTGTTTGAATGGGCCACTCATTTTTCCTTCACATAAGTATTTCTTGAACCTCTCCGCAAGGGACTTCTTCTCAGTGGGCTATTCCCAAATTTTATTCTTTGGCCCATCAAACACTCCAATTTATACAAAGACAAGAGATAATAGAATAGCGCCAAAAATTATCTTCTCAACTGTGCGTGCTTCCTCAGTAATAGTTTTTGCAATGTTGCCAGCCAAGTTGTAGATTTCTCCCTTAAAAACATTTTCTTTGTAATGTGTAGCCACATGGTATTTACCTGTGACCATCTCTCTTGGTCATTTAACTTAGTGAGTAAATGTGTGGTTGTCTGCACTATAGGATACTTTTTTAATTTGTCTATGTCCATTATGCATGGACCCTTGGAATATCCTAACTCCTTTCTAGTGGCTATAATGGCTTCCTTATCACTGAGATCACTTATAATATCCATCACTATTCCCTTCATTCCTTTCAATGCAGCAATCAGGGTTGTTTTGATCCTTACCCTCCATCCAAAACAATAGAAAAATTCCTCATGGACTCTACTTATAATCCATTGGTATAAATTTTCTAGTTTTCCAAAATATGGGAGTTCATATAACTGATAAAACCCTACCTTCTTAAGTATCCCCAGCATCATCATATACTGGCATATCGTCCACCATGTGCTTGTTTGTCTTCTTATTCAACAATGCATCCAATTCTCCCCTTTTGTCAGTGGTGTGGTGGTTGTAATCACTTACTTTACATCTATGAATGTGGGAATCCCAATCCTGTCCAACTCTCACTCCTTCTAGATACTGCATCTTTGAATAGTTACTCTCTAGTGAAAATTTGACATCAACTTCCCCTTTGTACCTGTTACAGGTACTTTCTTTGGTGCCATTATAAAAATCCCACCTTTTATCTTCTGTTTCGAGTCAGCTCAAACCCTAGTTCAAAACCGCGTGCCCTTTCTTGAAACCGCATGCCTTAGCTCCTTCTCAATGATTCTTTTACACTCAAACCCTTCACCAATGGGGACACAAGCCACTTCTATGCACAAATCTTCTCTTTACATCTAGTTTTGTAGCCTTCTGCACCTCAACATGTTTTGCTTGGCTTGGTCGCACTCAGCTCACTCGAATACTTGTGATCACAAAGGTAAAAATGAACCTGCATCACGTCTATATATATATATATATTCAAAAATTTAGTGCATTTATTACTCCTTCACATACCATCAATCCTCTCATTAATTGTCCATTTTCCCAATTTCCACATGGTACACCTTCACGCCCTAGCTATAACCTTCTACAACACCTTCCTTCTTTCTGGATACAGACTTATCTTATGCGCGCTTCCATGAGCCAAAGTACCTCACCACGGTGCCTTCCCCTAGTAGTTTCCACAGCCGCAACTTACCCCGCATTAAACTACTCATTAATTTATTTCCATCTATGGTCTTCTCTAGGATCAATCTTCTCTCTAGCAGATCCTTTCCATCTTTAAATAACATATGTAACAATATATTCTTATGTGTACCTAATTTTTAATAAAAAATAACAACCACCCCACACCAATGGTATGTGTAGTCCTGTGCGCATAAAAACTTCTAGCGTGCAAACACGCTTATTACATAAAATACCAAACTAAATTGACAAAACATATCGACGAAAAAGGAAATGCACTTAAAGAAATGCAGAAAGTGAAATCTATACTAAATGGCAATACTACCTTATTATAAACACCAAGAAGACTTATTTATAGTAGGGCTTCAACCTACTCCCATTGAAGTAACTAGGTAATTGTATTCCATCAACTACCTATAACTGATAAGTGCCTGATTCAAGGATGTGAATGATAACATACGGTCCCAACCATTGCACCTTAAGTTTTCCTGGACGGCAAAAAAACTTAGAATCATAAAAAAGTACCATTTGTCTAACCTCAAGCTTCTTATCCCTGATGTGTCTGTCATACCATGCCTTCTATCTAGCCTTTTCTTTCTTTTGACTCCAACGTGCTATGACGCACCTCTCATCCAACTGTATTAACTTGTCAATTCTTTCTTCTAATTTTTGTTCATTAACTAGACTACTAGTGCATGTAATACGTAAAGATGTAACATTAATTCCAATGGAAGAAGTGCTTCTATACCAAACACCAGCTGAAAGGGTGTGGCATTATTTAACCTTTTGTAGGTTATTTTATACACCAAAATTATAGTAGAAACTTTATCATCCCAATCTTTCCTTCTAACATCACAATTTTTTTGTTAAAGTCTAGCTCAATATTTTGTTGAAGGTCTCAACATTCCCATTATCTTGAGGGTGATAAGGATTACTCTTGTGGTACGCAGCCATAAATTCATCCAATAATATATTGATTGTCTCAGTCAAGAAGTGTGGGCCCCTATCACTTGTCAAGATCAGCAGACATCCATACCTAGTGAGAATATTTTCCCATAAGAACCTAGCTGCCATAGTTGTTGTACAATCCTTTATAGGTTATGCTTCTTCCCACCTTGTAAGATAATTTGTGTAAGTGATGATATAATGTGATCTAGTTCTATGCGCAGCTAGGGAAATAGGACCCACAAAGTCAATAGCCCATTTCTCAAATGGATCTACACTAGCAATAGGCCTTAAAGGCATTTCATCTCTTTGCCCAGGTTTTCTAAGGTGCTGACAGTGATCACATGCCTTACAATACTCTTTAAAATCCTTGTATAGGGTCTCCCACCATAATCTAGCGAGTAAAATCTTGTGCGCAGTGGCGTCACTTACATATTTCCCACCTGCAATACCACCATGACCCTCTTCCACGATATCTATGTACTCATGTTCCAGTATACACCAGTGCAATACTTCATCTCGGCCTTGTTTTCATAAGTCACCATTGATCAACATGAAGGGTGTCACATGAATTGCAATTTTTTTATTCTCTAAGGCTTTCATTCCTTTTGGCACCATCCTGCACGTAAAAAAACAAAAATATCCTCCAATTTTGAAGGCGCAAGATTTACCCTATATAACTGTGCATTTGACATGGTATCCTTAATTGTCTACATGTCCTCTCTTGATTGAATTCTTGATAAGTGGTCTAGGCCAGAATTACTTTACCTAGTTTTACCATGACTATAAAGTCAAATTATTGGAATAAGATCACCCATTGACATATGTGCCCCTGTAAAATGGGCTTATTTACCAAGTATTTTAATGCCATGTGATCAATATAAAATACAAAAGGTGTTGCTAGTAAATAATATATGAATTTATGCAACACGTAAATCATTGACAAGGCCTCACACTTTGTAGTTGTATAATTATATTCTGCAGTAGTCAACTTTCTACTAACAAAACAGATAGGATGATCTATAATACCTTCTTCATGTTGAGCTAACACCACACCAATGGTTGTGCCAGAGGTATCCAAATGTACGTGAAATGGTTGGTCCCATGAGGGAAAACGTAGAATAGGTGTTGTATTAAGTCTTTCCTTTAATGCCTCAAATGCGCGTTGTTGTGGTTCTCTCCAATAGAATGACCATTTTCCTTTTAGTAACTCTTCCAGGGGTGTGGAAATCTTCGCATACCCTTTGATATTTTTTTTGTAATGCCCTGTGTAGCCCAAGAATCCGTACACCTCACTCTGACTAGTAGGCTCCTCCAGGCTCACAATAACTGTAACCTTAGCTGGATCTACTAACAAACCTTCCTTGTAGATGATGTGCCCTAGCAAAGTTCCAAAAGGTGTACCAAACACACACTTCTTGATGTTTAATGAGATGTTTAATTGTTTACATCTTTTAAACATCAGGAAAAAATTGTCACAATGATCCTTAAGAATCCCATATATTGTCCAATCATCCAAATAAACTTGCAAGAATTGGTGAATATAATCCTAGAATACTTGAACAACTGTGCGTGAAAATACAACATGCACATTTTTTAAACCAAAGGGCATCACAGTATATGAAAAAATTCCCCATTCAGTGGTGAAAGTCATTTTCTCTTGATCCTCTTGTGTAATTCTAACCTGATGATACCCAAAGAATCCATCTATAATTTGCACCCTGCAACATCTTCTAATATTTCCTTGGTGAAAGCCATAAGAAAAGGATCAATCACACATGAAGAATTCAACTCTCTGTAATCCACACAAATCCTATCCTAACCATCTTTCTTTATACTAATTACCATTGGGATAACCCACTCTGATTCCTCTAGAGGCTTAATGATGCCATATTTTAACATTTTGTCAATTTCTTCCTTAACTTTTACACGTAAGTACGGATTCATCCTGTAAAGTCTCTTCCTGACTAGGTACGCTCCTTCCTTTAGCTTAATCTTTAACTCACCTAATGACTCATGCACTCATTTTAACTCATGGTAGCTCTAGAAAAAATCATGAAAATTGGCTAAGTCTTGGTTCAGGCGGCCCTTGGTACAGTTGGGACATCGGGGCGCGAACCGGCCGAAAAGCCTCCAGGTGGCCCAGGCAACACTTAGGACAGTTGGACCGTAAGGATGGGTGGGACGAGGAAAGCTGATCCAGCCAAAGGTGAGAAAATTGACTAACTGCTGAGCGGCACAGTTGGGACATCTAGGCTGTGAGGACGCGAAGGACGCGAACCGCCCAGATCGGCCGAAACAGAGAACTTTAGCACTGGGACAGTCGGGCCAAAAGTATGCGGCGGACGTAGGGAGCCGAAAGCCAATCAAATCATGCCACATGTCATCGGCCGAAAGAGGGAAAGGGAAGCTCGAATCAGGTGGATTGGAAGTTTTTTTCCCAGACCGTTTGGGACAACTGGGCCCAAAAGACGTGAAGGACAAGAAAATCCGGCAAGCCCGCGGACGAATCAGGAAATGCCACGTGTCACAAGGGAAAACATCCAAAATTTCAAAGGGCGAGGTTTGAAGGGTCAGCCCAAGCCAATCAGAACAGGACACGTGTCCAATGGAGTAGGGAGGTGCAGAGCTCGGGGAGGAATTAGAGAATTTGGTAAAAGTTTTGGCCAAAAACTAAAAGGGAAAGGATGACCTCGCGCCCCTGTCCTCCAACCATATCATGCCATGTGTCCCAAGTGGCGGGGGCGCGGAGAAAAAATGAAAAATGTTCCAAAATCATCAAAAAGTCAAAATTTTCAAGGAAAACCCATGGGTAAGGGAAGGAGAGAGAATTATGCATCCAATCAGTGCTTGACACGTGTCATCCAGGTGGCAGAGCGCGGGAAAAAATTTCAAAATCCGTTTTTGCCTGTTTTGTGCCCTAAATCTTCAGATCGCCATATCTTTCGATCCAAAGCTCAGATTTGCACATTCTTTATATCATTGGAAAGCTTATAAAATTCTCTACATGATTCTAGGGCTAATATTGAATTTTGGTTTAGTATGGAGAGAGAAAGTTAAGAAATGAATTTGACGCGTGTCCATGGCCAGAAATGACATTTTAGCGACCAAATTTAATGCAGAATGGGTCGCATTCTCCTCCAATCTGGTCAAAAATGATAGGGTATGGGTTTGTAAGGTCTTCAATGCTGATTTAATGCATTTGCAGTCAATGAGGAATGGGTTCCCACATTTTTGTACGTTTTCTCTCTCCTGGGCTCGACCCATGCAATGTAAAAGCCAGATTTGGCTCATTTCCAAAAGAAAGGAATACTTTTTGGCATAGAATCTTCTTCTTTCATCTCTAGCAAGTGATTGTGGAGAAGAATCAGACCTCTTCAAAGATTGTAACAACTTTTACCTCTCTGATTTTGTAATGCAGTGGTTTTGACATTGGAAATGATAATGCAAGCTTTGTGAATGGGTTTCAGTCCTTTGTTTGTATCATTTGCTTCATTTCAGATCCTAAATTATATCTTATCAGCCTGTGTATGTTTTATGCTGCAATCTTTGGTTTGTGTCTATTTGCATGACAAAAATATTCACCACTCCTTTTGGTGCATCACCACCTTTAGTTAGTTTCATTTTTGCATTTCTATCCCTGTCTCCTTGCAATTTAGAGTAGGATTAGGATTTGAACCTCTGTAGTTGTGCAATTATAGATCTAAATCAAAGGAGTTTAAGGAACCAGCCTCTAATCTGGAGATTCCTCTCTCAGTTTCACAAGTCCCACACTTGGAGAGAGGTTTCCATGTTATGCAATCACACTGGATGCGTGAAACATCAACCTAGAAGCCTAATGTGCGTCCAGGGGTGTTGTGATCCTACAACAACAGTTTTGGCATGCCCGGTGGGACCAGAGGTCTCATTTTTATTGCAGAAAAGTTGATATGCATCTGCTGTAATTTTCTTGCTTGAAAAGAGCTATTATTTACATATCTGGCGACTCCAAGGGGAAGAATCAACTAGTTTCAGCAGTGCAGGCCTGAAAACTCATGAGAAGAGTCACCACAAGCTCAAGAGTTGGAGAAGAAGAAGTGTTGTTTGAATACCTACAATTATATCCAAGAAGAAGGTAAAGAGGAAGAAGGATTCAAAGGTCTCCATCTCCACCAAACAAAACTCTCTCAACTCCCCCACCTGGTAGGCCTTTCATTCAGTCAACAAGGGTTTTAAGACCGATTAGAATGGCACAAAACAACCCCTACGTCAACTTCACAGGCAGCAGCCCACTTGCCCTCAATGCACAACATCCAATTCCTATTGCAGCCTTGAAGAACATTCCCTACTTCACTGGAGAAAATCAGACTACTCCATGTGATCATGTTAAAGACATTGCCAACCTTTGTGCAATCCATGAAATTGACGAGATGCAAGTGGCTGTCAAGTTACTGGCGTCTTCATTCAAGGGTAAAGCATTGCAATGGTTTAGAAGCCTTGGAGCTGGTTCTATCACAAATTGGAATCAGCTGTGTATAGCACTTCATGAGCAATTTGGAGAGAAGGGAGACAACTTGTCTCTTTTGGAGCAGTTGACAACCATCAAGAGAGCTCCCAATGAGCAGCTGACCGATTTTAACTTCAGATTTCAAAAGACTTAGGAGAGAATTCCAGTGGCAGTCAGGCCAACAGAAGAAGGTGCTTTTCTTTACTATCTCAAAGCTCTAAATTCTGATATTTCTATGTTAATTCATTCCATGGGAGGCATAACTATCCCTATGGCTTATAGCATTGCCATTAGGGCTGAAAATTGTTTGATCCAAGCTGGAAAACTTGCCCCTAGACCTCCCATGCCACTGTTTCCAAGTTTAGAGAATCCAAACACCAATCAAGCACCTAGTTTGGCTCCTTCTCCCACTCCTAGAAATCAGAGTTCAAATGAAGCTTCCACTTCATCTCCAAGTGCCCCAAATGAGCTTCAAGAAGTCATGAAGCAATTACAAAACCTAGGCAATGAGCTGGTTACTCTCAAGAGGCAACAAACCCAAGGTTTTAGACCTTCTTATCAACCCCAGGCTCAGCCTAATAGGTAGCCATACTAACCACAAAGGCCTCCTAATCCAGCTGCAAATATAAATCAGTCAAGGCCTCTGGCCAATAGACCATTTCAGCCCTATAATCCAAATGCCATATCTGCCTCCAAGGCATTGGTGCCAACACAAAACAACATTGCTCAGGAGTATGACTGGTGTTTTCCATGCAATGAGCCTCATAACCAATCCATGTGCTTCAATGGTGCTTTGAATCAAGCATTAATAGTGACAACTACTGATGTGGGGGGTGAGGGCAGTCAAGGAAACAACCAACAACCAGAAGCATTCCAACAGCAGTCAGCCCCAAATGACACCACATTGGTAAATTGGCAAGCAGAGGATTTTTGTGGCATGAACCAGGCAGTTTCTCAAGGTATTGGTGCTAACACAAGGTCAAAAAGGAGGAATTTGGGTGAAGAACAGCCATTAGCCCCAACCAATCCACAACCTTCCACGGATCCACAAATGGTTGGCAAGCAGAATCCAATTTCAAATGCACAAGGGCAGCCAAGGACAGCCCCTAGGACAACTCAAATACTAGTTGTTGCTGCCCACATGCAAGGAGTGAATGTTCAAACCAAGGGACAACAAAGAGATCCTTCATCACCATTCAGTATCATTGATCAGATGAAGAAGAAAAATGTTAATATATCAATGTGGGAATCCCTATCTATCCCAGGCCAAAGAGATCTGCTGCAAGATGCTATGAAGGACTAGCCAACTTCAGATCAGCAAGTTCAGATGCAAGAAAAAGTGCTTACAAATGCTGCCCAGCCTGAGGGAAATCATGGAGGATAGCAAGGTAAAATGTTGAAGCCCCCTCCTTTCTATGTTTCATTAATCATTGGAAATCAGCTAGTACATAATTGCATGATAGACTCTAGGGCAAGTAGCTCAGTAATGCCTAAACAGATAGCTGATCAGCTAGGGCTCCAGTATGAAACAACATCCAAAGGGGTAGTGCAGCTAGATGGGACAACAATAGCAATAGTTGGAGTGATTAGAAACTTGAGTCTTACCTTGCATGCATGTCCAAATGTTGTTGTTTTACAAGATGTATTAGTCATAGACCTTCCACCACTCTTTGCCCTATGCTTGTCAAGGGACTTCACAGCCAAGATTGGGGGATATTTGTCTACTGATTGGTCACACATGCTATTCAGAATGAGGTATGGAACTAAGGCTACAATCAGGTCAGAACCTATTACAAACTTCCATATTGAGCCTTACACTCTAAGTCAGATTAATGCCAATTGCTTAGCATTTGATCAAGAAGATCACCCAAGCACTGATGAAGCTGACACTAAGGTTGGAAGCATCTCTAATATAACTCTTGATGAATGGGCAAGCAAGGTGCATGCTTTTGATCCTTATCAAGAAGTGGAAGAATATGAGCTAGGGGTCTATTGCATACACGAAGAAAATCAGCCTATTCCTAGCATCACCAAGCCAAACCACAAAGATGACAATGAGGTATGGCATCTATTTTTTGATGGATCAAGGAGTAGACAAGGTGTAGGAGGTGGAGCCATGCTTGTTTCACCTCAAGGAGTATAGTACTATTCAACTTTTAGATTTCAGTTTGCACGCTCCAATAACACTGTTGAATATGAAGCCTTGGTGCAAGGCATGCATTGGGCAATCAAGAAGAAAATAAAGAACTTGCAAGTCTTTGGGGATAGTGAATTGATTGTAAATCAAGTCAAGGGACAGCATGCCACCAAGAATGATCTTCTCAGGTGCTACAAGAATAGGGTGTGGGACCTCATGGAAGATTTTGAGGGTTTTGGCATCAAATCCATTCCTAGGAAAGAGAATCAAGCTGCTGACAGGCTTGCAGCAGTAGGGAAAGCCTTTGACATTGTGGAAAGTATTCAACAAGACAAGCTACAACCAAACATCCACGTGATTGTGAGGCCTTCAGTGCCAGATAACAATGTTAGTTGGCAAGTGTTTGAGAATGACTAGAAAATCATCCATTTCTTGCAAGAAGAAGCTGAGTTCTTAGCCAAGACTCAAGAAAGATTGGAACAGTAGTATGGTGACCAAGTAGTACAGCTAAGAACTAACAAGCTGCCCAAGGGACTTATCACTTTGGAGTCCATTTTTAACCCCAATGATCATTTTAGAAAGGAGAAAGCAAAAATTCAAGTCAAGAGAGAGGATTCAGTATCCATCTTGGTAGAAGAGAGCAAACCATTGTAGATTGGAAGGATGACAACTGAACAAGAAAGGTATGAGTTCATCCAGCTGTGTAAAGAGTTCCTTGACATGTTTGCTTGGAGCTATGAAGAATTGAAAGGTTTCAATCCCAACTTAGCTTAGCATACCATTGAATTGGATCCAAATACTAAGCCTGTCAGGCAGAAACAAAGACCAGTCAATCCACACATGGATCCTCTCATGAGGAAAGAATTGGACAAGCTGATTGAGTCAAGGATCATATTCCCAATCAAGCATTCTAGTTGGGTTGCCAACTTAGTTCCAGTCAGAAAGAAGAGTGGAGAGATCAGATTGTGTGTTGACTTCAGAGACTTCAATAGAGCCTCTCTCAAGGACCATTACCCACTCCCTTCCATGGAGCAAATCTTGCAAGTTGTGGCTGGCTCCGAGAGGTTTTCACTACTTGATGGCTATTCAGGCTACAATCAGATTATGGTGAAGGAAGAAGACCAGTTCAAGACAGCCTTCATAACCAAATGGGGAACTTTTGCATACAAGAAAATGTCATTTGGGCTGTCCAACACTGGTGCTACCTTCTAAAGGGCAATGGACATGGCATTCAAAGGTTTGATTAACAATGTGGTGCTGATTTACCTTGATGATATCACTGTTTTTTCCAAAAATGCAGCAGACCACCTCTCTCATTTGAGGCAAGTTTTCACAAGGTGCAGGATATTTGGAGTGTCTTTAAATCCTAAGAAGTGCATATTTCTTGCACATGAAGGAAATCTCCTTGGCCATATTGTCTCCAAGGAAGGATTAGCAATTGATCTAGAGAGGGTTGAAGCCATAAGAGCACTACCATTGCCAAGCCATAAGAAAGCCCTTCAGAGTTTCTTGGGAAGGATAAACTTTGTTCGAAGGTTTGTCCCAGATTTTGCAGCCCTTGTCAAACCCATCACCAAAATGTTAAAGAAGAGCATGGCTTTCAAGTGGAAAGCAAAAGGCAAGGAGAGTTTTGAAGCAATCAAAGAAGCCATCTCTCAAGCACCAACTCTCATCAACTTGGACTTCTCCAAGGATTTCATCCTCTATGCATTTGGAGGTAATGACATTATTTCTGCCATTTTAGTACAGTAGAACAAGGATAATGATGAGCAGCCAATTGCCTTCTTCAACCGGAGCCTAGATGACTATGAGGTGAGGTACTCTTTTATTGAGAAGCATGTACTGGCAGTAATCAGAAGCTTGAAGAAATTCAAGCATTTAATCTCAAACAACAAGGTCCAGTTGCTGGTCTCACATGTCGGGGTTAAGGACTTCCTCCTCAACAAGGATTTGAATGAGAAAAGGGTAGGTTGGATCACCCGTGTCATGGAGTATGACATTGAGATCAAGATCACCAAGCTGGTAAGAGGGAAAGGATTGTGTGAGCAGCTGGTTTTGGGGAAGCAAAGAGAAGTATGCAATGAAGAAGAGGCTGTTTTGACAGTCCAGGACAGCCATGAGCCAAGTGGAAATCAAGAAGAAAACAATGCTGCCCCCACTCCTTGCTGGACCCAAGGCATTATACACTTCCTAGGCATAGGCCTATGCCCTCCGGAGATGAACAAGACCCAAAGAAGACACTTCAGATTGCAGGCTATCCCATATGCCATTGTTGATGGAGTTTTGTTCAAGAAAGATGTAAATGGAGTGTTACTGAGATGCATTAGCACAAATCAGATTCAAAGGGTGTTGGAAGAATTCCATGGTGGACTAGCTGGTGGCCATTTTACACCGAGAGTGACAGCTCTAAAAATCATGAAGGCTGGTTATTATTGGCCCAAAATCTTCAGTGATTGCTATGCATGGATCAAGGGGTGTAAGAATTGTGCATTCTTCACAGGAAAAGAGAGACTTGCTGCCCTTCCATTACATCCAATCTCAGTTGACCAGCCATTCATGCAATGGGGTTTGGACTTCATTGGAGTCATTAATCCCAATTCAAGCCAAGGGCACAAATGGATTTTGACAACCACGGACTACTTCACCAAATGGACAGAAGCAGTAGCACTCAAAGAGGCAAATGAGTCTAGCATCTTAGACTTTTATGAGGGGATAACAAACAGATTTGGTGTGCTTGCCACAATAATCTCTAATAATGCATTGGTATTCATTGGATCTAAGGTGACTGAGTGGGCTGTCAAGAGCGGTATCTATCTAAGCACTTCATCAAACTATTACCCTCAAGGTAATGGCCAGGCCGAGTCTACAAACAAGAACTTGTTAAGGATCATTAGGAGGACTCTTGACGAGAATCAGAGGTCTTGGCATACCAAACTGAAATTAGCCTTATGGGCTGATAGGATAACTCCCAAAAGATCCACAGGTAACTCTCCATTCAAACTTGTCTATGGAAGAGAGGCAATCTTGCCCATGTCACTTGAGTTTCCAACATTGGAACTCATGAAGCAGCTGGAGTTGCTAGAGTTTGAGCCCATGGAGGTGAGGTATGCAGAGTTGATGGAGCTGCAAGAGATTAGAAATCAAGCATTCCAAGCGATGGAAAAGGATCAAGCTTTGATCAAGAAGACCTTTGATAAGAAGGCCAAGGATAGATCTTTTCAAGTTGGAGATCTAGTGTTGAAATGGGATGTGGATAGAGAAAAACCGAGAAGGCATTCAAAATTTGATGCCATTTGGAGTGGTCCATACATGGTCACAAAGTGCAAGAACAACAATGCTTTCCAATTGGCCTCATTGGATGGTGAAGAACTGTAGATTCCAGTCAATGGAATCTATCTCAAGCGTTGCTTCTAGAGGGAAATTCACTACCTTGTAAATATTATATTAGATTTTCATTCCTCCAAGTGCTTGTGCACATCGTTTTGCTGTAGGTTGGTTTTGTTTTCCCTAAGTGCTTTGGCATAGCTTGTTGTCCATGGAGATGTTTTGCAGTCCTTGCTTCCATCAGGTGACATTCCATCTTCCTCCTTACACATTCTGAGTCAGTTGGGGTTCTAAACAGAATATTTGATGACTCCATGAATGGACTACTTCAGGCAACTGGTATCTTCTACCTAGCAGGCAGGTAACCCCGCTGAGTCACCAAAATTGTTATCCAAAATTCACCCCCAGGGTAAATTTGATAACATGCATTAAATAATCAAGTCCCAGGAAAATAGATTGATCCAAGGCAAAAATCATGTTTCTAGGGTCCCCTCGGATTTTTTCTAACTCCCCTGTCTAAGAAGAAAAGAGCAAGTCCTAAGAAAAGGTGAAAAAAGCTGCAAAAAACAAGCTTGGGCCAGAAAAAATCATGAAAATTGGCTAAGTCCTGGTCTAGGCAGCCCTTGGTACAGTTGGGACGTCGGGGCGCGAACTGGCCGAAAAGCCTCCAGGCGGCCCAGGCGGCACTTGGGACAGATGGACCGTAAGGACGCGTGGGACGCGGAAAGCCGATCCGGCCGAAGGTGAGAAAATTGACTAACTACTGAGCGGCATAGTTGGGACATCTGGGCCGTGAGTACGCGAAGGACGTGAACCACCCGGATCGGCTGAAACAGAGAACTTTAGCACTGGGACAGTCGGGCGAGAAGTATGCGGCAGACGCGGGGAGCCGAAGGAGTAGAAAGCCAATCAAATCACGCCACGTGTCATCAGTCGAAAGAGGGACAGGGAAGCCCAAATCGGGCGGATCAGAAGTTTTTGTCCCAGACCATTTGGGACAACTGGGCCCAAAAAATGCGAAGAATGCATAAAGCCGGCAGGCCCCCCGCGGATGAATCAGGAAACGCCACGTGTCACAAGGGAAAACATCCAAAAGTTCAAAGGGCGAGGTTTGAAGGGTCAGCCCGAGCCAATCAGAACAGGACATGTGTCTAATGGAGCAGGGAAGTGCAGAGCTCGGGGAGGAATTAGAGAATTTGGCAAAAGTTTTGGCCAAAAACTAAAAGGGAAAGGATGACCCCGTGCCCCTGTCCTCCAACCAGATCATGCCACGTGTCCCAAGTGGCGGGGGCGCGGAGAAAAAATGAAAAATGTTCCAAAATCATCAAAAAGTCAAAATTTTCAAGGAAAACCCATGGGTAAGGGAAGGAGAGAGAATTACGCATCTAATCAGCGCTTGACACGTGTCATCCAGGTGGCAGAGCGCGGGAAAAAATTTCAAAATCCATTTTTTCCTGTTTTGTGCCCTAAATCTTCAGATCGCCATATCTTTCGATCCAGAGCTCAGATTTGCACATTCTTTATATCATTGGAAAGCTTATAAAATTCTCTACATGATTCTAGGGCTAATATTGAATTTTGGTTTAGTATGGAGAGAGAAAGTTAAGAAATGACTTTGACGCGTGTCCATGGCCAGAAATGACATTTTAGCGACCAAATTTAATGCAGAATGGGTCGCATTCTCCTCCAATCCAGTCAAAAATGACAGGGTATGGGTTTGTAAGGTCCTCCATGCTGATTTAATGCATTTACAGTTAATGAGGAATGGGTTCCCACATTTTTGTATGTTTTCTCTCTCCTAGGCTCGACCCATGCAATGTAAAAGCCAAATTTGGCTCATTTCCAAAAGAAAGGAATACTTTTTGGCATAGCAATCTTCTTCTTTTAGCTCCAGCAAGTGATTGTGGAGAAGAATCAGACCTCTTCAAAGACTGTAATAGCTTTTACCCCTCTGAGTTTGTAATGCAGTGGTTTTGACATTGGAAATGATAATGCAAGCTTTGTGAATGGGTTTCAATCCTTTGTTTGTATCATTTGCTTCATTTCAGATCCTAAATTATATCTTATCAGCTTGTGTATGTTTTATGCTGCAATCTTTGGTTTGTGTCTATTTGCATGAAAAAAATATTCACCACTCCTTTTGGTGCATCACCACCTTTAGTTAGTTTCATTTTTGCATTTCTATCCCTGTCTCCTTGTAATTTAGAGTAGGATTAGGATTTGAACCTTTGTAGTTGTGCAATTATAGATCTAAATCAGAGGAGTTTGAGGAACCAGCCTCTAATATGGAGATTCCTCTCTCAGTTTCACAAGTCCCACACTTGGAGAGAGGTGTCCATGTTGTGCAATCACACTGGATGCCTGAAACATCAACCTAGAAGCCTGATGTGCGTTCAGGGGTGCTGTGATCCTGCAACAACAATTACCATGGGGCTAACCCACTCTAACTCCTCTAGGGGCTTAATGATACCAAATTTCAACATTTTGTCAATTCCTTCCTTAAATTTTACGTGTAGGTTAGGGTTCATCCTGTAAGGTATCTTCCTGACTAGGCGTGTAACTTCCTTTACCTTAATCTTCATTTCTCCTAATGACACATACACTCCTTTAAACTCATGGTAGCCCCTAGAGAATAAATCCTAAAAATCTCGTAGTAACTTAATTATCTTTTCCACTTCATAATTAGACCAATAATCCCCAACTATTTCCTCCCTAGGTTTAGCATATGTGCCAATGTTCACCTTCTTGGTCTTCATAGGTTCATGATAAGCGTGCACATTCTTATCCAAACTATCTAACACTTTGCGCATACCTGATGAATGATCTATATCTAGATTGTTGACTTCTTCTTCATACACTATGTAGACCATCTTTCCTTTCTCCTTCTCAAAGCAAGTGCACGTAAATATTTTGGCATTTATATCAACTACTTCATAAAAATGTGCTCCTTGTCCTTTTTTACCAAATAACTCCTGAACGAGTTCTTAAGCCTTTGCACTATCTCTCATAGTTAAGTGCTCCATATCCCGTAATGTCTCTCTTACCAATTTCCAGTCTCCCTATGTATTTTCACATAAACATACCAAGCGCATGCACAGCCTTGCAAAGTGGAATAAATTTTGAGCACCCATAATGAATGTGGTAAATCTTTCTACTCCCTATCCAGAGTCTCTCACACTACTTAACGTGGTTCTGAATAAGTTGATTACCATGATATATCCAGATTTGAGTAGGCACATTGCTCCTGAAAAACTGAGTTGTTAGAGCAATTATGAATTTATTTCATTATATGATATTATCCCTATGAACCATCCACCAGCACGTTGTCATCCCATGCAGGGTATACAAAAGCACATTTCTTCTTTTAACATGATTCGTCCATGTCTCCTCCATGGTGTGCAATAATATCGTAGGATCTCCTTCTCTAGTATACCGGGGTACAAATTTATTACCTATCCACCTAATAAAATGAGGTTTTCTCATCCATGCAAATGCACTTCTTACTTTGCACGCAACCATATCATAGGTGCCATGTGCCCAATTATCACAATCAATACTTGTAGTATCAATAATAGATTGTGCATCTTCCCACTGGAGGATTAGATGGCTTGAGTACTTCTGGATCTCGAATGGAAAGCACATAAATTTTGTTTAGGTCTTCCTCACTCAAAGGTTCAACATAAGGTGATGATTTCCCATATGTTAAAGGAATAATAAATCTTTCTTCCTTGTTCTCAAAACTTATATACCCCTTGTTGTACCATATATCAACATTATTTTCAGAACACCAAGGGCACCCAAGTAGAGTTGGGAAGTTATCTGCTTCTGCAAGTGCTAAAACCTCAAATAACCTAGTGAACTTGGCCCCTTGTATAGTAATGGATGCATCCTTTAAAATTCTGACGGGAGTGGCCTTAATTTGATTAGCCATAAATAGTACATTAGAGGATGGATGCCATGGAGGTCTTCCCATCTGTACCTGTGCATATAAAGTAAGCACATTCACTTCCGTGCTTGTATCAATCAATATATTACTCAAAAGCCACCCATCCACAACAACATAAAGAGTGATCTCCTTGTTGTAATCCAAGCTATGAGGGGAAATATTAGCATGTAGGATATGCCTTCCATTCTCAATACCTATGAGTGGAATGTTCCCCTTTAGCCAATTCCCTAGTAATGGAATGATATTCTCCTAGCACAACATTTTTCATGCCTCTTTCAAATCATCAATATCCGATTGGACTATCTCTACTGCCTTCTTTTGTTCCTGTTGATGGTGAATCGTAGCACCCCTGAATGTCTGCAACACGATGGGTTGAGACTCTCAGTGCGATTGCATAACATGGAGCTTTTCCCAAGTTTGGGACCTTACGAAATTGGAAAAGCTCTCCAGATGAAGGCCGAATCATATTCCTCTGTTCAGATGCACAAGTAAAATGTAGAGGGTTTACTCAAAACCTAAACTAACTTTCCAAGGAGACAGGGTAAGAAGATGCGTAAAAATAAAACCTAAACTAACAGAGGTGATGCATCGAGGAATGAAGAACATATATCTTGCCAATAAACACAGATCATTAAAATGCAATGCAAGATCATGCACAGATAGCCAAGTTCATAGTGAAAGATCAGGAGGATGCAAATGAACACAAAGAGGGTTGAGAATCATTCACATTCATGCATTAATTTTCTCCAAAGATTGATACAACACACTGCAAAATGCCAAGAGGCAAGGTTGCATTATAGTTCCAAATGGGAGGTTTTAACTCCACAAGTTCACCTGCCAAAGAGAAGAAGGGAGGGGCAAAACAAGAATGTCAAACCTTTAGAAAGAATCCCCTCCTTACAATTTATAGGAAGAATGAGAGAGAAAAGAGAGAGGAATTCCAAAAGTACCCCAACCACCTCTAGGTTACATTTAATTCATCTCATTATGATGGTAGGTGAGAACCCCTAGTGAACCCAAAAGTGGGAACTGTATTTTGTATTTTTAAGAATTTTTTCTCACCCAATTAAATATATCTAGTCGTAGTTGGACAGTGGACCTTGTAATCTTTCCAAAAAGTCCAACCTTGCATGAATCTGAGCTCCCAGTCAAAAGTTATGGCCATCTGAATATCTGCGCCAGGGTCTGCTTCCTGTCAGCGCTCAAAATGTTGCGCCTCCTGAAGGTGCGCCATAGGTGCATCCGTGTGTGTGTTGACATCCTCTTACATGCGCCAAGGTGAAAATTTCTCCCTATTGATACTCTGTGTCATGCACCATTTTCGTGCGCCAAGGGCGCATCCTTTACCCTGTCGACACTCATTGCTGTGCGCCCACTTCCATGCGCCTTAGCACATACATTTTAGTGTCAACACTCATTGTCATGTGCCATTTCCATGCACCAAGGGCACATCCTTTACCATTTTGACACTCATTTCTGTGCACCATTTCCATGCGCCAAGGGCGCATCCTTTACCCTGTCGACATCCATTTCTGTGCGCCACTTTCCTACGCCTTGGCGCATACATTTTAGTGTCAACACTCATTGTCATGTGCCATTTCCGTGCGCCAAGGGTGCATCCTTTACCCTGTCGACACTCATTTCTGTGCGCCACTTCCATGTGCCAAGGTGATAAATGTTAGGGATTTGAGCTTCTTTGATTTCTATATTCTTCTGCTTGTCTATATCTACTTGGGGGAAAGATATATACAACAGTTCCAAATTCCATGACTGTTCCTTTAAACACTATATTTCACCCTGAATATTTCTGAGTACCTCCATAGTTTCCTAATAAACCTCCTTCTGATGGGTAGGATCTAGGTACCTTGCATGTAAAACTTCCTCCTTGGTGATGGTAGGCTTCTCTTGTAACATCTCTCTAGCGTGTGCAAATTCGACACGTGTAGTAATCTTCACAGGTTATACCTCAGGTTTGATGCCAACTTTGGCATCCACTAATTCTCTACGATGCACTGTATCCTAACCATCCCTGCACCCTTATTCTCCTATTTATGTTGCTTGCTAAGATGCTCATATAAATCTTGGCATTCCTCATAGTTGTGATTCTTCCCACAAAAATAACAAGTAATATTCTCAGGACATTCACATCTATAGTGGTCAGGAGATCCACATGTAAAACACATTTTAGAAGGAATACTTACCTCGTCCACCACCATGGCCTCATCCCTCGAATCCATCATAGTATCCTCGACCTCTACCACGAATTCCTTTAGAGTTTCCTTTGTTTCGATCATAGCATGCGTAAGTGTGATCATGGTCATGGTGCTCACTTTAACCTTTAGAGCTATCTAATACTCCTATCAATTACACACCAATATCAATGGCATCATGGATATGACCAATGAACCTGCAGTATTCTATATTGTTATTCATGGACCAGAAAATATTACAATAACAAGATACATTCTTTCTTAGTGCGTATTGTAACAATGAGCAACAACTTGCATCATGGTCTAAATGACATATCTCACATTCTAGAAACAATGAATGCACTGATTTGTAAGGAAAACTATCCTTAGTGTCAGCTTCCTCTTCACAATCTATACACCAAATCCCAGTGCGTGTCTCATGAGCTGAATTGGCCAATATTTTCTCCAATTACTTTGCCATAGCTGTAATATGTGCTTCCAGGAATGGGATCACTCCAATGTCTATACTTTTGACTGCCTCAGCACACAAAGCGGGTTTAAGTGATTCTCGTGGGTCCGTATATGTCTTATGTGACAACACACATCTAAAAGGTGTGATCAAGCCCCCCAAAAACTACTGTGCATGCTGGCTTACATGAATATCATATGAAAGCTTAGTATTTTTTTTTGAAATGGGCATCATATTCCCAAACACTCTCAGTAGTGCCCTACTTAATATCCTAAAGTGCGCTTATACTCTTCTACTTGAAATCAGGTATATGAAAATCCTTAAGGAAACCTTCTCATAATGCTACATAATCTATGCAAGTCAGATCAAGGTCAAACTTCCTGTACTAACTGTGAGTGTGTCCCTGCAACGTAGTTACATAATGACTTTCCTTACACTCAAAAGACATTTTTCCTTTTGTGAGCCACAGTATCTCACACATGTGCACGTTCTTAACAACATCTTCTATTCCCCTATACTCTGGAAGATCAAGTGACTTATCCATAAAAATATTTTAGGGTTGGTGAGGACCATGCCCACCTGATCTAAAACCTCTTATGTTACCTCCTTGGACCAGTGGATGTACTTCCTTGATTCCTAATAGTGGTACTAAACTGAACTCCTATAGTCTCTGAAGTGGTACTACTCCCAAAAGTGAGTCCAAAATTTTGTGCGCTTGAGTTCTGTATCGATGATGTGCCTAAAAAGGTACCTCCAAACAATAAAGAAGATATTTTCCTAGCCATAGATGTACTTGCTATCTGACTTACTCCTTTTCTACTACCCAAACTATCTTGCTGACTACTCGTTGTACTAGATACTAGAAAATCAAGTGCAAGGGATAGGTTTCTAGGTAGATTCAGATGCATGCCCATGGCCCATGTGAGGAAAAGGAAGGTTACCTATCATGCTTTCCCAAATGGGCAAGTTCCTAATGATCTGGATCCATGCCTTCTGTGCGAGCCCCAAATCCTTCATGAGCCATCTCTCTCCTCAACTTCATCTATTGTGCAATATCACACTTCTTCTCTATCTCCCTCTCGCATGCCTCATTGTATTTAAGCCACCTTTCTTCTCTTTTCCTCTCTACTTCTATGTTTTCCATCCTTCACCAAATCTACTCCTACCCCCATGTGTGTTGGGGTTTAGCTAGCCATCGACTTTTCTTCCAAGTTAAGGGTTACCATCAAGATTTTGATCACCAGTGGAATGCCTTACAAATAAGTTCCCCTGGGATAATGTAAAAACTGAAACTCAGCTACCTCTGGGAAATAATAAGTGGAAATTTATTACTCCAAAATATAGTTATTCAAATCACCATATAACCAAGTATCCACAGTGCGCGTTCAAATCAGGTCAACGTCATAGAGGGCATGAAATTATTCCTGCATCTAGACAAGTGTGTGACACCTCCAATAAATTTTAGATGCATAAGAAACCAACCACGCATACATCTCTACCAGAAAGATAAAAAAGAAGATCTTATATAAATAGTCATATAAATTCTGCTCCACTCACATACATGCGTCAAACTCAAATCCAGTGTTGAACCTCCAAGCATACTCTTCTTATAGATATTTTATCCACTTCTCAACACTTGCTAATGTCAACCGGTACATCTTCATCACAAAACATCTTGAAAACAACTGAAAAAGAGGTCTTGAAAACAAAACCAATGATGTAGGCTAGAATCTACTCTGAATAACCTAGGCGCGCTGGCACATCACCCAACTTGAGCTGAGCACTCATCGAAGCACGCAAAGGTACCAGGCCCCTCTTTATATTTTCTTACACAGGATGTGTATGTGATGAAGATAAGAGATATTCAGATCCATAAATAAACATAAACATTCCATAGTGCACAGTTCACCATATTAAACGACTTGTTGAGATGATCCATTCTGTGGAAATTACAAAGAATAGAGAAAAGGATGGGTCGGGACCTAAAGTGGAGATAGCTTAACCAAATTACCAGTTCTGAAAATCAAATAATTCTAGCTTGGTCAAGGAATGGAATGGTTTTGTGCATACGGTGGGATCTCTGATTAATGAATGATGGCTTTTATGCCTTTCTGGATGTATGGTTTCTTATGTTTTTACCTTGTTGTTAGTTCCATGGCCCCTACTGTTAGTTATTTTACTTTGGAATTTTAGGTTGGTATTCTTACTTTTAGCTTTATAGTTATGGTCTTTGGTACTTTTGGGGCATCAATGGATATTCCCTTGGCCCTTTTCTTTTTATCTTGCATACTTTGTACGAGGTAGGGTCCCCTCAACCCTCTTTTACCCCTTATAAAAAAAATCTTGAATTAAACAATAATTATATTAAGATTAACCATACATGAACCAGTTTTAGTTATGTCTAACACCATCATCTAACCAATATTATCCATTGCATTAAACACTGTAAAACATGGAAGCTTCTTACATCATAAAGTATATCCATAAGTCATGCGTGTATTATATCTAGCAACAAAACTCTACAATAACTCACACACATAAAGCTACATAGATGAATACATATTTATAGAGGTGGAATTTCACTTCACCACCTACACACTTCTCAAAATAGGTCGCATGCTGATAATAGCCATGCACCTTTAAAATATCATGCACACATGCAAGGGTGCTAATAATAGATGACCTATAGTTAGCTGAAAGAAGTAATTCTATCATTAACTACAACCATGCATGGCGCTTATCATCGGCTCATTCCCAAAATACCATTTGCATATCGTGTAAGTCTCCATCCTGATGTGTGCTCCGCACGCTATCTCCAAAAATAACATGTATCCATAAAAATGGCTAAGTCTGAACCAAACTATTATGGCCTGCATTTCCTTTCCTATAATTCCATGCCTTAAAATGTTCCTTGTTCCCATGCATGTATTATTTTTGTGTCTTCTCCTTAGAACAATATTACAATAATAAGAAATTTATATTCATTTTTGTGGACTTGTATTAAACCCTCCTAAACCCAGTTGAAATCAGTATGGAGAAAAATGCTTGGTTATGCCTCAAAATGAACTTTTTTATATGAATTTGAGTATGTATATAAATCAAAATATCATATTTTCATCAAGGTTTGAGTTCATGAAACATGGTGGGCCCCACAAGAAAATAGTTGTTTTGTGAGAAATTCAATGTACAGAAAATGTTTTCAAAGTAACCAATGCTAAAAAAAATTGTGAAGTATTCTAGGGATGTGTACTTGATGTTCATAAGATCATCTAGGTCACTCATTTAGATAAATTTAATTGTACAAGTCTATTATTGTCTCTACCGTTTGAGAATGCTAGAATGCAAGATTAAACTTGAAGGTATGAAGAGTATACAAGATGAATTACATAATAAATTTATTTTTTTCAATCCTAGATAGCTTGAAGAAGTCAAATATGAGGTTGGAGTGTGATAAATTCATTTTCATGAAGTACTTCCATGTATAAGTTTGAATGATCCAAAACTATGCATTTGAGCTAGAGAAGGAGCCCTTAGCTACATGTATGAAGAAGGAGTTTTTTCCAAAGAAGGTATGGCTATAAGTTCTTAAGCATATTTTTTAAGATGAATATTAAATTTTTGAAGAAATGAAATTCATTGGTGAATTCCATAAAGGTGGTTGTGTCATGTTAGGTGAATATTGGAATTTAAGCTCCTAGAACCCAGTCAGACCAATTTGAGAAATGAAGGTGGTTAAGCGAATTCTACTTTTTTTTGGCACAAAAGAAATGAGTATTTCTAGTAATTATACATCAATATTTTTCAAATGATGTATGTAGTGAGGTTATTTGAGATATGGATAAGTACATTCTTTAAGACCTATTTTTGGTAGCACAAAACCTATGAAAACAATCTTAGAAATGCAAGTGTATGGGAGACATATGAACTGAAATAGTGCATTATAGTGACATGATCAGATTCACGATGATCAAATCTTCCCAAAAAGTTGATTTAGGAGACATGAACTCATGGATAGGTGCTTTAAGTTTCCTATTTTTTGAAGACAAGTTTTTCAGTGTATGAAACCCCATTAGAACCATGTCCTAATTAGTGTGCTATGGTGAGAAAGATAATTATAGATGTGCTAAAATTTCTTTAGGATGGACTAGAGGTCCTATATTTTAGTCTCCAATTTATTATAATGATTTTTTGTTCATTCATTTTATGAGAATGAATTATTTATGTTACTTGTTTTTTAGTCCTTCATAATTGTGAATGTCCAGTTGAGAAGAAGGATCAAATGTAGATATGTTTTTGTGATTTTTTGAATATTAATTATGTGTTGATGATGTATAAATATTTTAGTGTCCTCCATGAATTTTTCACATATGGATAAGACATAAAAGTGTAGTAGTTACTCCAACAATTAAGATTGGTTTTTGAAGGACTAACATCAGTTATGCATTGGAGCTCTAATGGAGGTTTGAGGATGCAATGGAAAGTTTACATGCATATAAATGTTGGATATGGATTTTTTGGACCATATTAAATGTGCATTAAATTTTTTGACTCTTGTGAACACGTTTGGAAGGCTAAGAGAAATAATTAGGACTTGGTTATCTAGAGGAAAAAATCAAATAGGATGGTTACAAAAGAAGTACAGGGGTCAGATTGGAATTTTTGATGCATAACTGAATGTCAGGGGTTTCTGTAACATACCATTTCATCTCATAGGATTTATAAATAATCTTAACATCTCAAGAAATTAATGAACTTGAAATTGATGCATTAGAAAGTGTAATGATTATACTTTGCCAGTTTTTGGTTGAGTCACCTGGTTTTCTCTTATACGTACTTGGAATGGAATTTAAATTTATGTAAAGGTAGAGTAAGAGTTTTAGACACATGAGAGAGTTATTATCTTGTATATGAATACTTGAGAGTGCTGAGAAAAGGTGGTTAAAACCAAGGGTGTTGGTGGAAGAGATAGGTGCATCAGTTTGAATATGTGAAAAATAGGTGTAAGAAGAAAGGTGAGAGTTCCTTCCCAATGATGATGAGAACCTGAGCATGAATGTAGGATCACATATGAATATAAGAGATCATATTAATTTGTAAAGGAACAAATAGGTGGTTGTAGAGGTGTGAAGAAAGAGGGAGAGAAGAGGTGAGCTGATTTTGTGATCATAACTTGTTGTAGTTACACAACTAATAAAGAAGTGATCAAAACATTGCATACGACTAAGTGACATCTTAACAATTAGGGAGTTAAATATTCCTTGTAAGTGGTAGCTTACATAAGATCAAGTTAACGATTTTTTGAAGTTTTTGGAGTGTAGCTTCCAAGCAAGTGGTGGCTTGTAGAAGGTCAAGTGGTAACTTGACTAAATTTTGGAGTTGTAACTCCATGTTGAGTAGATGCTCAATAGTGAAACCATTGTAATATTTACAAGACATTTTTCCAAGTTATATTTTTGGTTACAATGGATTTTTCTCCCTTAAAGGGTTTCCCACATTAAAACTTGTCTCTTTGTGTGTTCTCTATTGTTGATTTCTTGTGAATGCTTTTGTGGTTCCATCATAACAAGGTTAAGTAAATTTTTGAATAAACACTAATTCACCCTCAGTGCCTAGAAATTATATTAATTAGTATCATTTTAGGCCCTTTTTGAAGGATTAACAACTATAGGGGGATCCCTAGAGGCACAAAAATGGTTTTTGAGGATTCTCTTGAAGATATATTTTTTGCATAAGCTAGGTATGTGGAGTATATAAGAAATAAGCTTGAGAAGAAAAATTACCTATCATTTAATGAGGTATGTTACTCAAATGACGTATGTGTTAAATGTTTTTAATATGGAGATGATGGTGATATGCTTATTGAGGAAGATAATGAAGATGAAACTGACCTAAATGGCTCAAATGTTGTTCATCATATATTTGTGTGTGTTAAGGAACATGACATATAGAATATTACAAGGCTTGAGGAGATTTGTAAAAATGAGGCATATTAGAGTATAGGAAGTAATGATAGCCTGAGATCCAAATAGAAAGAGAACATTAGTTTTAGAACTATGAAGGAGGACTTGAAGATGGATATAAAAAAGGTAATATTTCTTCACTAAGATGTTATGGTTGTTTTTGAAATGTGAGGTACACAAGTGTTGCATGGAAATTGGATTGTTCTTGGTAATCATAAGGATGATCTTTATATAAATTATGGAGGCTATATCTCTTACTTGTGTGATATGTCTAATCTTAGGTTGTGAAACTATTCTATACCCTTCATATGCATGATCTGATGGATTCATGAATGGAGCAAGGTTTTTCATCTCATATGGTATTCCCTAGGTCACATTGCCAAGATTGAGAATGTGTCTTCAAGCCTACTCATGATAGTAAAGTAAAATGTGTTGCTTGACTCTCACTTATGGACCTTGATTGATCTCATCCTATATAGTAAAACACTTAAAGTTCATCAAGATCATGATAATGAGAAAAATTGAAAACCTCTAGATATCTTACTCCTCTAACAATCCATGGAATGAGGTTATTTTTCTTTGCTTCATAAAAGCACTCTCAAACAAAAAAATCTTGGTGTGTCATAGTTTATTCAAGGTTTTCATTGTCTACTCTCATCTAGTCCTATTTAGTTTTTGCATGTTATCCCATGTCATTCATCAAGTCGTCAAAGTACAAAGTTTTTCTATCTTGTTCTTATCATGAATAATTATCATATCATGAAGTTTATTATGGGATATAGAGTATTAAACAGGTGCAAATATAGTCTTGATAGGTTTTATCAATAGATATATATCCACCCTTACAGAAAATAGAGATTTGAGTAAGTAACCTTCTATCTTGTCCTTGTGTGGTGTGTCCAGTTTGACCTAGGTTAGTTTTGTTAGGGTATAAAATAATGTTCACTTCAATGTTTAAAAAATATCCTTGAGTGAAGTGGTTGTTAGAAGATAGATAAAATCCTTTAAAAAAGGTTGTTCAAGTGTCAAGTGCCAAACTAGAAAGGTGAATGTGTGTCCCTATCACAGCAATGAAATAGTTGTCAAGGCTATCAATGTTATCAGGATTTGGATTGTTAAAGTGTGTCAAATGTAAATGGTTTGATTGGCTATACAATAAATATATATCAAGGCATAGTCCATCAAGATACATAAACAAGGTAGTGAAGTGAAGTTGAAGGCACATTCCAAAAGTTGAAGGTACATTCCATCTCTCAAGGAGAAGAAATTGATCTTAAGATATCAATGATAGAGTTCGAGTACGTCAGTTGATAAATAGAAGCTAGTATGAAATAATATTGGTTCTCAGAAGACTATCTATATGGTTCCTTAAAGTTGTGAGGTCACTCACTGTTTGTCAAAATTCATTAAAATATGTGCAAGTAAGATTTAATCATCATGCAGCAGAATTATTGGTTCAAGTTCTAAGATCAACTCATTAGATTAAGAGTGCTTTGATTTGTACCCAAAGGTTTGTGAAAATTCTAAGTATATAGGATGGGATGCCATAACTCATAATTTTGTGTGTATGAAGTGATAAGTGTGACCATATTTTTTGGAGTTGAAATGAAGAAAAGGTTTGGACACATGATCTTTTAGCATGATTATCATAGTCAAATGTGTGAAGACAAAAGAAAAGTTTTTCTTGATGATTTCTCAATATGAAAAGGTTGTTATTGAATTTATCAAGTCCATAGAAAATCTTTGAGCCTTTGAAACCTATTTGAAAGATATTGTTTTGAGATGATCAGACATTTTGAAGGAGAAAAGGTTGTGTTACTCAATATTTTTCCCTCTAAATTGTTCCCAGCATGTGCAAGAAGAAATAAGATAAAGAGACTATGAAGCTATAAGGTTCCTTGTAAGGTGTTCAAGTCTTCTCTTGGTGGTATAATGTGGAAAAGAGTGTATGTAGTAGTATTTAGGATTGTAGGTGTTGTTCCTTCAATCTACATACATGAAATCAAGGCAGAGACAAAGATATAGTTTGAGAGAAATCTTTCCTATACAAAGTAAGCATGCCTTGAATTTGATCAAATTGATGAGTAGATTCATTGGATGAATTTTTACATGTTGAGCTTTAAGCAATAAAGAGATTTCCATGTCAAACATGAAATTTAGAATCAAATGGTAGTGTGAGGGTTTCATATCTTTGTTCTTAATAAACAAACAAGAACCCAATATCGTGATAATTGAAGAAAAATTGATTAATTCTTATCATTTTTGTAATAGG
Source organism: Taxus chinensis (assembly GCA_019776745.2). Lineage (NCBI taxonomy): Eukaryota > Viridiplantae > Streptophyta > Pinopsida > Cupressales > Taxaceae > Taxus > Taxus chinensis. The sequence continues at coordinate 239,262,980 of CM034146.1, forward strand.
AATAGAAATAGGTTGAAGAAAATTTATGAGACCACATTGGAGAGCTTAAAAGTCACTACTTCTCATTTTATAAGAAAAATAGCCTCACGAGCTATCTCAAAATGGAAGCCAAGGTTTGTACCAATACTTGAGAGTTAAGGCGTGAAACCGCTTACTAGGGTTTGAAGAGTTGTAAAAACCATCTGTATTGACTACTCAACTATATTTTGAAGCTTAAAGGTGTTAAGATAGCAAAATATTAAAATCTCCTTGACAGTTGGTCTCTTGCAAGACCGTGACAAAGTGTGTAACCAGGGTTTGTAAATAAGTGACATTTTAAAGAACCTAAGCTCATTCACAAAAGTCAAGACTTTCAATAAAAAACCTTGATAGAGACCTGGAAAATATTTAAGAAGGAAGGTGTGTTGATGAGCCCTCACTTGGATGAAATCACTGACAGTTGTAGTACAGTCCTATACATGCATATTGGAAACCTCATGGAGGTCTAAAAGATAAAATATTTTCTTAATGAAGGTACATTGAAAGGTGAAACATATTTCCTAAGTCCTATGATAATACTCATATGAAACTAATCAATAGAAAGGGATAAGAACTAGATACCCCCAAGGCAAGGTAGAACTTGGAAAATATAACATTCAAGAATATAATGAAATTAAAAAATTGGCATTATTTTTTGGGATAAGGCATATAATGATATTGAGAGCCCAAGAGAATTTATAGATATATTTATATAGTAAGGATAATAATATAAAGCTAAACTTTGGGGGTAGTCAACAAGATCAAAACTAGAAACATAGATTATAGTCAAGATGTAAATCATGGTAAGGAGAAACAAAAATTATGATACTTCCAAGTAAGGAAGCCTTATGCACAATGAAGCTATATAATTAAGAACTTAAGGAGGATAGAGAGTGTTCATTTCCATAAGAATTAATTCTAGAAAGGTCTTAGTCTTGCACAATTGTCTAAATTGCATGATTTGATTGTGAAAGTGAGAAACAAAGCATGTTACAGTACTAAAAAGAATTCATGAAGCTAAATTTGATCTTGATTCAAGAGTATTATGTACCAAGGAGGCTAGAAAGTCAGTATGATGATTTTTTATAGATATAATGTTAAGAGAGGCAAGTGTTATGCTCAAGTAAACCACCATACCATACAAAGGAAGTTGCTAGAAGTCCAAACCAATGAGCTACAGTATGAGAAGTGTATATGATGCAGGGGAGTTGTCCCTGATCTTCAAGCAAGATTTCTAGGTGATGAGACTGGAATAAATATTGATTATGACAAGACTGTCCATAGAGGGAGCTAGAGGTAAACCATGAAAATAACTAAACCAAGAAAAAAGGGCCAAAATCACTGAAGAAACTAGTTAGGACAGAGCTAATGATGTTGGTTCACCTAGATACCATAAGACCAAGATATGGGGTCAAGTTCTTGCTTAATCAGTCAGATAGTGGTGGAATGAATCCAGGGGGAGAAATAAAGAGGTATTTGTTGATGCATAATCACAACACCCCTAAATGTTTTCAACTTGATGGGTTAAAATTATCAGTTTGATTGCATAACATGGAGCTTTTACCAAAGTGTGGGACTTTGCAATCAAGGAAGCTCTTCAGATGAAGGCCGGTTCCTATTCCTCTATTCTTATGCACACATCAAAATTGTAGAGGATCTACTCTAAAATATACTCTAACTTGCCAAGGAGACAAGGTTAAGAATATTGCAAGAAAATAAGCCTAAACTAACTAAGGTGATAGGAATGTTGAACACCTGCTTTTCCATTAAACAAAAACCATAAAAATGTAATACAACCACCCTGAATAGATGACCAAGATTTCAATGAGAGACCAGGAAGATGCAATGAACATAAGAAAGGATTGAAAATCACCCATAGACTTTTATTATTGCTCCAAATATTTGATACTGTGCATTATAATGGCTAAGAGGAAAGATTGTATTTTATAGTTTAGATGGGAGGTTTGAACTCCACAAGCTCACTTACAGATAAGAGAAGAAGGAAGGGTGTAAATCCAAATTGTCCAACCTTTTTTAAAATGCCCCTCCTTGCAATATATAAGAAGAATGAGAGAATAATTTGAATTCTTACTCCAACCACCCTAAAATGCATTGAATTCACCTGCAACAATGATGGGTTCTACTGCAAAACCCATCCCTCCATGTACTCTTCCTTGTTGGGAAAGAAAGGAAGCCCATACTTCACCATTGTCCTAGTTGCGTAGAGGAGACTGCGAGCTTTCCAAAAAATTCTTTCTTATGTAAATCCGAGCTCCCAGTCAAAAGTTATGGTTGTCTGAAGGTCGCGGTGTCATTCTACATAAAATGTACAAATTGTTGATCTTCCTTCTTCAGTAGTCAGAAATACATGCAACCTCCGAAATCCCAAAAATTCAAAATTTTAGACATTTTGGTTTTGGAAGTCGGGCTACTGTTCATCTAATTGAGCACTTAATAGTTTCGAAAATCCAAAACTCGACACTCCAAAACTTTAAAAATGCCACTGCATTGACCCCGAACCAAGATTACATTTTTGAAATTTCGGTACCTTTACAATTTCAGAACTTTTCAAGATTTCAGACATTTTTGGTCACTGTTCTTGGTTATCTTCGAATACTCCGAATTCCAGATCTTCGAAACTCCGAAACCCTGAAAGTCTAAAATTTCAGACTTTCATAAGTTTCAGAAACTTTTGGTTTCTGAATTTTCCTCATTCAGACTTTTTCAATCTTTTTCTCCTTTTGGGTTTTTGGGCTTCGATTGATCCTGCTGAGATCTCCAAAACTCCGAAACCTCAGAATTCTGAAATTTGAAAACTTTCAGAATTTCAGAACTTTTCCTTTTTAGACTATTCTTGAAATCCACTGTTCAGCCTACCTCCGATCACGATAAGATCTTCAAAACTCTAAAATTTATGAATGTCTGAAATTCTTAGAGTCTTTAGAATTTTGCTCAAAATCCCCGAGATTCTCTATAATGTGCTCGGCCCTTTCGAAATTCAAGCTATCTTGATGAATTAATCTCTCCATTTTGGACCTTAGCTTCGCTTTCAGACATTGGGTTCCCTCTTCATTAAGTTTGTTTTCTAAAATGTTGAATCGGCCTTTGTTGACTTCATTTAACTCAATTTATCCTGTGATCTCCATGCCGACCCCATGCTTCAGCTTCCATAAACGCATGAAATCTTGATATCCAGGCTCGGTCGATGAGCCATTCTTCCATCAATTTCTTTCCCCCAACATCATTGTCCATTTCCAATTGCCAAGCCCGCCTACAACCTAATTTTCAAAATTGAAATGTAAGCTCCCATGGTTGAATGGTTCCTTCCATCTTCTCAGTGTGCAAGGTTGTGTTTGTCAATTTTGCGTGAGGGGAAAAAATGGATAAAAATTTGACAACTCGCGGGGTTACCTGTGTGCTAGGTGAAAAGATTCAGTTGCCTTGAAGTATCCATTGGGCACAGAGTTAGTGAATGATAGCCTAATATTGATCTTATACTTGAAACCTGAACCCGCCTGCTTGCAACATTGTTGATCCTGAAATCTGTTCTACTGCTTACACTCTCAATTTTCATAAGAAAATATTGAAGATGAGATTTGTGAGAGTAGAAAATTGTCTTAATCTGGAGCTTTAACCTCTCCCTAGAAATGAACTATCCCTAGAACCTGGATTCCGTTGTACACTGTATTTGTTTTCCTTTGAAATTAAAAATTGTTCCTACTAGTATGAACTTCTACCCTATTAGAACATCCATCCTCGGAGGCACACTCAAATGCACAATGAAAAAACTATGGGAGCAACAAAACCTGTGCCAAAGCCCTTAGGGAAATTGAAACCTTAACCACAACAAGACAATGTGCATACACAATTAGAGGAATTGAAATCCTAATCTAATATTTACAAGGGTGAAACCTTTCTTTATAGTAGTAGTGTTTAAGACATATTTTGTTAACCGGAATCGGAAACTCCTCTCCATCCAATGCAGAAAATTGGAAGGCATTATTTCTTTTACATCCCGTGACCATGAAGGGGCCACTCCAAATGGCATCAAACTTTGAATGTCTTCCTAGTTTTTCCTGATTTGCATCCCACTTTTGAACAAGATCTGCTTCCTGAAAGGTCCTTGCTCTTGCTTTCTTATCAAACCATCTTTTCACTAAGTCTTGATCTTTCTCCATAGTTTGAACTGCATGTCCACTAATTTCCTCCAATTCCATCAGCTCTGCATACCTAACGTCCATTGGTTCAAACTTCAGACAATTCAAACTACTTCATGAGATCCAATGCAGGTAGTTCTAATGATATAAGCAACAGTACCTCTTTCCCATAGACTAACTTGTAGGGGTAATTCCTCGTTGACATATTTGGTGTTATCTTATCAGCCCATAATGTTGATTTTAGCTTTGTATGCCATGTTCTTTGGTTTTCATCTAGAGTCCTTCTAATGATTCTTAACAAATTCTTGTTTGTGGACTCTGCTTCCCATTACCATGTGGGTAATAATTTGAAGAGGTGCTCAAGTAGATCCCATTCTTGAAATCCCATTCTGTGATCTTTGAACCTAGGAATGCCAATACATTGTCTGATATGATAGTGGCTGATACACCAAATCTTGTCATTATTCCTTCATAAAAGTCTAGTATGCTACACTAGTTTGCTTCCTTGAGTGCTACCGCCTCGGTCCACATGGTGAAATATTCTGTTTCTATGAGAATCCAGTTGTGACTTTGGCTTAAGTTTGGATTTATGAGTCTAATGAAGTCTAATCCCCATTGCATGAATGACTGGTCAACTAAAATTAGATGTAATGGAAGTGCTGCTAGTCTTTCTTTGTCTGTGAAGAACACACATTTCTTACACTTTTTGATCCATGTGTAGTAGTCACTGAACACCTTGGGCCAATAATAACCCTCCTTAATTATTTTGAGAGCTATTACCCATGGGGAAAAATTACCTCCAGGCTCTCCATCGTAGAAGTCTTGTAACATCTTTTTAGTTTGACCTGTTCTAATGCATCTCAGTAGAACACCATTGATGTCTTTCTTGAACAAAACACCATCAACAAGCACATATGGAATGGCTTGTAATTTGAAGTATCTCCTCTTTTCTTTTCTCATTTTTGGAGGGCATAGGCCTATTTGTAGGAAGTGTATCATATTTTGAGTCTAATAAGGGATATGCACATTATCATTTGCTTGCTCTTGATCATCACAAAAACACTTTCTCTTCCATCACCTGGTTTAACCTGTTGACTCCAGGATAGTTGTTCACATAAACCTTTTCCACGGACCAGCTTAGTGATCTTAATTTCAATTTCATATTCCATGACACGAGTGATCCATCCTGTATGTTTCTCATTCATATATTTATTTAGAATGAAGTCCTTGACTCACAAACAAGAGGATAGTAGTTGGATCTTGTTATTTGAGACTAGATGTTTCAATTTCTTTCAACTATTGATCATTGCAAGAAAATGCTTTTCAATGAAGGAGTATCTCACCTCAGAGTCCTCCAAACTTTTACTGAAGAAGGCAACCGACTGTTCAAATCCCTCTTTATTTTATTGTACTAGGATTGTAGAAATTGTGTCCCCACCACTAAAGGCGTAAAACATGAAATCCTTGGAGAAGTTTGGATTGATGAGAGTTGGGGCTTGAGATATAGCCTCTTTGATTGCCTCAAAACTTTCTTTACCTTTGGCTATCCACTTAAAAGTCATACTCTTCTTCAACATTAGTGTTATTGGCTCCACAAGAGTGGAAAAGTTTGGCACAAATCTGTGGACAAAATTGATCCTTCCTAAGAAGCTTTGAAGAGCCTTCTTATGACTTGACAAGGGCAATGCTCAAATTTCTTCAAATTTTTCTAGTTTAATCATCAATTCATCCTTTTACACAGTATGGCCTAGGAGCTTTCCTTCGTGAGCTAGAAATATGCATTGTTTGGGATTCAATGATACCCCAAATCTCCCACATCTTTGAAATACATGTCTTAGATGAAAGAGGTGATCCACTATGTTTTTGGAGAACACATTGATATCATCAAGATATATCAATACTATTTTATTGATCAACCCCTTGAATTCCATGTCCATCACCCTTTAGAAAGTGGCTCTAGCATTAGATCATCCAAACAAAAAAATTTTGTAGGCATAGGTCCCCCACTTAGTGGTGAAAGTCGTTTTAAACTGCATCTTCTTTCACCATTATCTGATTATACCCCAAGTAGCCATCTAGGAGAGAGAATCTTTCTGATCTGACTACTACCGTAAGATTTGTTCCTTTGAAGGAAGTGGGTAATGGTCTTTAAGAGATGCCCTATTCAAGTCTCAAAAGTCCACATACAACCTGACTTCCCTATTCGTCTTCCTGACCGGCACAAAATTTGTAACCCAACTTGAGTGCTTGATTGGAAATAGAATTCTTTCCCATATTAGCTTGTTTATCTCCTTCTTCATTAGAGGTTTAATGGGAGGGTTTTAATGGTCTTTGCTTCTGTCTAATGGGCTTAGCTTCTGAATCCATTTCAATTATATGTTGTGCCAACTTCAGATTGAATCCTCACAGGTCCTCATAGCTCCAGGAGAAGACATCGGGAAACTCTTGGAAAATTTGTGTAAACTCATATCTTTCTTGTTCAGTGGCCACTTTTCTGATTTGGAGTGTCTTTCCTTCCCCAACTGAAATAGGTTCCAAATCCTCTCTTTTGACCTATATGTTGGATTTCTCTTTACGAAATCGGTCATTAGGATTGAATATTGATTCCAGTGTCACTAAACCTTTGGGAAGATTATTTTTTCATAGCTGCACTACTTGATCTACTTACTGCTACTCTAATTTGTCTTGATTCCTAGCTGAGAATTCAGCCTCTTCTTGTAAGAAATTAATGATCTTTTGATTGTTCTCAAACACTTGTCAGCTTGTGTTATTGTCTAGAACTGATGGCCCTACAATCACATGGATATGTGGTTGTGTTTTGTCTCTTTTTATGTTATCCACCACATCAAAAGTTTCTCCAATTGATGCAATCCTATCTGGACCTTAATTCTTCTTCTTGGGTATGGACACAATGTTGAAAGCTTCAAAATTCTCAATTAGGTCCCACACCCTATTTTTGTAGATCTTGAGTAGGTCATTCTTTGCAACGTGTTGTCACCTTACTTGATTGACGATTAACTCGCTATCACCAAATACTTGTAGATTCTTTATGCCTCTTTTCCTAGCCCAATGAAGTCCATGAATCAAAGACTCATATTTAGCTGTGTTATTTGAACATGCAAACTGAAATCTAAAAACTAAATAATACTTAATGTTCTATGGTGAAACCAACATTGCACCTTCTCCAACACCTTGTTTTCTTCTTGAACCATCAGAAAATAGTTGCTAAACTTCATTTTCATCCTTATTTTTTGGCTTGGTGATATTAGGAATGGGTGAATTTTCTTCATGTACACAATATACACCCAATTTAGATTCTTCCATTTCCTTAAATGGGTAAAATGCATGCCTTTTGTTTTCCCATTCATCCAGAGTTAAATCTAGAATACCCTTGACTTTAGTACCCATTTCTAAATAATTTAATCTCTCTTCCTGACCAAAGCTGAGCAATTTTTGTTGATAAGACTCGGCACGTGAGGCTCAATGTGGAAGTTTGTAATTGGTTATGACTTAATGGTCGCCTTGGCTCCATATCCTATTCTGAAAATCATGTGTGACCAATCCACAGATAGATACCCACCAATTTTTGGACATGAAATCCCTTAATAAACATAGTGCAAAGAGTGGCAGGAGGTCAATTACAGAAACCTCCTCCAGAACTGTGACATTAGGAAAAACATGTAGTGTAAGACTTAGGCCTTTGATGATCCCAACCATTCCTACTACTGTTCCATAAAGTTACACTACTCCTTTCAGCATTGGCTCATACTTTAGACCCAATTGATCTATTATTTTCTTGGGCATCACTTAACTACTTGCACCTGAATCGATCATGCAGTTGTGTACCAAGTGGTTCCTAAAAATCAATAACACATAGAATGATGGAGGCTTCAAATTCTTTCTTGGTTAACCTCCATATTGTTGCACTGCATTGGTGAGAACTTTCTCCTATCTTTGTTTTGATCCATTTGAGCCAGACCAATTGGTCGTTGCAGCTTACAACAAATCTCGTTGTCCTGGGATTTCCAGTGACTCCCACATGGAAATGTTCACATGTGTTTTCTACATTTGTTTGATGATGTTAAAAGGGGATTAATTATCCTTTTGTTTCCCTTTACTTAGCACAACCTTTTCTGTAGCTTGAACAGGAACGTGTGCTACTGCAATGGGTGTCTTAGGGTGATTTTGCACATTTGGGGCTGCATTTGGTCTACTAACTCCTTGTTGTGTAGGAATGGGCTGCGAAACAACTGGATTAGATGGTTTTCCCTCCTCTATGTTCCTCTACTTTGACCATGGGTTGGCAGCCACACCTTGAAAATGTGGTTGGTTAACTCCACAAAAGTCTTATATTTTCCAAGTAACCAATGTAGTTTCCATTGGAGGCACCTCTTGCTAAGTTTATTGTTGTTGATTTCCCTCTTGACTTGGTTCTTGAGACACACAAATGGTCTATACCATCAAGTCTTGGTTTAATGCACCATTGAAACACGTTGATTTATTGTGAGGTAAATTACAGGGGTAACACCATTCGTACTCATGTGCCATGTTGTTTTGTGTTAGAACCAAGGCTCTCGATGTTGAAGCTACATTTGGATCATATAGTCGGAATGGCCTGGTGGCTTGAGGTTTTCCTTGGTTCAAATTTTAATTTTCATCCTGAGTTGGTGGTATATTTTGTTGATATTGGGGACTAGCTTGATACTGAGCTGTAGGTTGATATGGTCTATAAATATGAGTGTGTTGTCTCTTGATAGTTACTAACTCATTTCCTAGGTTATGTTGTTGTTTCATAACTTCTTGTAACTCTTTTGAAGTGCTTGAAGAAATTGATGCCTCATTGTTGCTTTGATATCTAGGGGGTGGAATGGGATTCAACTCTAGTGTTTGACTAGCTGTAGGAGCTCCCATGTCTAGACAGAGAGGCATTGATGGCCTTGGTTCTAGCTTACCATCTTGAATCAAGTAAATTTCATCTCTAATAGCAACGTTATAGGCTTCTGACAGTGTTTTTCCTCCCATTGATTGGATCATAATGGATATATTTGAATTTATAGACTGGAATGCTCATTTGGAAGTTGGTCTAACATTTATTGGAATCATATCCCATGTCCTTTGAAATCTAAATTTGAAATCGGTCATCTTCTCATTAGGGTCCCTCTTGATTGTTGTTAATTGTTCTAGTAAAGACAAATTATCTCCCTTTTTCCCCAAATTGATTATGGAGGGACGTGCACAAATGGTCCCAATTCTGGATAGAACTTGTTATTAGGATCCTAAACCATTACAAAGATTTACCCTTAAAATATGAAGCTAATAACTTGACCGCAGTATCCATTTCATTGATTTCATGAATTACACAGATATTGGCAATGTCCTGGATGTGGTCAATAGAAGTAGTATTATTTTCAACTGTGAAATAGGGAATATTCTTTAGTCTTGCAACCAGGACCTAATTTTGAGCATCTAGGGTAAGTGGGATGCTACCCATGAATTTTACATAGGGATAGGGTTGCCCCATCCTAATTGGTCGAAGAACTCTAGTCGATTGGAGAAAAGGTCTACAAGGTGGAGGCGTAGACAAAGTCATGTTAGGTGCAGATGGTGATCTTTTTGGTCTTCTTCCTCTCTTTCCTCTACCTGGTGATAATTTAAAGTAGAAAAATAGTCCCTCTTCTCGAGTATTAGACCTAGTTCTAATTCTTCTCATGTACTTGGGAAACCTGTGTTGCTACACCACTGAATTCTATCCCTTCGAAGTCGCCAGATGTGTTGGGAAATGAGCCTCAAAAGGCTGGATTTTGCCAAGTTACACACCAAACTTGACAAAATTAAAATTAAGAAACTTTGAAGGAATTGTACATTTGAGATTATGGAGGTTGAAATTTTATTTGGAATGACACTCTAGAAATTCTAAAATCCTGAGATGACCAAAATCCCGAAATCCTGAAACCTAAAATTCAAAAAAACTTCGAAACTTCAAAAATCAAAATTTAAAAAAACTAAAAATACCCTTTTGAATATTATCCCCTGATCTATCAACTGATGAAATTTGAATTTTTTGTGAGCAAGGTAAGCCCTTGAAAATTGATTTTGGAGTTCAGCCTAAGAGGTGAAAAATCTGAAATTGGAGAACTTGGAATTTCTAAGTCCGAATTTCTTGAAAATGCCTTCAAATCTTGTGGAATGACCTCCCATCCCACTGGGAATGCCAAAAATATTGATTTTTAATCACAACACCCCTGAATTTTTGCAACTTGATGGGTTAAAACTCTCAGTGTGATTGCATAACATAGAGATTTCCCGATTGCAAAGTCCCACACTTTGAGAAAGCTCAATGTTATGCAATCACATTGAGAGTTTCAACTTGCGAAGTTGCAAACATTCAGGGGTGTTGTGATCATGCATAAAAAGTATTGGATACAATGAATGGTGTTCCAAGGATGACAAAATTTACTAAAAAGTTACTTTAGGGACCTAAGTCTTAGATTTTCCGATAATGAGCATATGGAGGAATTGAGCCTGAAAATGAATTTAACAGCTAAGATTAACATATTAATGTACTAGGATACTATTTTCACCAAGGTATCATATTTTTGGCATGTTTATGTGACATGAATGCATCTTCTCAGGGGGAGAAATAGTGAATTTGATACATATTGAAGACCAAAAAAGGGCTAAGGAAGAGAAAGACAAGATGAAGATCCTAAATCATGAGTTTGGTTGTTGTTTCCAACCAAAATAGAGGTCAAAAAAACTGATGCAAAAGCAGACCATGAATTAAAATGTTGAATGGGGAAAATTACTAAGTATCAGAGTGGATCAGAGTGCATGCGTGGGAAGAATGAGCAGGGATTGCACATATAGACCGAGGACTTAGCCATTTTATAGAAAAGTTCTAAAGATAGGAAAAGCAGATGGAGTGTGACCCAAGTAAAGATAAAATCATGGAGACTTGGCAGCCATGCAAAGGCTATTTTTGGAGAGTGAACATGCAGTTCAAACACATGCATGAAAGCTAATAATAAGATTAAAGATTATTTTATGTATAGGATTAATCTATTATTAGGTTTTTTAGAAAATCATGCATGTTGTCTATTTTGAGCACACCTATTATTAGGAAGGTGCATAAGCGGTGAAGGCCAAAACCCCACCCCTACATATAGTTGTTGTTATTCATTGTTTTGGGTACCATGTACAAGACTTCTTAATGTATTAGGGTTATGTTACTTTGTTATAATGGAACACATGACTTTGTGTTGATGATTGTTATGTATTCAGCTTCTAATATGTACTACTTTAGTTATTATTAGATCAATGTGGATGGATTCTAGTGATTGATGTGTCTGAATATGGTAATCATATGGTGTAATTTATTTTAGTGTCTATTTAATCTATTTTTTTCTTATGACATGTGTTTCCTTATGATATATGGAATGATCTAATCTTGAATGTATGCTTTGGTATTGGTAATCATGGATATGCATGTTAACATCTTAACAAGCCAGTGTAAAGAAGGGACTTGGTAACTTCACGCACTTTGGGTGAGTGTTTAGATATATCTGGATGAAGTGCTAGTGCCATAGAAGTTAGGTGAAATAAATAAATAGGATACATTTTGGTTCCATTATCAGGACCTCTTTTCAAACTATTTTCTAGGATGTTGCATGCAGATGGCATATCCATTGACTATTAAGAGCATTGTAAGTTGGGTAGAAGATGGACAAGATAATTTTGCACTGAGATATAACACTAGAGCTAATTTCAATGCACGACGTTGGGTGGACAACCTTTATGATTCACTCTATCAGACGTTATTCATCTTCTTTCCATTAGAATTGTATGAGTGGTTGACACCGTATACCCAAGGGAAGAGTTAGAGTAATAGGCTGAAGCTTTAAACACAGGAGGATTACCATAATTTGTTTGATGCTAATTTGGATTGGACTAGAGCTATAGATCATTAGTGGGATGGTGTGTTTAACAATTATACATTAGAGTACCCTATTTCTACTTACTCATGCCTAGTGGAGGGTGAGTTTAGATTCTTTCACGATATGCCCTTAGTGAGTAAGATCTTGATGATATAACTAGTTTTAGAGATGCATCCTATTGCTAACTAAATCCCCACCGTGCATAGGGGTAGGAATAGGTGTGGTGAAAGAAGGAAGACATGGTGGCAGAAAGGAAGAGAGAGGATAGACGAATCAATTACAATGAGGTGTAGGAGAGGGAATTAGTGAAGAGGCATGATGTTGAGGAGTCTATAGAGTTGTGGAGGATGATGGCTCATGAGGGATTTGAAGCTCTCATGGAATACGAGGAGCTAGAGCATCAGGATCTCCCAACCTTAGATAAGCATAGTAGATAATCCCCTTTGAATTCAGATGAGAGTGTGTTAGAGGAGAATATGAGGACCGCAAGCACGCATCTGATCCCACCTAGCCACCTAGCCCTTACACTTGGTGTATCAAATCCAGAGGTATTCATTGAGAAGTAGGATAGTATATGTAATCAAGAAGCTATGGGTATATATCATTTTGTGTTGAATTCAGAATTTCATCAAACAACAAACACACCTATGCCAACGTAGATGGATTCGTTGCTTGGAGGTTTGTTTTTATGCACATCATTAGGATAGAGTGTGGGTGTGTAGAATATTGGAAGTACTTTTGGGAGTACTGCGAATTCAAAAACTGTGGGAGTTTAGTTTAGCACTATAGTTGGGATGCAAGGAATTACATCCACTGGTTTTCTGCCCACTATATGGGGCACAAAAGGCTTCGGAGGATCATGACCTAGTGGATTAGGTAGATGAGGAGGTAGAGGAAATACTTATGCGTGCTCTAGTTCTGGATCTAGTGGGAAAGGTCCACATCATAATTAACCACCTCAAGTATTCTATGAGATGTATCTCAAATTTCTAGAGTATAGGGGTATTGAAGATACGGTAGAGCATGTGCACAAGTGTGAGATACTATGGCACACTAAATGAATTACAACTTCAGATAGAAAGGAATGTTAATTTTCTACTACTCTTCAAGTGCACACACATTGTTGGTATAGGAATTAATATCCACATCAGACTGTGGTGGATTATGATGCTTTGCGTTGTGCATTTCTAGTTGAGTTTCATATTCCAGAGTTTGAGTAGAAGATTATTACCACACTCAAGGATATCAATCAAGGCCTATCTAAGAGTGTAAGGGAATATGACATGCATTTTAAAACCTTATTTTCAAAGTTGTCCTATGATATCCATCCCATTCAGCATGTTCAATGGTTTTTTCATGGTTTTTTGACTCCTTTCAGACGAGTGCTATCTCATAAGACTTATGTGGATCCACGCGAGGCCTTGGAAGCCACTATGTACACTGAATTAGTCAAGAGTGTTGATACTAAAGTGATCCCATTTTTGAAGGAACAGATTACATATATGGAAAATCAGGTGGAGAATCTTTTTGCTAATTTAACTCATGAGACGCACAATGGTATATGGTGCATATTGTGAGGTTGGATGACATACTATTGATAATGTCCCACACAAAGTTAGTTCATGTGTTGTTATTGGATTGCAAGGTATATCACCTAAACCATGATGTTTGGGATTGTCCTCTATTGTAATGCACTAATCAGAAGAAGGTGTCCATGTATTGTAAGATTTACAAGTCCCATAATCATGACACCATTGAATGCAGACTGATTTGGATATAAGATGCACCCAATAATAAAGGAAAGGAGGACAAATCGATCCCACTTTTAAAGAGCTTCAAAGAAGATAAGAGCTTCTTTGAATTCATAGGTCTCCTTTTCGTCACATAGCTAGTTCTATAAGAATTCCAAGTGTAGCCAATCCATTGGTCATCAAGTTTCCATACATCAACGAGAACCTTGAAGATTTGATTGACGTAGAGACCGAAGAAGAATTTAGAGGAAGAGAAGTAAGAGAAGAAGTGGAATTGAGAGCCCAAATTTAAGAAATTGAAAGACTTCAAGTTGAAGCAGAAGTAAGAGCATACAAGTTTGTGTGTGGATATTTTCTGATGGTTGAGGATCAAAGGGTGTTCAAGAGTCCTAAGTTATTATGATATATCATAGTTAGAGAGCATACCAAGAAGAAGAGAGAAGGAGAGAAAAGAGATCCATCATTTTTTGAGTAAACAACAAGAACAATGTGGAAAAATTTCATAGATGGCTGAGTTGGTGCTTGGTATTCCTTATGGATTTTTTGCTTCATTATAACCTTAGGGTATTGGTTCCTCCTTCCAAATTGGTTCTTTCTAAAGTCTTGTTTTTGGTAGATAAATTATTGGTTGGTGTTGCTTGTGGAATTGGTGCTTCTCTAAATTTGATTATTATCTTTTAATACAATGATAAGTGGGTTTTCTTACCCTTGAGGGTTTCCCACATAAATATGGTGTTCATGCATTCTCTCATATTGCATTTTATTTTGGATGGTTTTTTCATACTTAATAAGATCACATTGGTTATTGAATGTTTAATGGTTTCTTTGATGGTTCTTGTAAGTTAACATAATTGAAGTAAAAATTTTGAGTACATTGATTCACTTCCCATTAGTGGTTGGGCCTCCAAGTAAGTGCACCAAGTTGGGAGGAAAAAAGTGGAAAAAAACCTAAAAATGAATGAAACGTGATCGTGTTTTGCAATAACACAATCATGTTGTGTTTTCCTAGGCTTGGAAATTCATCAACCTAAAACATGTATGCGTTATAAAGTGATCGTGTTTCTATGATCACAAAACGTGTACACGTTTTTATCTATATGAAGTTTGTAAGGGCTTGAAGGATCCATACTTTAATTATTTCTTATACTTTAAATTTATTTTAGTAAATATAAGATGTTAGGGTCACCATGCACCTAATGGAAGTGGTCTCGTAGCTCTGAAAGTTATAACCTAGAATCTATTTTTTCAAAATCTAATCTGGTCAGTACTTATTCACTTTTAGGATTTCAACAATGACCTAAAACTTTCAGGCCTTATATATTGTAGTCAGTCTTTGTTTTGGGAAAACATATAGTCATTTTGTAGGTTTTTTTTACCTTCCGAATTGGATTTTGGCACTACCACTTGTTGAATTTATACCAATTTAAAAAAAATTAGTGACCACGAATCAACTCTATGATGCTTGTCTACTTCTTACCAAGATGAGATCCTCACTTTCTAGATAAAAGATTGATCCATGAATGGAATTCTTGTCCTATGGAAAAAATGAAGTGATTGTAATGTGCCTCCTCCTTAAGGTGTGATCACACTAGTAGGTGTTAAATGAGTTTTTACAAATAGTACCAAGTGAATTGAATCAAGTGAACTCAGATGATTGCTTATTCTTAGAAACATGGTGCTCCATCTAACTATCATCCCTTCACCTTTCCAGGATCTAAAATCATACTTTCATGGAATCAAATTCAATATTTTCATATGTTTCTTTACTTATACATATCTCATGGAGATAGATGATGCCTTAATACTTCACACATGATGGTCCTGGATACCTCGGTGGCATGACTAGCTCATTTTAGCTTGCTCTTTGGAGAGATTTGGGTACAATGACATGGTCAGGATATGATGATCATCAAGTCACTCCTTGAGCTCCAAATTTCTCCTTTGAATATGATGAATCCTTCACAATTCAATTTATTTACAAAGATGAAACCTGGGTGTAAGCATACTTATAGTACATGGACACTTTTTTTTCTCAAGTTATTCCTTGTGGAAATGGGTTTCCACCTCTGGATAGGGGATTAATCCTTGAATTAAATTTGAGGATGATTTACATGTACTTGAACTCCATACTTCAATAAAACACTAAAAATCACATTTTACAATCAATTAAACTATTCTTAAAATATAGTTTTTCCTGCAACTCAAAATTTAGGTCCTATTTCATTTTGAACTTACAGGGGCAGCTGAAGAATTTTGAAGTACCTAAAGAAATATTTAATTCTTGAATGAATTTTGATTATTCCACCTTATATATTATTCTAATATCCTTCCAATTCATATTTTTTTCATTCTAAGTCTTTCTAGAACTCCTAGAATCATCTAGAGAAGTTATCTTTTATCGTTTTAGCTTTCATTCCCTGCAACTAAAAAAACAGGTCTTAAAAAGATTGATCCTGATTGATATTTTATTTCCTAAAATTTCCTAAATTTACATAGACATATTAAATTCTCTATAAAATCTCCCTTGGATGCTTTATATTTTCTCTAAAAACTTCTAAATGGTCTTTAATTAGCTACAGAATGGCCAAAAATGGCCTTTTTGGGCCTTTGAAGGAAGTAGTCTCTCATAAAAACTAAATGAGTTGATCGATCACCTCAAATACTATTCCCTACACACTAAAACATAGTGAATGATATTATTAGGAATTTACTTTGGGTCATATTTCATGATTTATGGTTTAGGTTTTAGGGCTCAAGGTTTAGGGTTTAGTGTTTAGGGCTCATGGTTCAAGTTTCATGGTCTAGGGTTTAGGGATCAGGGTTTAAGGTTTAAGGTTCACAGCTTAAGTTTTATGGTTTAGGGTTTATATTTTATGATTTATGGCTCAAGATTAAGGGTTGAGGGTTTAGTATTTAGGGCTTAGGGTTCATGGTTTGGGTTTTATAGTTTAGGGCTTAGGTTTAGGGTTTAGGGTTTAGTGATTTAATGTTTAGGGTTTAGGGTTAAGGTTTTAGGTCTCAATGTTTAGGGTTTAGGTTTTAGGGATCAGGGTTTATGGTTTAGGGTTGAGGGTTTTGGGCTAAGGGTTTAGGATTGAGGGTTTAGGGTTTAGGGCTCATAGTTTAGGGTTTAAGGTTTAGATTTTAGGGTATATAGTTTAGGGTTCAAGGTTCAAGGTTAATGGTTAATGTTTTAGAATTTAAGTTTTAGGGTTTATGGTTTACGATTTAGGTTTTTGGGCTTAAGGTTTAGGGTTTAGGTTTTAAGGTTTAGGGTTTAGGGTTTAGGGCTCATGGCTTAGGGTTTAAGGTTTAGGGTTTAAGGTATAGGGTTCAAGGTTCAAGGTTAAGGGTTAATGGTTAAAGGTTAAGGGTTAATGGTTTAGAATTTAGGGCTCATAGTTCATGGTTTGGGGCTTATGGCTTAGGGATTAAGCCTCATGGTTTAGGGTTTACGACTCATGGGTAAGGTCTCTAGATTTAGGGTTTAAGGTTTAGGGCTCAAGAATCAGGGTTCAAGGTTTAGGGTTAGGGTTTAGGGTTCAATATTTAGTATTTAGGGTTAATTATTTCATTTTTTAGGATTTATATTATTAGGTTTTAGGGCTCAGGCTTAAGGTTTGAGGGTTTAAGGTTTAGGTCGCGGAGTTCAGGTTTTAGGGTTTAGTGTTTAGGGTTCAGGGTTTAAGATGTAAGGTTTAGGGTTTTAGACATAGGTTTTAGGGTTTAGGATTTAGGTTTAGGGTTTATTTTTGAGTGTTTAGGGTTTAGTGTTTTGGGTTAGGGTTTAGGGTTTAGGATTTAGTTTTTAGGGTTTAGGGTTTAGCATTTAGGGATCATGGTTCATGGTTTAGGGCTTATGGCTCAAATTTTAGGGCTTAAGGCTCATGGTTTAGGGGTTAGTGCTCATTGGTAAGGGATAGATGGTTAAGTTTTAGGTTTTAGGGCTTATGGTTTATGGTTTATGGTTTAGGGATTAAGGATCGTTGTTCAGGGTTTGGGGTCTAGGTTTAAGGGCTCAAGTTTTAGGTTTTAGGGCCTATGGTTTAGGGTTTATGGTTTTAATTGTAAAATTTAAACTCTAAAATCTTTAGGTTGATTGCTAAAATCTTGAAAATCACCTATGTACTAACTAGATTATACTATAAAAAACTATATTCTAAACTATGACAGATGGAGCTATGGAACTATGCCAAAACCAAATATCATGTTTATACTATTAGGAACATGTACGCATTATAACACATACATATTATGTTTGTTTACTTTTCCAATCCATGTCTTAAGGCTTGTGGATTTGGTTTGGATCCCCAAACCTGAGGCATGGACATGTGAAAACACAGCAAACAACATGTTTTTGCACGAAAAATGTAAAAAACTCTATTCTGACATCATAAAATGATCATTTCGTTTAGAAAAATTATACCATGACGTAAAGAAAAGTTTCTAATTTATAAAAATATAATTTTTCAATTTTTTTGACCAATATAAGGTTTCCATATTAATTATTTTCTAACAATGCCTTTTTATAGCTATTTTTTAAGTGTAAACATGTCTATATTTTGTCATATATCTTTTTTTAGCTCATCGAAATTGAAAAAAAATATACTAGCCCAAACTAGGCATAATTCTATACACATTCAAAAAGAAATCTAATTTTTGATATTTTTTGAGGTATGAGTAATTTTGTTTACTACGATTGTCAAAATACTAGTCATATTGTTAAATATTGCCATTTTGAGTCTCCAAAGTAGAGTAAGAGAGTTGAAGCTCCTAAATACAAGAAGGTATGGAAGCCAAATTTAGTCAAATAGGAACCAAGTACACTCAATCTTGTCAAGAATTTTGATCTTGTTGGTGAAGTCAAGAACATCATGAAGGAAGAGCCTAGGATAGTAAAAAATAGTAATATGTATGATCATGAAAATGAGGTGAAATAAGGAAAAATGACAGTCATGTCTGATCCTAATTTGTATATAAGTAAAGGAGGATTGTTTTCTATGAAAGAGGATAAGTAATAGGTTGAATAAAACCTTGAATACATGTTTTCAGCTCATATAGAGAAGGAGAATGATGCAAACATCAAGTCGGAGGTGCCAATCAAGCCAAAGAGGATTCTAAAGGAGAAAAATCAGTCTCAATATCATAAAGAGACATAGAACTGGGAATCTCCTAAGTTTATACTATTTTAAGAGCATTAAAAAAATGTGGTGTCTCCATTTGGCTTCATGGAGGCATTCATCATCCATTTGAAGAAATGGATATGTGTTACAAGGTATACATTTTATGTTTTCTCATATTAGTCATTGTTTTTAAGTTGTATTTATAGTTTTCATGTTGTATCAAGAAGGTATGAAAGTTGTATAGGATAATAAATATGATTAAAAAGGCTTGACGAATATGGTAAACATGTTTGAGTCATAGCAGAGTATTTTTTAGGTTAGAATGATAAGAAAATAGTCATGAATCATTCTAGATACTTTAGACATCTATAAGAAGGAATATGAAATATGTTGAGGTATGTTTTATGCTATATTGATCTATTTGGATACTTTCATGAAGATATGTTACATTTCAAGACGCATCATGAAGGGTGTTATTTGATAGCGACATAAACCATGTTGTTGAATACTTGAGGTACGAAAGCTAAGACAATCAAAAGGTGTATCAAGATGGTTCATGCAAGCCTGATAGGTAGTGGTGTGTGTTTTTGAGTGTTGGATTATGTCGTGAGACCTAATAGAGTTTTTTGATGCCTATGAGAATAGCTTCGGTCATTTAATAAGAATCAAGAAGATTTGAGTGGGCTTATAGGAAGAAACTTGGTAAGCATGTTTGAGATTAATATTATGATAAACATGGAGTATGTTTTCCATCAATGTGTTTTTTGGCATGTGGATGTTGATTTTTCATTTAGGTAAAAGGAAAATAAATGACAAAGTAGGATGAAGGAGGGTAAGAAGAAGCTTGGAGTAATTGTTACAGGAAGGACAAGACAAGGCATGAAAATAACTAATGGAGACTTGACGTCTTAAGGAGATAATGGCTTGTACATGTAGAATAATGATGTGATATCATGTAAATATAATTCACTAGATGGTTGAGTAGGTATATGATGTGGAAACATGTTTAGAGTGATGAATACAAAGGTGCATGTGTTGAATCAGTAAGACTAGCTTAGTCTAGTAGGCCTAATCCCTAGCTAGTTAGCAAGGTGACCTGGAAGGATGGTTGAAGGTGGAAGGTTAAAATATAAGCATGGTAGAGGCATAAGAAAAAAATTTTAGGGTCTACATGATGACGAATATGGTAGATTTATGAACTAAGAGTTGGATCAAGCTCAATTAGGCATATTTCTAAGACCTAGTGTAGGCTTAGCTTGGATAATTATGTAAAGAAAGCTAAGATAGATAAATTCAAATATGAGAAGTGTGTAAAGAAATTTTATAGGGGAATTACATGATGTTATGGGTCATGTCTCAGCCTTTGGAGGTATGTTTGGGTTCATATTCATGACTATCCTTGAGGAAAAACAAGATTAGCATGCACAAACCATAATGGTTAATGAATTACATGTCTATTTATGAGAAAAAAAGTCTTGGAACATGTGAAAAAGGGTACTTCAATGTTGTGGATTAAATTTCATGCAAATGTGAAGAATAATTTTTAAATTATGAAATTTTTAGTGGTACCGAGCTCCTAGAATGCTCTTTCTTAGCTCGAGGGTCAACTTTGAAGAGCTCATTGGTATATAAAACCTCTACATGGTGTCCTATATATTTCATCATAGTTAGGGCATGGAATCAAGATCATTCTAAAGTTGTAATGAGGAAGAATGAAGTCCTATCATTTATGAACAATCCTTAATAGTGTAAGTCACTCCAAACCCTCACAAAACCCTCCCTTTAGAGCGATAGAGGAGAAGTTAAGTTTTTGGGCACGAAATCATTTGGGAAAGTTGAGTTACTATCTTGGTCATGTAGAGGACTCTACGTAATTCATTTTGGTGGTATTTTGTAGCTCCGAGTCAACTAGTAAGGTAAAAATTTAGCTCTGTTGTGAAAATATTTTATGGTAAATTATTGTATAGAAGGATTCATATTGAAAATTTTGGTTTGGGAGAAATTTTGGGATGTTTCAAAACTTCTCATGAAAAGGAACATGCAAGTACAGTAAAAAAATTTATGAACAAGTTCAATCTAGGTGACCTACCGCTAAAGGAGTAAACAAGCCAAAACCGATCAGTTGGGTTTGAGATAATATTGATGAAATGACATGTTTTCAAGTGCTATATGAGCATGTACATGCGGTATAGGTACAATACAACTTTTTCAATCCCATAACATGATGAGGTGATTTTTTTTTTGCATACTAGTTCAAATGGTCCAAAAATGTCTTTTTGGGACACTCAAGAAGGCTTGTGAAATGAACTTGCAAACTTTTTTTTCTTCACTCAACCCATGTAAGAGAGTGTTTGATCATGGAGTAGAAGATCTGTTGAAGTGTTTGTGCAATGGTTTTCCATGAAAATGAGTTTTATTATGTTGAATGCAATAAAATGTAAGACTATTTTTTAGAGCTTAAGAACCAGTTTGGGTTTTCCCTAATATTCAAGAATATCTAACCTATATGCCTTGAGATGAAGCAAGATATGAACATGGTAGTTTCTAAAGACATATATCCCTCCAAAAATGTGATCTTTATTCCATGAATGTGTTGTTGAATGTATGAAACAACTTACTCTGCGAAGATAATTTTTTTGTGCTTGAAATCCTTATTGTGTCTAGTCGAAATTATTGTCTTCTTATTTGAATGAAGGTGGAATGATTTCTTCTTTTCATATTAAGGTAATCTAGAGATCACATACCACCATGTACAAGCCTTGAGAAGTATTGAAGAGCCATGTATTAAATTTGATGGATCATTTATTTGAATGGTTTCCAAGTCCTCCAAGCTTGTTGGGGTGGAATTTATGATTATAGAGGAGGCATTGTCATCCATTCTTGAGAATTCCATACCATTGGTCCCCACTATTAGGATGAATTCCAGGGCATGGACTACTGTTAATTTCTTAGAAAATGAGAATTGATCGAATGAACCTCCTTGTCTTTTCCCTACAAAATTTAATTCTTCGTATGGTTGTTTAACTATTCTAACTTGATTTTTCAAGACTTGTAAGAGATCACATTAATTATTTTCATGATTTTTATCACATATTAGGTAAATGCTGATTTTATCTAATGAAAAATCCCTTAAGGAATGTTTTTATTTACACCTAGGGTAGCATATGGCCAATGGTTCAAAATTTATATATTTGGATTTATGATTGTCTAATGTGGTATTTGGTTGGACCATAATATAAATTTGTAAACTCTACCACAAATTGATTGACATCATATTTCCCTTTTCTTAGTGTATATTTTTGGATTCCATACCTTATTCATGAATAGTTTCTACATATTTCACCAATATCTACATATCTCTTTTTGTTGATGTCACCTTTTTTGGTAAGATTTAACATATCCCTAGATTCATCTTCTAATGTTTTTAGAAAAAAATATTTTATCCAATTCCACATCCAAGTTATGACCACATAATTGGGAAATAAATAGGAACCGGTCAAGATAATACTCTATGTTCTCTTCATCTTTATAATTCATTTTAAATAACAATTCCTTACAGTATCTAACCCTACAATAATCTTGATATTTTCCCAAGAAATAATTTTCAAACTCCATCCATGAATGAATGTGATTATGTGATAATCCTATAAACCATATTAAATTTACCTCCTTTAAGGTAAAAGGGAATTTTTTAAGCTTTTTATTATATATTTTGTAATCATAATTCTTTTAGAGTAATTTGAATTCAAAAAGGAATTGATTTGGGTCTTTAGATGCTTTCCCTCTAAAAGTGAGCATAATGGAAGGGGAAATTTTTTTCATGGGATATTTTTCACTCAAAACTATGGGATATGAGAAATTCCTTAGATTCCTTTGATTTATATCATTCCTAGAGTTTTCCACATCTCCATGTTCTTTATCCATTTGAGTTTCCCAATGAATACATTGTACATGATTTCCCTTAATGGTGTGGATCTGTCTAGGGTAGGAGGAAGACTATTGAATATTAATTATAGGATTTTTCTTCTATATTTATCCATCCCAAAAGATTTTTCACTATGTTCAAGCATAAATTAATCCTCAAAAGGATATATCTCTCGATTGAACTCCCCTCGATCACTGTCAATTTTTTTCTTATGGTTTTTCTTTGGGGTGTTTTTAAATGAACCTTTTGAGTGACTCTCATGGTATATTCATATACCCTATGACTACTAATCTCTATTGTTCAAATCATACTAACAAAATGTGGTTTCCTGAAAATAGCGATGAGGTATGTTGTAGGATTGTTTTCTCACCATTAATTCCAAGTGATTTTTTGAATGCCAATTTGGGATGGTGTCCTAGGTAACTACACAGTAGGGCTAAATCTCACACAATTTTAATTATTATTCTGAATGAAAAATTAATTGAAATTGCTTCCTAATTAAATCACACTATTGTAAATGAAATCACACTTGAAAAATTGAAATCATACTTTACAAAATTGAAATCACACTTATAGAATTAAAATCACACTTCTCGGAATTGAAATTAAACAATTAATCTATCCTCCTTAACAATTGTACTCTGAAAATAATAATCAACAATGTTTTTGGATTTGTATT
This sequence comes from Taxus chinensis, assembly GCA_019776745.2. Lineage (NCBI taxonomy): Eukaryota > Viridiplantae > Streptophyta > Pinopsida > Cupressales > Taxaceae > Taxus > Taxus chinensis. Next base: position 239,286,567 of record CM034146.1, read on the forward strand.
TTTAAACCTACATGTTGTCAATGAAACTAAATAAGATGCTAGAAATAGTTTATAATGTAAAATTAAAAGATGCAAAATAAAATGTAAAAAGAATATACAAAACTACTAAGCCACCTTCCTTTGGAAATATTGGGTCTGTATCCTTCTCAAAATGGGACAAAGAATCAACTTATGCAACCAAATTACCAACACTAAAGCTTCCTTGATTGAAAAAATATTACATAATAGTATGTTGAGATATTTTATATAAAAAAAAGTTATTATTCCAAGGATTTTTATACCCTTTTTATATATAAAATATTTTCTATGCTTAGAAATATGATCCCTACATTTAGGTGATCACTTCTAACAAACAAGATCCTAGATAAAAAAAAATGTAATTAGATTCACCTAATAGATCTTGGTTTAGAATAGATTGTACCTAGATGGTAGGTTGAATTACATGACACATCTTATAACTTGGAGGGTATGCAATCCTTTGACTCCTTATTATCAAATTCCACAACCAGTTATCATAAGATAGATGTGGTAAATCATGATCTGCTATTTATGATGACTTACTATTATCATACATTCCATTTTTAGAATTTTCTATAAATAGACATGATTGAGTACAAGGATGATATTGATTCAACTATGATCTTTAAAGGATTCTGGTGGACTTTGGTACAATTATGATTAGCTCTAGTACCTTTGTGATAGACCCTAGAACTCCTCTAATAGACTCCAACACTTGAATGATATGCTCTAACAATTCTCAAATAAACTCCAAAGCTCCTTTTATAAACTTTGATGTTTAGTTGATGGACTCAGAAAATTCTTAGATCGACTCTAACACTTTTTCAAAGATCTGTAAGGATGATTAACTCACATCCAAACTTGCTAGAACTTATCTCTAAGACTGTATTAGTATGTATGTATAATTTTAACCCTTTGAGCCTATTTTTGGGCACAAACTTGTTGTTTGGTTCATTTAACATGTTATAACATTATAAAAAATGCTATCTTGATTTCTCTAAGAGACCATTATAATACTTTCATATTTTACTTTTAAGTTACTAATAATTATAATATCAACTTTTATAAAAAAATATTGGGAGCATAATGATGGTAAAAAGGAGTAAAAAGTAGGGATATTTAAGGGACTCATCACCAACCTTATAATATCCCACATATTTCTTCATCATTATTAATTTATATACTTCATCATATATTCACATCATCTCATATTTAGGACTATAAATTTCTATCTACCTACCTCCACCTACCCTCTTATCCTCTTCTACAAATCCTCCAACTAATCTCTTATATAATCATCATCAACCTAATTTAATCCTTTTTTAAATTTATCCATCTCTATAACCTTCATCTTATACCAGCTTCCATGAATTTAAAATTACTAAAATCCCTCTCATATCTAGAACCTTCCTCACCCAAGTAAACATTAAATTTTGATCTAAATCCATCATGGCTTCATCCTAGCTATCCATTCCTCCATTTGTCTTCTATAAATTGAGTCACATCCTCAATGAATAAGAAAACATAAGTAAAACCCTAGCATTTTCCACCTTGATAATAAAAATCTTACTCCATCATCCTTCATCAATAAATAATAAAGCATCCAAGGGGAAGTGTTGCTAAAATTCATGCACAAACTCCACATTTGAAGTAACCAACATTAAACCATCATATTGAGAAAATCCAACCATTACAAGGGAGTCATATTTTTGTAACTGGAGGTATATATTTTATCCCTTGTGTACTCAATTAGAGGTTTGCATTTGAGTTAGAATAGAGAGATTTAGTATTGCATCCATGGTTTTCTAGTTTAATCTCTAATTTTATTGCAAAACAAAAATATATCGAGGTGGATATTTACATTTTACACTTCTCATCCCTCTTAATGGGTTCTTTATTACCTATACTTTTCAATGTTTGGTCATGTGTACTCAATTCCATCTCTTATTATATTTTCTCCTTCAATGAAAATTACAGACTATCCATCCCCAATCCTTTGGAATCTCAACAATAAATGGAGATATCTAAAGTAAAAATTTAATGGGAATCCCCTCTCTCCAAAAAATTAACAAGTGTATCCCTTCCATGTTTTGCATCTCTTTAATTTATTATGCACAATATCAAATTTTCAAAGTTCCAAGAAATATTTATAGTTGAGTTACAATTCAATATCTCTTATAGAAATTAAATACACTATGTGTTGAATGTTTCACCATGGAATGTGAAAAACCTTTAAAAAGGATAACAAAATGGATAAAATACAAATTTTATACAAATGCAAGTATTTATTTCCCTTAAGTATGAAATTTTAAATTTCACACTCAAAATGGGGGAATGTTAACACTCAAATTTTGTAACTTATCCTTTAGAAATGACAAGTTTTTCTTTGTTCCCATGCTAAGATAAATACTCACATTCTAAACTAAATTGACATATATTTTTTCATGACTTACTAATCTCTAAAATTTGATGTGTCTTTCATCTAGGAAATATTTATTATCTAAAGTAGTAATTCATCTACAACATCATTTACAAAATTTGAACCTTGTATAATTAATTACATGTCTTGGACCATACAGCTAAGGTCTTATCCATATTAAAGTATTGAAGACCTATACAGTCTTAAACCCTCTCATCTAATGACTCTTTTTTTTCATATTCCCTAGGTTGGTATCAGAGTGTCATTTAGCCTATATAATCCCATATAAGTAATATTATTACACTTCATAACTCACACGATGTTATCATAATATATTATTACAAATATCAATAGTAAACCACTCAAATATATCCTAAATATTACTAAAGTAGTTGTAGATCATTTAAAGAATTCGCTGCATAGGTTTGAAGCACTCAAAATTAGCTCAAGGATCTATATTTCTCCATTTTTAAGAATGCAAATTTCTTAGAGCCATGTACTAATAAGATAAACTCACTCCATTTATTGTCAAAGGTGTTCATAGAACAAAGGGGATTAGTATAAGAATATGAAGCACACCAAATCACATTAATACTTTGTTTTGTATATTTTTTTAATCTATATTTATACCATTATCATTGTGTCAAGAGACACAAGGGTACACATAGGGGTTTGGCTTATATCACATACACTACTTGCACTTACACTAGGAGAATGTCATGAGGCCTATTCCCACTCAAGAGGATGTAGTGTAGCACTTGTATTGGCTTAGTACGGGTTAACCACGAAGGGTAGTCTAGCCTCACCCACACAATAATTTTTCCTTTTGTTATCTAATGCCTTCATGATTTTTTTATAGGTATATATGGTTTCTATTTGTTACATATCATTATAGATGCGAAAAAAATTGTGTGATACCTACATACATACATTGACACTAATTTCTAGGTGATTGAATTGAAATTGAAGATTCATAACCCCAATGTGAACATTTTGAAGACCATACATAGAGATATAGTATTGTACCATGTTCTAGTAAGAGTTGTATGGTTCTACACTAGATCACTTTCTAGTTCCAAAATAAGAAATAAAATAATTACAAAATCAGGATAGTTCTTTTACCCAATCGACACTCCTAAATCATTTTTTACTACTTAGAAGAGCTAATTAATTATTCCTTTGTGTTTTAAAAGTAATTTTAATATAATTTTATTATATTTGCATGTATTAAAAGTAGTATTATGTATTTTTTGGTTAATTTTTATTAATTTATTCAATATAATCAACCTATAACATTATTTTACATTTCCTAACTACCTCTTTATCAAATCATCTATTTACACATTTGTAAAAAATAACCTTTTATATGATGTTTTCCACCCCCATAGACACCAAGAAGAACAACTCATGGAGATTGATAACAAGAAAAATGAAAATAAAAAACACCTAAGGCCTAGGAAAGGGAACATTTTGTAAAGGAACTAAAAAATATACCTCAACCCAAGTACACAGGCTAGGGGATAGATGATGAAATTAAAGCTTGGCTAGTATGGATGAAATATTATTTTACCTCAAATAAAAAGATCTAGTATATGTTTTTGCATAAAAATATTCCAATTTGAAGGATATGTTTCACTTTTTATAAGAACATGAGTTCTCATAAAGGCTATTACATATTTACCCTCACTTGGGATAAATTTGGGAAACAATACTATAAGAGGTACTTATAGGAAACTAATAGGAAAGAAAATATTACTTAATTTCATTTTTGTTACAAGGTAAATCATATTTTACAAGTATGAAACCAATTTCTTAAGACTTCCCAACCATGATAAACACATCAATCAACATCCCACACGCCTGAAGTTGAGAGCTCTTTCGCCAACTACTCATGTTGGTTTACACTTTGTTCCCAACTCCAGCTCCGATGCTCGCAGTTTCTCTACGTACCAGAGAGAGCATCACCTCAAATGCTCTGATAGTAGTTTTCACACTGTGTATCAGGCACAACATTAACTCAACAACTCTGATACCACGGGGCTAGCTACGTAGCAGATTTCACTAGCCAACATGAGGCACTGAGACACTACTTTTTTTAGCTTGCCAAGGATGAAGAGGTTAAGATTATTAAGTTTAAATTTTTTCTCAAACCTATTAGTATTCTTGATGTTGACATTAAAATACAAATACCTTGGCTTATGTAATTGAATCCTTTATTCTCTTACTCCTAAGAACTTTAAGGTAGTGGATATGAAGAATAATTTTGTGAAAAATTAAAAAATTAGAGATCATGGGAATAAGAATAAAATAAGATTCAAGCCTAAAGGTTTCTAGAGGGGGAAAAATACATTTTATAGTGAACTCCCTCTTTTGAAAACCTAAAAAAACCTAGTTTCAAGATATCAGCCAAGTTCTATTTTCTCATAAGAATTGTTCAATTTTTGGCAAGGAAAAGCATTTTGAATATAATTGTCTAGAATATCTATCTATCATATAATCCAATACTTGAATTTATTCTTTAATGTAGTTTAGAGGTTAGTGGTATATTATTTAGCTAATTTATCTCTATTAAAATTGATTCAAGAGAATTTAATAGTTTCATTTCTCTTGATTTAGTTGAAAAACTATAGTATTATTCCATGTGCAAACTAATACAATGATGAAATTTTGAGTTTGGATCAAGGAAGAAACATTCATCATGGATTACCTTAAGAATATTGAGCTAGGATTACAATATTTTCAAACTAAATTATGCCCATACATTGCTACCTTAGGCTCATATGATGTGATTTTAGGCATGGATTTGTTACAAGTACATTAACCTAAACTAGACCCCTTCAATAATAAGGTTCAATTCTTAGATGATTTTAGAATCGTTGTAGACATGACTAAGATCAAATTTATGAGATAATGTTCTACCAAAATAAGTTTTCATGAAGTGCACAACTTCATTAGATGTGTAATATATTTTATATGTTTCATTAACATTTATTCCAAAACAGATAATCATATCACTTACCTTCATTATAAGTAAAATAGTTATGAATACAGTCCCAAATGTAAGATTGCATTTAAGAAAATTAAGGAAATTTCGGCTTCATACCTAAGTATGATCATTCTAAATCCAATTAAGAATTTCAAATTCTAAATTGATACATCCCTTGCAGGATTTGATGAATTCTTGACTCAATAGGGAAATATAATTACCTAGTGAAATAATATAAAAATTATCATTATCAAAAACTTAAATATCATGATAACTATAAAAGGAATGATAACTAGATCGCAACAAGCCAATAACTTAGATGCTAATCAAACACCACGATCAATAAGATAAAATCAATTCGCTAGAATAACTTTAATAAAACATTTGCAAACAAATGAGTAGCAATATCATATAATATTATGGAACTCAATGAAATACAATGAGAATGGGCCTTGCTTATATAGGCAAGGAATAACAATCTAAGAACCATTCAAGGTTGTAGATCAAGCCATAAATCAAGGAAATAACTAGTCAAGACCATAGATTTAGAAAAGAACTTGACATCAAGGATCTAGTCAATACCATAGATCAAGGAAATAACTATACCTAACAACTAGATAATATCCATGTAATATCTAAATAAATATCCACACACATAAGTGGGTGAGGATAAATACAATAAAGGTAAATAAAGTACCTAGGTGAACATGAGCTAAGGTAAATAACTAATGTAACACCCCCCCTCAAATGAAGCTAGGGAACTGAATAGAATTGGCATGTCCACAGTATGAGTCCCAGAAAATAGGTCTGGTGAGGTACTCATGTACATTAATTGGGAAAAAAGGGATGTCGCACGGTACCCAAAACCAGTAATAACAAAGTAGAGAGAGAAAAAACCCACTACAAGGCATCCTAAGAAGCTTGGCTAAAGAAATCGTACAATGCTGAAGAAGTTTGGTGTGCATTGTGCTCTGAATCCACTTCTTGATCACAAAACTCAAAAACAACTGACACTGGGCTTCACTAGAATAGCTCCATACAAGGAGATTGTCGATGGAGTGATATTGAAAGTGTAAAGTGAAAAAAAACACCAAACATAATTCCCTCAATTGTTGTAAATAGGTGTGCCACGATCCAAGAACAATAACCAAAGCAACAAGGCAAGGACACAAAATTCAGAGTGTCGCGATCTAAGAAAACAATCCAAGAAAAGCCAAGGTAACAAGTAAAGGACATAAAATTTGAAGACAAACATAATTCAATCAACTTCTATAAATAGGTGTGCCATAATCTAAAAACAATAACCAAAGAAACAAGTCAAGGATACAAAACCTGAAGAAGCAAAATCATCACCACACCCTCCCATACTGTTGAATGGATGGAGTGATGCTACAAATCTGTATGAGTTATTAAAACAACTACTCAAACACTAACAAACTAACATTGGACTTCACCAAAATAGCTCCCCCACAAGAGAGACTGTCAACATGCCAAAAGTATCAAAAATACATATACAAAATCTCTCAAAAAACAAGAGAGGTATACTACACCTGCTAAAGAAAAATGCTAAAAAAAAGTAGCATTACAATGTAGAAGGTATAAAAAGTGGGGCAAGAGGCTGAATGGTGGAGGAGCCACACCTGTAGAGTCCTCTAAAAAAATGCTTATGGCTCCACCATGAGAGATCAGATATCCACCCCAAATCAACACGGATGGATGAAGAAGATGCCTACATATGACTTGGTGTGAAATGCACAACGGGTGCATGCAAAGGAACATTAGAATGTGTGTCAGGATGATCATGTTTGACAGTTGAAATCTAAGGTTTCTCAAGCGTGAGTGAAGGTACAGAACTCGTGTTTCTCATGATCCTTTGAAAGATTCGATTGAACAAAAATTGGAGCTCTGTTAATGTGTTATCCCAATGAACTGCCTTCTTGAAAACCAATGCCATGGCGAGAAGTCCACTTAACATGTGGAATAGGGGAAACAATACCCTGTGAATGTCTTCCAATAGCTCCACCAATGAAACCCATAGAACAGAGCATGCGAGAACTAAATGCAGTGGTATGCTTCTCAAAAGATCCATGCATATGAACAGAAGTAGGATACACAACATGTGTAACTGCAATAGGCACATACGCAGAAGAACATGTAGTAACAAGCCTAATAGGCATATGAGCATAAAGAGTAGGAGCAGGCTCAAAAACTGGTAGATCAAGGTCAGTGGGTATGAGAGCAATAGCTGCAAGTGGACTAGGAGCATGGATATGACTGTCTACAATATGATGACGATGATGTAGGCTAGCAAGTTTTTTTTTAGGGAGTGTATTAGTGTATCCTTATCATGAATGAGTGATTGTAGAAGACAATTTCACTTTTTAAGTGATCTATTTTCTTCCAAAAATTTTATAATATCCTCCTAAAGTTTGCACACTTCGAAGAAAATCATATTGTTCTCAGAATCCATTATAGATACAAGAATGCAACTCCCAAAAGTTTAGGATGTCAGACTCAACTGAAATTGTGTCCACAAGTGATTACAACACCCCTACATATTTGGCACTTTATAATGAGTGTGTGTTACAATATGGAACTTTAAAATTATAATTTGATTCTAAAAATAAATATTTCCAATAGAAAGAGCACAAAAAAAGCACTTTTACAAAAAAATGGCACTCAAAAATGAGTTGTCGATCAAAATATACAAACTTTACAAGTTTATTCTCTACCTGTTATTTATTTGCCACTAAAGCAAAATAAAATGCTCTTTCCTTCACCACACAAATAAAATGAAAGGGGGATGGAGTTAAGAACCTACTAGTAGGAATCAAAAGCTTAAGAAAAAATGAAACTTACAGATGGATGTCAAAAGAAATCCCCAACTCTAATACCATAAAAGTAATGATAACCAGATCGTACCAAGCCAAGAACTTAGATGCTAACCAAACACCATGATCAATAATATAAAAGCAATTCACTATAATACATTTAATAAAACCTTTTCAATCAAATAAGTGGTAATATCATATATTATTATGGAACTGAATGAAATACAATGAGAATGGGTCTTACTTATATATGCAAGGAATAACAATCTAAGAACCAGTCAAGGTCATAGATCAAGCCATAAATCAAGGAAAGAACTAGTCAAGACCATAGATTTAGGAAATAACTTGACATCAAGGATCTAGTCAATACCATAGATCAAGGAAAGAACTATACCTAACAACTAGATAATATCCCCCTAATATCTAAATAAATAAAAAGAAATATCCACACACATAAGTGGGTGAGGATAAATACAATAAAGGTAAATAAAGTACTTAGGTGAACATGAGCTAAGGTAAATAACTACTCTAACAAACTATGTTATTCATGATCTTGAGTTGGTTGTAGTAGAACATGCATAAAAATTACAGATATTACACACACACACACACACACACACACACACACACACACACACACACACACACACACACACACACACACACACACACACACACACACACACACACATTTATATCTTTAGATCATACCTACACTCAATAAAATATGAATTATTAAAAATGTAGATGGCTAGAAATTAAAAGTGAATATAATATGGATGTTTGATATGTAAAAGGAAAGGATAATAATGTCACTCAATGAATGTTCTTGGATGAAATCTCTAATGTTTGGTCATATTTTTTAGTGTAGGTTTGGAATAACTATTTAGACTATTTTTTCTGAAAACCTGTATTGAATTGGCTAAGGATATTGTAGATAAATAGTTTATCCATTATTACTTAGAATCATATGGTCTTTGTTGGTATGTTGAGTTCTAGGTATTTTCATTGATGTAAAATCTCATTAATGACAAAGAGGATGATGGAGTAGTGTCATATCATGCTTAGTAGGTTAATGAAATTGAGATTCATATGGTTTCATGATGGCACGAGTTGATTCACTGAGATTGGCTTAGTCTTACAAGCCCAATTAGGTAGTCTAGTTAGCCTAGGTGATGGTATATGGTGTTTTGAGTTTCATGGTGACTTGAGGAGAATGGTAGTGGCATGGATAGAATTTTTTTATATTTTTTATGGAATCACATGAGTTTGAGGGTGCGGGTACAGGTTGAAGACCTAGTTGCATGTGCTCATCTCAACCTAGTCTAGGTGCTTGGAGACCAAATGAGAAGGTATAGAGCCATGTGATATCATGGAGGAATGAAAGGATGTGATCATGTTTTTAAATATTTTTTAGGGAATTTTTGAGAGATTTCTTGATGAGTTATAGTGTTGGTTCAGTTGACCCTATCCTAAACCACGCAAAACCCCAAGGGATATTCATGAAAATGAGATGGGTTAAGTGGAGACATATTTGAGATATGATAATTATTTTATATGGTGCACATGGGTGATCTAGAGGTGTGATAAAAATTTCAAGTCATTCTGAAGAATATTTTTCAAGTTATGATGTTTTATGCGAAACAAGGTCCAAGAAAGAGTGTTTCCCAACTTGAATTGTAACTTCTAATGCTCACCATGAATTGCATTCTTTACATGGGACATTGTGTATTTTAGGGATTTTTTTCAATTGATCTAATATAGTTTCAAAAAAATAATTGAGTTGTTTCATCGTCATTTTTTATGAACGAATTTTAAAAAGGTAAACTACTTTTTGTGAGTTTGAAACCTTAGGTTGAAAGGGGTTGGAGAGATATTCATTGTAAGTGCTTAGAATTTATTTCTTATGCTAGTATGATGATTTTATGTCATATATGAATCCACCATATTTCTATAAAGGTAAGTTAGAGAATGTGGTGATGAGTGGACCTCACTCAAACAAGAACACTTCTGAAGAAGTTTAGTTTGGGAGAAAGTTGTCCAAATGAGTTGTGAAATATATTAACATTTTTTATAATAGGAGTGTTACTTTATGTCCATGATGGTTTCTGATCATGGTTGAGGTTATAGAGGGAAACCTATGCACTATTTATGAAGACTAGTCTTAAGGTAGTTTTGGGGTAGTTTTGGAGCAGTTTAAGAGATGGAATTGGTTAAAGTCCTTCCACTTGGAGTTGGAAGGAAATGTAAGATGTTTTCTCTGGATAGGGTAAAAAATATTTAGTTTTTAAGGTACCAAAAAACTTGTACAAAAAAATAATCTAGGCCAAATTTAAGCCACCAAAATAGAACATGGGGGACCTAGTCAAAAATCTTGACCAAGAAGACACCCTAGAGAAAGGCACGACCTACACCAGGTATACAGGGTCACACTTTTTTGAAAATAAAAAATAACACCCATGGAAACAAGAAAATAAATACATCATAATCACCAAACTGAAGTGTAGCCAAAGTTTCACCATCAATTTTCTTTTTTAGAGGAAGATCTACTTCTAGTCCTTACACTAGGTCCCATTTCCATGTCTCCACCGAGATCATATTTCCAAGAAATTATAACCTTTTAAGTATCTTTCTCGGTAGGAGAATTACCTTTAGTTTCCATGTAATCTTCATCCTAAAAGTTGTTCATCTCCATAAACCTTTTTTCCCTACCAGCCGTAGCCTTAGTCTTGGTAATTTGATCCTGGAATGTGGAAATTCTATTCTCCTTGATGACAATTTCCACATCAATCCCACCAATTATCTTGTTCTACACATCAATTTTTTATGTGGCACTCCCTAATCTCTTCAACAAGATTTTTTTGACCAATACGATCGTGTTAGTGGTGGAATCAACCCTCAAAATATTAGCTTCCCAATCCACCATATTTCTATTCCTCTCCTTGTTGGAAGAAGTCTCCCCTAAATCTTTATCACCATATGTAAGATTACAAAGGATATTCATAGTTATGTCATCCCTTTTATCTCGAGGCCCACCTTTTTTAATGTGATTCAAACGGTCAACAACGGTTTCACTATCTGAATCCACCTCCATATGAACAAGGGGTTGGGATGGGACCATAGGTTTTCCTTTCTAGAAGAGTAAAAAAATCAGGCCATGGTACAACGATGTATCCACTTTCTCATTTTTATAATCATTGATTGAAGAAGTAAGGGATCCCAAGAGAAAGAAGGGATATCTCAAGGATTGGTTCCTATGCAGGTAATTGAGGATGTAAAGATGGTAGGAAAAAATATTTCTAAATTTCCCTTCCAAGGTAAGATAATTCATCAAAATAAAGCACATATCTAGCCATTACTCAGGGAGACAACTTCTCATTATACCATCATCAAACATGAGAATTCTTTCGTCAAGCCCAAAAAAAGTAGAAATTTTATGCCTCCGCCTTGTTTTATCCTTGAATTTTTTAAGGTCTTACAAGGAAATGTAAGATGTTATGGTAAGAGTATTTATAGGTACTTCCAATGATATAAATTTTTTCTCATGATGATGATATTTGATAGGTAAACTAGCTCAATTTGTGAAGAATAAGGTTGTTTCTTTCTCAAGACATGATTACTCTTTCTAGAAGATGGAGGTAGAAGATGCATGAGATGGATAATTTGATGTTTTCTATTAGTTGGAGAGTGAAGAGGGATGAATTTTTTTCCTAGTGAAGGAATTTTCAAGTCTTGAAAAAGGTATCAAGGTTCCAAACCAATTGAGTCTCTAAAAATGGTTTCTGGGCATCTCAATTTGTAAAGAGGAAATTTTGTGTGGTTTGCATGTATAGATGTTTCATGAACTCTATAAAGCATGGATGTATTCTAAAAGTCAAGGTATTTCCATTGAGTGGTTAAATTCTATATTTTAGGTGTTTTAGTATGTTCTTAAGGCCCATAGGTGAAGACATGTTTCTGGAAATAACTTTTTGGTGAAGGATATGAGCCTTCTCGAGTGAGTTGTGAAGAATTTTATTGGTGAAAGATAATTAATGACCATGGATGATTTTTTAATGTTATATTTGAAATGTGGGATTAATTATGGAGCTTTACTAATGATGGTGATGATGTTTTTCATCTTTATTCATCCAAGTGATGGGAATTTGAGTTGTTTTTTAGCTTGTTTACTATGTTTGAGCGTGGATGACCTACATGGGTCCATTATGAATTTTTTTATGAATGTATTTATTTTTAAAAAAAATTTATTGGTCAAGCTAAATTTTTAATACCTACTTGTTTCATGTTTGTGATTTGAGAAGGGTATAAAGTGCATATTTAAATTTAAATTTGTACTAGCGAAGAGAGAGGGAAAAAGTGTGACCCAAGTGTGAGTGTGTAATAGTTATGATTGCATCATTTCAGTGATGGGGAAGTGTGTGATTGGTTGAGTAATTTTAGATAGCTTTTGTGTAAGGGTTTGAGGCCAATTTTTTCCTTGAAAAAAGAATAAAGAGTGAGCTAGGTCAATGAGGGTTTGAACAAGGGTCTGAAGGTGTGTGAGTTGAAGTTGTGATCTCCATCAGTTGTTACGGAAATAAGAAATCATATATATTCATTCAAATGTGTTGATTGGTTTATTTATCATCTTAGGGGGTTTTATCCTCCTTGTGGAGTTATTTCTTAACTAAACTAGGGGTTTGTGCTCTTTGTGGGGTTGGTGCCTCACTAAATCAAGGGTTGGTGCTCCTTGTTGAGTTATTTCTCAACTAAATTTGAAACATAGTTATAATAAAGTTTTTTTTCAGTGGGTTTTCTTCCCCTTGTGATTTTCCACTTATATCTTGTGTTATGGTGTTCTCTCACATGATTTTGGTTATTTGAATGAATGTTATATGTTTTTGTGCACACATTAATGGTTGAATGATTTATGATTCAAGTAATAAAATTTAATTTGATTAAATTTGTGTAAAGGATTGATTCACCCCCCAGTCCATTGTGATTCCAATATTTGGTATCAGAATAGATCCTTTTAGAGAATTTTGATCACTTGAAAGGATATCTTTGAAGCACAAAAATGGTGAATCAACAGGATGGCTCTTCTTCTAGCAAGCAACCATTTTTTGATGAAGTGAACTATGCATTTTGGAGTTTAAGGATGAGAACTCACATCATGTAATTAGGGTTTGATATTTGGCAATCGGTGGTAGACGGTTATACTACTCCTGCAAACTCCTCCAATAAGTAATGCAGACAAGAAGTTGTGTGGTGACAATTCCAAGGCTCTGAATGCCATCATGTGTGGATTAGTTAAACCTAAGACTTTAAAGGTAATGCATTGAAAATCAGCTAAATAAATGTGGAAGAAGCTTCTGGTCTTGTATGAAAGTGATTCCAAGGTAAGGGTAGTTGTAGACACAAAATTATGCACTTTACACATAAATTAGTTCAGTCTTATACTACTATTTAAAAGGTTCTCAAGTGTACAAAGTACTAATTAATCACATCTTTTGGACATATTTATTTTATTTTTTATTTTTTAGTTCCCATGTATTTTCCATCACTTATCCTCCCATTTCTCAACTTCCCTGACATTCTAGCCCTAAATCAAGGCACCCCGGCCTATACTGGGGCACCCCGAGGCACCCTGGTCCCATTCCAGGCACCCCAGTCTATGCACAACATCTTCTTCTTCTTTTTAGGTCACTTATAGTTGTTGGTCATCCTTATCTTCTTCTCAATTGGCCTTGTCAGGATTAATTATGAAATTAAACTTGATAAGCCTATAAATATAAAGTTATAAGACCATAATGAGGGTCCTAGGTCATTACATCTTATCACTACTATCACTCCATCTAGGGCTACATCCATTACATCACTTACATCCACATAGTGTCGTGTATTCAAGCTAGGATATCTGCATCACATAGACTTCATAGGGGGAGGTATTTAATTCTATTCCATGCACACATGCTACTTACATTTCTATAGCTAATATTTCTCGTTATTTCACAAAGTGCGACTGGAACAAGAGCTCCTAGGGAACAACAAACACACACACCAGAACTACGTCAGGGTCCATAATGTATAGCAACACTCAATGATAATTCCACTAGCTTGGCGGCTAAGGTAAGTCTGATCCATTCATATGCATCTTTTATTTCATACTATTTTGGTTCATTTACAATGTTTTAGTCCTCCTAACTAGATTAACATTAATAGCCTAGATATTCCCTTAGGCCATCTAAGAAAACCCTTATGTTTGCTAATCATTTTTGTGAACCTGATGTCTCTTTCTACCGCCTTCTAGGTATTTTTCATTCCACCATCATGAATAACTCTATCACTGAATACCTGTTTACCCATCCTGATTTGCTTCATTGTGTTCAAACCCTCTTTGCTACTACCAATGTTTCTGCTGACATGCATCTGAATTCCTTGTATGACACATTTACTGAGGCCATTTCTCAACACATATCATTCTAGGGAAATCATCTCATTGACATTCACCCTTTTGATGATGACCCACCACTTTACATCATTCACCCTACTGTCAAGCATGCTCTTATCGACAATGGATCTAAGCTTAAGTTGTGCCCTATGTCCTTTCTCCAAGCCATAGGTTTGTCTACACATGACATTATCCCTTATTCGATTTCACTCTGTTCTTATGATGGTTCTATTTGTCCATGTCTAGACCACATTACCTTACCTTTAACTGTAGGTCCTAAGACCCTCCCTACTATTTTCTTCATCATTGATTTCCCTGTCTCATATAATTGCTTGTTAGGTAGACCATGGCTCCATGCCATGCAAGTTGTTTCTTCTACTATCCAAAATTTCATTAAATTATTACATGAGTGTGTTAAGTATACCATCTTCCGAGATCGTGATCCATTCCAATATTGTGTCCATGATCCTCATACTAGCATCCATGTTCCTCACATTGACACTACCGATGAACCTTGTCCTTTGGATGATCAGCCACATCTACCGCCACTTGAGGGAGCTATTTGTTTAGTATATGCAATTCCCCCTCTATCACCCATTCCTAATACCATAGTTCCATATCAACCACCTCCCCCTCCATAAAAACTATCATTCCATCTTTGTCATTATCACCCACACACCCACCCTTCACATGTACACTCTTTATCCATGACTCATATAAGGATTGTGTTCCACTTGATCCCGCCCATGATGAAACCATATGTTCCCCTATTGGCCTCACTCATCTTGGTTTCACTTTTGAGGACCTTCATCCTTCCATTCATGCTCCACATTTATATTATGGCTTTATCATTGTTACATCTACTTATGGCTTATGTGTTCTCCATCTCCTCATATACTTACCACGTACACCTTGTTCTTTTCCACTCACATTAGGATATTCTTAGATTACCTACATTGGTGACACTTTTGAGCCTAGTCACATTGAAATTTCATTCCCTATGTTGTTTGATTGTCTCCTAATCTGCAATAGTTCATTCCTTGGCTACTCACCTAACTACACTTGCTGGTATGCCCACAGTTTACCACATCCTCCTTTCAATGATGAAGAATATGCTATGGCCATGTATAATATATGCCTTACCAGCTCACTACATGATCAACCTCACACTATATCTTACCATGTTTCTAATCTCGAGTCATTTGACTGTGACCCAAAGGACAAAAATTTCCTTGATGAATTCACAAAGCCTTTTCTCACACTACTATTAGGGGGGCATATCACATGACATACTACCCCCCTCACTTTGCATACTTGTACCCCTTTAACATCCTACACTTCATCTCTATCACTTATCATCGTTGCATATCCACATATCCCTTCACGTCTTATCACGACCTCGTCACCCGATGACCCACCCTAGTGCTTCTATTCACACTAGAATATTAAGGGATTACCATGACAATAAACCACACATACTACACTACAGGACCTATACATTTATATTCCATCATCCTACATTATATTTGCATAGCATACACTAAACTATTCATCATCGTATATGAGCCTCGTTTTGCATTTGATCCTATCCTTCTACATTCATGCTAGGTCACATTGTATATGAGGCTAGATTTTACCATCATATATTCTACCTACACCTATCATAATATCTTCCACACTAAATATACATACTACACACCCACATTGCATTCATACATCTTACCTATTCTCCATGCTACACTATATTTCCTTATACTTGGGTCTATTTTTATCTATTATCATTACACATTATACTTCTACCTACACATTCATTACATTACATTCCATACCCACTGCGCATTCTACACCACACATTTAAATACCTTGGTTGTTTACACTACATTGTCTTCTATGCGCTACACTCACCACCCTATGACTCACTTTATTTCCTTAGTCCATACTCGATTGCCGAGGGTTTACCAATCAAATTGACCTTACCTACATGCAACATGTCATCATACCACATTCCTTAGACTAGTGACCAACACTCTAGGCTATATCGTCACCCACACTCATCATCACATCCCGTAGTGGTATACACCTTAGGTTAAATTACCACTCTTTTCATCCTATTACGTTACATCATCTCCTATTATATCATCCTATTACATTTCGGTTTTCTGAATTCCACACTAGTCCATTACATTATCACACCTTTGATCATCACATAGTGGTATACACCTTGGGTTAACTCACCACTCTCTTCTTCAATTTCTTCTTATCCTCCTACATCTTATCATCACACATTCTATTATCCTATTTTATGTCATTCTATTACATCATCATTTATCCTACTCATCACTTAGTGGTATACACTTTAGGCTAAATAACCACCTCATTCTTATTCATCACGTAGTGGTCCATGCTTAGTGTTAAAACACCACCTTCCGTTATCCACTACATACTCATCCATGCTTCATCTGAATTCATCACCCATCTCATAGTGACATACGCTATTGGTTAAATCATCACCTTCTTCTTCCATCATGTAGTGATATACACTTAGGGATAAATCATCACTCATCCATTGAACAAGTCATGGTATATGATTAGGCTATAGGGTCCACACGCATATTCCTATATGTCTCATTTCCATCCACTCCTTCTTTAGTGATATACACTTAGGGATAAATCATCACTCTTTCATTCAAACATGTCATGGTATACACTTAAGCTATAGGGTCCACACACATCTTTCCATATATCTCATTCCCATACACTCATTCTATAGTGATGTATGCGTAGGGATGAATCATCACTCCTCCTATCAACAAATTCATGATATAAAATTTAGCTATAGGGTTCACGCACATCTTCTCCCCATGTCACATTTCATCACCATCCCATACATATACTCATCACAGCTCGTTAGAAACAACCAACACTACTCAATCATTTCCCGATGATGCACTCTTGTTTATGGTTCATTCTTGACTGCTGAGGGGGAAAACAAAGTGAACCTCACTCCATACACTTCCATACACTTGGGGTGCATGTTTCTCCTATCATTCCATATTACATTCCATTCCATCCATCTATAGCATACTACACTGTCTTGGTAGCATTTACTCTTGCTTACTAGTTTTTTTTCATGATCACTTTACTACACATGTTAGATTGATTTCTTGTATTTCATTATCATACACACATGCACATTCATTCCCTTATTTAGTGTGATCATAGATGCATGACATTTACACATGGAATGGATGCTCGTCCTCTATCCTTACCATACTGGTCGCTGGGGGCATCCACATTCGTCTCATATAGGTGTTATTGTTTCATTTTGTACTTAGCATCTTATAATACTTGTTCATACATGCTTTGGAATATTGTTTATCATTCTAACATGCTAATGGGTGTTCCATGTGAAACACTTGTTTTTGTAGGATTACATGTTTCCATGACTACCTTTTTATTTCTACTTGTATACTTTGTTTTCCATTGTATGTGGGCTTTTCCCTTTGCTTGTGTGCACACTTGTTTGTTGTTTCCGGCCATGATGGCCTTGTGTGTCTTGCAACATTGTGAGTGATGTCCCATGTTTGTAACCCACTTTTTGCAGTCTTCTTTTTGTTTCTTGTGTGTTTACACTACTATGCTTGGTAGTTTTGTTGCATTTTCTGCATCTTTTACACTTATTTCATGCATGTGTTTTCAAACTAACACTTGTATTGGCTAGTCATCCCCTTTTGTACACACCTTGGTATCTACCAAAAATTTTCCCTTTCCCCCTATAGGGCATACTCTATAGGTCAAAGTATGGTTGGTATTCTTTTGGGGCTGCATTCTCCTTCTAGGGTCATAACATGTGCCCCCCAAAGAGGGGGGGACATCATTGAGGGTTTTCTACTAACAAAAAATATTTACTTCAGTTCAGATATAGTGAGTGATATCAGACCAGTCTACAAAATCCATACATAATGGCCTTAATAGGACATTGTGTCCTTCGGTAATTTTGTGGAGTGGTTACAAGCTTAGGGGTTATAGCGAGTATTCCTATCTACACTTATCCGTCTAGTAACATCAGATTACCCAAAAAACTAGGACAATACAGAGATCTCTTCAACAAATTTCAATAGAAGTAGTTAGAGTTGGAGGACACAAAGCATTTCCTCCCTACACTTCTTCATCCAGGGTGGTGTGAGATCACCCACAAAACTTGTGACAGTACAGGATATCCTTCTACACCCTTTTTCTCGACATGGATCGAATGCACATGTTCCATTTACATTTTTTCTAGCATACATTACACATGCATATTTTACATACATACATATTTAACTACTTGATCATTTTCTCCTCGCAGGTCAGTCGTATGAGAAACAAGCAGTAAAATTAGGGGCAACAACAACAACAAAAACACACTGCAATGGTACTTGACATACTAACCATGTAGGTACAATACACACTACAAGAAATACACATGTTCTACCCTAAATTCACTCTCATCACTTTTTATATGCATTTTTTATCTTTAGAATCCACGCTTCACATTTTTCTTTTTATCATTACACGCTTGAGTCTAGTCCATCGACATGTCTTCTTCTACACTCTACATGGATATCAAGTATGCATCTCTATCTACTTTATGTTATTGATATTTCCACTCACCAACATAAAGTGGCGGCAAAATGTAGACACAAAATTATGCACTTTACATATAATTTGGCTTGGTCTTATGTTACTATTTAGAAGGTTCTCAAGTGTACAAAGTACTAATTAATCCCACATTTTGGCCATCTTTATTTTATATTTTATTGCATATTTTACATGTGTTTTCTAGCACTTATCCGCCCATTTCGTAACTTCCCCGACATTCTAGCCCTAAATCAGGGTGACCCAACCTATACTGGGGCACCCCAAGGCACCTTGGTCTATCTACAACCTCTTCTAATTTTTTGGGGTCACTTATAGCTATTGGTAATCCTTATCTTCTTCTCATTCAACCTTATTGGGATTAATTACGAAATTAAGCTTGAAATCCCTATAAATATAAAGTTATAAGACCATAATGAGGGTCCTAGGCCATTGCATCTTATCACTATTATTTCTCCATGTAGGGATGCATCTATTGCATCACTTGTATCCACATAGTGTCATGCATTCAAGCTAGGATATATGCATCACACACACTTCATAGGGGAGATTCCATTCTATTCCATACACACATGTTACTTACATTTCTATAGATATTGTTGCTTGTTATTTCACAAAGTGTGACTGACACGAGAGCACCTAGGGAACAACACACAAACACACACTAAAAATACATTAGGGTTTGTAATGTAGTGTAGTGCTTAGTGATAAGTCCACTAGCTTGGCGGTTGAGGTCAGTCTGACCCATTCATATGCATATTTTATTTTTCTAGGGTTTGATACTTCTCCTTGCTTTATAGTTAATTCTCCAGTTCATTTTATGAATCCAATGTGACAGATGGGAAGTACTCAAATGCATTTAGTGACCATATGATATTGAGGTTTTGAAAATTTACGGTGTTTTGAGTGCCTAGATTATAGATCAGTGCACCCTGGGGTGCCCCAGTATACTTCGATGTTCATGTTTCATCTCAGAAAGTGTAGATATGCCCTTTATAGGGTACCTGAGGGTTCATCTGCACTTCCAAATTTTATTTCCAAATCTACGACACTGTGATAGTATTCTGTTATTAGTTGAGTCTTTTCCTTACTTTTGTCTTACACATTAGGGTTTCCTTTCATCTAGAGTAGTTTATTTACATTTATTTAATACTATTTTAGTTCATTTACAACATTTTATTCCTCCTAACTAGATTAACATTAATACCCTAGATATCCCCTTAGGCCATCTAGGAGTACCTTATTTTTTTAATCAATAGCTAAGCTTATGACTTTCAGAAATTAGTTTGAAGGGTAGAAAATGAGTGATGATGAGCCTATTACTATATAATTTCTTGGGTTTGACAAGGTTGTCAACACCATGAAAGGTTTAGCTGAAGATGTGAAGGAAGAGGTAGTAGTTCAAAAAGTATTAAGATCTCTTACTCCTAGATTTGATTCAAAATTGTCTATTATTGAAGAGGCTAAGGATTTGTCTCTCTTGATAATGGATTATTTACATGGAATCTTAACTACATATGAGATGAGAATTCAGAGTGATAAGCCTATCAAGAAGGGGATTGCCTTCAAATATGAGATGAAGACCAAGGGAAAGAAAGCTAAGGATGATGGAGATGTTGAGTTTGATGATGAAGAACTCTTTGTCATGCTTGCTAGGAGATTGAAGGTTGGTTCTATAAAATACAAAGGTAACCTTCCATTTAAGTTTTTTATTTGTGGTGAAGCAGGTCATTTTGCTGCTAAGTGCCCTCATAGGCATGAAAATAAAGGTGATGAATACCATGATGATGATCATGACAAAAAGAATCATAATTACCGTAAAGGTAAGAAGAACTTCAAGAAGTTTGATTATAAGAAGAAGGGATGAAGAAATCTTTACACAAAGGAAGAGGCTTTCTTATCTGATGTAAGTAGTGGTGTTTCAGATTCTAATTTTGAATTTGATCATGAAGATATAGGAGATGAGGTATTTTTCATGACAAAATATGCTATGAGATCTAATAGTGGTGGTTCTACATTCTTAGGTAATTTCATATCAGATTCTTGCAAAGACCTTGAGGAAGAAGAAAATGATGTTAAAGATGAATTAGAGTGTATCCAAACTAAATTGAGGTATGTTGAAAATAAGAACAAGAAGCTAAGATCTCAATTCAAATAATATGAAGACAAGATATATGATCTAGAAGAAGAGCATTGGTCTTAAACAAAAAGATTAATGAGTCAATTAGGATGCTAGAAGAAAGGGTAAAGTTTCTAGTCACAGTTGTGCAAGAAAAAGAGAGAATGTGCACCAAATTTGAAGAGGATGTGGATTTTATAAGGGCAAAATTGTTAGAAGTTGGTATGAATACTATATCCTTTTAGAAATGTTAGAAAAGCACCAAGGATCTTGATGATCTTATTGGAAGTCAGAGATCAATAGGTAATTAAATAGTTTTGGGATTCAAATACATCTTCAAAGGTAAATAAATGAAGCATGAAGAAAAAATTTCAAGTAATTCTGATGAAGGACTAAGCTCCAAGGAAGGAAAGAAATAAATATCATCAGAGAAAATGTGAAGATAAATTCAGTTAGACAACCCAATGTCTCAAGTTATGAAAGATCTTTTAATGGATTTTTTTCATGTAATGGTTTTGCACATAGATCAAAGGAGTGTAGGATGTTTTCTAGTGGTGATCACCCTTGGAGGGATAATAGCAATGAGAAAGATAAGAATTTAGCATGATATAATTGTCATGATAAAGGACATACTGCTAGATATTATTTGCATGATCCTTCAAGTCGGATTTGGGGTAATGAAGGCTACAAAGTAAGGAGTAAGGTAGTATTTTTCAGTTCAACAAGTATGGAAATGTTTATAGGGACTGTTATCATCCTACAAGACAAAAGATAGAAGGAAAAACAGATCATGGGAGCCTAAAAGGAATAATTTGAGTTCATCAAGAGTAGATGTTGGTGCAAATCAAAGCATGTCTCAGAACTCATATCAGAAATAAATGGATGGAAGTGGTTTTCAAGTGTCCAAGAAGGCTAGAGACCTCTTCATGTCATTCTTCTATATACATCATTATGATATATTATTCTATTAGGATTTTTAGAGGTGTATTAATCCATATAAAGCATTGAAGGAAGGGTAGCTAGCTAGGTTGATTAATGAATCCTCCAGGATGTCAAGGTATGTTGTCATAGTTTCAAAGTATGTTTTGTGGTATTCCTTAGTTGTCAAAGTAGTGAAAATTATATGTTCACTATCAAAAAGTATTTAAGTTTGTAAAGTTATTTCCTTAGGTTTGTGTTGCCACTGTTTATGTTTTCTAAGTCTTACTTTAAGTTTCTAAGGTATAGTTATGGTCTACATATGTTTATCCCACTAAATTCAAGTTCTAGGTTGGTGTATGAGGTCTTGTTCGATCATTAAAAGGTTTAGTTTTATCTCATCATGAGTAATGATCATATTGTGTCTCAAAAGTATAAGGGAAATATTTCATGATGTGAACTCAAGTTATGTCAAGTCTTGATCTGAGTCAATGATCAAATTTAATGGTATGTATAAAGGTCTGATTTTATCATGAGAATTTTTTCCTTAGTCAATGATGAGTCAAACAAGATGATTGAGATCAAAGGATGTCCATAGTATTACAAGTGCTTACAAGGGTTATATGTCAATCTATTGAGCTTGTAGTATGTGTAAGAATGCTTCCCAAAGCGTGTCAAGAGTTCATTGAACTTAAATTTTTGATATCACTCCTATAGCTGTGAATTGTATATGTCAAAACATTTTATGAAGAAATGTATGTGACAAAAAGTGTAGTCTCAGTTGTAAAATATGGATTTGTGAGATGAAGAAGATAGTATTTTCAAAGTTATCAAGGTTTGTAACTCAGGGTAGTGTTGGTAAGGTGTGCCTTAGATCTGCTTTGATTATTCATTGTTGTAAAAATTGTTCTAGTTTGGTTTTGAAATCATCATAAGGTCTATCATGTTTCTCAAGCATGTTCTTGGTATATGTCAAGATTTTTGTATCATGCTTCAAATATTCGTAATCTACCTAAGGAAGTTGGAGGTATTGTCAAGAATTAAATATGAAGTATATATAGTATGTGTGCTTCATAAAGTAAGTATGAACTATATCTAGGTCTATTTAAACATAAGGAGTGTTGTGTCTTGTTATAAACCATTGAAATAATATACAATAATTCATTCGGCCTCGAAAAAAGGAACTCCTATCAATCCAACAAAGAGAGTAAATATGCCCAATACAACTAAAGGCAATAGCATTGTGTTGCCCGATTCTTTTGAATATCCAAAATATCCTTTATGTACGAAAGGATAAGCAGCAACAAAACCTCTATTCTTTTTATTTTTGGAAAATCCTTCGATCTTATTCAAAATTTGGAATGTTTCTCTGGTCTAATGGGAAAAGTATAATGATGTCTTATTTTTCATTTTTGGTATAGATTTTTAACACATGGTTTGTGAATGTTAGTCTTCATAAAGGTCTAGTCTTAAGAAATGATCTAAATGATAGTGAACTAAAATTTTGAGCCCAAGGAGATCCAAGAAGTTAAATCATATTCAAGGATTATGGAGGATAGAAAAATGTAACTCTCTTCATGCGTCATAAGTGCACATATATAATAATTCTCTCAGTTTGCAATTGTTTTTAATTTCATACATGCATAAATAAGGTGATGTAAAAGTCTGAAGAGCAATGATGATGAAAGAACAGTGCTCAAAAAAGTGTGAAGGATTACAGAGTCTATGAGATCCAAGGTCAAAAATCTCAGTTAGGTCACATTGATAGTATGGATTCATCTTAGTCTAAAAGTGATTGAAGGATAACGGGTGCACATAATTATAAAAGGTTTCTCATAACTAAAAGTGTAGTGTTGAAGTATCAAAGCTTGTGAAAATTCTATGACATTGAAAAAAGGTTTTTCTAAGGTAGAACAGTCTGAAAAGGGATCTTAAAGTATGTAAAAAGTCTCAGGCATGAAGAATATATATGCTTACATGATTAAAGTAAATAAGAATAGGAAAAAGGTATGATCATCTATCTATACTTACATTTTAAGATCAAATGAGGAACAATGGGTCATATAAAGAAAACATAAGTCATCTAGTATGATGGCTTGATCAAACCATTTGAAGATGTTGTAATTGCATTCTACAGGTATGTCATGGATTGTAAAGTAATCAAATGTTAAGTATTATCCTTTGAATCATGATTGAGAATCCTTTAGTGTGATTATTAAATTGGGAGTAGTGTAAGAAGGTTATATTGAGGATCAGGAACAAGAAAGTACACTTGCAAGGTTTTGATATTGTGAAAGAGAAAAAAATTTCATGTTACTGACCTATAGGTGGTTATTTAGGATTGTAATGCAGTCTTTGATAGGGACATGTTTTTCTTTTATGCTTTGAAAGCCTAATTAGTTTTTGCATCATGTTACTAGACCATAAGGTTAGTGTGAAATCTTAAAGCCAAGGTATACGCCTGAGTTTCATCTCTTGGATAGGACATAGTATTTAAAAGGTCGTATTGACACTATATCAATGGGTCATAGGACTGTGAAGGTTCTAAAAGGTAGGGGAGCTAGTTGTAGTTCTCATCTTGAGAAAAAGGTGATAAAAGCATAAGAAAGGAAAAGCTTTAGAAGGTTGTAGATGGTCCTTAAAAAAGACTAGTCAAGTGTTCAATGAAGGTACTGTAGACTATGACAGTGATCTAAAAGGATTATAAAAGGCTATTAAACAAGGGGATAAAGATCTTGATCTTCTAAAGAGAGTGCAAGATTTCAAAATATGAAAATTGAAAAGTTTCTAGGTGTGAATGGGGGATTTATTATACTGTGAGTGAATTTTGTATGTCATCAAGATAAAATGGCTGTGTCTAGAAAGCAAAAGTGTAAAATGCATGCTACAAGTTAGCAAAAGACAAAGAAAGTTCTTCTTAAGTTTGAATAAAGTAAATAAGGTAGGATATATTCAATAAGGTTTAGTTTATACTTACATGAGTTGTATAAATGGTCTCTTTCTTTTAATAAATTTGCACTTCATCAAGAGTGTTATAAGTAGCTATTATGTGTAAAATTTGGTGTCACGGGTCTAATAAAGGCTCTTAAGGAAAGGGGAGTTAGTTGTGGTATTAAATTAGGTATATAAGGTTTTTTATAAGATTTTATATAGAAAAATGAAGAGTAATTATAGGTAAATTGCATGTGGAGTAGGCCATATTACCTATATGGTGCATTAATAGGTAAAAAAGACCAAAGTCACTTAAATATCTCTTCGGGGCAGCAATGAATTAGTTGAGTCATCTCCAAAGCATGAAAACAAAGTAATAATCTTAAACTTTTTGTTTTCAATTAGAAGAGGTTGGAATAAGTCTAGGGGAGGCATAATGAGGTTTTATAAAGTCCTTGAGCCTCTAGGGCATTGAGAAGTTGGTCTAAAATGCACTACAAGATGATCTTAGGGATTTCAGTCCTAAGAGTTGTGTGAAGTCAAGATATGGATTTGTTAAGCCAATTTTTTCCTTTCTCAACTAAATATAAGACAAGAAAGAGGGAGGTATTATGTTCTAAGCTTGGTATCATGAATTTTTGGCATGTAGATAAGTGGTATGCATCAATATAAGGTCTTTTACAATGATCAAATATCATAAAAAAGGCTAACTAATAGAGTTCAATAAGGTAAGCTACATTGGCATGCTAGGAGGATGGAATTTATTGTTGTTTTCATGCAATAAGGGATTCTAATAAGATGAAAATGTAGATCAAGAATTTCACACTTGTTACCTGTCCAAGTTAATGTACCAAACTAAACACAAAAACCCTGAAAAAATCAAATGAAATCGATACCTGATTGATATGACAAGATTTGAAGATGTAGAGGGAAAATAAAACTGATGTAAACAAGACTGACGCACAAGAGTGATCCTGCAAAGTAGATCCAGGAAACCTGCGAGACACAAATGCTTGACAGAAAAAGACAGCGTTAAAAGATATTTGGGTGGACTACCCAGAAAGCGGGTCCGAGAAGCGATAAGCTCCCTCGGTGGATGTCAATCCATGTTTTTAATTAAGGAAAGAAGCATACATGATAAAAGATGTACGTAAATGACTAGATTTTCTGATCAAAAATAATGAACTGAATCTAAACAGTGGATAGAAAGCAGTAGGAAACAGGAAATTCTGAAAATAATGTTGGATTAATGTTACCTGAGTCCTTTTACCTATCTGCAGGCTAATCAACATCAGTTAGGAAAATCGACATCAACTAATTCAAATTGGCGTCGACGGATGCAGGTCGGTGTCAACTTGGGAAAATTTGCAAGAAGATTAAGAAACTAACAGTGGAGGCTAGATCGTCAATCTCTGCTAGATCTGCAAGTGTCGTATGGATACTGACAAGGATCCACCTTTACTGGATGCAGGAACAAAGTCACCAAGAGATCGCTGAAGACTCACGATGTCGATGTGGCAGGAGTAGAGTAACGGTACTCCTCTTTAGGTATTGGTTTGGATATGATTCACTCTCACTTGATAGATGCTCAAACTTGATGCTCGAAACTCTCTCATTCTCATTATCTAACTCACTGTCTATCTAACAGTCTCACCAGAACTGAGTTCTGGGCCTCTATTTGTAATCGGTGCCAACAGAGATGAAATCGGTGCTGTTCCAAAAAATCAACGTCGACCGAGTACCGGTCGGCGCCGATCAGGGAACAGACTCCCGAAATGGCCAAAAGAAGTGATTTCTAGAAAGATGAGAGTGATCCTTTCACCTCAACTACGGGAAATATCCCACTGGTCAGTTTGGGAGGAGGAGAAAATAGGGGAGATATATGGATAGAGTAGATATGGAGTAGATAACGTGGTTAGGATATATGTAAAAAGGTGTAATTGAATAGTTAATATTTAATTACTCATGGGTAAAACATAATGGGGTGAATTAAACCGAGGATAGGTGTTTAAATCACAAATTGAATAACTACCCCAAGGGGGCAATGGTGATATGAACATGCCCTAGGTTACCCAAGAAGGTAAATGAATGTGGGGGACACTAAATTTGGTAACCAATTTTAGGTGTCTACATTTTGCCCCCTTTTGTCGAGTAACTTGAGATAAGCAAAGTTGTAAGACAAAAACAAGGAGGTGGAAGAAAGGAGGAAAAAGTGATGATGTGATCCCCCTCACACTAGGGATGGGATGGGTGATAGAACAAACGATCCCAAGTTTGAAAAAGGTAGATGAAAACGCAAGATGCCCCAGCTAGATGTCTGGAGTAGATCTGATCATTAATGATGCATAAAAATAACATTAAGGTAGCTACCTAACGAACTCACATTGGTAGGGCAGTCTAGAAGGTCTCCATAGGAGATGACGTTAGTACCTACAAACCCGTGAGTGTAAAGATGGCTGTAAAATAGTTAGCACCTAGAGAGAGATACATTGGTAGGGACAACCGAACGGTCTGCGAAGCAGACGACGTGAGTGCCTATAGACCCATTAACTCTAAGCTGCCAATAATGTGAGTGCCCCATGTATAGGGGACAAGCTCGAAATGGATGATAATATCGAAAGTATGTGCCAAAAGGCAACATTCAGGAAAAATAATGACTAGATTAATAAGCCAAGCATCAACACTATGGCAAGAAGATTTAGGAGATGGCAAGAAGCTACAGTGTAACTGATCGGCAACAATAGGTGTAAATCGGTAGCAATCCAGACTAATCAGCATTGACCATAACAATCGGCATTGACCAAACAAATCGGTGCTGACTATACCAAGCGTATATAAATATGCGGAAGGAAAACATGAACGATTTATTTAGACCGTGACGATTGATTTAGAGAGAGTCAAAAATTGGATTTGAGCATCATGGAAGCTTCTGGGAGCAGTCAAAATCGGAAGAGGACACAACCAAGGGTAAGTGAACCTAGCCGAACGTCCTTCTATAATTTTATCGTAAAATAGCATATTAGGCTCCCAATTTGTAGAGAAAAAAGGAATAAATGAGGAGTAAGAGTTTTTTTAACACTCGTCCCAATTGGCATTGATTTAAAAAATCGACGTCGATTATATGAGATCGGCACCGATTACCTTAAATAGACGTTGACTATTGGTGAACGATGCCGATTTAAGTAAATCGGCGCCAATTTTACCATTAGACTAATAAGATGATAGAATGTATGTTTTTGATGTTCTGATTTGGATAAATGGGAAGCTAAAATTGCTCTTGACGTCATGGATGCAAGCACGAGAGGTGTTACACATGTGGGATGTTATCCCCGAGCTTCTGGAGACCATTCTCCCTGATGTGACTGACGCAGATTGGCACCACCTAGAGTTATCTGGGCTCATGGGCTTTCGGTACTACCGACGAGTGCCACGAGATGTAGAGCTGATGTGAGCACTAGTACGGCGATGGGATAGCTAGACTTACACGTTTTGGTTCAGGATGGATGAGATGACTATCACCCATGAGGATATATACAGGATCCTGAGGCTGCCGATCACCGGGGACCCTATTGAGATCACTCCACGAGAGCAGTAGCAGAGGGCCCTAGGACGGTTATATGAGGACAGGGCGGATGAGTCAGAGATAGTGTTCGGGGCAGTGAGGATAGCCTTGTAGTACAGACAGGATGATGCCAGGAGTAGACAGATAGTGTTGATTTAGATGGTGATCTCCTACTTTGCTCTACCAGATTCAGGAAGTGGGAGATTCCCATTATTATTGCTAGATTGTGTTTGTGACATCTTGCAGTTTAGACAGGTGTTCGCATTTGCTGATGCCCTAATAGCTCAGATATATTATGAGATATGGATGTATACCATTGGCAGGAGGACAGGGATTGATGTTAGTTTTGTGCTTCATTGCTGGGCATATGAGCACATAGCAATGATCAGGCCATTGATTATGGATTTTGGCGATGGCAAGCTGACATGGCCCCGGGAGATACAGGGAGATCCGTAGATTGGTATGCCGAGCGCTTCAGGACGCTGACACCAGAGCAAGTCATCTGGAGACCCTATCGGGTATTTTCGACATGGGCTGGTCAGGATGCTCACTTGGTGGGGTTGAGATGGAGCAGGGTGGTTAGGGGCCGCAGGCCTGATATGTGGGAGCGAGTCCCGTTTATACGGGTATTGAGATAGTTCGACTTGGTGTAGACAGTGCCGACCACCTACAGGCCATATAGACGAGACAACAGAGAGACAGATTTTCTGATTTTGATCCCGGTAGATCCATTGAGGGAGGCCCCACCTTCTGCATATAGTGATGATGATGCTGGAGTGGATGATAGCTATGTGGCATGGTATTCGATAGAGCTTCCATGACACTTTCCAACATCCATAGATACCGATGAGGAGGATATAGCCACAGCGCTGGAGAGGCTAGAAGGAGAGCATTTTACGCTAACGCAGACACATCATGCTGCCCTAGAGGAGATCAGAGCTCTGACAGAGGAGAGGGATGCCCTGATATTAGAGAGGGACACAGCTTTCCAGGAGCGAGATACAACAATCCAGTAGAGGGATCGCTACCATCTACATAGGGAGGCCCTCAGGGCCAAATATGGTGATACAGGTACCACGTCAGAGTCTAGGACATAGGGTATGACCATAGGAGGGCCACCACTAGCAGCACCAGCAGCGACACTATGAGCACCTGGTACAATGAGCCCTGAGTACATATTAGTCTCTCCTCGCTGAGGTGAGATATTATGAGGACGCCCTAGCACAACATGCCCCTGAGGTGCCTCGTTACGGTGCGAGGAGGAGATTTGCGACAGCCACAGCTAGTGGTGCATCAGAGGGAGGCAGCACCGGGAGGGGTTAGGTGGAGGTAGGCCCCCAGTAGCATGCGCTTCTAGTTTGATAGGCGGCGGCCAGGAGAGACAGCCTGGTCCAGAGGAGGGTGGAGGAGATAGTGTCTTCCACCTATCGGATTTTACGATTTAGAGATTGATATATTTTTATATCGATGTATTGATGTAGCCTCGATTTAAAGGCATTTTTGATGTATGATATAGATGGCTTGATTGAAATCCACCCATTATTTTTTGTACAGATACTCATGTATATATATAAAGATTCATCATTTTCTTTTTCAAATGATTGTACTCATGCTTTTAATTTCGAGAGACATGGATAGATGTAACGTAATTGCGATGGATATAGACATATGCTGATGGATGATAAATAGGTGTGATCTGATATTCATAGAATAGATACACGTGATGTTGATGCAATGTGATTGATATGTGGATTAAATTTTGATGAGAAATAGATATAGACAGATGTAGTGTAACTTGGATGGACATGTTTTTATATGATAGATGGATAGATGTGATTGATAGATTTTGATATATTTAAGATGTTTTATTTGAATTTTGATGAAAAAAAGATAGATAGATCCACATGTGTTGATAATAAATGCTATGATATGTTTTCTTTTTGAAAAAATTAGATAAGATGAAATTAGATAGATGATAGATTTTGACTAAATTAACATGTTAAATTTCAATTTAACTGGATGAATAAGAAATGATAATGGGAAATAAAGGAAATACACCTAGATAAGAAAAAGAATGATAAGCTGGGCCCCTAACCAACCATCAATAGAAACTTTTGATAGGAAACCAAAAGACCATGCATACAAGGCCATATATGAGGTCAAAATAAACCTGACACTAGCTAGTCGCAAACCAGATCTAGAAGGTAAATGGAAGGAGAAGTAAGTATGTATCTTGTCGAAATTTACAAAAGGATAGAATACACACTCATATTGGGAAAATAGGGTTCTCCATATGATCGAAAAAAAAAGGTCTTATATCTCAGCTTCATGATGTTTGTTTTGACCGAAAAGTAAATTGATTAATGCGGGAAGTTTGCTAGATGTGGAAAGACTGATCGATACGGGAAGTCTTTCAGTGATGCTAAAGAGTGAACAAACTGGCCAAAGAGGAAGTATGTTACTGAAAAGGCTGATCAATGCGAGAAGCCTTGGGAATTCCATGAGAGAAATAATCGTCCTTCAAGGGAATGGTTTGTAGTTTGATTTTAGTGATAGCCATCCTTCAAGGGTATGGTCTATATCTTTTGATTTGCTTAATAATGCATGGATAGCTGTCCTTCAAGGGATCAGTCTATCTTTTAGGAATTTTGGATAACATCTTCTTTTTTTTTTTGGTCGTTGTTGGGAGGAAGCTGAGTTTAGACCAGATAGATTAGATAGAGGGAAAGAAAACGTATACAAACGCGTACTCATACCCTAAGTAGATTTGATTAAGATAGACACTTGGGACAAATGAAGAAGTGATTAAGGTGTTCCTACCATGAGGAGGAACATATCCATAAGAAAAATGCCATGAGTAGAGCCACGGTACTCATATTTTAAGGTAGAAAAAGACATAACGCGGAGAACCACATAGTTCTAAATCACTACAAAAAGGTATGACTGGTTATAGATGGATGAAAGATCTGTTTTGCGACTAAGAACATGTAAGATAGATTTTAACAGTAGAAGGGCCTTAGATGCAAGGCATTAATAGGTTCCATTTTAGGTACACCATCCATGGAAGATAGATGGTAAGCCCCAGATCCATATTTATGAGTAACCACGTATGGACCCATCCAGTTAGGAGCAAACTTACCATGCTGACTCTGTTCTAATGTAGTGACATTTTGGTTTTCTTTAAGAACAAGATCACCAACTTTGAAGTCACGGTGCTGCAAGTGTTTGTTGTAAGCATGTTTGACATGCTAAAGATAGACTTGATGATGTTCAAGAGCACTGAGATGCCACTCATCTAAAAACTCAAGCTGCTCTAGACACTCTTGACAATAGTCTTCATCAGAGACAAATTCTCTGAGAGAAACACGAAGAGATGGGATCTAGACTTCCAAAGGAAGAACAGCCTCAGACCCATAGACGAGAGAGAAGGGAGTAGCACCAGTAGGAGTACGAATGCTAGTCTGATAATCCTAGAGAGAAAAATGGATATGTAAATTCCAATCCCTACCAGCTCGACTAGTTACCTTTGCGAGGATGTTATGCAAAGTTTTATTGGAAGCTTCGGCCTGACCGTTAGCTTGGGGATAGTATGGAGAAGAAAATATAAGTTTGATATTGAAAGCATCATAGAGATTCTATAAATCAACATTTGTGAAAGATTTACCATTGTCTGTGATGAGTTTGTGTGGAATACCAAAGCGACAAATGATGTGTTAATAGATAAAATCAACAATCGGTTTAGCTTTTGTTGAGGAAAGGGGAATAGCCTCCACCCATTTAGTAAAGTATTCTGTGGCAGTAATGATAGAATGATTACTCTGTGAAGAGTGGGGATTGATAAGACCGATGAGATCAAGACCCCATTGCGAAAAAGGCCACAAATCTGTCGCAGGTTGCAAAGCTTGACTAGGGATATGCGTAAGATTGGAATGTTGTTGGCATTTGACACATTTCTTAGTGTATTCGCAACAATCTCGATTAAGAGAAGGCCAATAATAGCCTAAGCATAAGATGTGTTTAGCTATGGCCAAACCAATAAAATGTCCACCACAGATACCGTCATGGACCTCCTCGATAGCCTTGGATGATTCAGGGGTTTTGAGGCACCGAAGAAAAATACCATCAAAACCACGTTTGTAGAGGATTCCACCTAGAATAGTATAGCGATTAGCGCGTAGGATAAAATATCTTCTACCATTGGAAGTAAGATCTAGAGGAAGCACTAAATGGGATAGATAATCAACAATGTGTCGATACCACTCGTCTTGAGTATTGGTTGTAACGGCACTGATTGAAGTCAGTTGCCTGAGATGAGATGGTTGGTCTAATCGTTGCACAGCCACATAAAGTCGCGAGTCTTCGGTAAAAGGAGGAATAAGTGAGGCTAAAGAAGCCAGTGTATCTGCGAATCGATTCGTAATGCGAGGAATAGCTTGGATAGTGAATTTATCAAAGGATTGAAGTTGAAAGAGAATGATATCGCAATATTTTTGAAGGATATCATTCTTGCATTGATAGACACCAGTGACTTGATTAACGATGAGTTCAGAGTCACCAAAGATGTCGATATGGTGGGTGCCAAGATTTATGGCATTTTGAAGACCTAAAACAAGAGCTTCATATTCAGCCATATTATTGGTACACTCAAAGTTAAGTTTGTGTGCAACTGGGATAGGTGCACCCCAAGGAGGAATCATAACGAAACCTGCACCTCCCCCTTGCTGGCATTTGGATCCATCAAAGAATAGTTTTATTTTAAACGGAGAAAGAATGAAATAAATTTGCTGGATATACTCATCGGGGAATTGAGCGAGAGGGTCTTGAGTTTCCAGAAGAGGAGCATCAACTAAATGATCTGCAATGACCTGACCCTTGATAGATTTTTACAGGATAAATTCGAGATCAAATTTTGTCATAAGCATGAGCCAATGAGTGATATGATCATTGTGATAAGGATTCACATGCATCATCTTGAGTGGATTAACACTTGTGACAATGTAATTTTTATGATTGAGGAGGTAGTGACGAAGCTTAGAAGTTGCAAAGAAGAGAGCACAACACAACTTTTTAGCTTCGGAATAGCGTGTTTCATACTCATGGAGAGTATGGCTGATGTAATAGATAGCTTGTTCTTTACCACAAGCGTACTGATGCGAGATCATGGCTCCCAGATCATGGTCACTCGCAGATATATAAAGATAGAATGGCTCCCCCTCGCGTGGAGGTGTAAGCACAGGTGGAGAAAGAAGATAGGCTTTGAGATCATCAAAGGCTTTTTGGAAACACTCATCCCAATCAAAATTAACATTCTTATGGAGGAGATGATGAAAAGGTTGACAACGGTCCGACAGTTGCGAGATAAAATGATGCACTTATTGAAGGCATCCTTAAATACTGCAGATTTTCTTTAAGTTAGAAGGGGGAGGCATCTCAAGGATAGCTTTTATTTTTGCGGGGTCCACTTCAATACCCCTAATAGAAATGATAAAGCCTAATATTTTACCATTGAGAATGCCAAACACACACTTAGATGGATTTAGATGAAGAAAAAAGTGAATAAGCCTCTCAAAGAGAGGTGCAAGAATGAAAATATGATCCTGATGGCGTTTGGATTTACCAAGGATATCATCGATGTAATCTTCCACAGTTTTGTGTAAGAGATTGTGGAAGATGTAGGTCATTGCTCACTGATAGGTTGCTCCTGCGTTCTTAAGACAGAAAGGCATGACACGATAACAAAAAGTCCCCCAAGGGGTTATGAAGGAATTCTTATGTTGATCCTCTGGTGTGATAAGAATTTGATTATACCTAGAGAAACCATCCATAAGAGAAAGCATCTCGTGACCCATAGTTAAATCCACTGAGTTGGTCGATATTAGGTAGAGGAAAATCATCTTTTTGACAAGCAAGGTTAAGATCCCGGAAGTCGGGTACAAATTAAAAATTTTCCCAATAGCTTTAGTTACTAGTACTACATTTGAAACCCATTTTGGATAATCGATGGGTTGGATGAAGTTAGCTAAAAGCAAGCGCTGTAACTCTTCTTTAACAAGAAGGGGATACTAGAGGGTTGCATTTTATGTAATTTTTGTTTAACTGGTTTGATGTCGGGAAGAATAAAAATATTATGGACCACAGTATCGAGATCAATTCCTGGAATATCTTCGTATGACCAAGCGAAGGCTTAACGATGGTTGGAAAGAAAAGAGGTGAAGTCTCCTAACTCCTGTGGATTAAGAGATTGGCTGACCTTAATGATGCAAGGGTCTTTAGAAGTCCCTATATTAAGGTTGACAGTGGATTCGTTGAGAAGTGTAGACATGTCAGAAGGAATGGTTTTAGGAAGATAGGAGTCCTCTGCCCCCAAATAGGTGAGGATAGAGTCATCATCCACACAATGGATAGTGTTGATAGAGGGAGAATCGTCTCCAACTATTTCAGGGAAGATTAACGATATGGAAGTGGATTTTTCATTAGTTTTGTAGGTCAGTGGTCCTGAAGGAAATGGTATTGACTAAAAAAAAAGTTAGACGGAATGGAAATGGCATTATCCTCATCAAATGATGTTTCTGACTTGACGGGAGAATATGGTTCCTTAATAGAAAGAAGCTCATCGAGAATGGTGATGGTGGCCTTTGAGAGGGGTTTTAAATCCTAAACCAAATTTTTGATGTGGTTTAAGAGTTGGAATGGATGCGAGGTCATGCACACCTTGTTCATATTTTCCCAGGCTAAAGCCCTTCCACGCGCATCGATATAAATACATCTTTGCAAACATTGGATTCTATAGACAATCAAACCCTGGTGAATAAGGTTTGGCCCTAGGGGGAGAATCTAGGTGAAATAGTGAGGTGTATCAAGACCACCGTAAATGAAATTAGTTTTTTGATTGGGCAGACCAATGGTGACGATGCGACCAATACCCGGCTGATATTTAGGTTGTTTGTCTGGTCTACCATACTCATTAGGCTTGAGATGGGCGTCAAAAGAAAGAAGAGGAATTTCTCCTAGTGAGAAATGCTGCAATGTCTTTTCCAAATTTTGAAAATTCGATAATTTAGTTACAGCTAAGGAATAGGATGAAGCCTCAACGAGGAGAACACGCATCCTTCTTTAGAGGGGTAGACCCTATTGTCATGTCGCATTGTGTAGAAGGAAAAAGATCTCCTGGATGATTATAGATTTTTCCCTCATACTGATATTTTAAGCATCAATGGAGGGTTGATGGGATGTAATGCATTGTACAAATCTAGGAGCGTCCTAAGAATCATATTGTAGTGGAATTTTCCTTCAACAATGTAAAAGAGCTCGTGAAGTAATTTTTTACCTACCCGAATGGGTAGGACCACAGTTCCTAAAGTAACTACCAACTAATCGTTATATGATCGAAGGGTGAAAGGTAGTGGTGACACTACATTCTTAGGTAATTTAAGTTGTTCAAATGTGTGGGAAGAAATGATGTTGAGTGCAGCACCACTATCGATCATAGTGCGTTTTAATGTAGTGTTGTTGATTTGAACCGTGCTAAAAAGAGGAGCCTCTAAATCCTCGGCAGAAAGAAGAGGTATTTCAAAATCCTCAAAAGAAATGGTAGTTGATGGTCTATTCAATCCAACAACCATCTCAAAATGTTGGGGCTCATCTAAATTCACAGTGATGCAATGTAGATTATCAATCAGAGGCTAGCAATGCTACGGAGAAGATTGAATCAGGTCAAAAAGAGACATTTTGATTGGAGCATGGGTGAGTTGTTTCATAACACTCTCCTCAACTGACAAGGGAATTTGAGCCCAAGGTGAAAGCATGAATAGAGACCTGAGGTCTTGAGGATGATGAGGAAGGAAGAGCTCCTTCGGGGGCTACAGAAATGACAACCCGTGGTTGAGATGTTGTAGATGATGATGGATTATCATACTATCGGGTTCTAGTGGCGATATGAATTTTGTCAATTTTAGAAGGTGGAAGATCATCCAAAGTGGAATTTACAGAACTAGAGGTCTGAGTAGACTATTGAGACTCAAATGAAGTTGGGACAACAACAGATACTTGTTCCTCCTCCTCTTCTAAAAGAATATCACTTTCTTCCAAGAGGTTATTAACGATATATTGAAGATCTTTACATCCCTCTGTGTTATGACCTAGAGTGTGATGGTAAGAAAAAATAAAATCAGAGTTGAACTAGGAAGGTTTTACTCATTTAGGATTATAGGGTTTGATCGGGGGAAGAGATATGGATGAAGCTTGGATAAGTTGGCGAATAATTTCAGTATAGAATCTAGTAAACAAAGATGAGGATAGACATGACAAAGGTGCCTCTTTTACCTCAACAGACTGCCGAGGTAAAAGCACCTACATGTCTAGTTTAACAGTATTTTTTAGGGATCATCTTACTTTTCCACACATCGAGGAGGAGAAGCCTTGGGCACTTGAGATGGAAGTGAGTGACACTGGATTGATTTCGGTGGTGGAGGAGCTCCTAAGATAGATTTCAAAGATGATGGATATGTAACAAGTGTTGTGGTCTTTAGAAATAAAGAAGGTTGCTTGATCAAAACAGATGATAATTTAGATAATGCCGATTTAGATGAGGGAGGAAGCTCCCAAAGTATGTTTGATCAGAGGAACAAAAGGTGCCCTATCTTTTAGGGACGAAGACGATGATCCTGATAAAAGAGGTGATGCCTTTCTAGTAGGTAAGTCCACTTTACGAGGCATTGGTGAAGATGGTGTTGTAGAAGAATATGATGGTTTTGATGGTGTTATAGAAGAAGATGCCTTCTCTGCAAACAAATCCAATCTTTTATGAGGCGTAGAGAGAGACTTTTGAGGGAAAGCACCAAGAGTCTTGATGGTTCGAAATATGGGTTTTCCTTTTTCAAGGATGGTGACAACTTCAACCACATAAGGTGACTGTAACCTTTTTGGGGGAAGAAAATGGGGAGATACAGATGATGTATCATTAGATCTAAGTTGTCTCAGTTTAAGTTTAGGAACTGAGAGTCTAGGTTCCGTTACTATTTCTTTAGATTTCCCTTTAATAGGTAAAATAGTATCAATGATGGAAGAAGTGGATGATGAAGAAGTAGTTCCTTGTGAGGGA
Source organism: Taxus chinensis (assembly GCA_019776745.2). Lineage (NCBI taxonomy): Eukaryota > Viridiplantae > Streptophyta > Pinopsida > Cupressales > Taxaceae > Taxus > Taxus chinensis. The sequence goes on from CM034146.1 coordinate 239,324,519, forward strand.
GATACTTCTGGTACAGTAATTGTGGGTGTAACTACTATGGGAAAGGATACGGGAAGAGTTAAAATCGAAGATGCTTCCATCGAAGTTGGTACAACTATAGGTATGTTTACCAATGGCATAGTTGCAGTGAAAATGGGAGAAACAGAAGTAGATGTAGATGTAGTGGAAACTCGAAGGGATGTAAATGTCTTGAGCATCGAAAGGATGTCTGACGATGAGACAGATGAGGATGACACTGTCTTGGGCATAGACGAAATATTAGATAAAGAGGAAGAGGGAGGTGAATCTGTCTCTAACAATGTGGGAATACTCAAAGACGGGTTGTCTGAAGATGGTAGAATCCCAGTGATTAGCAGAGTGGCAGGAGGTTCTGATTCTATTGATGTGCTCACAGATGGCTCAGGTTTAGAAGAATATTCTCTAGTAGAAATGAAGTTGATAGTATGAGTGTTTGGTTTTTAAGACCCTAAAGCATCATGGTTCAGGGAGTGATTGGGAAAAGGTTGTTTAAACACGTCAAGCACCTGATTTGGGGGAGCATTTGGGTTATCCAAAATGAGCTCACCTTTATCAATGAATTTCTGGACAAGATTCTTGAAGGTCTGACATCATTCAATGTCATGACCTTTGGTTCTATGATAATGACAGAAGTCATTTTCCCTATACCAGAATGGACGTTCTTGGCTTTCATCAAAATTTCTAATAGGGGGAAGTTCGATCATGTGAACTTCCAACATTTTTTCCAAGATAGAGGCATATGATTCCCCTAACGAAGTAAAAGATTGAGATGACGAGGGTCCTTTTCGAGAAGATGAAGAGTCTTTCCATGATGTTTGATTAGAAATGTTATCGACTCGCGGTGTTTTTAATATGATAGTGTTGGTGGATCCCTAATTCTTGTCTTTAGAAGTGGAAGGGTTTGATTTTGTAAACCGAGAAAAATCTGGTTTAGATTTAGAACAAAGTTTTAACTTCCCTTGTTCAATGGCATGGGATTAAATTTTACATACCATCATAAAGGCTTCTTCAAATGTGTGAAAGGTCTAGATCCTTAAGGTGGAAGAAATATGATTAGCATTGGATCGAGTAAAAAACTCGATCTGTTGAGATTGAGGAAGGGAGAAAGACAATTGGTTTATTATCCCTCTCCAACGAGTGACAAATTCTTCAATAGACTCATCATCAAATTGACGAATGTAATAAAGATCTGTAATCGAGATCTTATGTGCGATATTTATCAAAAAAAATTCAACAAACATCTGGGCCAATTGAGAGAAATAAAACAAGGAATGTTGGGGATTGTTATTATACCAGTCCAAAGCAGGTCCTGCGAGAGACATAGGGAAAGTAGGAAGCATAAGCTCCTGATCCTGGACTATAAGGTAGTAAGAATTTTTGAATGCTCACAGATGCTGTTGAGGGTCCTCCCAACTATGAAATTTTAAAAATTTAGGAAGTTCCCATTAGGGAGGATAAGGCTTAAAAGCCACTGATGGATGAATCGGTTCATTTCATACTTCTTCAAAAGAGTATGAGGGACAAGCCCCTTTGGTGGATGCCTCTAGGTCTATGATTTTCTTGAAAATAATTTGGACCACGTCAGATTGAGGAGGAGGTATGCTTGTATGCCCTACATAAGAAGTGAATGGTAGATTTTGTTGAGGTGCTAACGGGGGATTCATCTGTTGATTAACAAGATGGTAAGAGGAATAACCAGGTGTTCTGGGTGACGCCTGATGAGGTATTTGATGTGAAGGAGCCTGTGTATAGACAGGCTATGAGATGACAAGCGGTTGAGAAAAAGGTGGTTGAATGAAAGATGGATCCTATCAGTGATGGGATCCTACATTTGTTGATTGAATCAGAATGGATTGAGGAATATGGGTGTTGACTTGATTGGACATGGTGGGGAACAAAGTCTGAATGAGGCTTTTGATTGCTAGATTGGTTATTAAGGGCGCCGATGCTAGAGGGTGGGTAAAAGTCACTGTCGTTGGAGCATTGGAAGAAAGATGAGGTGGAGGATGAGAAGAAGGAACCAACTGGATCATGAAAGGGGGTTGATTCACCAAGAGATACTGACCTTGAGATGCAATAGATGTCATAGAAGAATTAATAGTAATCTATGAGTGCGTAGATGCGCCCATTATAGCTAAGGCAAAAGACTTCTCAGAAGTAGGTTGTGGGATAGCCGAGGTAACTGCGGCACTAGGAATAGGCAAGACTATTTGAGAACTAGTCGTCATGGTTGGTGGAAGAGAAAAAGGAGGCACATGTGCGCCACCCTCTTCCGTGGTTTGAGGAAAGAAAAAGGAGGCCAACTATTCTACAAAATCCTAGGATGGTTCATGAGGATAATTGTAAATTTTTTGGATTGGTGGTCCCTGATTAGATATTTGAATGGACTTATGTACTAGATAGTCCATAAGGGCTACTAGATTACGATCAAGGAGTGCCTGAAATTCAGGGTCCCCATGAGGAACATACTCTATGTCAGAAGTAGATGATATTTCTGAAGGACTAGGGGAAGCTAGACGTGAAGGGATTGCTTTAGGTTGATAGAAAGGATTATATGACCAAGATGGGGAACCAACTAACAGCAGTCCTGAGGAAGATTTGGGGGATGCCGAAACATCCATTGTAGTGGTGATCTCGAAGGAAGAAGGGGCCATTTGAGCCATTCTTCTAGATTGTAATCGAGTGATGACCGTCATAAACAAGCAGAAATATAGCGAAAAAAGAATATTGACCTATCTAATGCACAGACAAATCAAGCAGCGTAGGTAATTATCTCTTTTAAATTTTTATACTTTTAAGAAAGAAAATTTTAGGGAAGGCTTTTTAAAACAAGAACAACTCAGATAGCCAAACTAAGGATGGTTTGGGGAATGTTTGGTGAGGAGTTCCAAAGGCACTTTAGTAAAATACCGTTAGGTGGCTTGATATAGGGGCCTACCCCCACACTTCACACACCACTGCGATAAGGGAGTCGGGTGCTTTGCCAATATATACCAGAACTTCCGTGAATTTATAACGCGGCCCGAGTACCGCATAGGCTCTTCCTCTTGGATGTCACTTCCAAATAGGCAAGGCTAGGGGAGGAATTCTTGTTTAAATGCTTTATACCTAGTGATTTTGGCTTTGTGTGCAAGGGTGAAAAATAAAAAATCAAATAGTGTCACTACCGATTTTGATAAATTTTCCAACCTAATTAAAACTAGATGAAAAACACACAGCAGAAATGATGAAGAAAGAGTTCCTTTTAAGTAATTAAAAGTGAAGTGTTTGTTTTCGATAAGGACAAGTCAAAAAAATTATTTCCCAAATGCGATTAAATTCTTTTTAAGCACCAAAATCAAAATGTTTGAATGTAACAGAAAACAAACAAACAAAGTCTTCATTTTTTTTTCTTTCTTTTTTTTTTTAGTTCCTAAAAAGGAAAAAAACACCATAAAAGAGAAATACCTGTATATTTAGCTCTCCAAGGTATGTGGACTTCAAAAAGCGCGTTGTTGAGCTCTTCCCCTCGAACAATCCCACAGACAAGCAAAGCGCTCTGCAAGAAAAGGTTAAGAAAACACACAAACCAACCCAGAAAGATATATCCAGATGATAACATAATGGAAATTTCTATTTCAAAGAACTAAAAAAAAACCTTCGAGAAAATAACAACTCTTGCATAAAGAGAGGGATAAAAAAAATGCAATTTTGAAATCAAACAAAAAAAATTTGCTACTCTTTGAAAAACAAAAGCTCAAAACTGGAAAAGAAATGAACTTAGCAATAAGGGACTTTATTTGGGTCCCACCGGGCGTGCCAGAATGTAGATCAAGAATTTCACGCTTGTTACCTGTCCAAGTTAATGTACCAAACTAAACACAAAAACCCTGAAAAACTCAAATGAAATCAATACCTAATTGATACGACAAGATTCGAAGATGTAGATGGAAAAGAAAACTGATGTAGACAAGACGGGCGCACACGAGAAATCCTGCAAAGTAGATCCAGGAAACCTAGGAGACACAAATGCTTGATAGAAAAAGACAGCGTTAAAAGATATTTGGGTGGACTACCCAGAAAGCGGGTCCGAGAAGCGATAAGCTCCCTCGGTGGATGTCAGTCCATGTTTTTAATTAAGGAAAGAAGCATACATGATAAAAGATGTACGTAAATGACTAGATTTTCTTATCAAAAATAACGAACTGAATCTAAACAGTGGATAGAAAGCAGCAAGAAACAGGAAATTCTGAAAATAATGCTGGATTAATGTTACCTGAGTCCTTTTACCTATCTGTAGGCTGATTAGCGTTAGTTAGGAAAATTGACATCGACTGATTCAAATTGGCGTCGACAGATGCAAGTCGGCGTCGACTTGGGAAAATTTGCAGGAAGATTAAGAAACCGATAGTGGAGGCTAGATCGTCGATCTCTACTGGATCTGTAAGTGTTGTAGGGATATTGACAAGGCTCCACCTATGCTAGATGCAGGAATAGAGTCACTAAGAGATTGATGAAGACTCACGATTTCAATGTGGCAGGAGCAAAGTAATGGTACTCCTCTCAGGGATTGGTTTGGATAGGATTCGCTCTCACTTGATAGATAATGCTCAGAATTGATGCTCGAAACTCTCTCGTTCTCTTTGTCTAACTCACTTTCTGTCTCACCGTCTAACTGTCTCACCAAAATTGAGTTCTGGGCCTCTATTTGTAATCGGTGCCGACCGAGATGAAATCGGCACCACTCTAAAAAATCGCTGTCAACCGAGTACCGGTTGGCACCGATCAAGGAATAGACTCCCAAAATGGCCAAAAGGAGTGATTTCTGGAAAGATGAGAGTGATCCTTTCACCTCAAATACAGGAAATATCCTGCTGCTCGGTTTGGGAGGAGGAGAAATAGGGGGGATATATGGATAGAATAGATATGGGGTAGATAAGTGGTTAGGATATATGTAAAAAGGTGTAATTGAATAATTAATATTTAATTACTCATGGGTAAAACATAATGGGGTGAATTAAACCTAGGATAGGTGTTTAAATCACAAATTGAATAATACCCCAAGGGGGCAATGGTGATATGAACGTGCCCCAGGTTACCCAAGAAGGTAAACAAATGTGGGAGACACTAAATTGGGTAACCAATTTTAGGTGTCTACAGAAAAATATGAAGACCATTTTTTACAGGGATGTACTTTGTCATTAATGTAAAAAGGGGGAGAAGACTAGGCGGTTTCCATCAATGACAAAGGGGGAGATTATTAGCATGTTGAGTTATAGGTGTTGTCATTGATGTAAAATATAATTAATGAAAAATAGGATGATGGATTAGTGTCATAGAATGCTTAGTAGGTTGATGAAATGGATATTCATATGGTTTCATGATGGCATAGGTTGATTCAGTGAGATTGGTTTAGTCTTGCAAGCTCAATTAGGTGACCTAACTAGCCTAGGTGATTGTGCATGATGCCTTGAGGATCATGGTAGTGGAATGGAGATATTTTTTTTAGAGTTTTTTGGCACTCGCATGAGTTTCAGGGTACAGGTAGAGGTTAAATAACCAGTTGCATGTGCTCATCTAGACCTAGTCTAGGTGCTTGGAGACAAAATGAGGAGGTATAGAGCCATGTGAGCTCATTGAGGCATACAAGGATGAGATACATGTTGTTTCAGGTATTTTAGGGTCTTTTGGAGATGTTTCTTGATGAGTTATAGTGTTGGTTCAGTTGAGCCTACTCTAAACCATGCAAAACCCTAAGGGCTAGTCATGAAAATGAGATAGGTTGAGAAGATGGAGACTTATTTGAGCTATGAATATGATTTAATATGGTGAAAATGGGTTTCTTAGAGGTGTGAGAAACATTTCAAGTCATTTTGAATAATATTTTGCAAGTTATGATTTTTTATGTGAAACATGGTCCAAAAAAGTATTTTCCAGCTCGAATTGCAACTTCTTACGCTCACCATGATTTTTTTGTTTTGCATGGGACCTTGTGTATTTTAGGGATTTTTTCCATTGAGATAAGATAATTTCTCAAAAATAATGGAGTGGTTTCATCATCAATATTTTATGAACAAATGTTAAGAAGGTAAACTACTTTTTGTGACTTTGAAACCCTAGGTTGAAAGCGGTAGGAGAAATCTTCATTGTAAGTGCCAAAAATTGATTTATTATACTATTATGATGATTTTATGTTGTATAATACTCCTCCATATTTATAAAAAGGAAAGTTAAAGCATGTGATGATGAGTTGACCCCACTTAAATAGGTATGTTTCTAAAGAAGTTTAGTTTGGGAAAAAGTTGTCCAAATGAGTTGTGAAATAAATTGACATTGTTTTAGCATGGTAGATTTAATTGATTTCCATGATGGTTTCAAATCATTTCTGATCTTCTATATGGAAAAGTGTGCCCTATTTATGAAGACTACTCTTAAGGCAGTTTTGGGGCAGTTCTTGAGCAGTTTCAGAGATGGACTTGGTTGAAGGCCTTCCACTTCCTGTTCAAAGGAAATGTAAGATTTTATGGAAATATGATTAAGAGGTATTTCCAATGATATAATTTTTCCCTCATGATGATGAATTTTTATAGGTGAACCAGCTCAATTTGTGAAGAATAAGGTTGTTTGTTTCTCAGGATAGGATTGCTTTGGCTAGAAGATGCAGGTAGAATATTCATGTTATGGATGAGTTGATGCTTGATGTTAGTTAGAGAGTTCATAGGGATGAAATTTTTTCATATTTAATGATTTTTTGAGGTATTGAAAGTGGCAAAAATTGTGCAAACTAGTTTAGATTCTAACACTACTTTCTGGGCAGCTTAGTTTGGTGAAGAGGAAATTTGGTGTGGTTTGCATATATGGATGTTTCATGATATATAGTAAGCATGTATTTTTTATAAAGGTAATGGTATTTCCATTTTGTGGTTACATTCCATATTTGAGGATTTTTGGTATGTTCTTTTTTCCCATAGGTGAAGATAGGTTCATGGAAACAATTATTTGGTGAAGGATATGAGCCTTCATGAGTGAGTTATGAATAATTTGATTAGTGAAAGAAAATCAACAACTATGGATGATGTTTTTTATGTCATATTTTACATGTGTGATGAATTTTGGATCTTGAATAATCATGGTGATGATGTTTGTGATCTTTAGGCATTTATGTTATGGGGTTTAGAGTTATTTTTTAGCTTATTTAGTATGTTTGAGCATGACTGACCTACATGGGTCCATTATGACTGGATTAGAATTTTTTAAAGATGTATTGGTTGATCTAAATGTTTAATACCAACTTATTTCATGGTTTTGATTTGAGAAGGGTATAAAGTTCATGTTTGAATTAAAATTTACGCTAGCTAAGAGAGAGGGAAATATTTTGACCCAAGTGTTAGTGTGTAACATGTATGATTGCATAATTTCAGTGCTAAGAAATTGTGTGACAGGTTCAAGAATGTTTGAGTTCTTGTGTGAAAGGATTTGAGGCCAAGCTTTTCCATTAAAGAATAAGAAATAGAGAGATAGGTGAATAAGGATTTAAACAAGGGTTTTAAGGTGTGTGACCTTAAGTTTGATCTCCATCAGTTGTTAGAGAAACAAGAAATCATATATCTTCATTAAAAAGTGGTTAATTGGGTGTTTGATCATCTTACGGAATTGTATCCTTCTTGTGGATTTGGTGCTTCACTAAACTAGGGGTTGGTGCTCCTTGTTGGGTTGGTGCCTCACTAAATTAGGGGTTGGTACTCCTTGTTGAGTTAGTGCTTGAATAAATTTTAAACGTAGCTATAATAAAGTTTTGTTTCATTGATTTTTCTTCCCCTTAAGGGTTTCCCACTTATATCTTGTGTTATGGTGTTATCTCTCATGATTTTTATTGCTTGAATGAAGGTTATATGTTATTGTGCACACATTAATGGTTGAATGATTTATGATTCAAGTAAGAAAATCTGATTTGGTTGAATTTTTGTAAAGGACTTCTTCACCCACCCCCCTCTTAGTCCATTGTGCTTCCAACATTATTTTTATGTATCAAGGAAGGAGTTATGTACTATTTTTAGGAGGCATGATAAAGTGTTTAGGTAATTCCATGAGTCTCCTCATTTAACTCACCCGAGGGTCACTACAATTACCCATGAGCTTATAAGATTCTATATATGTCTTATATTTATAGTTGCATCTTAATAGTTACAACGATTTAAACCCTATAAATTTCCACCCTAAGAGACTTTTACACCCTAAAATATATATAAAAGGATAAATAGATAGTAATTTATGTGTTTATATCTAGGTTTCATAAATATTGCAATTGTCGTGATTCAATTTGTGTCATAGTTTACAAGTTAACTAAAGTACCACTTTTTTGGGGAAATAATAGATTATGCCCCAGTATTTTATAAAATATTTGTTGAGGAAATTATTAGGTTACATGGAATCTCTAAAAAAAAAATATAGGGATAAATTATTTACTTCCATATCTAAGAAACCCTAAGAAATTATTTTGGAAAAAGGATTTATATAATCTCCACTTACCATCCTAAAATTGATGGAAATTTTAGTATAGTTAATCAAGTCGTGGATGATATCTTGAGAATTTATGTTATGAATTTTAAATCTACTTAGAAATATTATTTCCACTTAGTATAATTTTTCTACAATAAGACTTACCATTATTCCCTTAAAACACACCTTCATGGGATGGTCTTGATAATAGAATCCTAAATAGACCTGAAGTGTTATGAACTTATGAATATAAAATTACTCTCATCAAGAAAAGGTTTAAATTATCCTTGGACTATCAAAAAATTAATGTTAACATCAAAATAGTTTAATTGTAGATAAGGTATTGTCTTAGGTTATGTCTTAAAAATATCCTATAAAATTTGGAAATTATTCTAAGTAAGCTCTTAATTTCATGGTACCATTTGACATTTTATGAAATATTTACCACATAATTTACAAGATATGTCTCCCTCATTATTTATTTTTAATTCATGATGTATGTAGATCCCAAAAAATAGATACCAAATAAACAAGATAAAAAACTGGGGTATTTTTTTCTGTAAACACTTGCATACACAACACTTAGGGATCACTTAGTATGACAAAAAAATCATGATACATTACACAAGCATTAACTCATACATGCAAAGATATAAGAGAAATACATTGAACCAAATGTAAAGATGACTCACACCACCAAATGTACCTATAAGGCTTGTAAAGGGGAGAGACTGTCATATGTACTACCTATTTGACATCCATGAAGTTATCCTAGATATCCTTTGGTTCCTCTAATACGAAATACAAAAAAACCAAAAAATATTCCCCTTTATTCCTTTATTTAAACCACCCCCTTGTACCTCCACTAATATTAGTCACGAATTTTCTTAGTTCGTCTAATGCAACATAACACATAAATCCTTATTAATCCCTTAAAAAACATTATCCCTTCAATAAATAATGATGTAATCTCACCCCACATATAATTACAAATTTGCATACAAGCATGAAAAATAAATATTCACATAAACACTTTCTCAAAGGATTGATACAAAATAATAAATAAACCAAAAGAAAGAGTGAAGAAGTGATTTATCCATAGTGTGCATAGATTACAATTCTTACATATTTATTATGATTAATTTCTTTATTTAATAATTCCTTGCATCATTTTAAACGTACATCAGAGTTTGAAGTGATTATTGGGGGAGGAAGATGAAGATACATTGAATAAGAGGAAGGGATAAGCATGACATTGATGGAGGAAGTAGATTGGTGAAACCCACAATAAAATTTTGGATGACAGAAAATGATGAGGAATAAGTTTCACAAGAGTTGTGTTTGGAGTAGGAAGCAGTTGAAAGGAATAGTGAAAGTTTAGAAAAAGATTTTTGGCCCTATGGGGTAGGGAAGATGGATAAATAATTTTGGTAGCATCTAATCTAGTCTACTTAGAAGATTTTACCCTTGGTTTAAAGGATGTGGATGGGGAGAAAGGATATTTTATTGATTCAATAATTCCCATATCTTATGGATCTAAAGGCAAAGAAAAAATCTTCTTGTTATCTTCATAAAATTTGAAGAGAATATGAATGGTATTATTGAGTCTAATATAATTAGGGCATTTCATTAGGGAAAAATGGAAAATGGAAGTTTTTTATGGATCTACGTGGGAATATTTGGTAATAAAATACTTATAGGACCTTGTTATGCTCCTATACTTTCTTCTGGAGGGATTCAAAAACTATTAGAGGATGTTTTAAGAGTGGTACAAGATATGTATTGGGGATATAGTAAGGAAATTGTAATTGTAGATGATGAAGTTACAAGATCTAAATATTTTGATGTGTTCCCCATAACCCTATAAACATCATATGTTAAGGCATTATCAAAAGGGTTAAAAATTTGGGGATTTCATGATAGATAAAATTGTTAAAAGAGATTAGGAGGTTTTAGCTTAAATTAAATATATTTAACCTTTTTTCCTAGGGGTGGGGATCTATCTAATTCAACGTCACATGTAAGAAGAGTTATGATCCCTCAATAAATACTGGAGGAATTTAGGCACTTTTATACATTAGTGCATCCAAGGAAACTTCCTTTTTTATCTTGGAAAGGGTGTATTTTGTATTCATCACTCTAGAATTCATAAGGGTTCCATGGATATAATATTAAATACTTGGTAAAAGGTTAGTTTATGGTAAAATTATAGAATTCATATGATAGAGATCATGTCTTGGCTCAAAGTTTGTTTTTTGATCGGAAAAAATATTTGTTAATCCATAGCGACCTAATTTTATGAAACCTAAAATAGTTGGTGAGATGGATTTGTGTTGGATCAAGTTAAATTCCCTCCCTATAGAATACTATTGGAAGGATATTTTTCATAGGATTGGTGAAGCTTTGGGAAGTTTTTTTCGATTAGATTCCTAATCTTATAGAAATTTTGTTTTTTTATGTGATTTCAAGTTAATGTGGTAAATAGAAAAGGTCCCATCAAGTTATAATTTTGAATATAAATGGGAAACAATTGGTAAAATAAATTGAATATGGTTATTTGGGGAAGAGAGGTGATCTTTAGCAAGAGAAATTATCAACATGGTTTGGTGGATATAGTTTCATACACATAGATCATATCCATTTGATTCACATGATGGTTAAACAAGGCTTATTTGGCACAAAACAAGTTTAGAAAATGAGACAAAGGTTAACAAATATTGAAACTATTGTACAAGGGAAAAATATGAAATACTATGATTTAGGGGGAAAAAAGATAAAATATTATACTTCTTTTCATTGTGCACATCATCCAAATGTAGACGATACTCATTCCGAAAAAGTGATGTTTCCTAAAGGAGAAAATATGTAGGAGGAGAAATATGTTGATCCAGTGTATTTTGAATATACATACACATAAGATATATATCCAATACAACTTGAATGTGTAGGATTTCCTAAGACCTATGAAAGTGAAATTTATCTCCATTTTGTAGAGTAACCCAACAACATACTAAAACTTAATTAAAAAAATAGGTCCATGCATATTTATTCAATTCATGAAGAAATTGCTATCCATATTTTAGCCCTGGGAAAAATATTGGATCAGCCACGACCCCACTAGAAAGAACCTGAGAAATCACGTTTGAATCTTGCAAACAGGTCGCAAAAAGACTCAATAATAGAATAGTAGGGTCAGCGAAGGAGGAACAGTGTCACAGAGAATCCATGAGCAAGAAAGAGAAGAAATGGTGAAGATTCGAAGTCTTTGGGCTCAAAAAAGTTTAGAAAGATTTTAAAATTGACTAAGTATGGAGGAGCCAGCGGAGAGAGCCACATGTCTTCATGACGCTTCTCCAAAGATGAATCCAAAAAGGAGGCTCAAATGAGTTCCAACTCACCACATAATCCAAGGTCTGAAAAGGTAAGAGGGAGGTCATTGAAAAATCCAAAGACCTGTGGAGGCTTTCAAGTGTCAACCCGACGCTCCTTCAAAGGAAAATCTTGATCGGGAATTTAAGCGAGCGCGGAGCCTCCAGGCATCCAATCTCAAAAGGGGGATAGAGTCGGGTTGAATAGTCAATGCATGATGGAAGGCCGATGGAGAATGCCAAGTGTCCAAATAGTGCTAGTTCAAGAGAAATATTGAAAGGGGGTTTCCCCAGTTAGATATATGACCTTGCCAAGCAAAGGACTTAGGAAAAAAACATAAGGAAATTGAGCAGGTCATAGAAGAAGCCACATCTCAGCCCCGTACCACTCCAAGAGAAAAATATAGAGGCCGCCCTTAGACATGTGCCAGTCCTCCACGTGTCCCATATAAGAAAGGGTCCCGCTTTTGAACTAGTTTTCCCGCCTTTTGTACGGACCTGATACAAATTTTGAAGGGGCATATATTTCGACTTGGGGCTCAAAATATAACAAATCTGACACTGTTGGAAAGATCTTTGCCTCTTCTATTCCATGAAGATTTGAAAACTTAAATTTGAGGAGGTTAAGTGGGAGAAAAATGGAGAAACGTCTTTAGGCCTTTAATGTAGAATCTATATTTCCCAACAACTAGATCGGATTCGATCTGATCCACTGTTTCCTCCTCCTTCAAGGCACCGAATAAGAAATTGATGTAGTCAAGACAGATTTCTGGGCATAATTTTTTAAAGGCATTAATAGTGGTGGTTGAACTTTAGACTATTTTTTTCCCACTTCTCTCTCTTTCTCCCCTCTGTGTTAAATCTATAAAATCAGGATCAAAACTCATAGTAAAGGGTTGGACATTATTTATTTTTTTGTAGGCTCCCCTTTCCTTCTAGCAAAGGAAATCATGGAGTTTAGACCTTCCATTTAAATTACAATATGTTTCCTGCCTTCTTGGCATTTGTAATGCATTCTATCAATCTGCAGAACAATAAAACATGTTTGTGATCGATTTTAGATCCTTTCTTGTCTCCTTTGCTCTCATCTGGTCTTTCATTATAAATATGGTTATCTATGCTTGATTATTGTATGTATTTTTTTGGTTTGTGTCTATCAATAAAACTAATGTTCATCATTCCTTCAGTACATCACCTTGTACCTTAGTTTTTATTTCTTGTATTCCTTTTATCCCTGTCTCCTTGGTAAAACTTAGATTAGGTTTAGGAGTAGGTCCTCTGCAAATTTCCACATATACACCTAAACAGAGGAATAAGAACCAACCTTTAATCTGGAGAGTTTTCCCATTTGCAAAGTCCCACACTTTGGGGAAAACTCAATGTTATACAGATCACACCAAATGACTCTACCTTAGAAAAGTAGATCTGATAATTTATTTGGGGGTGTTGTGAATTTGCACTAATAGTTTTGGCACGCCCAGTGGGACAAAGAAGACTCCATCTTTATTACAGTAAGATTGATGTGCACTTGTTGTGATTTTAAATGTTAGTGCAAAATCACAGCACCCCCAAATGAGTTATGGATCTTCTTTTCTAAGGCAGATTCATTTGGTGTGATTACATAGCATTGAACTTTCCCCAAGGTGTGTGACCTTGCAAAAGTGGGAAATCTCTCCAGAGAAAGCTGGTTCTTGTTCCTAAACTACCTGCCATGAGCTACTCCAGTGCAGGTAAACTAAGTTTAACCTAATATAACCATTCCAAGGGACCAAGGAGAGAGGAAAAGGGAAAAACAGAGCCTACACTAAAGAAGTGATACACCAGTAAAGGAAGTGAGATATTTTGTTTAGGGAGAAAGAAATAGAAAAAATGGAGATGAGGGAGGTCAGACAAAAGTGACATGGCCCAGATAGGCAAATCATCCATTAAACTCCATGAAACACAAACATCTTGCACCTACAAATGTGAAATACATGCATAGAAAACCAAGACTGAAAGGGAGAGGCACTAAGAAACAACAAAACGATGCAAAGGGTTGAAGAACACCATAAAAACATGTTTTTTTATTGCTCTAGAAGGTGCACAAACCATTATATTTCTAGAATAGAGGCACAAATACATTTTTTAGGTGTGGGAGAAGGTTCGCTACTCAAAAATGGTATTGAGAAACAAATTTGACAGATTTTCTCTATGCCCAGAATGTCTCTCCTTCTTACTTTTGGATCTTCTGTAGCATCCCTTTTCTTGTCTGACCCTGCTATCTTATAGTTATGCCTGCCTGTAACTTATAAAATGGATTTAAGATGTAGAACGACCCAATAGAGTCGTTTTCCTTTGTACAAGATCCTTTGATCTCTCTTGGCCTCCGCCACTTCATTGTTGAATCTTCTTATAACTAATTTGTAGGAATTGAATGAGTTTTCTCAGGTTCCTCCTATACGGGGTCATGATTCAATCCAGTATATATCCCGGGGGTGAAATATGGATAACACTAACTTTTAAGAAGTTTTAAAATTATGCATCTGACGACTCCAAAAGAGACAAATCCACTAGTTTCAGCAATCCAAGCTTGCCGAGTTCATGAGAAGAATATAAACAAGGTCAAGAACCAGAGAGGAGGGGTAGTTTGTGCATCTGCATTTATCTCCAGACAGAAGGAGAAGAGGAAAAAGATCCCAGACATCTCCATCTCCACCAAACAGAACCTTATCAACACCTCCTTCTAGTAGGCCATTCTTTCAACCAAGAAGGGTTCCCAAGCCAATCAGGATGGCATAACCAAATCCTTATGTCAATTTCACTAGCAAGAGCCCACTCTCTCTTAATGCATAAAATCCAGTCCTAGTGGTAGCATTAAAGAGCATCCCATATTTCACTGGAGAAAACTAGACTTCTCCTGGTGACCACATTCAAGACATTGCAAATGTTTGTACAATCCATGAGATCACTGAGATGGACATAGAAGTCAAGTAGCTAGCCTCTTCACTCAAGGGTAAAGCTTCACAATGGTTCAAGAACCTAGCAGCAGGCTCTATTCAAACTTGGGACCATCTGTGCAAAGCTCTTCATGACTAGTTTGGAGAAAAGGGAGATAACATGTCCTTGTTGGAACAGCTGACAAAAATCAAGAGAGCTCCCAATGAAAAACTAACAGATCTCAACCTCAGATTTCAAAGGATCTGGGACAAGATTCCAGCAGCAATAAATCCCACACAAGAAGGTGCCTTCTTATACTTTCTTAGAGCTTTAAATTCTGATATTGCTTTAATGATTCAATCAATGGGAGGCACAACTTTACCTGCAGCTTATAACCTTTCCATAGGAGCTGAAAATTGTTTAATATAGGATGGAAAGCTTGCTCCTAAGCCCTCTATGCCTCTATACCCCGAATTAGGAAACTCAAGTACCAGCCAGACACCCACATTAGCTCCTATACCTACTCTTAGGAATTAGAGTTCAGGTGATGCCTCCACCTCATCCTCTAACACCTCAAACAAGCTTCAAGAATTTATGAGACAACTTTATAACCTAGGGAATGAGTTAGTAACTATCAAGAGGCAACAGGCTCAGAGTTCTGGGCCATATCATCCTCAAGCTCAATACTAGGCTAGACCCCCGTATCAACAAAATAGACCACCATCTCAGATTGTAAATCAGATTCAAAACCAAGGACAACCTCAAGCTACTAGACCTTTCAGGTCATATGATCCAAATACAGCCTCAACATCAAGGGCATTGGTTTCTACAAAAAACAACATGGCACAATAATATGATTGGTGCTTCCCATGCAATCAGCCACATAACCAATCAATGTGCTTTAATTGTGCACTAAACTAGGCCTTGATGGTGCAAACTAGTATTGTGTCACAAGAAACTAGTCAAGAAGAAAATAAACAGCAAGGAGCTCAAAAAGAGGCATCTCCAGGTGAAACCATGATTATTAATTGGCAAGATGAGGAATTTTGTGGAATGAATCAGTTCCCTTCTCAAAGTGTAGCTGCCAATACATGGTCCAAAAAGAGAAATATTGGAGAAGGAAAATCACCAAACTTAGGTAATCTTCAACCTTCCATTACTCCACAAATTATTGGCCCTTAAAATACAACTCCCAACATGCATAGCCAATCCAAGCCACCTTCCAAATCCACTCAGGCACCGGTTGTGACAACCCATGTGAAAGAAAAAAAGGTACTATGGAAGGGGCAATAGAAGGATAGCTCATTTAAAATCATTGATAAAATGAAGAAAAATTTGAACATTTCACTATGGGAGTCACTGGTCATTCCATTATAGAGGGATCTGTTGCAGACTGCCATAGCCAATTGGTTAAGCTCAAACAGGTCCCCTAGCTAGCAAGAGAAAGTGTTTGCCAATGCATCTCAACCTAAGGAAAACCATGGAGGGCAATAAGGTAAGAATCTGAAGCCCCCTCCATTCTATGTTTCATTAATCATTGGGGACAAATTGGTGCATAATTGTATGATTGATTCGGGGGCAAGTAGTTATGTAATGCCAAAGCAAATAGCTGATCAACTAGGTCTCTAATATGAAGTCATCTCTAGAGGGGTAGTGAAATTGGATGGGATAGCAGTGACAACTGTTGGGATCATCAAGGATTTGAGCCTCACCCTACATGCCTGCCCCAATGTGATTGTATTGCAGAATGTATCAGTCATAGACTTTCCACCACATTTTACATTGTGTTTATCCAGGGACTTCACTGCCAAAATTGGAGGCTATTTTTCTACTGATTGGTCACATATGATTTTTAGAACAAGGTATGGAGCCAAGGTCACAATTATATCTTAGTGCATTGTTGATTATAATATTGAGTCTTATGCGCCTAGCCCAATCAATGCCAATTATTCAACTTTTGATCAAGAAGACCTCCTAAGCACTTGTGAAGTAGATACCACCTCCTAAGCACTTGTGAAGTAGATACCAAGGTGGGGTGTATCCCAGACTTAACTATCAACAAATGGGCCAACAAAAGACATAATTTTGACCCCTATAAGGAGATGGAAGAATTCGAGTAGGAGTCTACTATGTGCATGAAGTGAATCATCCTCTTCCTGACATCATTAAGTCAGAATACAAAGATGACAATGAAGTATGGCAATCGTTCTTTGATGGCTTGAGGAGTAAACAAGGAGCTAGAGGAGGAGCTATGATTGTGTCCCCCCAAGGTATGAAATATTATTAAACCTTCAGATTTTAGTTTTCCTACTCAAATAAAACTGTTGAATGTGAGGCTTTGGTCCATGGTCTTCATTGGGAAAGGAAACGAGGAATCAAAAACTTGCAGGTTTTTAGTGACAGTGAACTAGTTGCTAATCAAGTTAGAGGACTTAATGCTGTCAAGAATGACCTGCTCAAGAGCTACAAGAGTAGGGTATGGGATCTCATTGAGGATTTCTAAGCCTTCAACATTATGTCCATACCCAGGGAGAAGAATGAAGTTGCTGATAGGCTTGCAATAGTTAGGGAAACATTTGATGTGGTTGACAGCATCGAGAGGGACAAAGGATAGCCACATATCCATGTGATTGTGAGGCCAACATTGCCATATAACAACACATGCTGGTAGGTGTTCGAGAATGATCAGAAGACCATTAATTTTTTGTAAGAGGAACTTGAATTATCAGTTAGGAATCAAAATAGATTAGAGCAGCAATATGGAGATCAAGTAGTGCAGCTACATACAAATAAGCTTCATAAAGGTTTGGTGACATTATAATTTATCTTTAATCCTAATGATTAGTTTCGAAAAGAGAAGGCTAACATACAGATCAAAGGAGAAGATTCATATTCAATCCTAGTTGGAGAAAGAAAAACACTTCAAATTGGCAAAGTGGCCATTGAGCAAGAAATGTATGAATTCATGTAACTTTGCCAAGAGTTTCCATATGTATTTACTTGGAGCTATGAAGACCTATGAGGGTTCAATCCAAAGCTAGCACAACACACAATTGAACTAGATCCAGATGCTAAGTCCATCAGGAAAAATTAAAGACTAGTCAATCCACACATTAAACCTCTGATGAAGAAAGAGCTAAACAAGATGATAGAGGCAAGTATCATATACCCAATCAAACACTCAAGTTGGGTTGCAAACGCGGTCCCAGTTAGGAAGAAGAATGGAGAGATTAGGTTGTGTGTAGACTTTCGAGACTTAAACAAAGCATCTCTCAAAGACCGTTACCCACTCCCCTCAATGGAGAATATTTTGCAAGTGGTGCTTGGATCAGAGAGATTCTCCCTCCTAGATGGCTACTCAGGGTATAACTAGATAATGGTGAAAGAAGATGATTAGTTCAAAACGGATTTCACCACCAAATGCGGCACCTATGCCTATAGAAAAATGACATTTGGATTGTCTAATGTTGGAGACACTTTCCAAAGGGAAATGGATATGGCATTCAAAAGGTTGATGAACAAAATAGTTCTGATATATCTAGATGACATCACTTTGTTCTCCAAAAATGCAGCAGATCACATTTTTCACCTAAGACAGGTATTTCAAAGATGTAGGAGATTTGGGGTATCATTGAACCCTAAAAAATACATATTCTCAGCCCATGAGGGTAATATTCTAGGCCATATTGTGTCAAAGGAAGTTTTGGTAATTGACCCAGAGAGGGTTGAAGCAATAAGAGCATTGCCATTGCCAAGTCATAAGAAATCTATTCAAAGCTTCTTAAGGAAGATCAATTTTGTTTGAATGTTTGTACCAAAATTTTCTGCCCTTGTTAAGAAAATATCGTTGATGTTGAAGAAGAACTTGGCATTTAGGTGGACAACTGAAGGAAGAACAAGCTTTGAGGCCATTAAAGAAGCTATATCACAAGCCCCAACACTCGTGAATCTAGATTTCTCTAAATAATTCATACTATATGGTAGTGACATAATTTCTGCAATCTTACTATAGTAGAAAAAAGAAGGTACAGAATAGCCAATTTCTTTCTTCAGTCAAGGTCTGGAATACTATGAAGTGAGATACTCCATTGAAAAGCATGTCCTTATAGTGATTATATGGTTACATAAGTTTAAACATCTGCTTTCAAATAATAAAATCCAATTGTTAGTCTCCCATGCAGGAGTCAAAGAATTCCTTCTCAGCAAGGATCTGAATGAAAAACATGCAAGATGGATCACTCGTGTCATGGAGTATGACATTGAAATCAAGGTCACTAATCTGGTCCATGTGAAGGGATTGTGTGAACAACTAGCCTCAAGTCAACAAGATGAGGTAAACAGTGAAAAGGAAGCTATTTTTGTTCTATAAAATAGTCAAGAGGAAGAAAACAATTATGTACCCACTCCTTGTTGGACTTAGAACATGGTGCACTTCCTTCAAACAGGCTCGTGTCCTCGAGAAATGAGTAAAACAAAAAGGATACACTTCATACTATAGGCCACACCATACGTGATTATTGATGGTGTCTTGTTCAAAAGGGACATCAATGGCATTATGTTAAGATGCATTGGGACATATCAAATTGAGAGAGTGTTATAAGAATTCCATGTTGGAGCAGCTGGAGGCCATTTGCTCCATGAGTAATAGCACTCAAAATCATGAAGGTGGTTTATTATTGGCCCAGGGTGTTTAGTGACTGCTATGCATGGATCAAAAAGTGAAATAACTATGCATTCTTCAAAGGAAAAGAAAGGCTAGTAGCACTTGCATTTCACCCAATTTAAGTTGACAAAGAATTCATGCAATGGGGATTGGACTTCATTGGATTCATCAATCCAAATTCAAGCCAAGGCCACAAATGGATTCTGACAACAACAAACTATTTCACCAAGTGGACCGAGGAAGTGGCACTCAAAGAAGCTAATGAGTCTAGCATACTAGATTTCTATGAAGGTATATTGACTAGATTTGGAGTGCCAGCCACCATTATATCAGACAATGCATTGGCATTCATAGGTTCCAAGATCACAGAATGGGTTGTTAGGAAAGGGATTTACTTAATCACTTCATCAAACTATTACCCTCAAGGTAATGGCCAAGTTGAGTCCACAAACAAGAACCTGCTAAATATTTTCAGAAGAAATCTTGATGAAAATCAGAGAACCTGGCACACAAATCTCAAATCAACCTTATGGGTTGATAGGACAACACCCAAGAGATCTATAGGTAGCTCTCAATTCAAAATTGTCTATGGGAAAGAGGTAGTGTTTCCTATATCACTTGAGTTTCCAGCATTGGAACTCATGTAGCAGCTGGAGATGTCTGAATTTGAACCAATGGAAGCCAGGTATGTAGAGCTAATGGAATTGGAAGAAACCGTAGAGCATGCACTTCAAACAATGGAGAAGGATCAGGTAACAATAAGGATATGCTTTAACAAGAAGGAAAGAACAAGGACCTTCCATGAAGGAGACGTATTTTTGAAATGGGATGTAGATTGGGCAAAACCAGGAAGGCATTCCAAGTTTGATGCCATTTGGAGTGGCCCCTACATGGTCACAAGATGTAAAAGTAGCAATGCTTTCCAATTGTCTACATTAGATGGTGAAGAGTTACAGATTCTAGTGAATGGAATCTATCTTAAACAGTGCTACTAGAAGGAAATTTCTCACCTTGTACATATTAGTTTAATTTCTCATTCCTCTAAGTGCTTGTGCACATTGCCTTGTTGTAGTTTTGGTTTCTTTTTTCCTAAGTGCTTTGCACACTCTGTATGTTTTGCTTGGAGCATGTATGATTTAAAATTTTATATATAGTTGTGGTGTTGTTTTTTTTCTCTTGCATAATCCATTTAGAGACAGATGAAGCCCCAGGTCAAGTAATTTTCTACTCTCAGAAACCATTGTTTCGATATTTCTTATGAAAATTGAGAGTGCAAACAGTTGGGCTTGTGAATCAGAGGCAGGATCAGTATCAGACCGTTATTCTCGACTCCAGGCCCAACGGATATGACAAGTAAATTGTTATTTTCATCTAGCAGGAAGATACCCCTGTGAGTTGCCAAATTTTTATCCATATTTCACCCCCCAGGAAAAATATTGGATCAGCCACGACCCTGGATAGAAAGAACCTGAGAAATCAACGTTTGAATCTTGCAAACAAGTCATAGAAAGACTCAACAATAGAATAATAGGGTCAGCGAAGGAGGAACAATGTCACAGAGAAGCTAGGAGCAAGAAAGAGAAGAAACGGTGAAGATTTGAAGTCTTCGGGATCAAAACAGTTCAGAAAGAGTCCAAAATCGACTAAGTATGGAGGAACCAGCAGAGAGAGGCACATGTCAACACGATGCTTCTCCAAAGATGAATCCAAAAAGGAGGCTCAAATGAGCGCCAGCTTGCCATGTAGTCCAAGGTCCAAAAAGGTAAGAGGGAGGTTGTTGAAAAGTCTAAAGACTTGCGGAGGCTTCCAAGTGTCAACCCGACACTCCTTCAAAGGAAAATCTTGATCGGGCTTTTAAGCGAGCATGAAGCCTCCATGCGTCCAGTCTCAAAAAGGGGACAGAGTTAGGATGAATATTCAATGCATGATGGCAGGCCGGTGGAGAATGCCAAGTTTCCAAATGGCACTAGTTTAAGAGCAAGATTGAAAGGGGGTTTCCAAGCAAGCGCCAGGCCGCCACATGTCCCTGGTTAGATATATGACCCTGCTGAGCAAAGGACTTAGGAAAAAAAATTGAGTAGGTCACAAAAGAAGCCACATGTCATCCCCACACCACTCTAAGAGAAAAATACAGAGGAAACCCTCGGACATGTGCCAGCCCCCCATGTGTCCCATATAAAAAAAGGGCCCACTTTTGAACTGGTTTTCCTGCCTTTTGTAAAAACTTGATACAAATTTTGAAGGGGCATATCTTTCGACTCGGGGCTCGAAATATAGCAAATATGACACCATTGAAAAGATCTCGGCCTCATCTACGCCATGAAGATCTAAAATGTTAAGTTTGAGGAGGTTAGGTGGGAGAAAAATGGAGAAATGTTTTCATGCCTTTAATGCAGGATCTATTTTTCCCAACAACTAGATCAAATTCAATCTGATCCGCCATTTCCTCCTCCTTCAATGCGTTGAATAAGAAATTGATGTAGTCAAGACAAATTCGGGGGTGGATTTTGTGGAAGGTATTAATAGTGGTGGTTGAACTTCAAAATGTTTTTTCCCACTTCTCTCTCTTTCTCCCCTCTGTGTTAAATCTATAAAAGCAGGGTCGAAACTCATAGTAAAGGGTTGGGCATTCTTTTGTTTTTACAAGCTCCCCTTTCCTTCTAGCAAAGGAATTAATGGAGTTCAAACCTTCCATTTAAATTACAATACATTTCCTACCTTTTGGGCATTTGTAATGCATTATATCAATCTGCAGAGCAATAAAACACGTTTGTGATCAATTTTAGATCATTTCTTGTCTCCTTTGCTCTCATCTAGTCTTTCATTATAAATATGGTTATTTGTGCTTGATTACTATGTACATTTTTTTTTGGTTTTTGTTTATCAGCAAAACTAATGTTCATCATTCCTTTGGTGCATCACCTTGTAGCTTAGTTTTGATTTCTTGTATTCCTTTTATCCCTATCTCCTTGGTAAAAATTAGATTAGGTTTAGGAATAGGTCCTCTGCAAGTTTCCACGTATGCACCTAAACAGATGAATAGGAACCAACCTTTAATCTAGAGAGTTTTCCCATTTGCAAAGTCCTACACTTTTGGGGAAACTCAATGTTATGCAGTTCACACCAAATGACTCTACCTTAGAAAAGTAGATCTGAGAACTCATTTGGGGGTGCTGTGATTTTGCACTAACAGAAACCTCTATGATCTTCTCAATCAATTGCCAAGATAACTTATCCTTTTATACCTTTTGTTGATGTTTCCAACCTTTCCATGATTTATATATCCTTTACCCACATTTCAACTTTATCCCTTGGTCAAACATATATTAAATGACATAATTAGTCATGTAACAATGGATCAAATTTATCCTAGCATGCTCTATTTGGACTTCTTGAGCTCTTGTTCCTTAGTGCATGTAATTTTTCGTTGTCTCCTTAATACCAAATTCTACTTAATAAACCAAACTCCCTATTATTATTAGCTTCATAATATTATTACTCACCTTTATACAACATTTATTTTTTCCATTCATAACTCGAGTCTCGTGTTTTGTATTTTTTTCTCAATTGAAGAGCTCTACTTCCTTGAAGATCCTATCTTGTCCACTTGAACTTATTAACACTAAAAAAAATTGCATCCATTAAACTCTTTCACATAATTTACTCTCTTTCTCAGCTTACAAGAAGGATATATTTCTTCACAAATGTCTCTCCACTCTTCTCAATTTTGTGTTAATCCTCTTACTTCACCCATGGTGTTGAGTAGTTCATTTATCCTAGCAATAGGTTAAGTTGTGATTCATTATGCATTATAAAATGATACCTACATCATCTCCTAAAACTCAAACCTCTTAAATGCACTTCATTACCAAAATGAAGGAAATGTTTAAATCCTTTATCCCTAGATTGTACACTAGGACTGTCACAATGAGCCGTCACTTCCATAATTCTAAATGACCCCATGTATATCTAAAATCCTCTCTGAAACTTGACATTTTCTTACAAAATATTTCTCACCATTTACATAGTTATAACATCCCATAAACCATTACACACCATTCTTACTTTCTTGTCCTTTGTTGCTAGTGTTCTTACTTGTAGCTTTGTCATAAATAAACTCCATTTAAAATTCCTAGGATACTATACTAAGCTCTATTTGACCTTCAACATATATTTTCCATCATGATACAACATCTACAACATGTCTTCCACTAGAAAATTAAGATATTTGTTCAATGCCTCTTCCAAACTGTCCATTGGTATATACAACTATAAGGTCCTTGAAAGTTTTTTCTAACTTAAATTCTCTAATAATATTGCGTTGCCTTATTAAACATTGTCCACACCTCCTTTATTCTTCTATCCACTCAATCTCTAAGTTTCAGCAGATTTTATAAGTTACTTTCTAAGATACAATATTCTCTCGTCGTCAAACCCTCAAGACTGGATTTTGTAAATAGAATCAAAATGAGAATAAAGTAATTTGACCAATGAAAACTCCTCTATTTTTCTAGAAACTTCACAAAAAAATTTATCATCCCTAAATCCACCTTTTTACCAATTTAAATCCTTTTTCACTTGTGGAATGTTTTTTATATGTGTTTTATCTCTCATAGCCCCTATTTAGGGTTTCTTAGACTCGATAGTTCTTATTTTGGATTATTTTTGCACACTTAGTTTATAGAACTTAGTCAAGGCTTAAATTCCTTCTGTATACACGTATGCACCTTCCCAATTTTATTTTAAGATTAAATTTCCTTAGAACTTTGTTAAATCCTTCTAAACATTATTTATTAGTCATGTCAATACTATATTTTTTTAGTACCACATTTTATAAATTTAATTAGTGAAACTTTGAAAGATTCCTTCTAAACATGCATAAGAATATTTTTCTAAGTCATTCATTCATACAATCACCCTGAAATCATATCAATCATTCATCTCACAAGAAACATCACACCATGTTCTTAACTACAAGATTTTAAAAGTTTGTGTTCATCCCCTATTTTAGGGTTTAGTCATAATCCATTTGTGTTGAAACTAATTTTTCACGTTGTTGCAACCTAAAAATATCATAATATATTAAATAAAACATGATTTTCTTTATTTGAAGAATATATGCACTATCTTCATCTTTACAGGGTATATCTTGAGAATTCCTACATAATAACATCTTTATTGATACATCTCTTGAAATCATGAGCCTGAAAGGATATTCAACCTCTTAGTCTCTCTCCTAAATGAATCCTCACCTTTCTATATCTCTACCTCTCCCTAAAACATTTGAACGAAGGTCTCTTTTCCATGCTTCAAAGAAGTAAATTATAGTTCTAACTTGCACTCCAGCAAGGTTAACTACACTTGATTAAGTGAGAACACTTTATTTACATTCAATATAACCATTTACAACCTTTACATCATTATAATACTCCAAACCTAAGAATTTAGACCTCCTAACAACAAACTAGAAATTTAATTATTTTAATGTGTATTTTAGATGGAAACTTCAAAATCACTTTTCCACATACATTGAAGGATCCATTGTTGGCATTGCGTTGTTATTGATGTAAAAGTATGATGTTGTAATGGTTTTCATTTATGTCAAAAGAGGGAAGAAACATGAATGTTGATTGGTAGTGTCGAGTCAAGCTAAGTTTCTTGTTGAGATTGCTTGGCCCTGGTGATGGTGCATGGGATCTTGAGTCATTTTTAAGACTTGTAGAGTTGATTCAGTGATTAGAGGATGTTTTGATGATTTCATGGAGTGTTATGAAGGTTATTTCAGGTTTTAAAAGGTTCCCAAGTGATGAGGAGGTTATATTTAGTGAAACAAACATGTTTAAGGTGTTTGTTCTTAAGGCATAGAGAGCATAATGAGGTAATTCATGATGAATTAAAGCATGTAGTACTTTTGTGAGCTTGGTGAGAATATAGGAATAATGAATATGATATTTAGAGACACTCACAAGTGTATTATAGTGTTTGTTCAGGTATTAAACATTGATTTTAGCATTGTTCCTAGACTCAACCCTTCAGAAAACATGTCACTGTGTGGTGGATTTAACACTTCTAGGTGTATTTTGGAAAATATTAGAATTGTAGATGTATTTTCAGCTCTATATTATGGTGTGTTCTAATTTTTAGGTACTAGTTTTCATGTTTAAGAAAGCAATTGCATTTTTCCCTTAACGAGTTCCCAAAGGTGATATTTTGAGCTAAAAGTTGACTTTTTGATGCTCATTGGAGAGTATGTGATTTGATGAGGACCCAAGCTATTTGAGATATTTTAATATTTATATTATTAATATTTTCCAAGTTGAATAAGGTTGTTTGATCCTTAGGATTTTATGAACAACTGTTAAGAAGGTAAACTAGTTTTAAACCCTCTTAAAACACTAGCTATGTAGCACTTGGAGAGATATTTTTTGTATTTTCCCATAATTAATTGTTTGATAATATTTTATTATTTTATTTTGTATAGGAATCATCCATATTTCTCCATGTGATATTTAGAGGTTGTCATAGTATGTGGGCCCCACTCAAAAGGTAAGTTTCTGAAAAAGTTTAGTTTGTGCTCAAGTTGTACATTGGACCTGATGACTAAATTGTCATTTAAGTAATTATGGGATTTATTGTTCATGTACATGATCATTTCATATCATGTTTGAGCTTCTAGGATGTCTGTTATGCCCTATTTTTTAAGACTGGTTTTGGGGCAATTTTTGGCAGTTTGAAGCAATTTAGCTTTAAAATATTTTGGAGGTGCTACAATCATACTTATGGCTTGTGTTAAGTATTTTAATGAACCTGAAGTAACTATATTTCCATTGGCATATCACACTTGTGTTTTTTAGGTTATTTGATGAAGTTATGGCTTGTTTACTGAAGACTAGTTTTGAGTGTGCTTGGTTGTGCATGGTCTCAAGCAGGTTTCTTGACATGAGAAGTTGTTGCAAAGTGTATCATGGTTACTAGAGGTTTTTGATGGCTTATAAAACATGTATAATTTTTTTCTATGCTATTTTTAAGTTTATTTTTCTCTAGAACATTCCCTTTGTGGCTTGTTTTGGTTTTTTAGGGCTTCTTGAGTCCTAATGGAGGTATAGATGGTTCTAAGTGAAAGTGGAGACCTATATGGTCCTATGAATGATATTTTTATAATTTTATTATGATTTTGGGAGTTTTTTCACTCTATTAATGCCGGCCTAGATGATTTATAATGCATAAATAGGTATAAAAGCAAATTATAAAGTTCGTTTGAGCTTATTGTGCAAGTGAAGGAAACATGTGAGCTAGGGGGCTGTTGGGAAGGAGGTAAAGAATGTATTTGTGACCTTGATGAGAGGGAAATGATTTTTTTATGTTTTTATAGAGAGATAAGGCATGTGTAATCTAGGTCATTGATTCAAATCAGCTTGAAGAATAATCATGTGTGTAAGGAAGGCTAGAGAAGAGTTTTGAGAGAGATAGAAGGAGACTGAGCTTCATGGTGTCATCATTAGTTTTTGAAGAAAAAAATAAGAGATGAAAAATATTTCTAATAGATTTGGTTGGTGTTGAGTCATCTTAGGTATTTGATCCTCCTTATAGGGTTGGTGCTCTACTAAACTAGGGGTCAATACTCTTTGTGGGTTGGTGCCTCACTGAACCTAGGGGTTGGTGCTCAACTAAATTTGAAATAAAGGATATATAAAGTTTTTTTTCAATGTTTTTTCTTTCATTGAGGGTTTCCCACTTAAATTTGGTGTACTTGTGTTATTTTTTTCTCATGGTGTATACTTATGGGATTGATTAATCACTGCTTAATCTATATGTTTTTGAATGGTTGATGGATGTTAATGTTTAAGAGATTTTAAGTTATAATACATCACTAATTCACCCTCCCTCTCAGTGGTTTTTCTTCTTAAAATTGGTAACAGAGCAAGGCCTTTGAAGTAATCTGAACAAGCTTGAGGTGATCCTCTGAAGCACAAGATGGTCAAGTTATAGATTTTTGTAATAAAAGCCTTGAAGGAGAAAATATATTTCTCAAAGGTGGATATGGAATATCATATCTCAAATGGAAATGATCTTTCAAGTAGTACAAGGTATGTAAGTTTATTCAATTAACATTGTTTTTATGCAAAGATTTTTCTCATAGGGATATAAACTACAATCATCATTCTCCATGGAGGAATAATAGAGGCACAAGAAAAATTTTATGTTACAATTACAGGTAAAGGGGTCATTTTAAAAATTATTGCAAGGTATGTTATGCAAATAATTATAGTATGCATCAATAAAGAGAGTACTAGAGGTTTCATGATAAAGGACACTTTGGAAGATTCTATCCTAATAGATCTTGGAGGTTCTCAAGTAAAAGCAAGAAAGTTGTTTCTTGGTTGTTGTTCTAAATGAAATGGTTTTTTCCATAAGGTAGTTGAATCCAAAGAAAAAGTATGTATACCTAAGTCAGTAATAATTAATCTTATTGAGTCCAAGAATGAAGTTAAATTGGGTACCAATGGATTAAGGACCTAGATTGAAGAAGGATGAATCTAAGTCAGTCAAATCTATCATGAAAGAAGATCCTATTTGTAAGGTCAAGAATGAGCCTGAGACAATCAAGTTTTCTAAGAAGTCAGATCATGATGACCTTTTGAATAAGGATCAAGAAATAGTCAAGGTGAGTCTTAATCTTCCTACAAGTCCTAGTGGACTATTTTCCATGAAAGATAACAAATAAAATTTTGTAAAGCTCCAAGAGTACATGTTTCCAACCTATATGGAAAAGAAAAATAATTGAATCATCAATCCTAGAGTGCCTAATAATACCAGTAGGTTAGTGAAGTCATTCAATCAGTATCATAGTTGTAAGCTGGATGAGAAATATATGTATATTTTATAAAGTTCATGATATTTTATACCCTTAAGTGATATGTGGTGTCTTCATTATGCTTCTTGAAGGCATTCACCATCCAAGTGAAGCAATAGTAAGGTATTTTGATCATGTTGAGGACTTGGTGAAGATGTTTGAGGGATGTGTTTTCATGATCTTCTTAGTTTATATAAAAGAGGTGTGTTAATATCCTATGCTCTTATAATAAAGGCATGTATTGTTGTTAGACATATTATGAAGGTGTGTGTTGAGATGTCTTGAACAGATCAGTCTTTTTTAAAGGATGTAGTCTTTGTTGTTGAGCAGTCAAGAGAGAGATATGTTTAAATGATTTTTTTAAAGATTAACAGTATAGGGAGATAGGTTTATGGCGTTTTATGTCTGAGTTAGGTCTATGATGGCTAAGGAGATAAGAGGGTTTTCTCTTTATAGACCTAACTATCAAGATGATGAAGATTATTTTGAGGTGCTTTTAAGAGGTGAAAAATGAAAAATGTCATAGAGGTATGTTTAGTAACTTAACATGTTATTGTGCTTCAATAAAGAATATCATGTAAAGGTCCATAGTTAGTAAGTTTGGAATTTTTGGTGACTTGAATAGCTCTATCACAGTCATGAAAGTGTGTTACTTGGTGAGGATACATTATATGAAGGTTATGGCATGCTTCAATGGTTACCTAGAAAGTAGATAGCTAGTTGAAGTAGTAAATATTACAAACCTATGTGTGATACTATTGTAAGAGATGTCTTCAAGACTTTTTTTAGGTCTAAGATAACTATCCTATATGCTTGGAAAAGGAATGAATACCATTATGGATTCATAAGGGGTTCTATATCGATGATGAGAAAAATTTTAGATATAGAATCAGGTTTAAGGATGTGATATTCAATCTAAGGAATGATATATGAGCTCAAGGTTTGGTATAGCTACAAGTGAAAGATTGTATGATGAACTCTTATGTCTGGTGACCTGGTATTGATTTGAGACTCTTGTAAAGATATGAATTGTTTGCTCAAGTCATGTTAGTTTTGTTCAAGTTATGAGAAATACTATATGTAAAGTCAAAAGTTTGACCTTAATGGTGAGTAGAGAGGTTTTTTCAAGGTCTTTAAATATGTTTCAATTGTGTAGAATTTGGTCAAACCTAGGTTTGTTACAGTATTGCTAGTACAGTCATATTGAGAACTGTGAAAGATGATCACATGGATGTGAATTTTTTAAGAGATATATTGTTTCCAAATGAACTCAAAGCATCATGCATAATCTATTTCAGATTTGGGGGAAGCCTATTTTATTTCTATAACAAGTGCTTCAAAGTTTAAATTCTTCAAGGAGGGATGTGTTATCCTTACAAGAAGTAAATCTTGTCAGATTCGGTTGACAAATTTATGGTTTCTAAACATCAAGAAAGGGCTAAGAAGTTTGCAAGACCAAATTGTATGAGTCAAATATATAAGAGTAAATTTTAACAGGTTATGGAGTAGATGGAATCAAGATCTGGGTAGGCAAAGTACAACATCAAAAGTAGGGAAATGGTCAAATCTGGTAAGAAATTTTGCATAGTCTTTTGAGGATAGAGTTTTTCATTTGTATGAAATGGTATGCATTCCTTTGCTTATATATTCATTTCTTGCTAAAGTTGTAGAATTCTCTTATTTTAGCTAAGGTTGAAGGTTTTTTGTTTGTTAGATTGTGAGAAGCATGTTTGAAGCATGTGATAGACCAAATATAATTTGGTGAGTTGTATCATTTTCTAATAAAGTTTGAGATAATCTTGAATTTATCCCATAAAGGTGAGTATGGTTTCAGAGGTTGCTTTTTAGCTCCGCAATGAATCAGAAGTATATTTTTCATGAAGGTATGTTTATGAAAATTCATTTGAAATGCATAAAATGAGTTAACTAAAGGTAGAAGAATAGACATAAGGGTTTGCGGGGAAATATGAGATCATGAGAACATGAGTTGCATTGATCATTATTAGGGTTTTCTTTTAAGGTCTTGACAGAAAGAGTATTGTATGCCTAGTTTTGTGTTTTAGTTCTAAAAATCTAGTTATCAGTATTGACATTAGTGTTTCAAAGGTATATGCTTAAAGAAATGTTCTTGGAGATGTAGAAGTTAGGAAGATAGGTTTGGAATCAGTATAGAAGATACCTTGAAGGTCTAGCAGGGTAATGTGACTATTTGAGGTATGCATATGCTTAAAGTTGCATTTTGTGTTTCTTAGAAAGAATGTGAAGGTTACTAGCTATATGATGATTTTTTGAGCCTGGAGGTGTGGTTGAGTGATCTGATACTATTGTACATATGTGGGTATGTATGTTTGTACTTGTGGCATATGAGGAACCAAAATTGACCTATATGTGTGCTCTTGGAGGAATGGTCAAACAATATTAGTTTAAATACTATGGTATGTGATCATGTGAATATTTGTCTACTAAGTCCAATATGTTCTTAAAGCTATAGAGCTTGTATAGGTATGTTAAGAATCTATATGTGTGTGTGTGTGTGTGTGTGTCATGAAGGGGAAAAATTTCTAAAGTTTGTGTTTAGGGATGAATTCAAAAGGAATCTTGAAGGACTTAGTCACTGAAGATGTTGTTCCTTGTTGTCTTATAGTCATATTTATCTCTAAAGGAGTGCTTGATCTCATGGGAAATCAAGAAGAATTGATATTTCATTATTGCCCTAAGTGCGAGTACATATTATAGAGGTTTGAAGTTCAAATAAAAGTCAAATAAAGGTATTATGCTTCATATGGTATGTATTGAGATTTAGTATGTTGTTAAGAAGGTGTGAATGTAATGTTGATCCTAAAATGGGTCCATAAAGTTGTAGAAATATTGAGAAACAATGGTATAAGGTTGAAATCTGGAAAGATACTGTTATAATAAGGGGGTTAGAGCATAATAAAACCTGAAAAATGAGGATATTATAGTAAGACTTAATAGTTTGCAGTTGACTATATTGTAGTCCAAGATATTTGTTTCTCTGCCTCTATATACAATTCTTGATGGATTTATAGAAGTGTTCTAATTTTAGTTGAGTACGAAGGTCAAGTTTGTTCATTTGAAGCTTTTTTTCTAAGGATTCAAGGTCTAAAAGATTCATGAAGATAGGGAAATCTACCTAGTTGCTAGAGTAGGTGGTCAACAATCTATGAACAAGTTGAAACAAGTTATCAAGAGAGTAAGGTTATTGAATGTTGTCATTCTAATAATTATTTGAGGTATTAAGAGGTAAGATTGTTCTCAAGGGGAGTTGAATAGGTTGAGGATGCTGACAGAGTATGAGAAGTGTCATTGAAACTTATGATTATATTGACCATTCTTTAGAAATGGTTGTTGAGTATTTGCATCTGTTGTATGTTAGTTCATGGTCAAGGTCTGAGTCTGTGTTAGAAGAATACGTGGTTAAATATGGTGCCAGTATGTTGTTTGGAGTAGTATAGGACTTAGGGGGATTTAGTTATGTTGAGATCGGATCAAGAAGGCAGGTAATCTGGATCTATGAAGACATGTTTGAAGATCCATAAGCTATCATGATAAAGGTGTCATGAATACAAGAAGGCAATTTAAGACCTGAAACAGGTTTTTGGTTGAGAATTCATTGAAAGGTAAGTTCTTTTTATGAAATTGTTTAGGGGATAATGTGTTGTGTACTCATAAATATTGAGTAAGTTGAAGAATTGCATTGGCTAAGGGGGGGTATGATTGCTCTTGTGTTGCTTAAAGAGTCAAATCAGAGATGAATAGGTCAAACGTACCTTATTTGTTTTTGTTGATGTTTCAAACTAAGAGGTGATCATATTGTGTTTTCAGAAGAAGTTATTGAAGGTATGTATCTCTTTCATTAATTTCAAAAGGGGGAGAATAAGCTAATGGCGTATATATTCCTTAGGGGGAGAATGTTGTTTTTTTATTTTTTCCATAAAAAGGTTTGCTATAAATGACAAAGGGCCCGAGATTGTTGGAATTTTGTTTTCATTGATGTAAAAGTATGATGTTGTCATAGTTTTCATTCTAGTTGTCATTGATCTCAAAAGATTTATGACAAAAATGAAGGTCTATTGGTACTGCCAAGTCAAGTTGAGTTTCATGTTTAGATTGCTTGGTCCTGGTGATGGTGCATGGACTCTTGAGTTAGTTTGAGGGCTTGTATAGGTGATTCATTGATTAGAGGATGTTGTTATGATTTCATAGAGTGTGATAAACATCATTATAGGTTTTCAAAGGTGCCTAAGTGATGAGGAGGTCAGATTTAGTGAAACAAGCATGTTCAAGGTTCTTTTTCTTGAGGCCTAGAGAGAAGAATGATGTAAGTAATTATGAAGTGAAGCATGTAGAAGTTGTGTGAGATTGGTGAGAGCATGATAACCATTAGTATGATGTGTAAAGACACTCACAATTGTCTAAAATTGTTGGTTCAGGTGTTAGACTGACTTTTAGGTCTATTCCTAGACCTAGTCCTTAAGAAAACATGCCCAAGTGAGATGGAGTTCAGTTGTTTCAGAGCTGTATTTGAGAAAATTTGAGCATTGGATATGTATTTGGAAAAAGGTTGATATGATGTTGTGGTTGATGTTTTAGGTCCTATTTTGAAGGTTGAAGCAATAAATTACATTTATCCCTTATCGAGTTCCCAAAGGTGAGAAACCAAGCTAAAAGATTATTGACTTTCAGATTCTTGTTGGAGAGTGTGTGATTTGCATTAGGTCCAAATATATTAGGGCTAGTTGAATAGGTATATTATGAATATTTTCCAATAATAATGAGGTCATTTTTATCCTCATTTTTTTATGAACAATTGTTAAAAAGGTAAAAAGGTTTTAAACCCTCTCAAAACCCTATGTAGTGACTGGAGAGATCTTTGTTGTACTGAGCCAAAATTTATTGTTTGAGAAAATTTAATTATTTTAAGTTGTATAGGACTCCTACATATTTCTTTATGTGATATTTATAGGTTGTGACAACATGTGGGTCCCACTCAAAAAAGTAAGTTTCTACAAAAGTTCAGTTTGTGCTCAAGTTTTCCTTTGGATCTTATGACTAAATTGGAATTTAAGGAAGTATGGGATTTTTTTATTCATGTAAATTATGATTTTAGATCATGGTTGAGCTTCTAGGAGGTCTATTGTTCCCTATTTTGCAAGACTAGTTTTAGGTAGTTTTGGGAAGTTTGGATGCAGTATGAGTTGCAGAAGATATTTTGGAGGTGCTACAAGTAAAATTTAAGCATGGTTTAAGTTTGGTGATGATTGTTACAGTTCATGATATTTCCATTAGTATATCAATAATTGTTTGTTTTTGAGATATTTGGGGAAGTTATGGCTTGTTTACTGAAGACTAGTTTTGAGGGTGCTTAGTTATGCATGGTCTCAAGTAGGTTTCTTGGCATGAGAATTTGTTTCAAAGTGTTTCATGGTTACTGGAGGTCTTTGAAGGCTTATAAAACATGTCTAAGTGTGTTTCATGATTTTTTGAAGTTTTTTTTCTCTGAAAATTCCCTTTGTGGTGAGTTGCTTGTTTTGGTGTTTTAGGGCTTCTTGAGTCCTAATGGAGGTCTAGAAGGTTCGAGGTGATTTTGGAGACCTATATGGTCCTATGTGTGATATTTTGTATAATTTTTTTATGTTGTGTTGGAGTATATTTTACTCTATTATGGCTTACCTAGATGGTTTTTAATGAATAAATAGGTACAAAAGAAAAGTAGAAAGCTCATTTGAGCTAGCTGAGAAATTGGGAGAAAAGTGTGTTAGGGGGTTGTTTGAAGGAGGTAAAGAAGGTATTTGTGACCACAATGGGAGGTAAATTATGTATGATGTTTTTCACAAGAGATGTCAAGTATGGGTGAGCTAGGATCATTGATTTGGAAATCATCTTGAAGGTAGAGGTTTTTGGCAAGGAAGGCTTGGAGAGATGTTTTGAGGAAGATAGAGAGGAGAGTGAGATTCATGGTGTCATCATCAGCTGTGCGAGAAAAAAAATAAGATAAGAAAAATATTTCAGATGGATTTTTTGGTGTTAAGTCATCTATGGGTTTGGTTCCTCTTAGTAGTGTTGGTTCTCTACTATACTAGGGGTTGGTGCTCCTTGTGGGGTTGGTGCTCCTTGTTGAGTTTGTGTCTAGCTAAATTTGAAACAAGGCACTATATAAAGTTATGTTCTTCAGTGTGTTTTCTTCCCCATGATGGTTTCTTACTTAAATTTGGTGCACTTGTGTTATTTTGTTTTCATGGTGCATACTTATGTGATTAATTAATCATTGCTTGATCTATATGTTTTTGAATGGTTGATGGATGTGAATGTTTAAGAGATTGGTACTTTTAATGGCTCACTGATTCACCCCCCACACTTAGTGATTATGATTCTAACATCCACATGAGTTGAAATCCTTCTAAAACACCATAAAGGACACCCGAAGACACTTTAAGACCAAAATTATAAATAGCACCAATTTGTTTTTGTGTTATTTTTTTATGTTATTGCATCAAATCCTTTAATTGTAGATTAATTTCATCATGAAAGACAATCAGATTTAGAAAATTAGCTATGGCAATGGTAGTGGAGTATCATCATAAATGGGTTAGCTACAAAATAGCTCTAGATATGGATACAAAAATAATAGTATTTCAAGTACACCTTGGGTAGCTTTCCTACATACATAGCCTAGAGGAGAAATACGTCCTCAAGTTGCATCTTACTAGTGAAAACATTTAAATAAGAAAATTTTGGGGAATTTTATTGAACTTGAATCATGGTAAATTTTAATGCCACCCTAAGAAACAACATAGATAATACTTAGTGAATGTCAAAAAATGAATTTCGAATGTAAGGTGAATCTTAGGAAAAATTGTTTCTTGAGGATGGAAATTTTTTGGGAATATTGAGTGAAAGGTTGATGACACAGCATTAGTGGAAGATAGCATGATATTGTAAGGTAGCACCTAAAATGCTACCGGTGACTAGTATCATTATTCATGTTACCAGCTGGTAGCATTCTGTATTCCACTGGCCAGAAACATCCAGAATGCAACCATTCAACATCATCTGTAATTCTACCATCTGGTAGCATGGAGAATGTCATCATACAATAGCATTCAGAATGCTACCAGCCAGTAACATGTAAAATACTACCAACTAGTATTATATAGAATGATACTGAATGGTAGCATACAAAATGCTAGTGCTACTGGCTAGTAGCATTATGTAAGCTATTGTCTGGTGGAATTCCGCTTGCTACCATCTTGCAACATTCCACATGTTACCAGATAGTAGCATGTAGAATGTTACTGGCTAGTGGCATATGGAATGCCGATGACCAGTATCATTATGTATGCTACCAGTTGGTTGTATCTTTCATGCTACCAGATGGTAGCATTCTGCATGCTATCAAATTGTAGCTTTTTATGTGCTAATGGTCAGTAGAATTCAAAATGTTGTCGACCAGTAACATGCAAAAACATTACCAGCTGGTAGCATAATACATACTAACTTCTAGTAACACTCTCCCAGTTTCTCTATATAAATCCATTGAGCCTATCCATTTTCACTTTACAGGAATTGAGAAACAAGCCTCCCATCCTCTAAAAACTAGCCCACAACCCAACTCATCTCTAAACAAGGAATATCATCTCCAGAGTCCAAAAATAGGCATTTAGGTGATATCTAAACAATAGGGTTATATCCAATGTCCAAACATGAACATCTAGCTGCATATTTGAGTTTTTACAAAAAATTCAATAAGGAAGACCAATTCCATAGTGTAGGAACAACCTCGGGCTCAGGATCAGGCTAACATCTATAAGTTCTCTTATAAGAGCTTTGTGTTTCTGTAACTATAAAAACTCCGATCATATCCCAATTCATTTTCACAATGGATTGATGCCTCCAGTTTCATAGGATATTTTATATGCCCTTATTTCCTATAGATACCAAAACACTCAAAAACCTTTTATCAACCTATGAAAGTTCTTCGTACTTTTTTTTTTCCAACTCCCATCACACACACTATCCTTTAGAATGGCCCTTGAAGACATTCATCATTTGAAATAACTACCACAAAAATATGTGGATCCTATCATAATGAAATCCATTTTATCTGATGAAGATATCAAGTATTTGGAGTCTCATCACCAATTATCCATTGATGTAACTACTTGTAAGCATTTTGTTACTATTTTACCAATTATAATATTATTGTTTTACCATTTAATAATTTTGGGAATTTTGATTGTCTTATTCAATATTGATAAATTATCTCCTTACATTTACAGGATCCCAAAATCCTTAAAAAGGGGGGAATTACCCTCAAGGATTTGACTAACCCTTTTCTACTAGGTATGGTGCAGTTTTTCCAATCCAAAAGCATATTGAAGTGCAAATATATGGATTTTCCCTTTTAGGCCCTTATATATATCTTGTGCACCCTCAATGGCCAAAAATATTATTGGTGCACTTTCTTATACACATAGATAGGAAATGACCTAAGCATCATAAATGTGAATGAGATTGTTACTATTAATTCTAAAAAGTTTACTATTGATTTTTATGAATCTCTTTTGAATTTACGTTGCGACCCTCATCCCACCACCCTAAACACCAAGATTGCATCTATGTTTTGAATAGTTTAACAGCAGGAGGTCGGTCCCATCTCCCAGATTTATGATTATTTACATTTTAATCATTATCATTAATATCATTAATAGTTTATAAATTATATTTAGAATTAATATTTAGTTTATTGTTTAATGATAATAAGGGATGGTTGTTGTAGCTACAAGCAAAAGAGAGGCTTCCAGAAGAGGGAATTTACCACCAGATTTAAGATATTTATTTAGTGTTTCAGAAGATCAGCAGACCGAGGACTTGGACAGCACTCGGTCCACTCCACAAATAAGCTCTTATCTAGTGAAACGGATGAGGAGGAGTTCCATAACTCCTCATGTAATTAAAACATCCAATGTGCCACTAATACTAGGTTTTTAATATTTCTATATTCTAATATGTTAAATGTATATAATCTCATCTAAATATCAATAACTTGTTTAAATTCCTTTGGTGCAGTAACTTCCAGTAGCTCAGATTAAAGGAAAGTCATTGATATTTCAAATTTAGAATGTCAAATACTTTCAACTATCAATACAATTGTGAAGGATCTGGTTGAGTAAAGTGTTTTAAAAGAAGGTTCTAGTGCAACTACAAAGGGCTCAGAAACACAAATAAAATAGCCTACTTCTTAAGAAAGTAATTGCAAGTTGAAATTGTGTAAATTATCATTTAGACTACTTGGTCTAATATGAAAAACAATGCAATATTTAGACTTTCAATATATATACTTTTTTACTAATTTTTATCTTCTAAGTTCTTCATGATATGAAATATTGAGAGTTTAAATTTATATGGTGTTGTACTTGTATAATTTTCATGTGCATATTCTATAAATAATACTATGATATTATGTTGATTTGATATGAAATTTGATTTCTAGAAATACTATGCAGGGTTCATTTTAAGAAGCCTCTAGGAAATTGGAGGTGGAATATCCCTAGTGAATATACATGGAACCACTTTCGTGGCACAGGTGAATTTTCCAAGGTTTTTGAGTAAAATTATCTCCTGGAAGAATCTAAGGCGTCGCGAGTCACATGAAAATTGAGTACATGTGGTTCTCATAGGACAACAAATATTATTGTTATGTGACAATTAAAAAAATTTGCACAACAGTAAAGTATGTTCAATGTTGTCGTAAAATAGCAAAGTTTTTTTTTGCTAGATAACATTTTTTTTCGTGCGACAATAAAATTTTATGTCGCATGACAACACATTGTCTTGTCACACGATAGAAAAATTTATTATCACACATCAACAAGATTTTTTTTCACACAAAAACAACATTTGTTGTCGCGTGACAGTAAAGTTTGTTGTCAAGCGACAACAAAATATGTTATTGTGCGACAAAAACTTTATTTATCGCATGACAGTAAATTTTGTTGTCACACGACAAAAAATTTTACTGTCGAGCGACACTTAGACCTTTTTGTCATGCATCTATGTATTCTTGAACTGTCACACATCTTGACCTTTCTCTTGTCACATAATCTAATACTGAAACCCTAATCCTACCCTATAAATACCCCCGTCTGGCCCTCATTTCTCACACTTATCACAACTTTTTGCTTTGTGCTCACATGTCTCGTATTCAACGGTCAATTCAATGCTCATATCTCCCTCTCTTCTCATTCCTCAGTGCTTAATGCTTAGTGCTTAGTGCTTAGTGCTCAGTGCTTAGCGCTCAGTGCTCAGCGCTCAGTGCTCAGTGCTCAGTGCTTAGTGCTTAGTGCTCAATGCTCAATGCTTAGTGCTTAGTGCTTAGTGCTCAGTGCTTAGCGCTCAGTGCTCAGCGCTCAGTGCTCAGTGCTCAGTGCTTAGTGCTTAGTGCTCAATGCTCGGTGTTTGATTCAAGTCTCAATTCAAATTTCCTTTGCAAAAATTTTAAAACAAAATATAGGTTTAAAAAAAATTCCAGGTTTCCTATTCAACTCAGTTTTCCTATTCATCTATTAGTTTTCAAACCTAAGCCTACATATTTCAAGAAACTCAAACTATCTATAGAAAAATCACATGCCTCAACCTATAGATTCAACTATTTAAGGTCTTGACTCAAATCAAACTACGTCATGGTAACTCAAACTATCCAGGCCACCACCCTACCCAAGATCCAATATAGGAACTTAATGTGTCCACATATTAATGTAGTCTTGTAATTAAATTAAACATTTAAGGAATGGATACATGTTTGTGGGTTTGAAGGACTAGTTAACATGCCACAAATTGAGACAGATGTCTCTGTTCTAAACTACCTCCTTTTGAAA
Source organism: Taxus chinensis (assembly GCA_019776745.2). NCBI lineage: Eukaryota > Viridiplantae > Streptophyta > Pinopsida > Cupressales > Taxaceae > Taxus > Taxus chinensis. Next base: position 239,363,714 of record CM034146.1, read on the forward strand.
TTCAATCCAGTAAATGGAAAATTCATTTTGACTTTACCAGATGGACACACATTCAGATTTAGTTTTTATTCTACATATATTCATCAATTGACAGACCTTCCCTTCAAATATTGTAGCCTTGTTACAACCAAATCCACTTTGAAAAAATATGATAAGATTTTCCTTGAATCATAATACAATTTCCATGTCGATGGTACATGTTTTATTTTTTTTGAATTTCAATTTTATTTAACATTTCAATTTTGATATAAATTGTGCTTGATTTCTTATTTAATTACTTTTTGTAGTAAATCTCAACAAATCAAGACGAGGAGTTAATGTACAAGGAGTTGCACACAGTTTTTGTCAAGACACGATATCATTTTTTTAAGCAAGAATAATTTTTTAGGGTAGGTAGGCACATATTCCCCATTGGGCTATTTCCTATATTCTCGTAATGATCTGAAAGAAAAAAATTTATTGGTGAATATACTTATCAAATAAGATAAAAGTTGATATTGCCAATATTCAATTTTCTGAAAAAAAACTAATTGTTTGTTCCAAAAACTATATCCTTGTTGTTTATTTCAAGGCATATCATAATTAACAAGGTGAACCCATGCCTACTTGCATGAATGAACAAATGAAGCAATTTTCCATTTCAATTAAAGAACAAAAGGTTAATAAATTATATTTTGATGTTAGTAAGATTAGACTTCTGTTATAACTTATATTTGGAGTTTAGTTAGATTATTCACTTTTGTTTTCTTCTTTTCATTATGCAGAAAAAAAAATCGGTCACCATTCTACAAAAAAAGAGCATCAACATGAGATTCACAGTCTGACATGGATGCTCACTCATCACCTCAACCTCACGTGTTTAAATTAGGAAAACGATCAATATGTAATATCTCTAACATTCAATATTGTTTTTTTTTTACATTTTACCATTTACCATTTAACATTTTTCAAGGAATTTGGATTACCCTCAACATTTACCACTACAATCATCACCCACTCAATCACTCCAATCGCATAAATTTAATCAATCGCACCAAATGTAACCTCCAACTCCACCATTCCAATCACCCACAGGTCCCACACAATCATCTCAAATTCAAATGCAACTATTACAGGTTCCCTTTCAACAAGGTATAAATTGTTTCTTTTTGTAATTTTTTTAAAAAATTATATAAGTTAGTAATAATTATTTTCTTGACAGTGGGTTCCGATTCATCACCATCTATTCAAACAATGCCACCTCCTCCACCATTACCACCATTCCAAGTAAAATTTCCAACAAGAGGAAGAAATACCATTGGTAAATGCATGACACTTCAAGCCCCCAGCGGGACACTAAACATTGCTTCTGAATTTCCCTATCTCTCTTTCGGTGGCGTGCTCAATACAACGGGAAAATCAGTTTTAAATCAAATTAATTTGGAAGAATATTATTTGGGCATTGGTAGCATGATCCAATAGTTTTCTATACATGTGATATGATTCAGGGCACACAAGTATGTTTATGTTTCGATGTATCTATTTTAACATTGATACACATCAATTTCTTGTCAATTTTTTTATTTTTAAATTGCTTCAAGTTTTAATATTTAAACTTATTTCAACACATAAATAGGATCAAGGCACACAATGACAATAAGAGGCAACATAGATACCTCAAGCATCAACCCCCCCATCCTCTCCATCCTCTTCATATAGTGACCAGATGATGCAGATAAAATTTAAAATCATGCATATAACTGAATATCAAGATATTTCAAATCATAACTTATTAGTGTCTCTACATAGAGGATCATCTATAAGCCAATAATGCCTATAAACTAGTTAAATTTTCTCAATCCTTGTACAATCATACAAATATCACTAAAATGGTCTTCTTCCTTGACTATAACATGCATACAAATTCTTATCTCATGCTAGCACTCCCCCTTTACTGCTAACTCATTCACCAAAAGTTCACCAAGGACTCCTTTCACCAACTTATCTCTGTTTACTCTTGATTTCTTCTTGTGAGTTCTTGGAAACTTCAATAAATTTAGCTTCTTTAATCCTCCTAAGGTTTCCCTTTCCTTCTTCCCTGTTCAACATTGCACTCACTGTTATAAATCATCATAAAATGCATTCAAGATAGCACAAACATCTGATAAAAAATGCACAATAAAAAATAAACACTGAATATTATAATATGCAAATTGAATTCATCCAGGATGTTAATTACAATGATGGAGGTTACATTTTATAATGTTTGATCTCCTACAAAGGTGGATTCAAACTTCATCTTCAATCCCTCATATCACTGTCCATGAATCTATCAAATTTATCCCTAGGATATCTCTCACATCCCTCACACACCAAAATAACTACGTGAATTGTTTATTCAACAACTTCATTCACACACAACTATTAAATATATTATTAATATGAGTTGTATTAACTCATTATTAATAATATTACAATTTGTTAATAATGTCACAATATATTTGTAACATTCACTCCCCTATTGTTAACATTATTAATTCCCAATATACACTCCCCTAATGTTGACAAGGTAGAAAAAATAATCACACTTCCTTCTACAACTTGCCGCCCATGCATGCTCATGATCTGGATGGTTTTGTAGGACAGCCAATAACCTGCAAGGATGGTTTTCTAAGGACATCCAACAACCTCAAAAAATGATGGTTTTACAGGAAAACTAACAACCTAAAACAAAGGATGGTTTTACAAGACAATCAACAACCTAAAACAAAGGATGGTTTTACAGGACAACCCACAACCCAAATATCATGTTGTTGCTTTTCCTTTGTGCTTTCATCTATCCACTATGTCTTTCCTTCAGGGAATATGTAGGAACCACTGCTTATTGAATAAAAACTGAATAGAAAGAAAATTGAACATTGAGACCATGTTCCAGTTTCCCCCCTCAATGTGAACATTTCACTTATTCAAATAGGAACACTAAAATCAAATATGAAATAAAAGAAAACACACACACACACACTGCCACCACAGCTTCATGTGGCCCTGTCATTGGTGACTGACGAGAGGTCGTTGATTGAACTCTAGCCTTTGTTGCCTCCATGTATACATGTTGTTAACTCAGTTAAATATGATCATGATGCTCAATAATTACATACCTTACTCGAACGTCGGATTCCACCGAAAATGCATTCGTAAGGCAAAAAAAATTTATTTTTCAGACTTTTACAATGACACAAATTTTAGATTGACAACATAACCAACTATTTTGAAACTTGACTAAGTGACTCTTAACCAAGATAATATTATTAATCCTAAGATCACCTATAAAAATAACTCCCTAAATTTATTTTTTTAAATGACATGTAGTCATTTTTACCATTAACATAAAGAAAGGAATCCCATGCACATCGGCCTATCACCCAACGAAAGCTGGGTGCTCACATGAGGCACGCGCGGGTGCCGAGTCTCTCTTTTATGTGAGTTTTAGTGGGAAACATCATCTATGATCTGTGTTTAAAAAGGACCTTCAAATGGATTCAGGACATACAAGAACCATAGGGCTCAAAACAACCTCTAGATCCTTGCAGTCATTCCAGGTATACTACTTTACAGAAACTATAATGTGCATCATTTTAAAAAGAACATACAAGCATCCATACTTAGCATGAAAGGAAAGAGAACTCATGAGAGAGAATTATTTATCAGAATCATTGATATTCATGTATACATATAACAGGCAACCTCATTACATCCATTTGATCCATTACAGAGTGTCACAGAGAAGCAGACCATAGTCATGCACTGTACTGGACTTACGTAACTAAGCTACCAAAAATAAAAATTACAATCCTATGCCTAAGACATCCTCTCCCAAATGTAATTATCCATTAGTAGAGTCCTCGCAGTAATTCAGTACCACTCCACGCATACTCTTCGTCTCCCTCTTTTACTCTGTAGGCACCTGTATTTATAGCTCTCCTGGGCTGCCAACTCACCCTCCAGCACCTTCAGATCTGATGCCAAGTGTCAGAATGTGGTCCTTCATGTGAGCATGCTTCTCCAAGCCTTAGCTTTCCACTTTATCTCATGATGTTCTTCTAGAAGATTCCATTGCAGGAATGCTCCTTCCTAGGCCAACCTGTCGTCAGGATGGCATCTTATCCATGTGAAACCGGGTCATGCTTTTCACGTGTTCTGCTCTATACGTTCAAATCGACTAAGTCCCGAACTCTTGGTTTTGAGCACAGGTGTCGCGTGCTTCCTTAAACCCTTCTCTTAAACACTCCTTCACACACTTTTACCTTGATCGCCATTCCATAACTGGGACCTTGCACACCTACATGCCTTCATACTTGGTCAATATTCTAGGGGTCCAACATGACATATAGATTGGACATACATACTCTCGAAAAATGTTTGTTTATATATATATATATATATACTTTTAGAGGATGACTCTAACGACCAACTAATGATTTTTAATATTATTTTTGAGAATGAATACAGACTCCATTTAGATATATGGCCATCTATATTAGAATAACACTAGGCTTATTATGCGGAATCTAAAACAAGAGAGGACTTTAAAAAAACAATGATGGATGCATGAAATGGTGGATGTATATAATGAATTGACCAGACATAAAAAATTAAAATAAAAAAATTTATTGCGTACCCAGACATGTTGAATTATGTGATCAGCTACGTAATACTTGACTGCATGTCATTGTGAGCTTCAATTTTTCATGTGCCATGATCTGCAACAAGAAAAAATATGATTATCTAGTTCCACAAATAGTATCCACTGACAAATCTATATATCAAAACTATCAATTCTTCAACATTGATTGTCTCCTTCCACCATTCGAACTGATGTCTTGTTTTCTGTGTTTCTCAAAAACTAGGATCTGGGTTAGGCTGAAAATTTTGCTGTCATTTTTGCGCTATCCTTATTTCAACCCATTAAATTATAGAAAAACCTAGATTGTAGAAAAAAATTTATGACCTGTTCTTTTCTGCAGATTATTTTTTAAAAAATAGACTTTCTTAATCACATTATCTATTCTCCTTGGAATGATAGAGACATGTGCAAGAATATCATGTGGATTTTCAAGAATGCAAAGAATACAATACATGATTTATTTTAAGTTCTTTCCATAGTCTAATTCAATGAAGGGCATATACACACATGAAAGCAAATGGATCAATCAGAAAGAACTTACAAACCAAATCTTTGCAGGATGAGTTATGCACAACTAGAAAAGTTTCAAACGCCTTCAAATGAGAATCCTATTGGATGCATACACATTTGTTGCTATGGATTGCACATATTTCTCCAATCATACAGAAAATTTGGTCCATTTTAAAGAATTTGTGCTAAACTCACAATTTAATTTCCATTCTTTACTCCTAAAGAATGGCCTACTCTGATACCATTGATAAAAAATGCACAGTAAAAAATAAACACCGAATATTATAATATGAAAATTGAACTCATTCAGGATGTCAATTACAATGATAGAGGTTACATTTTATAATGTTTTATCTCCTACAAAGGTGGATTCAAACTTCATCTTCAATCCCTCATATCACTCTCCATGAATCTCTCAAACTTATCCCTAGGATATCTCTCACATCCCTCACACACCAAAATAACTACGTGAATTGTTTATTCAACAACTTCACTCACAAAAAACTATTAAATATATTATTAATATGATTTTCATTAACTCATTATTAATAATATTACAATTTATTAATAATGTCACGATATATTTGTAACAACATCAAGTTGCCTTTCTTGTTAGGATTGTCCTTAAGACTAGTATCTTTCTCCAACCTAGCATCTAATCTTCAAGAACTACCCAAAAGGGGTTGTAAAATACATTAGCCTTCTTATATAGTCTCTAGTATGTGTGCCAAAACTTAGACTCTAACTCCCCTTATAACTCCTTTTATCACACTTTTTGCAATCTTTCTCTTAAACCCTTACTAGGTCTACGATAGGCAACTATAATGAATATCCCCTTTGTTCTAAGGTTTCAAGGCATAAATTTACGTTTTCTAGGAATCCAATATGGTATTCTCAATATGTTCCAACCTTCAATTAGTGACTCCAAGTGAAAACCCTAGTTCCTTCAAAAATTGATCCTTCTTGCTAGGTTTCCAACTGTCTCAATCATTTAAGCGGACTAGTAAGAAGATAGAAACATTACACCAATGAAATTAAAAATTTCTTCTCTTAACAACTTAACAACTCTCTCACAATGATTTCTCCAATTTTCTAAGGTAATATTCCACTCCTAATTATTCTTTGAATCTGTTTACCCCCGCTTAGAAGTATTGAGCTATGAATGCAAAGGGAAGCTTGCACCATCGGATCCATGATTCATCTATTAGCTTGAACCTGCCCAGGAAGAAATGTTAATAAACAGTGAATTTTTCTTCCCCCTCAGTAGTTGCTAGGAGTTGTTAGGGATTATCCACTCTGCCCTGAACTTGTTCCTTAGGCACGTATACCATTTCTCCAGTCGTGCCTTGTGGGGTGTTGTCATTGTGTCGTAGGCATACTTTTCGAATCTCTTCGCGGGTGAAGGATCCTCGAAGGGGTAATCCCATAAAAAAAATTCTGGTGCGTCAGGAACTCTAATCTCTAAAAATGTGATGGTGAGTAAGACATTTGTGAAGAGGATTCTGTCACCTTCCTTCATGCACTTAACAATTTCTTCTGCGATGTATGCAGAAAAATTATATATGGTACCTTCTGCAATTTTCCTGTAGACATGTAACCAGGGTTTGTTGACATGGGTCCACCTCTCCTGGCCATTCAACTTTGTTACCAGATGTGTGGCCATCTTCATATCTGGGTCCTTGATGTCAGAGATGTCATAGTATCTGGACCCTTTCTTGCAGGCATATTCGGTGATGGTTTCCTGAATAGCCTCCTTGTCACCTAGGTCATCCTCCAAACTGTCTCCCTCACATATGAGGCTTGTGAACTGTGAGATAAGTTGGGGAGTAACATGCATCTTTCACCCTAAAAAGTGGAAGTAATCTTCATGTACCCACAACATTAACCATTGGTATAGGCACTCTGGTTTTCCAAAATAGGACAACTCACAGAGTTGCAACATCCCCAACTTCTCCATCTTGACCTTAAAAACATCATTGTATATTGGAAAGCCCTCTAGTGTTCATTTACTTGTTGGGCATACTAATTCTAGTACCATTTCCTTCTCTATCATGTTTGTTCGGTGATTATAGTCACTTACAGATACATTTCTTACATGGGATTCCCACTCCTTACCCATCATCACCCCATTTAGGTGTTGCATATCCATTCTTCATTTGTGTTCACTTTGGGTTCTTGTTGTTTGGCCTTGCCCTTGCCCTTTCCTTTTTTGGGTGCCATTTTCAATGTCCTCTTATCACTCCACTCGCTCCTTGTTACTCTATCCTACTTCTTCCAACCTTCGATCTCAAATCTGTGATATAAATCTCTTGAACACATGCCCTAGTTTTTCAAACCCTAACTGGGATAAAATTTCACAAGACAGTGCCTTCTCACAACTCTTTTCACGCCCTTGTAACCCCTTCCTTCTGGTTTATAAACTCAAACTGGTTGTTCATGCTTCAATCTCATAGATCTTTCTTTGCTCGATCGAATCTAGAAACCCTAGTTTATAAAACTCACTTCTTTCCCTATTTCACAAAGTAAAAATGAAAGTGCCTCGACCCTTTTCTTATAGTTTTTCTCTTTTTGAACATTAAATGTTACTTCACCTACCACCATACTTTAATCATTTAATGCATATTTTTCAAACAAATCCCATCTTCAGCACTTTCACTCATGCGCCCAACCTACGTAAAAACTCCTCCAACCTTCTGGCGCGCAACCAATCCAACATGATAGGAGACTCTTGCGCACGCGTAACTTGCACCAAAGGCACTTCTTCTGTCTTGATTCTTGTTCTCACCTACCTCATGTTGCTTAAATTTTATTTCTCCTCCTTAGTATGTGGGATCTTGTTGGTCATCAAAAAAGGAACCTAATGAGAGCAACAGTCAGGGGACAAGAAGTCCCTCCTCTTTAATGGGAGAGGTTCCCTTATTTAAAAGTAAAACTTGTTTACAAATGTACAATGCATAACTTTGAGAAGGAACTTGGGTATCATGAAAGCTTTGTGAAATGAAATAGATTATCAATCACAAAAGCATAGAAGAATGAAGACAAGGAAATGAGTAGAAAAGCATTTTCCAGAATTATAGCTGACAAAATAATTCCTTATGCATGCTAGAATACAATGAATTGGATTCGGACCATTTATATTTGAGTTACTAAGATGCTATTTGGAGGGACACACGGTTCCATAAATAACATTTACAAGAATACAAAGCTTCTTGGTATTATGCAGACAAATGATCTAATAATATTTAACAGATAGTTGTGAAATAAAGGAATCAGATGAACAAAGAAAGAGAGTCCTTTTGTATTGATTGTTGTATTATTTCTTACACTTTCAGAAATAAGCCAAGTTTTTTCCTCCTTCCAAAAAGAAATGGCAAGGAGAGGCTATTATATAGTTTACAAATCAGTTACCCTTGGTAACTACTTCTTTAAAATAATGCTTAGTTAAAGGGCTGCTTAACGCAAAACCCCAACTAACTACAATAAATCCGAGATAAGGAAAGAAAGAAGGGAGAAAATTCAGGAGAAGAAGACAGGCATTCATGATTGAGAGGGGCCCACTGATTTTAGAATCCATTGTCTGAATCTTTTCAATGCCTCTGCTATGTCTCTGCCACGAGGGACTGATGTGTTGGCAGTGGACTGAGTCCAAAATCCGAGGCACTTCTCCATCTCTTTTTCAAATTCTACGTGTGTATGATGATCTTTATTTGCTTCTTCAATAGCATACTGGAGAGAGAAGATTTCCTTCATCTTTTCCTTGGAAATAGAATCCTCTTTGAACAAGTTATCATTGACAAAAGCTTTGAACTGAGCTTTGATTTCTTGTAAAGAGAGGGGCACACCAGAGGTCTCATCATGGAGATGGCAATGTATATCCTTAAAGGAAGATGTAACCAAAGTCTTGAAGGCCTCACCCTTTTGCCAGCTATTTCTCAATTCTCCCAAAGCTTCTTCCAGCAGCTTGATTTTCCATTCCACACTGTACACCCATGATTTTGACAAGTTATCTTTTGCATCATCGAATACTTTGCTTGTCGTTAAAATAATCTCATCATCCTGTCCCATAAGACAAAGGTCTACTATATGGCTGCTCCAGATTTTGAGCTCTTTATCTATATTTCCAATAGTGGAGGAGAGCTTCTGTTGTATATTATTCACATTCTCATTGAGTTTGAAGGCTTCACTAATGAAATTCAACCCTGCAACAAGCAAATCATCCACCATGGCCTCCATAGCCCTTCCATAGATGGAATACTTGTGTATATCTTTAATGCTTTGCACTTCATCTTGGCTGAGAATCACAGGTGGTGGAAGAGTAGTCAGTGGGGTAGGATCTAAAACTTTATCCTTAGACAGTAGTGACTTGATGAAACTTGTAAGAACCTGAGCCTACTCCTCCATCTGCTCTATGGTTTTCTACCCTTTCTCCACTCTCCCAATGACCCTAGTGACTATTTCTTGGAGATTGTGAATCTCACCTTTAGGGGTGTACTCTCCCATAGGGATCCTCGAGAGCTCAAGATCAGATTCTTGCAAATCATGCTCTGGCTTGTCTACTTTGGGCTTGGATATCTCCAAGAATTTCTGGCCCTGAGCATCAGATACTATTCTAGAGGTATTCCTGGCCTTCTTGGCGGGATTAGGAGGAGTAGTGCCTAATAAGGCTGCCACAGCATCAAAATTGGGTCCTGAGATTTGGGAGGAAGACTTTCTCTTCCTACTATCAACAAAATGTTGCACCCATGCAAAAGAGGAGGAGGAAGAGGAAGGTGGGGCAAGAGGGCCAAGAGAAAGGGAACTCATGGCACTCAAAGTGTGCACTGTTGTTGCCTCCAATTGAGATATGAGTGGAGTGCTTGGGGCTTCTGGTACAGAGGACTCAATGGCGCTTGGAAGCTCGGTGTTTTGGACTTCTTTTTCTTTATTCATTGGGGCTTCTGGAGCACTTATGGAGGCTGGCACTCCACTCTCTTCACTTTCACTAAGAATAATAATGTTCTCTGGACCTGAGGGCAATTCTGAATGCTTCATCATGGGATCTTCTTCAGCAGGCATCTTTTTGACCTCCTTGATTTTCTTTTGATATACTTGAGTAGATGAGGAAGGATTGGAGGATGTAGGACCTTTAGTTGAGGAGACAAGAGGAGTTAGCACAAGTGCTTTTGAAATGGGTTTCAATGCTTCCTTCCTTGGTGTTGAAGTATCCTTGGAGGAGGACTCACCTAAATGCCTTCTAAGCTCACAGACTTTCTTATCAAACCAGATCTTGGTTCTTACTAAGACAGGGGCTAAGATTTCAGCCAGATCATCTTTCTCCTTTTTGAACCAATCCAAATCCTCCAAGGGAGTGTGTTTGATCAAGGTGTCATACTCATATGAAAACAGATCAGAATTATCATCTTGAAGCCCTTCCGGAACTTGACACAAATTAAGCTCCTAAATCAGTTGAAGAGAAAACCTATCGTAATGTCTCCTTCTTGCCTCAAAATCATTAGCACAGTTAACCCAATAGTATTTTGTGTCTACCCTATGATAGTAATTGATTTTGATGTTCTGTTTAATAAATTTCTTCAATTCAAAGGAAGTTCTTGGCTTGAATAAATGGACAGTGATGGGAGCTAGGGCTATTTCTATGTTTTGTGCATCTAGAGCCGTCTTATAGGTGTAGTTTCCCAAAGATATGGGGAAGTGCAGGCCAGTAATTTTCTTATCCCTGCAGGTTCTGTGCAACTTTTCTAGTTGCCTGCATATCTCGATCAAGGCCATTTTATTGTTGCAGAACATAGGAAGCTTGAGAGGAGTGCTCTCATAGCCTGCAAGCCTTATATAGAAGAACTTTCTAAACATGATGAAGTAGGCACCATAGTGCGATATTAAGTTCATAGCTTCATCATAAAATATCCTCGCCGTGTCGCTCTCCAGAAGCCTGACAATGTACATGGTGAAAGCATCATTCACCCTCCTAAAGTTGTGATTGCTATTGTCCAGGGTGAATTGAGGGTAGTAGGCATATACAGGGTCACCCTTATGAGCATCAATGTATGTGAATCAAAACCATTACCTTGAGACTGCTAGGGTATACATTATGTATGAAGTCATGTAAAACTTCTTGGTTTATTGTACATTGGATAGCTACTCTGCCAAGTTCATGCTGATGATTTCTTCCTAGTTTATATTCTAAGTTCCTTTGCACACCATGTTGATGAGGGGCACATCCAGAAATGGAACTTTTTGGTAGAGGGTAATCCCATGACCCAAGCTAATAGGATTATAAAATTAGATATCTCCTCATTGAAATCGTCACAAAACAGAACCATGGATAAACAGGACGCCCCCTTTTTAGGGTTTTTAAGTCAAGACTTCACCACCCTCGCCTTATATTTCTCACTGTCTTAGTCGAAGAGGGCCTAAGCTTGATTATGAGAGATTACTATAGAATTATCCATCTCATGAATCCTTAGGGTAGTACCAATGGTGGCAACATCGAGCTTGGCGATGAGCTCCCCATGCACATTTGTTAGTTCGCTTGAGTCAGGATTGAAATGAGCACCGCAGGTGAGGACCGTATCTGCACATTGCACCGAGATTGGGAAACCAGTGGTGAATGCCAAGCCACTATCATGAATCATTTGTGCCATAGGAGAGGGGTTTGAGTCTATCATTCTAGTCCAAAAATCCCCAAATTCAAGGTGGCGAACTTCACTGTCCCCGATATCGGGAATGACAGACTCGGGTGGTGAAACTTTCTCCTGACCTTGAAATTTAATCGTCATATTGATAGCGGCTTGAAAAAACATAGTCACAGACTAAACTCTCAATGTAATTGCAAAGGAATCGGATATACACACAGAAACTCCGATTGCAAGGGTATGAGCAATTGATAACAATAAAGTAGTCTGTAAAATGCGTAGGAGGGAAGTTTATTAAATAGTCATTTTAGGTGAGAGAAAGATAAAAAATGCGCATTAAATACACATCTACCAACTTGAAAAGAAAGATATTTGGGAAGAGTGGGAAAAATTAGCCCGGATGGCCTTTGGTTCATTTGGGACACGTGGGATGCGAAAGCGCGATTCGGCCGAATCGGGCGATGTGGGAAAAGGATACACAAATGCTTTCGGGACATGAGGGACAAAAGTACACAAAGTACACGATTCGGCCGAATCAGGTGAAAGGTGAACATTAAGCCTGGGTGAACTTGTGTTGTTTGCGAAAAAAAGTTCCAACGTTCCTGAAAGAAACAAACTTCGGGTAAAGCGGCCGATCAGCGAACAGGGAGTCCGAATGAACTTGGGACACCTAGGACAGAAATGTCCGACAGACCCGTAAATCACACAAAGTGACCCATAAACGCAGATTTTTTCAATTTTTTTGACTTTTCTCATTACCAGAACAACAGAAAAGGTGATAAACTTAAAATTTTCAATTTTGAACATCTCAAAAGCAGGGAAATTTTGAGAGGACAACAGATCTACAAGTAGCTTTATCCTAGCACCAACCATTCTTCTTCCATCTTTTCTCTTCATATACCTCTTTTAACTAAGCCATTCAACAAGGATTTTCAACACAACTTCCTTGGTACTTTAATCATGCGCTCCTTCACATTTGTCTACCCCACTCTTAAAATGATGTGCGGTCCTCTGCGCACTCACAAATTCTCTAAAATAGTAATAAGGTTACCGGCGCCCAAGGTGCAAAACAAAACAACCACGAGAAAGTGAAACACAAGAAATGGAAAATGCATACAGGAAACTTCTAAACTAACTGGCAAAACTACCTTATTTACAGACACCAAGAAGACTTATTTATATTAGGGCTTCAGCCTACTCCCATTGAAGTATCTAGGAAACTTCATCTCATCCAACGCTTGTAATTGGCACGCGCCTGAATCAAGGATGTACGAGATTGTGTAAGGACCCAGCCAATGGAATTTCAACTTCCCAAGATGGTGCAAAAACTTAGAATCATATAGTAACACCATCTTCCCAACCTCAAACTTCTTGTTCTTGATATGGCGATCATGCCACGCTTTTTGCTTTTCTTTTTTTGTGGTTTGGCTCCACCTAGCAAGTGATCTTCTCTCATCCATCTTCATCAGTTCATCCATTCTTTCCTCCAGCACTTGTTCATCAACCAGCCCTCCTGCGCATGTTATTCGTAGAGAAGGTAATAGGAATTCAATTGGCAGGACAGCTTCTGCACCAAACACCAACTGAAATGGTGTGGCTTTATTTAACCTTTTATAAGTTGTCTTATATGCCCATAATACTACTGATACCTTGTCATCCCAATCTTTTCTACTAATGTCACAAATTTTAGTCAAGGTATGACTCAGTATCTTGTTGAATGCTTCCGTTGTTCCATTTGCTTGTGGGTGATAGGGTGTAGTCTTGTGATGAGTCACCATGAACTCTGATAACAGGATCCTCATGATATCATTCAAGAGCCCTATCGCTGGTCAAACTCAACGGGCATTCGTACCTTGTGATAATGTTCTCCCATAAGAACCTTCCCATTTTGGTTGCTGTGCAATCTTTAGTTGGGGCTGCCTTTTCCCACCTTGTGAGATAATCCATGCAAGTGATGACATAACATGACCCAGTCCTATGCACTGCTAGTGAAATAGGGCCTACAAAGTCTATTGCCTATTTCTCAAAAGGTTCCGCACTAGGAATAGGGCACAAAGGCATTTCATCTCTCCTTCCTAGTTTGCCAATGCGCTGGCAATGGTCACACGCTTTACAATAGTCTTTACAATCCTTGTACAAGGTTTCCCACCACAAACCTGCCATTAATATTTTACTTGCGGTGGCATCACCTACATAATTCCCACCTGCACTTCCTCCGTGTGCTTCCTCCATGATGGCCAGATGCTCCTGTTCTAATACACACCTGTGTAAAACTTCATCACGTCCCAACTTGTATAAGTCTCCACTGATTAACATGTAAGGTGCGGCGCATATGGCCAACTTATTTTTCTCCAATGTCTTAATTCCTTCCAACACCACACCTTCCTTTAGAAATACTGCAATCTCTTCCAAATCCAAGGGCGCGCATCAAAACCTAAACAATTGCGCGTCTGGCATTGTCTCCTCAATACTCTGTGCATCCTCCCCTGAATCAATTATCGATAGATGATCAGGTCCACAATTTCTTTTCCCAGGCTTCACTACAACGGTGAATTCAAACTCTTGAAACAAAAACACCCATCGAAAAATGTGCCCTTGTATAATAGGATTTTTTACCAAATACTTCAATTCCATGTGGTCGATGTAAAACACAAAGGGTGTTACTAGCACATAATGTCTAAACTTGAAGATCACGTAGATCATTAACAATGCCTTGCGCTTGGTTGTGGTATAGCTTTGCTCTGCTAGTGTCAAATTCCTACTTATAAAACACAGAGGATGATCAACAATCCCTTCACCTGGTTGTGCAAGCACTACTCCAATGGTGGTCCCTGAGGCATCTACATGGACATGGAAGGGCTTGTCCCAAGAGGGAAAGTGTAATATAGGTGTGGTAATAAGCCTATCTTTTAATGTATCAAACACCCTCTACTGCGTCTCTCCCCAATGGAAGGCACTTTTATGTCTAAGTAGCTCCTCTAAAGGCACGGTAATCTTGGCATATCCTTTAATGAATTTCTTGTAATAGCCCATATGCCCAAGGAATCCATGCACTACGCTCTAGCTAGTAGGTTCCCCTAACCCCACAATAACTGTAACTTTAGTGGGATCTACTAGCAAGCCCTCCATACATATGATATGCCCTAATAAAGTCCCAAAGAGTGTAACAAACACACACTTCTTCATATTGAGGGATATCCTCAACTGCCTACACCTCTCAAACATTAACCTTAAATTGTCACAATGGTCTTTAAGTAGACCATACACTATCCAATCATCCAAATAGACCTAAAGAAACTTATGTATGAAATCCTGGAACGCTTGGACCACTATGCGCGAAAAAATAGCAATTGCATTCTTCAACCCAAAGGGCATGACCGTATATACAAAACTTCCCCACTCAGTGCAAAATTTGTCTTCTCTTAGTCCTCCTTTGCAATCCAAACTTGGTGGTACCCTGAAAATCCATCTGTAAAGGAATAGATTTCGTGCCCAATGACTCCTTCCAAAATTTCTTCAGTGAAGGGGGTCAAAAAGGGATCAATGACACAAACTGCGTTCAATTCCCTATAATCCACACAAATCCTAATCCACCCATCCTTCTTGATGCTGATTACCATCAAACTTATCCACTTCGATTCTTCCATTGCCTCAATGATCCTAGAAGCTATCATTTTTTCTATCTCCTCCTTGACCTTCACATGTAAATTGGGATTCATCCGGTAGGGCCTTTTCCTAACCAGGCACACACCATCCTTTAGTTTTATCTTCATCTCCCCCAAGGAATGGTGAAATCCTTTGAGCTCATGGTACCCGCGCAGGAATAAATCCTCAAATTCATGTAGTAGATAAATGATCTTAGATACTTCCTTCTCTGTCCAATAATCTCCAATAATGGCTTCCTTAGGTTCTTCTCCTGAACCGATGTTAACTTTCTCTGTTTTTAAAGGCTCATGGTAGGCACGCACGCGAGTATCTACACTGTCCACTACCTTGCGCGTCCCTACTGAATGGATAACATCTAAGCTTTCTGATTCCTCTCCATCAATCACATACACCAACTTTCCTTTTTCATTTTCCAAACACACATGCTCAAGCTGTAACTCTTTTGTTTCCTCTACTTCTTCTTCAAGGCGTGCCCCCAATCTTGGTTCACCTAGTAATTCCAACATCCTATCTTCCATCTTGGCACTATCCCCCATGGTAAGGTGCTTGATACCCTACAAGGCCTTATAAACCGATGGTTTGGTACTCTGATACTCAAAGGATTGAATAAGGTCAATCGTGAGCTCTTAACAATTCCTTGTCTGGCGGCGTCTTTCCAAATGTATATACCATACACGCGCGTAACTTTGTAGTGTTGAATACAACTTGTGCACCCAAAGGGATGGTGGAAAAGCTTTCATACCTTCTCTCTAGACCCTCTCACACTCCTGGATATGGAAGGAAGTAGGATCCTTCCCATGGTAGTCCTTGATGGTGGTGGGTATGTTGTTCCTAGAGAATTTGACAAAGAGAGCAATCCTTACCTCACGCCATTCCAAGAGGCTCTCCTAATATGTAGCCCACCACCATGCTGTTGTGCTGAGTAGGACATAGCTTAGCATCCCTCTCCATTCCTTCTCCTTCTTCCACTGAGTTTCCATTTGCTGTAAGAATATCTCAAGGAAGGCTCCTCCAGAATACTTGGGTAGCTCTTTTCCTCCTACACGCCGAACCATGCGCGCCTTCTTTACCTTAATCACCAACCCTATCAATTTTCGCCCCATCATTTCATAAGTTCCATGCACCTAATTGTCACATACTAGACTAGTGGTATCACTAACTGACTGAGCATCCTCAAACTGGATAACTCTGTCAATAGGATGTATTATCTCTAGATCCCTAATCGAGCACACATATATCCTATCCAAAACTTCTTCCCCCAATGGTTCAATATAGGGTGTCGACTTCCCATCATCCAAGGTTATAATGACCCGTTCCTCCTTATTTTCAAAGCTAATGTACCCTCTGTTTAACCAAAGGTCCGCATTATTCTTATAACACCATGGGCACCCAAGTAGTGCCGGGAAATTGTCTGCCTCAACAAGCACTAAGACTTCGAAGTCCCTGGTAAACTTAGCACCCTGGATAGTGATAGATGCATCCTTCAAGACACTGATGGGCATTGATTTAGTTTTTTTTTCCCTATACAACACATTCAAAGATGGTTTTCATGTAGTTCTTCCCATCTGATGCCACACATCCAAAGTTAGAACATTAACCTCCGTGCCTATGTCAATGAGTATATTGCTAAGGATTCATCCATCTACAACTGCATTCAAAGTGATTTCCTTTTCATAGTCAAGGTTGTGAGGGGGAAGGTTTGCGTGTAAGACCTATCTCTCGCACTCTCCTCTGGCATGTGGTACATTCTCTCTCAACCATGACCCGAGCAAGGGAATGATATTCTCCTACCTTAACATTTTACACACCTCCTTGACCTCATCCAGGTCACCCTTTGGCACTTCGATTCTTCTTCCTTATTCCTCCCTCCTATGGATTGCTCCTTTAGACACTGGATTTCCCCTTATAAGCTTCCAATGACATCCATGGTGTCCTGATATACTTCCTTTTGATGCGTTGCGTCTACATACTTTCCATGAATGACCTCCTCTCTTGAAACCAAGTTTCTCTGTCTTGGTATTTCTCTTGCGCACGTAGCTTCCGACCTTGTGATTACCAAGACAGGCTCCAAAGCTTCATCCTGTGTTACCCGAGGCATCCACTATATGTCTACCTTTTTGATATTGACTATTGCAGTGCCCTTGTCTTTCTGGTGCTGCTGATTCATGTGCTCAAATAATTCCGGGCACTCCTCATACTTATGCTTCTTTCCATGCACCATAAGCACTACAACAGGTTCATGGGCACTCTCATTTGTAATGCTCTGTAGATCCATAATTGAAACTGGTTCCACATGGGAACTCACTTCCTTCCTCCATGGTTACCATGACCATAGAATCCTCCTCAAAACCCTCTTCCACATGCGCCTCCATCTGCGTGCTCCTCATAACAGAAATCATCACCCTTGGAACTACTGGTAATGCTGGTCTGGCGCACCCCATGATCAATGGCCTCATGGATTTAATCAATGAGCCTGTAGTCCTTAGTATCATGGGTTGTGGAGGTGTAAATCTTGCAGTAGAAAGACACATTCTTCCAGATTGTGCACTGTAATAAGGGGCATCTACTTGCATCATGGTCCCCATGAAAAATTTCACAGTCCACTACTACAATGGTGTATCATTCCTCCGGGGGAAATTATCCTTGACATGCCCCTCTACTTCACAATCTGTGCACCATAAACCACTGCGAGTCTCATGGGCTAAGTTCGCAGATAGCTTCTCTAGCTGCTTAGCCATAGCAGAAATTTAAACCTCTAGGAATGGGCTAACACCAGTATCAATACTACTAACAGCCTTGGCGCGCAAAGTAGCCTTCAATGCTTTGCGCAGGTCTGTGAAAGTTTTATGAGATAAGGCCCTCCTAAAATGGGTGATCAATCCTCTAAAAAACCATTGGGCATGTTATGAAGGGTGGATATCATATGACAATTTATACAAGAGAGTCTTAAAGTGTGCATCATACTCCTACACACTCTCTGCCATTCCTTATTAAATCTCCTTCAAGAACACTGATGCTCTTCTACTCAAATTCAGGAATGTCAAATTCTACCAAGAATGTGTTCTTTAAAGTAGTATAATCCACTACTATTTGATGAGGGTCATACTTTCTATACCAACTATGTGCACACCCCTGCAACATGGTTACAAACTAGCTAGCCTTCCGCTCCTGGGTTGTGATACCCTTTGCGTGCCATACCAGTTCACACTTGTGAACATGTTCCGCAGCATCCTCAGTGCCTCTGTAATCTGGCAAATGTAAAGACATTTCAAAGAATACTTGAGGTGGTGGTTGGGGTCCCTATCCTCCTGAGGAAGAGCCTTGGTTCCCTCTGGTATTTCCTCTGCCGCTTGATCCACCAAGTCCACTAAGTCTTATGCCTCCAGAGCCACTAGATCTGCTAGAACCACTGGGTCCAACAGGTCCTGTAGGAACTGTGCCACTAAACTATGTGTCAATGGTCTATGATAGCACCCCGCTACCACTACTTTGTCCCACACCACTCCTTGATGCGAGACTGAAAGCTTGTATACTTGCTCCTTGTCCAAAGAATCCTCCAAATACTAGAATATGTGTAGCCATATAGGGAGGAACTGAAAAATTGTATCTCCTAGGCACATATCTGTCTCTTCCACTAATATCAACCGGATCAATAACACTTCTTCCTAGTTCTGGAAAAGCAAGCGCCAGGGTTTGGTCACTGGGTGGGTTCAAATATGTGCCAACGACTCTCCTTTCTCTATGTAACGAACTCTCACCAGAAGCTGAAGGGGTCTCCCTTACGCACTTACCAAGATGGGGTAGCACAGACTGCTTAGGTTCCACGTCCTCCGCGTGAACCTCAACTCCTTCCCACAACGTTTGTCTCCATATATCCATCACACTAGCAACCTCGCATCATCTAGCAATCTCCCTTTCATGTGCTTCACTATACTTGAGCCATCTCTCTTCCCTCTCTTTTTGTGTCATGGTATCTATCATCTTCTTCCACCCAAGCTCCCTTACCCAGGGCTCAGAATGGTTTAGTCAACCATTGTAAATGCCTCTAAACTCATGGTAACCATCAATATTTTCATAGATAGAGGGACAACACGCAGAAACAATCCTCTGGGCTCCCATAGAAACTCAAACTCAGCAACCTCCGGACAAGAATATGTGGAAATGGTGTACTCCATAGTGTAGCTAGCCAGTACTCCTTTCCACCAATAATCTACAGCATAAGTCCACATCAAATCTGCATCTTGTAGCCTCTGGTAGTCTTCTTGGGTCCACACATGTGATCCATAATGCTAACTTGATCTAGACGTATAGGCTGAAAGCCATTCATATAGTTCTACTGGGAAGCAGCAGAAGAAAGTCTCATACAGATCATGGTAGAGGTTCTCTTCTACCCATCTATGTGCATTAAATTCAGGTCCAGTGCTAAATCTTTGAGAAAATTCATCCTTTGTGCTCTTGAACCACGATTCAATACTTTCCAACATTAACCGCTCTATCATTGCTCAATACACAGATCATGATGTATGATAATTCCCACTACAACTTTGAAAAGAGGTCATGGCAATGGAACCAAGATGTAGTCATTTTTACCCTTAACATAAAGAAAGGAATCCCATGCATGTCAGCCTATCACCTAGTGAAAACATGGCGCTCACCCAAGGCACGCATGGGTGCCGAGTCTCTCTTTTATGTGAGTTTTAGTGGGAAACATCATCTATGATCTGTGTTTAAAAAGGACCTTCAAATGGATTCAGGACACACAAGAACCATAGGGCTCAAAATGGCTCTAGATCCTTGCAGTCATTCCAGGTATACTACTTTACAGAAACTATAATGTGCATCATTTTAAAAAGAACATACAAGCATCCATACTTAGCATGAAAGGAAAGAGAACTCATGAGAGAGAAGTATTTATCAGAATCATTGATATTCATGTATACATATAATAGGTAACTTCATTACATCCATTTGAGCCATTACAGAGTGTCACAGAGAAGCAGACCGCAGTCATGCATTACACTGGACTTACGTAACTAAGCTACCAAAAATAAAAATTACAATCCTATGCCTAAGACATCCTCTCCCAAATGTAATTATCCATTAGTAGAGTCCTCGCAGTAATTCAGCAGCGCTTCACTCATACTCTTCGTCTCCCTCTTTTACTCTTTAGGCACCTGTATTTATAGCTCTCCTGGGCTGCCAACTCACCCTCCAGCACCCTCAGATCTGATGCCAAGTGTCAGAATGTGGTCCTTCATGTGAGCATGCTTCTCTAGGCCTTAGCTTTCCACTTTATCTCATGATGTTCTTCTAGAAGATTCCATCGCAGGCATGCTCCTTCCTAGGCCAACCTATTGCCAGGATGGCATCTTATCCATGTGAAACGGTGTCATGCTTTTCATGTGTTCTTCTCCGGACGTTCAAATTGACTAAGTCCCGAACTCTTGGTTTTGTATGCACGCATCACGCGCTTCCTTAAACCCTTCTCTTAAACCCTCCTTTGTGTGCTTTTTCCTTGCACACCATTCCATAACTGGGACCTTGCACACCTACACGCCTTCATACTTGGTCTATATTCTAGGGGTCCAACATGACATATAGATTAGACATACATACTCTTGACAAATGTTTGTTTATATATATACTTTTAGAGGATGAATCTAATGACCAACTAATGATTTTTAATATAATTTTTGAGAATAAATAAAGAATCCATTTAGATATGCGACCATCTATATTAGAATAACACTAGGCTTATTATGTGGAATCTAAAACAAGAGAGGACTTTAAAAAAACAATGATGGATGCATGCAATGGTGGATGTATACAATGACTTGACCAGACATACAAAATTAAAATAAAAAAACTGATTGTGTACCCAGACATGTTGAATTCTGTGATCAGCTACATAATACTTGACTGCATGTCATTATGAGCTTTAATTTTTCATGTGCTATGATCTATAAAAAGGAAAAATATGATTATCTGGTTGCACAAATAGTATCCGCAGATAGATCTGTATATCAAAACTATAGATTCTTCAACATTGATTGTCTCCTTCCACCATTCGAACTGATGTTTTGTTTTCTACGTTTCTCAAAAACTAGGATATAGGATAGGCTAAAAATTTTGTTTTCATTTATGTGCATATCCTTATTTCAACCCATTAAATTATAGAAAAACCCAGATCGTAGAAAAAAATGTTATGACCTGTTCTTTTCTACAGATTTTTTTTTTTAAATAAAATTTTTTAATCACATTATCTTTCTCCTTGGAATGACAGAGACGTGTGCAAGAATATCATGTGGATTTTCGAGAATCCAAAGAATACAATACATGATTTATTTTAAGTTATTTCCATATTATAATTCAATGAAGGGCATATACACACATGAAAGCAAATGGATCGATCAGAAAGAACTTGCAAACCAGATCTCTGCAGAATGAGCTATGCTCAACTAGAAAAGTTTCCAACGCCTTCATATGAGAATCCTACTAGATGCATACACATTTTTTTCTATGAATTGCACATATTTCTCCAATCATATAGAAAAATATGATCTATTTTAAATACTTTGTGCTAAACTCACAATTTAATTTCCATTCTTTGCTCCTAAAGAATGGCTTGCTCTGATACCACTGATAAAAAATGCACAGTAAAAAATAAACACCGAATATTATAATATGAAAATTTAATTCATCCTGGATGTCAATTACAATGATAGAGGTTACATTTTATAATGTTTGATCTCCTACAAAGGTGGATTCAAAATTCATCTTCAATCCCTCATATCACTCTCCATGAATCTCTCAAACTTATCCCTAGGATATCTCTCACATCCCTCACACACCAAAATAGCTACGTGAATTGTTTATTCAACAACTTCACTGACACACAACTATTAACTATATTATTAATATGAGTTGTATTAACTCATTATTAATAATATTAAAATTTATTAATAATGTCACGATAAATTTGTAACAACATCAAGTTGCCTTTCTTGTTAGGATTATCCTTAAGACTAGTATCTTTCTCCAACCTAGCATCTAATGTTCAAGAACTACCAAAAAGGGGTTGTAAACTACATTAGCCTTCTTATATAGTCTCTAATATGTGTGCCAAAACTTAGACTCTAACTCCCCTTATAACTCCTTTTATCACACTTTTTGCAATCTTGCTCTTAAACCCTTACTAGGTCTACTATAGGCAACTGTGATGAATATCCCCTTTGTTCTAAGGTTTCAAGGCATAAATTTATGTTCTCTAGGAATCCAATATGGCATTCTCAATATGTTCCAACCTTCAAGTAGTGACTCCAATTACTAACCCTAGTTCCTTCACAAACTGATCCTTCTTGTTAGGTTTCCAACTGTGCACTCAATCATTTAAGCCAACTAGTAAGAAGATAGCAATATTGCACCAATGAAATTAAAAATTTATTCTCTTAACAACTTAACAACTCTCTCACAATGATTTCTCCAAGTTTCTAAGGTAATATTCCACTCCTAAGGATTTTTAGTCCATATTTCCTCTCAAAACCCTAGCCACATGTCTGATAAAGCTCAGGAGATAAAAATAAACTGTGATTTCCACTCAAGGTCGTTTCAAACTCTAAACTTCACCCACAGGACTATATTCACCCTCTCCATGGTTTCATCATACCATTGTTTCATTACAATAAGTAAATCCTCATTAACCAAGCAAAACCATCCTATGATGCACGTTAGAAAATAGAGATCCTTCACAGTTTACAAATTTAGACACTTACCAGGGAAGAAGTCTTCTTATTTGTTTGAATCACTTATTCCTATGTTCAATAAAATGATTCCAAGCTCTACGTCTTAAATGTAATGCCAAGAGGGCCTTCGCTTTATGCAACTAACAAACATAGTTTTAGTTCAGGGTATTTCAAGGAAACCCTAACATGCAAGAAGATCACAATTATATCACTTCAACTTCATATAATTGTGTATCCTCTTCCAAGAATTCATAGATCATCAAGGATGCATGCATGATCTCTAGGATCAAGTTAAAATATGATTCCACATTGTCATTCATAGTCACGGGCCCTGAAGTTCTTCAACATGCAACAACATAAAAGTACCTACCATCAAGTTCTTACTTGCTCGAAGATCAACATCACATGCTTGACACAGTTCATGAACCACACACTCTAAACCATGCAAAGATGTTCACAACTATTAAAAATTTAACAAGGTGTAAGAACTATCAAAAAATCAGTATATTCTCACTCACAAGCTTATCACTAAGCATAAATCACCCTACCTTCATTCTAAGGACAAGAAGTCTACTCTAAGACCAAGAAGCATGTGCAGGCACATGAGTAATATTTATGACTCTACAGAGGGTCTATTAACCTCATAGTACCTCATTCTACCCTTACCAATATTATGAGCTTTAATTTCACACTTAAACTTCCCAAATCAAATAACATTGACCTTATAAGTTTGAATTTAGTATTTTGGAGGGGAAATGCCTCATTTGGAATTTTTAAGGCTTAGACACCAACATAGAGAAATAAGAAACTCTTATTGACCTATGACATAGTTCTAACACACTTAAAAATCCAACTACTATCCTTATGACTTATTTATAGGATGCTCATGAATCATACTTTAGGGGTAGAAAAGCATTAAACCTCATATCTTTCTTTTTCTTCTTTTTCCAATTTATTTTCCTCTTCATCTTCACCCTGGTCTAACCTTCATCTTCAGATGGTTCCTCATCTTCCTTTCCTTAATTTATGTGTATTTTTTTTATTTTCATCTTGTTTTTTATCTTCAAAAATGAAGTATGCTTCTCTATAGGCTTCTTCTTCTTCAATTTCTTCCATCATCACAATTGTTAGTTGAATAGGTTGTTGTTGCTTCTCCTTGATAAAATATTAGTCTTCATGAATCTCGTATTCTTCTCTCTCATCATTCTCTTTCCTCTACTCATCATGATTTTATTCATTCTTCACCTCTATTTCTTGGCCTATACCTACAATTTCATTGTCTTCTTCATTCTCCAAGTCTTCTCTAGCACTCATCTTGACCTTGACATCATCTTCTCCACTAATCCATCTCCACATGCTTGTGAGATATCTCCATGATCTCTTCACCATACCAACTACTGCATTATCACTCTTATCTGATCCACAGTGAGATTAATATGGCCCACAAGATTCCTCTTATATCTTTTCTTCACTTTTGTTCTTTATTTCTTCATTCAAGGCGTCATCTATTACCTTTTATTCCTTTCTATGAGTGCTTACATTCACCCATGAAAAGACATAGTCATAATCAAAATTTGGAGGCTCCCTAGCCTCTTGAGAAGCTCCATTGATGAGCTCTTCCTCTTCCTCATTATGTTTCTTCACATCATCACTCTCTTCTTCATACACTATTTCCTTGTCCACTTATTTTTATTGTTTTCTCGGCCTCTTTTCTTCTTGATTCAGCTTCCTTTCATCTTGTCTTATCTCTCTTCTTAGTTGTTTTCTCTTCCTCTTACTCATAGTCATCTCTATTGGCCACTTGACTCCCTTCTTCATCTAAAAAATGAGAATACTACCTTCTCTCTCTATGTTTGTATATTTTATCAGCTCACCCAACTTCTCCACATCTCTCTTCAACTCCTGTATCTCTTCATGCATCTTCAACTCTCTTTCTTTTTCCAACTTCTTTTCCTTTTTTCAGTTTCCTTTCTCTTTCCTCTTATTTTCTCTTGTTTTTCAGTAGCTCTAGAAATTTCTTATCCATACCTTTTTTTTATTCTCATTCATTTTTATCATCTAATTCCCATGGCCTTGTAGCCCTTGTTCCCATCAAACCTCTTCTTTCTGTCACTCTTATTTTTTGCTCTTGTTCTATCATATTCTTGTGTAATTTCTTCGATTTGACCTTTTCTATCTCAGCTAACAAATCCTTCATCCAATGTGGCATTCTATATCCAAGTTCCATGACCGATTGCAACCTCTTTTCTTCACCCGTCTTTCACTATCACTTTCACTACACACACTTCCACACACTATTAACAACAATAACAACTATTCATTCAATATTTATGCCACACTCTGACACCAAATGATGTATATAAAATTTAAAATCATGCATATAACTGACTATCAAGAGATTTCAAACCATAACTAATCATTTTCTATACATAGAGGATCATCTATAAGCATGTAATGGCTATAAACTAGTTAAATTTTCTCAATACTTGTAAAATCATTCAAATATCAATAAAATGATCTTCTTCCTTGACTATACCCTACATACAAATTCTTATCTCATGTTAGAACTCCCCCTTTACTGCTAACTCAGTCACCAAAAGTTTAGCAAGGACTCCTTTCACCAACTTATCTCATTTTACTCTTAGTTCCTTCTTGTGAGTTCTTTGAAACTTCAAGAAATTTAGATTCTTCAATCCTCCTAAGGTTTCCTTATCCTTATTCCCTATTCAACATCCCACTCACTATTATAACTCATCATTAAATACATTCAAGATAGCACAAGCATCAAACTTCCTTTCTTGTTAGGATTTTCCTTCTTAAGACTAGTCTCTTTCTCCAACCCAGCATCTAAGCTTCAGGAGATACCCAAAAGGGGTTTTAAACTGCATTAGCCTTCTTATATGGTCTCTAATATGTGTGCCAAAACTTAGACTCCAAATCCCCTTATAACTTCTTTTATCACACTTTTTGCAATCTTTCTCTTAAACCCTTACTAGGTCTGTTATATGCAACAGTGATGAATATCCCCTTTGTTCTAAGGTTTCAACGCATAAATTTACATTTTCTGGGAACCCAATATGGCATTTTAATTTTTTTCCAAAATTTAGGTAGTAACTCGAAGTAAAAACCCTAGTTCCTTCACAAATTGATCCTTCTTGCTAGGTTTCCAGCTGTGCACTCAATCATTTAAGGGGACTAGTAAGAAGATAACAACATTGCACCAAATGAAATAAAAAATTTATTCTCTTAATAGCTTAAGGGATATCTCATAATGATTTCTCTAAGTTTCCAAGGTAATATTAGAATCCTAAGGATTTTTAGTCCACATTTCTTCTCAAAACCCTAGCTCAGGAGCTAAAAATAAACTTTAATTTTCACTCAATGTCATTTCAAGGGTATAAAATTTACCCACAGGACTCTATTCACCCTCTTTATGATTTATTCTTACCATTGGTTGATGATAACAAGTAAATCCTCATTAACCAAACAAAACCATCCTATGATGCGTGTTAAAAAACAAAGATCTTTCACAGTTTGCAAAGTTAAACACTTACCAGGGAAGAAGTATTCTTTTTTGTTTGAATCACTTATTCTTATGTTCAATACAATTATGCCAAGCTCTACCTATTGAATGTAAAGCCAATAATTCCTTCACTTGATGGAAACTAACAAACATAATTTAGTTCAGTGTATTTCAGGGAAACCCTAGCATGCAAGAATATCTCAGTTATATCACTTCAACTTCATACAATTGTTTATCCACTTTCAAACATTCATAGATCATCAAGGCAACATACACGTTCTCAAGGCTCAAGTTAACATATGATTCCACATTTTCATTCACATTCATAGGACCTGAAGGTCTTCAACATGTTACAACATCAAAGTACCTACCATCAAGTTCTTACCTTCTCGAATATTAACGTCATATGTTTGACACAAATCATGAACCACACACTCTAAACCATGCATAGATGCTCACAACTATTAAAAATTTAACAAGGTCCAAGAAATATCAACAAAATCAATTTATTATCACTCAAAAGCTTATCACTAATCATAAATATTCCTACCTTCATTCTGAGGACAAAAATTCCACTCTGAGACCAAGAAGCATGTGCAGGCACATGAGTAATGTTATCACTTTCAAGAACACGTGTATCAAACTTATAGCTTCATTGCCAAAAAACAGAGACACGTATTCTTCTGGATTCCAATCCTTACTAAAAAATCAAGGTATCACTCCAATACACCCAATATAAAGTCCTTACCAATCACATACCCTTCACAATACAAGATACGATATTTAATGGTTGTAAACACACAAGAACACAAGTATACAATTATCCAATGCACATGTAACTATCACAAACTGAGTTTTCCCTTTTAATGTCTCTTGAGACTCTTACACTTGATTCATATCTAGATAATAATGAGTAGGAATATTTACAATATTTTATTTATAGTCTCTCAATCCATTTTCTCGAGATTCTTCTCATTTAGGAAGTTACAACTATCTCGTAATGAGATTCTCTTTTTAAAAGGGGTTACTTTACATAAGAATAACTTCAAGTCCAACATGATATATCTCTTTTTTTAATATTTATGACTCTAAAGAGGGTCTAGTCACCTCATAGGACCTCATTCTACCCTTACCAAGCTCATGAGATTTAATTTCACACTCAAACTTCCCAAATCCACTAACATTAACCTTACAAGTTTCAATTTAGCATTTTGGAGGGAAAATTTTTCATTTGGAATTTATAAGGCTTAGACACCAAAACAACCAACTAAGAAACTCCTAATGACCTATTACACACTACTAACACACTTGAAAAGCCAACTAATTTCCTAATGAATTATTTTTAGGATGTTCCTTCATCACCAGATGAATAGTTTTTCTTTCGATAGTTTGATGGTTAATGATTATGAAGCCAATGTCTAAGATATTGTTATGCCTAGTTTGATTCAGCTCAAACATTGGGAGTGAAGGGATAAAGTGTTGATTAAGGAGATAAATAATAATTTTGATAATCATAGATGGAGGTATAGCTTATATGTTGCAGTTCAAAATCATCCAGCTAAGATAGATATCTTACTGAACTAAGAAAAAGGTGGGACTATAACATTACGAGCAATAGTTATTAAGAGAATGTTTTAGATAAAATTTTGAATCGATCAAAGAATATTAATGTTGAAACCCAGGGATATTACATAAAATGGTCAAAGAATAAAGATCTGGTGGAAATTGTCAATGTTGAAAGAAATAAAGCTCTTGTAAATATTATGAATTACAAGTTACGACATTCAATATTAAATCATCTTTTTATTCCTTTCAAATTTTAATAATATTTTTTTATTGATCTCAAATTTTTTTGTCATAGTCGAAATATAAAATTTTAAAAATTCAAGGAAAGGTGTTCCAAGTTCACTTGGAAATAGCTCAGAAACTTTTATCCACAGCAATGCAGCTTAAGTAGACTATTGTTTTGGTTAACAATTAAAACAATACTCTGAAGCGGATTATTAAAGAGAATGGCATGGATGTGGATATTTTTTTCAAGACAAAGGTAGCTGCATATTCTTCATTTTTATCCATTGGAGATGCTTCAAAGGAAGATGAGGTAATTATTAAGAACTTAAATATTGTTGCAGAGGATCTTGTAAATTTTTTAATTCTCAAAGCAGGGAATAGAGTAGAGATTGGGAAAAGTGACACAAAAGTTGCAAAAGAAACAGAAAAGGAAAATAGGAGTGGGGACTTTTTTATCATACACTACATGTGTAATTGTATTTGTTGAAAAAAAAATAAAAAACTTTGAACTTTAAAAATGTTGAAGTTGGAAACTTCAAAGTTGAATCTTTATTTAAATTGAAGAATATTTTCGTTGTCTACTTCTATTGTATATAAGAATTTTAGATAGATTTTCAACAAGATATGCTTGCATGTTGCAATGGTTATCATGGAATATCAATTTTTTACATGTATTTTCTTGCAATCTGTAATTAATATTTTGTTATATATAGAAATTATAGATTGTGAATTGTAATGATATCAAAATATGTATGGAATGCATTTGCTTTAATGTCAAAAATTTTATTATTTACAATGCAAGATGGATCACAACAAGAGAACAAGAAAAATATGTAAGATGGATCACAAATACATTTGATATTTCCGTATAAATTATTTTTTACCAAATTTAAGGTCTTTTACTAAATGCCCTAAATTACAAGTATCTTTAAATCATGCAATCAAACTTCCAAAATAATAAAATCTTCTTCTCTCTACTTGTAAAATTTGAAATTTGTATCAAGTTTCTTCACATTACCTATGTAACCCTTCTCAAAATCCTTAGGAAGAATCACATAATGGTTTTTCTGAACTACATGCATATCATCTTCTTGGCAAATGACAGTTATCTACATTGACAATGAAAAC
Source organism: Taxus chinensis (assembly GCA_019776745.2). Taxonomy (NCBI): domain Eukaryota; kingdom Viridiplantae; phylum Streptophyta; class Pinopsida; order Cupressales; family Taxaceae; genus Taxus; species Taxus chinensis. Next base: position 239,393,366 of record CM034146.1, read on the forward strand.
ATTAGTAATAAACCACTTTAAATGATTGTCATACAATTAGTGGCTAACTAATAAAATTATAAAGGACCTGTAGAATACAGATGGCCTATGTACATAATACCATAGATGTTATATAATTATAAGATTCAAAAACCTCACCTTTGTAGCACTAAGTTCAGATAGTTTTTCAACAAGATATGCTTGCACGTTGCAATGGTTTGCAATGGAATCTCATTTTTTTAATGTTGAAAGTTTAATTATTTACAATGAAAAGTATGTAAGATGGATACCATAAACTTTGTTTAATTATGTAAAATGTAAAATATGTAAGATGGATAACTCAAATTGTGTTTGATTCATTACACTTTATGTTGTACAAGTTTCCTTGCTACCTGTTTCAAATTAGTGAAATCACAACAAGAGAAAAAGAAACTCCAAATATGAGAGGGTTTAAGGTACCTCTAGAATATAGATGGAATAACGATGTATACGGGTGCAAAATGAGATATCCTCCTTCACAATGAGCTAGATGACCTAAAAATCAAGAGCAATCAACACAAAAAATTGGATTAGTAGATAGATGGGTGGGTTTTCTAATAATATCATTCTCGAGAAGTGAAAGCTTCTTAGGATGGATGTCAACCCATGTTTTTGATAGAGATAAGATAATATATTGATAGATTAGATGTAGTAATATCTGAGATAAGATAGAAACTGAAATGAAATGAAGATAAAATAAAATGCAAATATGATATAAGAAAATTAAATCAAACATGTACATGTTGGTGGTGACCCAAGACTGCAATGCCCAGTTGATGGTGACTAGAGAAAATCAAGTGGAACAATGACAGAAAATGTAGATCTGAAGGCCTTGGAAATCGCATTCTGAAAATGCATGTCACAAACACAACTTCAAAGCAGTTTAAAAATACCAAAATATCAATTAAATAAAACATTATTATTATAAGTTATTGTATTTGAATAAATGTAAGTTGATACTTGTAACATTTTAAATGATTGCTAGAGCTAAAATAATCCATTTTCAATAGCCTCCTCATAGTCAATATTTGCATCTACAGAGTTAGAGGACGCACCAAATCCCATCACATCATTGATAACATTTGTATTTTTAGTTGTATTATTAACACCTCAATACAAAATATGTAAGATGGATAACCTAAAATTTGTTTATTTATGTAAAATGAAAAATATGTAAGATGGATAACTCATACTATGTTTGATTCATTACACTTTATTTATTATTTTCTTAAGTATAATTTTACGATATTTGCAAAATGGTGTTCTAATAATGCATGTCACAAACACTACATCAAAGTAGTTCGAAAATACCAAAATAAATAAAAAATGATTATTATAAACAATTGTATTTGAATATATTATTACGAAATAGAATAAATACCAAAATTTAAAATGTCAGGTGATAAACAATAAATGTAAATTGATACCTGTAACATTTGAAATGATAGCTAGAGCTGAAACAATCCATTTTTAATAGCTTCCTCATAGTCGATATTTACATATGTAGAGTTAGAAGACGCACCAAATCCAGTCTCATCATTGAGAATGTTTTTATTTGCAGTTGTATTATTAATACCTCTTCTTTCAGCAAGGGAATTCCAATGTGAAATTTCTCTGTTAAAAGAAAATGTCTCTAGAGAGTAGTGTGAAACATACAACTTTCTATATTTTATCCAACATGTTTCGTATTTTTCATTTTACAAAAGATAAATCATTGAAAACCCTTTCTTCCTAAATAGATCCCAAAATCTTTGTTTATCACAACTCATATAATCGAAAATATTCACTAATGTCTTTCTATAACATGCTAATTTGGTAGTTTTTTCGCCAGAGACTTGTAATTGCACCATTGTTTTCAAGTTCATTTAAACAATGATATTGGTTTTCCATTGTCATTGCAAAATCATATGATTGAGAATTTATTAAGTAATATTCAAAATACCTTTAATTTCAATACCATTAACCTCTGATGTCTTTGTGAAATGATCCATTATTGTACCCATGGATTTATGAAATAACTTACTTCCAAAATCTGCACAATCACTAGTAGTATTCTGAAAAATTGTATTCATCACTCCCATAGCTTCAAGAATGTTATCTTTACTAAAATTATTTCTAATTTTGGAAGCTAAATATTGTGTAATTTTTTAAGCTTTATTTATGTATCAAGTGTAATAGAATCAAACTAAACATGAGTCACAATAACTTCTTCTCTTTCTGATCCTAGAATATCTTGTCATTTTTTCAAACTATGTAGTGGTATCTATTAGTGCAAATTCACAGCACCCCCAAATGAGCTATGGATCTACTTTTCTAAGGCAAGATCATCTGTTGTGAATGCACAACATTGAGATTTCCCAAAGTGTGGGACCTTTGCAAATGGGGAAAGCTCTCCAGAAAAGGCTGGTTCCTTTTCCTAAACTACCTGCCACCAGCTATTCCAGTGCAGCAAGCTAATCTAATCCTAATCTAACTTCCAAGTAGACAGGGAGAGAGAGAAAAGAGGAAAAATAGAAGCCTACACTAGAATGTTGATACACCAGAGAAGGAAAATGCTGAAACATCTATCAAAACTACCATGGAACAAGAAGAGGTGAGCAATGGGAAGGATGGACAAGTGCATCACAGGCCCAAGGATAGATTTCACACACAAAATGTTTCAAAACCCCATGAACATAGCTCCAAACCTGTAATGAACATTCAAACATGCATAAATACTTGTAATGAAGAGAGGCAAGAAGAAAACAAGAAAAAAACAAGCAAGGATGGACAGATGCATCACAAAACACGTTTTTTGTTGCTCCAAAAGTTTGCACAGAACATCATTTTAATGGTAAAAGACAAAAAATGCCATTACAGAGCATGGGAGGGGGTTCTAATTCCATTGTCAACCCTGGGGAAGAAAAGAAGGCAGGGAAGAGTAGAAAAGATGAACAACCTTTTACAAATGAGCCAAAACTAGCTTTTAACAATGAAAACCTGAGCTCAGGAAGAAGAAATATGGGAAAAATGAAAGGAATCATTCAACCACCAACCAGATCCATCAAAAAGGCATGGGTACCCTTAAAAGTTCATTCCCCAAGATTTTTGACCATGCTGGAGAAGAATGAAAGCCATACTGCATTAAAAATGGTGGTTGAATGTCAATTCTACTCTTTTCCCCATGCCAAAGGTATTTTCTCATTTTTATCTCACTAAACTCCACCAAAAAAAAATTAAAGGTTCCATCATATAGAAGACTTCAATAGCTTTCCAATGACACCAAAATTGAGAAAAACCAAGCTCTGGATCGAAAGATATGCCCCTCTGAAGATTTAGGGAAAAATAGGGGCAAAAATCGGGTCGGCGGGCCGAAACCCAAAAATTTTCCCCTTTTTTGAATTTGGGAAAACTTTCCCAAAAAACTCCGCCCTCACCACCACGTGGCACATTCTAATTGGTTGCGGACCTTCCCAAGGAAAATTTCCCTCAAAAACTCCGCCGAGCCATAACTTAAGAAATACAAGGAGTTAGGAGGAAAATTTTACCTTTCTGGAAAGGTGGGGAAATTATCTATCTGATGAAGCCATTTCCAGAAAATTTTGAGTTCTTAAAAAGTGGAAAAATTTGACTGAGGCACAAGGAAGGAAGGAATGAAAGGGAGTTAGCCAAAAATAAGCATGGGGCTTATTTTGGATAGCAATTTTGGCGACTTAGAGGGGTCATCTGCCTGCTAGATGAATGATCAATAGCCTTTGAAGCATCCATTGGGCATGGAGTCATAAGTTGTAGCCTACAACTGATCTGAACTTTGAAAACTTCCTCTCTAAGCCACTTGGAAACCCACTGAACTAGAGTTGTTTTTACTAAAATGCCACTGAAATGGATTGTGCAAGAGCAAAACCAGCAACACCAAAAACTATGTACAAAACTGAAAACCATACATGCTTCAAATGGAACATGCAGAGTGCACACAAGCACTTCTTCTATTGAAATCAAACCTACCTATTCTACTCTAACTAGAAGCAAAGGTGGGCTAAACAAACCCTGTAACTAGTTGTGTAAAATAGCTTCCTTTATTCAAAATTAGTAGCCATGCAAATGATTTGGAGCTGAGTATGACTGCTTGGATGAGTGGAAAATCAACAAGAAGTTGGTCTTCTACCCAAATTAGCAAGGTGTCAACTGATGGAAAATTAAATACCTCTTTTAGTTGCTTTGCATTTGGATTGAAGAGGTACGGCAGCTGATCTTTGGTACTTTGTAGCTCATCCTCATGCTTAAAAGCAAGCATGACTGGTTGTGACTTCTCCTTTGGCTCCAATGAAGCCAAGTACCTTTTTGGGAAAGGTCTAATCTATTTGATATGCCCATAGCTCTGATTTTCAACTCAAAAAATGGAGTCTTCTTGTAGACCTTCTTGAATGGATGGTGTGGAAGAAGTGATGAAATTCTTCTGCTATTTTCCTTCCTTTTCCAGTGAAGAACATGGAAGATTAATATCTTCCAACATTGGTTCCAAAGAGCTGTCACAAAACACAGGCTGCTATTTTTCAATGTTCTCCTTTGTGATAGCAGGCTCTTGATGTTGGAGAATGAATGGTGAAGAAGAAACTATTATAGTTTTAGATGGCTCTTCATCCAAACATTCTTCTAAGTCTGATGGCAAATCAAACTCTTCAATGTCCTGCTACTGCAAGGTCTCTCCCTCTTGTATGTTGACCTCCAAATCTACATTTTCTTCACCATGTGTAGTTTTATTTTCAAACATGAAACTTTTCAATTGAAAATCATCCAAAAAATCATATTTTTGGAGAGATGAAGCGGGAGAGAAACATAAAATTTCTTGTGCCTCTTGCTCAAAATTTAGACCTGTTTTGTTCACCTCCATAATGGCTTCGTCAATCAAATCAACCCCTTCAAAGGAAAGCAAAAATTTATCAATAATGCTTCCTTCTTCTGTTGTTGCAAAAACTGACTTGATCTCATCCATTTGCTCCTCTTCTATGGGATTTGGAGCTGGTTGTTCTTCCTCCTCTGCTTCTTGAAGACCATCTTGCTCTTGATTAAACTCCCCCTCTAGCATGAAGTTTTTCAAGTCAAACTCTTCAATCTACTACTCTAGAGGAGAAGTTAGGACTACAATATCTTCTTCTTCCATGGATGATTGTGCAACTTGAATTGGATCAGAATTTCCTTCAAATAAAGTGCCAACATGGACACTACATTCTGAGCAAAATGATTGCTGATCTACTTCTTCTTTTTTCTCTTCTTATGCTGCAAAAAAATAGTCATAATAACCACTTGTTCAATTCACCTCCTTTGAAGGCTTAACCATCAAGGGGATATTTGTTATCCCAAATTTGAGAGCCAAGCTTACAAAACTTTTGATCTTTTCATCCTTGTTTGGCTCTTCTTCTTGTTGTTTTTTCCTTGGTTAGCATTCTAATTTTTATCTTCCCAACATGGATTTGGGAATGAAAGAGGAGGGGTGGGTAGTGAATCAATTGATTGTACAATTTTTTGTGGTGTTGGAGGAGGTAGAAATTTTTGTTTCTTTGGAAGGAATGCCTGTTTGGAAGGGAAAAGGACAGAAGAATTGAGATGGGTTGGAAGACTAGGGAATGGACAAATGGAATTAACTCTTGGGGCAACACTGAATGGATTTAGAATTTTGTGTTCCAAATGAGATGGTGCTACTTGAGGAATGGAAAGAGAAAAACTAGATGATGGTGTAGAACTTACCCATTGACAAGGTTATTCAGCACCAAGTTTATATGCCTCTATCTCTGTTGTCCATTGTGCAAGTTGGGGCAGCATCTCCATCATGAATTCCAACTTATCCTAAGGGCTGAAGTGTCTTGGAAAAGGGCCTCCCCATGGACAAGGAGTCCTACAACCAATTCTGAAAGCCTTCATTTGAGCTATTGCTTTCGATTGCACCATTTTTTCCACCATCTTTTAGATTTTCTCCACAAAATCAGCATCTTCCATTTGATTGTCTTCATTATATGTGTACCCTTGCTCTTGATATCCTTCACAACCAAACTAATTTTGGTATTTCTCATACGGGTAAGCATTTTGATCTTTAATTTCATCAAAATGCTAATTTGGAGGATTTTTAAAACATGTTGGAGGTGAAATATATTGTTTCCATTGTAAATGTGAATTCCATGATGGAAATGAAGTCATGATTGCATAACTTCATGGAATGGAAAAGATTGAAAGGGATGGAAAGAAGAATGGATGGAAATGGATGGAAAATAGGTCTACAACTCAGAGAATGAGTTATTTACCAGAATGGAGTCGCAAGATGTTCTTTTGAATATGCCTCTAAAGGCTGAATCCTTAACAGGAACACACCAACCTGTTAAAATAAGGTTGAAGACCTCTAAGGTCCCACCGGGCGTGCCAAAACTGTTAGTGCAAATTCACAACACCCCCAAATGAGCTATGGATCTTCTTTTCTATGGCAAGCTCATCTGGTGTGAATACACAAAATTGAGCTTTCCCAAAGTGTGGGACCTTTGCAAATGGGGAAAGCTCTCTAGAGAAGGCTGATTCCTTTTCCTAAACTACCTACCACCAGTTATTCCAGTGTAGGCAAGCTAATCTAATCCTAATCTAACTTCCAAGGAGATAGGGAGAGAGAGAAAAGAGAAAAAATAGAAGCCTACACTAGAATGGTGATACACCAAAGAAGGAAAATGTTGAAACATCTATCAATACTGCCATGGAACAGGAAGAGGTGAGCAATGGGAAGAATAGATAAGTGCATCACAGGCCCAAGGATAGATTTCACATAGAAAATGTTCCAAACCCCATGAACACAGCTCCAAACCTACAATGAACATTCAAAAATGCACAAATACCTACAATGAAGAGAGGCAAGAAGAAAATAAGCAAAAAATGAGCAAGGATGGATAGATGCATCACAAAACACGTTTTTTATTGCTCCAGAAGTTTGCATAGAACATCATTTTAATGGTAAAAGGAAAAAAATGCCATTACAGAGCATAGGAGGAGGTTCTAACTCCATTTTCAACCCTGGGGAAGAAAAGAAGGGAGGGCAGAGTAGAAAAGATGAATAACCTTATACAAATGAGCCAAAACTAGCTTTTAACAATGAAAACCTGAGCTCAGGAAGGAGAAACATAGGAAAAATGAAAGGAATCATTCAACCACCAACCAGATCCATCAAAAAGGCATGGGTACCCTTAAAAGTTCATTTCCCAAGATTTTTGACCATGCTAGAGAAGAATGGAAGCCATACTGCATTAAAAATGGTGGTTGAATGTCAGTTCTACTCTTTTCCCCATGCCAAAGGTGTTTTCTCATTTTTCTCTCACTAAACTCCACCAAAAAACAAAATTAAAGGTTCCATCGTGTAGATGACTTCAATAGCTTTCTAATGACACCAAAATTGAGAAAAACCAAGCTTTGGATCAAAATATATGCCCCTCTAAAGATTTAGGGCAAAACAGGGGCAAAAATTGGGTTGGTGGGCAGAAACCCAAAAATTTTCCAAAAAAACTCCGCCCTCACCACCACATGGCACATTCTGATTGGTTGCGGACCTTCCCAGGCAAAATTTCCCTCAAAAACTCCGTCGAGCCATAACTTGAGAAATACAAGGAGTTAGGAGGAAAATTTTACCTTTCTGGAAAGGTGAGGAAATTATCTATCTGATGAAGCCATTTCCAAAAAATTTTGAGTGCCTGAAAAGTGGAAAAATTTGACTGAGGCACAAGGAAGGAAGGAATGAAAGGGAGTTAGCCAAAAATAAGCATGGGGCTTATTTTGGATAACAGTACCTCCCTCCCATTAATATTGATACAGAGGTGATCATGGATATTAAATCTCAAATAATTATTGGGATTCTTAACATCCAATAAAACTTTCCAGTTAGCAAAAATAGGTGTATCAAAACTTTTTTGTGACAATTATAAGATATCAAGAGATTAACAAACCTGTTTTCGTAGCCGTATGAAATCAACAATATAGATGGATCTCTCTTGTGCATGCTTCATCAATGTATTGATATCCTTCAACATTGGTAGAATGCCAAGAAATGTAAGCAATGTTTCCACATATATTAAATGGAACAACAAATTCTTAGCTTTGTTAACTTCATTACGATATTTGTGCATGAAACCAGCCAATGACAGATATTCCTTACAAATTTTGCATTCAGGCTCATACAAAGAAATATACCTTGTATCAACATCCTTTAGAAGATTTTTACCATCGATAATTCCAATTAAAAAAATTTAAACTCAAGAAATCACTTTAGACTACTTGACATATGGGAATGCATTTCTCTAATAAGGTCTTCTACTCTTACAAAAATTTCAAAGTTGCTAACTATTTTATATGCTAGATTCATTTTGTGAGCCATACAATGAATTGAAAGCATATAAAGGGCTAATGTTGTTTACAATTGAAGGCACAGCCAATTTTGATGACCCTGCATAACTGATGCACCATTTGTTCCAAAACATACCAACTTCATAGCAATTTCATATTCATTCATGCCAAAAATATCTTTCAAATTGGAAACAACTATTTTATATAGGGTTTCAACATTGCAACTTTCAACCATTTTTTGTATAGCCAACAGATTTAGTTGCCTTATAGTCTTTTCAAACGTATATACATGGATGCATACCCATGAGGTATTTTCAATTGTTGTTACTTCATTAATTGATATATATATATAAACTTCACATGGTTTACAAATCTTCATTTTCAATCATTGCAAGGCATTTATCCATTTCCCATGCATTGATGTCTGAATAATGAGATTGAGGAACATTTTGCATTCCATAGTGTTGAAACAAAATTTTGAAATAAATGAAATCAGAAATGTGTCTTCCCTTCTTAATTATGTGGAATATGGTAGAGAACTGTATGCTTTTAGCATGTAAATTTGATTCAATCACCTTACCAATTTGTGATGTCATTGTCCTGCCCTTTTCCGTGAGATGTTTGCATCTTTTCTTCTCAGCTTCATACTCTACTACATATTTAACATGCATACATTCTTTTTCACTTTTCCATCTGTTTGTTTTTATTTTTTGGCGATCCACCTGTTGTACAGTCACATATTGTTTTCCACAATTTTTTCAATTATGTCTAGCTTCAGTTGTATTTTTATTGTTTTTTTTAATTTCCAGGTACATATTGTACATGTAAATTCAGTTGGGATATCTTAAGAATTATCTGGATCTAGAGGGTTTGATAAAAGGAAATTTTGTCGTCCACTCAAACTTATATGTCCTACTAAGTGTCCACATATTCTTGTTTACTTTCAAAGTTTTACTTGTACGACCATATTTTGTAGGAATATCTCAATCATCTTTTTTCCTCTTTCGTTACCTAGAATTTTCATTTTATTTTTGGTGTTACATTTTGTTGAGTATTTGATATATCCTAACCCTCTCCTAGTTGCATCTCAACAGGAATATCTTCAAGCTCTTACATCTAAACATGAATATATTCAATCTCTAGCATGTTGTCATCGTAGGTATCATTTGGTTGATATTGTGCTGAATCCATTTCCACTTCAATAATACCTTCCACACAGCTTGTACTTTGATTGATTCTGGTGGTAGTTGTATGGGTGCTAGTGTTAGTTGTATCAATAGCTGTAAAGTTTTCAAAATACTTGAACAGTGTTGTCTTTTGAGATATTTTAGTTACCTTTTGGCTCTTTCGAGCACTAAAAGCTTCCATTAAATGCTTGATTTGGAAACTGGTCACCTTTCTATACCCTTATTGGATGTATGGATACTTATCATGTGTTTACTTTCTTGTTACATGTTTGCACCCTTGTTATGCATCTAGAATCATGTCGCATGTCTACACCCTTATCACACATCTACACCCTTATCGTGTGTCTTATTTATTATCATGCATCTGTCTCTACCCTTGTTGTGTGTTTGCACTCTTGTCATGCATCTTCACCCTTGTCACACATTTTCATCCTTGTCATGAGTCAATAAACTCTATTTTTCATGTTTCTACACCCTTTTCACGCATCTAGATAGTTGTTGCGTGTTTGTATAACTTTACTTGGTGCACATCAGCAAATATTACTTGTCACACATCTGCAAAATCTTAATTTTTGTGTGTCTACAATCTTATTTACACATATTTTCATGCATCTGATTGTACTTTGCAAGTTCACACAGTACTTGATTATATTTCAAACGGTACCTTACTAGTATTTTACTAGTATACTACCTGGTGAATTACCTATGTTTATATAGGAGTATTTTTCAATAGTAGGCGAAACCAACCCCTAAAAAATTTATACTTGAAAATGTAGGTGAACGGTACACTGTCCTACTCTAAAAAATTTTCCTTTTCAAAATTTCCAAATATGGAATATTCTCCAAATTTCGAATATTCACCACTAAAATTTTCCCTGATACTATGTCCATACATACATATTTTGTCTATATCAGTTAGCTCAAACAATTATCTACTATTTTTAATATTTAATTATGGTTATATTTAATTTTTTTCTTATTATTGTTTATTTTCTAAATGCAGTCTAAATATCAAGAGTCAAAACATTCACATAGTAAGTTGTAATAGTCCAAAATTCATTAGGAAAGACAATGGAAAAAATTAAATTATTATTTTTTTTTTTTTCAAGAAAGAACATAACATGTCAACTACATAATAATGTTATATGAAATTTAGATGTAGAAATAAAATATTCTTAAGTTATTAGTTAAATCAGGTAGCTTAAACATTCTTGGACTTTCTTTATTTTTTTATTCATTACTCACACTCATATCTAACATCCTAGAGGCATATTCAGTGTGAGTCTCCATATATTATTTTTTGGTGGCTATATTAGAGACCTCTATCCTATTTGTAAGAGAACTCCATTTTTCCATTGTTATGTCATATGGGAGTGTGTCCACAGCATATCGTGAAACATACAATCTCAAACAAGTCTCTAAATATTTTATCCAATTTGTTTTGGATTTTCGACTTAACAAATGTTAATGCACTCAAAACCCTTTTAATCTTCCATTGAGCCCAATATTATTTTTTGACACAGTTCATATAATCATAAATATTCATTAATACTTGTCTACAGGATGCTATTACGATACAACTTTTTCCATAGTCATGTAATAACACCTTTTTCTGTTGGTTTAGTTTGACAATTATATTGATCAATCATTGTTAGCGTGAAATGAGTTGACTAAGAAGTCAGTAATTACTTCTATAGAAGACCTTTAATTTCAACTCCTTGGAACTCTATAGATTTACTGAAATGATTAATGAGAGTTTCATATATTTGTAAACAAATTCTTATGCCTTCTTTACCTCTATCAGGATTCCAAAAATTAGGATACACCATTGTCATGGCCTCAAGTAGGTCATCCCTTTCAAAAATTTCTCTGATATTATGGGATAAGGTTTATGAAATTTTTCTTAATTTTATTGTTTTGTCACATATAAATTACATGTTACAAGTGCTTCTTCAAGATCTACTACTATGATATCTCTACTTTTTTGGAAAGTGTGCATTGAAATATCCATCCCATTAACAACAATATAAAGACGGTCATTGATATTGAATTTAAAATAGCTTTTCGGATCCTTTATATCTATTAAATTTTTCCAACTACTAAAAATTGGTCCTTCAAAACTTTCTTTAGAGTTTTATAACATATTAAGAGATAGACATACATGTTTTCTCAACCTTATGAAGTCAAAAATATATATGGATCTTTCTTGAGCTTGTTTAATTAATTGACTTATTTCCTTCAACATAGGGAGAATACCACATAGTGTCAATAATGTTTCCAAATATTTTAAACGGTACAACAAATCTTTTTCTTTGTCAACTTCCCTATGGTATTTAAACATGAATCCTGCAAAACATAGACATTCTTAAAAAATAATGCATGCATGCTCATACATTGAAATTCATCTTGTATCCACATCTTTAAGGATATATTTACCATCAGTAACTCCAATTGCAAATTTTTGAAACTCTAAAAATTGTTTTGGACTACTCACCATGTAAGTGCGTATGGCACGGATGAGCTCTTCCACTTTAGCGACATTTTCAAATATGTTAAAAAAAATTTATGTAAGATTCATTCTATGACCCATGCAATGAATTAGAATCATGTATGGTTTATGTAGAGAAAAATAAAATCTTCATGTAATTGAATTTTAAGGGAATATAAACAATAATGTCTCACTCTATCTCTGCATAAGAGGATAAACCAACCAAGCCTATAATGTCGAAAACTAGTTAAGTTTTCTCAATATTGTCTACCTAACACTACATCACCCTTTAATGGCTTCATAGGAAACATACCCTTCTCTTCACATTTCATTCAATGTCAATACAACTCCCTAACAAGGTTTATTTCTTGTAACTTCACTTACTTAGGTCATTTACCTTACTAGTTATCCTTCTTGGTCTTGGTCTCTTTATATTAGATTCTTGATCCATATGCACTTCTTTCATCTTCCCTATCCATTGTGATCATTCCACTACCCTATGAAATTTCTCCTCTCAAAATATTGTTAGAACATTCATTGAAATGATGTAAAACTTCTAAAGTTCAAACTATTATTAAACTTGCCAAAATACTCTTCTTATGCCCTTAAGACAAGGTTTCTTAGATCAAACATGCATATATGATTTGAAAGGTAACCAAAATGTTATGGATATTTCCTTATTTCACCCTTACTAGTTAGAATATCCTCCTAAAATATTAGGTCTCAACTCAACATACAACTCTTGCTAACTCGCTTGTAAAATTGTCCACTTTACTAGTCTTTGAACTGTGTTTTAGGGCCCCCTTCCAGACTGTCAAGAAAATATCAAAAATTAAACATGGAATATCCAAAAAAAAAATTAATATCTTAAGGTACTACCCTACCATGATTAATTCTAAATTTTAGTTCTTGACTCTCAAAAACACAGGAGATATACAAACTTTACTACGACAAACATTTTGTCAAACATATTTGGTACATCCTCAGTCCAATTCAGAAAACATGTCATAACTAAAAATGTACTAATAATCAAGAAAAATGGTTGAAAATACATCTGAAAAATGTCATAATCCTCTTATAGTAAAAATTTAAAGTTATTTGAGGTTAACATGCAGAATTTATACCAACTGGTCTAAAGCAGTTCCTCAACTTACAGTCATAGTTCACTCTTGGTTTTAACATACAAGACATTTACACCAAAATTCCTACCTCTAGGTTTTGGATATCAATACCATCTCTTTTGATCATATATCACCACAACCATGTTCAAAATATTTTATAAAATGTATTCTTGACTATGCCAATATGTTTAAACAAGTATAAAGTTAATTAGGTTCTCTCCTTGATTCAGCGAAACACATCTCATTCACAGAGTTGCATTTTCCTTCAAACATACATTACATGTAACCCAAAAAATCATCATAAAATATCATTCCACTCTCCTTACTAGTAATGATCTCTAATTTTCCATATTATACATGGATATATAGTACTCACTCACCTTATAACAAATGTGTCAATAGTTATACAAACCTCAGCAAAACAGTCTTCCAGCATTCAATACTCCTAACCAAGCTTCAAGACTACCTTATCTTCATTCTGAAAGAAATAATCACTTATAAGAACAATTAAAAACACACAAATCATGCAATAAATTCTCACAATACTGAGTTAACACAATATATGTGCAATCAACTTACACAAATATGAGTCTTCTCCTTGTTTTCCTTCCTTGAAACTTTCTTCTTGGTTCATACCCGGGTAGAATGGGTAAAAAAAGTTACATTCTTGCTTCTTATCCCTTTTCCAAAACTCTCATTTTAGTTTTTTTTTCTCATTACATCATTTACAAACATGAATAATCATGATATTCTCTAAGGAGTTACTTGTATCTATTAGGCCTAAATTTAGCAAGACTTGCCCATTACATATCTTGTGATTCTAGAAGGCCGTAAATCCTCATGTTACCTCATTCCACCCATTTTACATTATTTTCAAGTTCTAATAATGCATTACAACCTTCAAACTAAGCCAAATACTCAAATATTGCAAAAATGAGGGAAAAGCTCCATTTTGAATTTTTGAAAGACCCACACTAGACTAACCACACACACTGACATCTAAAGACCTCTAGGACTTATGAACACATTTAACACACCAAATATAATGCCTCCATGGTTTATTTAGCTAGATAAGGTGATGCTCCTGCATCAATGGTGTAATTTGTTTTGTAGGCAAACACAAATTCCACTTCTATAACCCTGCATTATTGATGCACCATCAGTACTAACACACACCAACTTAGTAGAAATTACATAGTCATCCATCCCAGATAAATTCCTTCAATTAGAAATAACCAATTTGCAAAGGTTTTCAACATTATATTTTTCAATTGTTTAATAATAGATAACAAATGAGTTTTGCTTGTATGATTCTCAAAAGTGTACACATGCATACAAACCCATGATGTGTTGTAAATTTTTGTAACCTCATCGATCGACAATGAGATAAATATTATTTTTTTACTTGTTATTTCAAATATTACATTTAAATTATTGTTAAACACTTTTCCATTTCCCAAGCAATTCTCTCTAACCAATGAGATTGTGGAATGTTAAGAAACCCATTATATTGAAATAAATCTTATAATCTGCAAAATCTAAAATTGGTCTACCATTTTTAAGAATGTGGAAAATAGTAGAAAAACTATACATTTTTCATCTATAGATTGGTATTTATAGATTTTTGAAAATTTTCACTCATTTTTCCCCCTTTCTCAACAAGTTTTTGTCAATGTTTCTATTCATTTTCATACTTGGTTGCATATCTTACATGCATGCAATATTTTACATTTTTCCATTTATGTGTCTATTTTTTCCATCTTTTTCCGTGACAGTCACATATACTTTTCCACAATGTTTATAAATTGTGCCCAAATTCAATTGTAATCTGTGTTATTTTTTATTTTCCAACCACGTATTATACATATACAGTTTGTTTTAGTGTCATTGTCATTCTCTAGCTCTGTAGGATCAATGGATGTATAATTAGATTCCTAGTCTACCTTATATGACCTCCCAATTATCCACATATTTTTCTTCCTTCGCACATATTTTTGTTTAGAATTTTCAACTTGATTCTCTGCTTCATGAGATTGAGAATTAGAAATATCTTGTACTAGTGGAATCTCATCATTAATAATGTCTTCCAGTTCTAGCATGTCATCATCAATAATATTTTCATGTGTTGACATGTTATTCAGATTAATTGTTCCATGTAGTGAGTGTGGTGACATTTTTTTCTCATTAATTATTTCATGTGGAATACAATTATCAGTGGGTGGTTCTATAGTCAAAAGGGGCCAATGTTTTATTATGATATTGAAACTTTAAATTAAACTAACAAATGCATTAAAAAAATCTCTTACTTGTGTTTAAAGTGGATGCAAGTTATATGCGTGATTTTTTTGGATGGCTTAAATAATTATATATGTTGCTTTTCCTTTTTAATTGATTTTTCTTCTTGTTATTATTACCGAAGGCCATTGTACCTAAAAACAATAAAAATGTAATTTAAGTATGTAATCATGGATGTAAACTATAAAATGGTAAACATGTACGGAAGCCTATAAATTGTATTAATCTGAATCAACCATTTACACAGGAAAGAGTTGCAATACTCATAGATATTGTACAGCTAAATACAAAAAAGAAACTAAGTTGCACAAGTGCAACCATATTCCACATTACATAAGCTTCCAATATTACAATTGGGAAGCATAAATGAATAATTAAAATTATATTGTTAAAACAATATAACCACACCCATATGCAGACATAAAGACATTAAGATGGTTATGAATAAATATAACCATATAACAACATTAATTATATAATGCATAATTAATTAACCTAACATTTCCCCCTTAATTGTGCATTGTCTCAAGGGATGAGGAGAGGAATTCTCTGAACAACTCGAACTTATCACGTGCAAGTGACTTCATGAAGATATTTGCTCGTTACTCAGCTGTTGCAAAAAATTGAAGCTAGATGTTGTGCTTCAACACATGCTCACGTATAAAATGAACCTGTGCCTCAATGTGCTTTGTTCTCTCATGAAAAACTGGATTGCGAACAAGTTTGAGAACACCTTCATTGTCAACATACATGGTGGTCGGTTTGTCCTGTGGTATTCCAAGTCCTTCCAGTATGCGACGTAGCCAAATCGCTTCACAGACAGCTTCTCCTGCAGAATGATACTCAACTTCTGTGGAAGAGCGAGAAACAAAGTGTTGTTTCTTACTTCCCCATGATATTGGTCCAAATCCCATAAAGAATAAAAATCCTAAAGTGGATTTTCTATCATCAATGTTTCCTGTGTGATCTGAATCCGAATATCCAGTCAAGAAGTTTTCGTTCTTCTTGTATTCTAGACCAAGATCCACTGATCCTTTGAGACATCTTAATATGCACCTTTCTGCTTTCCAATGACAAAATTTGGGTTCCTGCATGAACCTGGATAGATAGCTTACTGCAAAGCTGATATCTGGTCTAGTGTAGGTCAGGTAAATGAGACTCCCAATCAGCTGCCGATAGAGAGTGGCACTTACCTCAGGAGATGGATCTGAACAAGATAACTGTAATCTATTCTCCATAGGTGTAGCAATTGGTGTGCAATCCATCATCTTAAATTTCTCGAGCGTTGTCTTGGTATATTTCATCTGAGAAACAAATATGTGATTCTCTTTCTGCCATACTTCCAGTCCAAGACAATAATGCATAAGCCCGAGATCTGTCATGTTGAATGATCACTTAAGATCTTTCTTCGTTTCATCAATCATCTTCACTAAATTGCCAGTGATGACTAGATCATCGACATAAACTACAACAATCACCATCTCCCCCCATTACTTTTTGAGGTAGATATTGGGATCGTATGGATTTCTAACAAATCCATGTTGTACGAGATGCTCATCAATCTTGATGTACCATGCCCAGGGTGCCTGTTTGAGGCCATACAGAGATTTCCTAAGTCTGCATACCTTTGATTCTTGATCAGGTACAACATATCCCTCAGGTTGAGTCATAGTAGACTTCCTCTTGTAAATCTCCATTCAGGAAGGCACTTTTTACGTCCATCTAATGGACTTTCTAACCAAACTGTGCAGCTAGAGCAAAGATCATCCTGATCGTTTTGATCTTAGCTGTGGGAGAAAATGTCTCCTCATAGTCAATGCCTTCTTTTTGTGTATACCCCTTTGCTACAAGTCTTGCTTTGTACTTGTCCACTGTCCCATCTGCTTTGTACTTAGTTTTGAATATCCATCTGCATCCAATGGGTTTATTCCCTAGTGGAAGATCGACAAGCTGCCAAGTGTTATTCTTCATCACTGATTGATATTCAGAATCCATGGCATCTTTCCAAGATTTTGACTGTAGGGCTTCCTGGACTGTAGAGGGCTCATCTGATTCAATAACTCTACTCATCAAAGCAAAGTTAACTTCTTCTCTTGCTTTATTGTGAGTCCATGGTCTAGGGGTGGATGTATCCGGTGGAACATCCATTCTTGCATCTCGTAATGTGCTTAGTACACCATTTGGGCATACATTGAATTCTTCCCATGGGTTGTGGTTCTATCATGATCAACACCATCATCCCCATCATCACTTTCATCATTCTGAGGGAACATTAGCTTCAGTTTTTACAACTGGTGAAAAATCTACATCTAGGTGAGTCCGAAGGAGGAGTCTCTGCTTCCTTCTTCTTGAAAAACTCAACATCTCTGCTTGTGTAGACTGCTCTGGTCTTAGTATCCATCAGTCTGTACCCAAGAGTCTCTTCACTGTATCCAATGAAGATGAGATTTTGTGACTTCATGTCTAATTTATTTCTATTCTGTTTGGGTATGTGCATGCTGACTTTGCACCCGAATACTCTGAGGTGTGCAATGGATGGTTTCCTTTTTGACCATGCTTCTTGTGGTGTTACTCCTTCAAGAGCAACTGTGGGCACTCTGTTCAACAAATACACTATTTTTTTGGTTGCTTCTGCCCAGAATGTCTTTGCAAGTCTAGAATCATCGATCATGCATCACACCATTTCCATGATAGTACGATTTCTTCTCTCAACAACACCATTCTGTTGCGGTGTGTGTGGAGGAGGCATTTGTCGATGAATCCCGTGAGTTTGTAGGTAGTCTTTGAACTCATCACTGGTGAATTCCCCCCCTCGATCTGAGTGGAGAGTTCTGATGTGATGACCAGTTTCATTCTCAACTGCTACTTTGAACCTTTTGAAGGTTTCAAAACCTTCACTTTTCTTACGAAGACAAAAAATCCACATTTTCCTTGAATAGTTGTCAACACAGCATGAAGTACTGAAATCCAGAATGACTTGATTGCAACAGACCGCAAAGATCGGTATGAACTAGATCAAGTTTACCATGAGATCGAAATGTACTCTTCTGGAATGAGGCTCTGTGTTGTTTTCATGCTAGGCAGTGAGGACACTTGTTTGTATCCTTCTGAAGAGATGGTAGCCCATGTACCATATTACGCTGGCAAAGTGTCTCGAGATACTTGAAACTTACATGACCAAGTCTTCGATGCCACAACTATGCTGAGGTAGAGTTCTTAGCCACAAGTGCTTGATCATCTCTGTGAAAAAATCAAGTTGGAACATGCGTCCCACATTGGAGGCTTTTGCAACTATTTTCGAGCCTCTGTGATTTATCTCGAATCAAACACGTTTTCTTGCCGGAATGACTATCAAAGTCAATTTTTAGGTTGTGATCAAGGAGTTGACTGAACTGAAAGCAAATTCTTTGTCAACCTTAGGACATATAAGACATCTGATAGTCTGCAGTTGTGTGAACCAAGGGGTAGAGAAATGTTCCCAATCCCCTGAATTGTATATGAAGAATCATCTCCCAACGAAACATGATTTTTTGATGGCGTGTCCCTCATTGAAGTAAACCAGTCTCTGTGGCCGGTCATGTGTCGAGTGGATCCCGAATCAACATACCAGACATCACTAGATGATGTGGATGGTTCACTTGATCAAGCAGTGAACAAGTAGTCTTCATTTTCTGACTGTTCTTGTTGCTCAGCAATATTTCCTTGCTGATGGGGTCTTCTTTTCCAGTTCCCCTTTTTCTGCCCATGATTTTTGTTAGAATGTCCCTTGTAATATTGTTGTTGTGGAGGTCCAAAGTTGCTTGATGAACCTTTCTTGTAAGTATTATACCAACAATCTTTTAAGTCATGTCCTCTTTTATAGATTGGACATTGCTTCTTCTGTTGTCTGTCCCCATGATACTGATTCTGATGTTGGGACTTTTGATAGGAATTAGGTTTTCCTTTACCTTTTCCTTTCCATTTTTGATTTGAAGAAAGTGACTTCTCTTCTTCTTCATCCTTATTGTGTATTTCTTCCTCTTGTTGCAGTAGGTTTACCAATTTTTCAAAGCTAACTGTCATATCTGACAATTTTAGTGTTGTTACAAAAATACGGTATGAAGAAGGGAGTGCTCTCAAAACAATGGGAATGAGATCATCATATTTGACCACTTCTCCTAGGGCTAGAAGTGAAGCCCTCAATTCTGCAAAACTTCTTAAGAAAGTTTTTATTTTCTCATTCTGCTTGAACTTCAATGTGTGTAACTGACTTTGCAAATTCAGTATAACATTCTTGTTTTTGGCCTCGTATATTGTGCTCAACTTATCCCACGCTTCTTTGGCTGTTTTGGCATCTCAAATGTGGGGTTGCACATCGTCGGACACTCCAAACAAGATGATGAGTTTGGCCTTCTGATCTACTTTATCAAACTATCGTTGTTGTGTTGTATCAGTTGTTGATCTGGTCAGAGTACCATTCACAGCAGGCCAGATCTCTTCAAACTCAAGTTGTGTCTTGATTTTTGTCTTCCATGCAGCATAGTTGTTTCCTCTAAGTGGTTGTGAATCTAGAAGAAAATATTTGGGGGCATTGGTGCCCATTTTGCACAAAATCAATGACAGGGTTTGGCTCTTATCACTCCAGGTATAAGGTCTCCCAATCTATATACCGTCAGTCCAATATACCGAACCTTTCTATATACGCACCCTTCTAATATACCCGGTGGTACGTGGAAGAAGCTCACCCTTTCTATATACCTGGAGGTACGTGAAAGAGGCATTAACGTACGTGAAATAATTCAATACGTGGTACCAAGACAGTACTGAAAGGGGTCTGTGTGATTATTGACACTGGCTCAAAGAAATATCCTCATACACGAGCGTAACTTCGCTATATACTTGGATAATTTCTCAGTCTGGATTTATGTCATGAAATCATTCACAGACAAATGGGATGGCTCATAGTGTGTGCACTATGACCTTATTACTCCCCGTCGATTTGATAGGGTCGATGCCCAGATGACGTTGTTGCATATATATTAGGCGTTAAGTGCAGTAGTAGACACGGCTTTACCCGTAAGCACTTCCCAAAGGCACTGTATATACTGAATGCTGCGAATGAGATCTAGGATCTCATGAGTGTTGCAGAACCAATTTTATATTTTTTTTATTACAACTTTTCTACCAGTTTCTGAATATTTACAATATGTTTGGTTGACTAGCAACCTGTACAATTAGTAAAATATATTGCAGCATACAATTACATTAAAAAATTTATACAAAATTGAATGGCAGGAAAAAAGTTTTTTTTGTTTTGCGGGCCCTGGTGGCCTCTGGAGCCCAATACGACCCAAAATGCCAGAAACCATTAAAAAGAGGCCCAAGATGAAGTTTTTGGATGGTCTTCCTTTGGCAAATGTTGCCCAAAATAAAAAAAATAGGCTTAATGGAGAAAAAAAAATTACCCTAAATTAGGGATTTTCTCGCTAAAAAAATAGAGGCCTATTTAGTTGGAACTAACTATTTTAGAAGTGGTTTTCCTGCTAAAAATTCTGCCTCCATCTTTGGCAAAGTTTCACCTTTTTATGCTTCCTAAATTTTCAAAAAGTGTCAAAAAATTTGTGTTTTTGTGGGATTTAAACCATGCCAAACTCTCCCACTCCAAGGCTATTTCACTAGCCACTTAGGCTCTATGAGCATTTGGGTAATGAAATTGAAGAAAATTGTATTTAAAGAAAGTAAATTCAAACTAACCTTTTCACATGCAAGCGTGTGTAGAGTTAATCCACATGGCACGTGGAGCTCCATGAGTGGATTCTGAGTTTGGAGGAGGGTAGATTTAGGGTTTTCAGGCATAGAAAAATGGATCTGAACTTCTATTTTTTATTTCCGCTTTTCCTGTGTAATGACCGCTTTGCTTTGGATTGAACACCATTGTTTTTATCTATTCTTCAAGAATTTGAATTCCTTTCTATAGGTTGTATTGTTTACTTATTGTTGTAGTTTTCTCTTGTGCTTCATTTTATGGTTGTAGGTCACAGGAGGCAAATGTACCACAAGCAATCTCCAAAACGTGTCATCGTGTATGATTTTGCCTATTCTCATAGATGTCATTGTTCCTCTTGATCTTAGGTATGCTCATGGGGTGCAGGGGTCACAAATTAACATGAGGAGGTTGTTGTAGGTCACCGTAGAGAGGAGTGAGCCTCCTCCACTTTTGGTGGAATCTAAACATCTCTATGTGTGCCTAGTTTCAAGTGTAATAAACAATTGGTGCTGGATGGCTTAATTTGGAGATCTGACTTGGTCGGCAGCTCCATTTGTTTTTGTCGAAACCGTGCTTGACTACAAGGATAGCTCACTGATGGATGTGGGCTCGGTCAATAATGCAGAACAGGATCATCCTCAACTCCATTATGGTAGGATATCGACTCCTCTACACAATGACTTACACAAGGCTCATCCAAATAAAGAAATATTGAATATATACACACCTTCAATGAGAAAATCAACTCGAGCATGGTGTTCCAGCTCAGTCTTAGGTGATTCAGTGTTTTGCAAAACAATATAACTCAAATGTCAATACACATAGCAACTCGATCCTCCAGACTCTGGTACAAGACCCTCAAAACACAGTAGCTTGCTAAAATAACAGAGACCAAAGGCACCTTTATTAGAGGTAAAACCCCTATTTGGTGAAAAATCAATTTTAAAAATTAAATCTTGTAGCAAATTTTTCCTGGTGCAGGGTGCACCAATGCAAACAAATTTGTGTTCCAAGCACCTAGAACAAACAGGAGGGTTTGGGGAGGTAAGGATGGAGATGGGAGGTTATAGGAGGCTGTACATGCTCTCAAGTGCTGCAAACTCTTCTCCAATCTCCTCTATCCTCTTCTCTCTCTTCCCACACCTTCACAGGCTCCAGATTTCACTCTGGTACCAAATGTAAATAGGGATGAAACCCTGTAAATTTTATTAATTTGAATCAACCATTTACCCAGGAAAGAGCTGCAATACTTATAGGTATTGTACGACTAAATACAAACAAGAAACTAAGTTGCACAAGTGCAACCATATTCCAGATTACATAAGCTTCCAATATTACATCTGGGAAGCATAAATGAATAATTACAATTATATTGTTAAAACAATATAACCACACCCGTATGCAGACATAAAGACAATTAGATGGTTATGAAGAAATATAACCATATAACAACATTATTTAATTAATAACATTAATTAAATAATTAATTATATAATGCATAATTAATTAACCTAAAAAAACAAGCTACATATTTGTACCACATGCTATCGGCCAGTAGCACGAATGTATGCTACCAGTTGGTAGCATGAATGTATGCTACCGAATGGTAGAATATATTCATGTTATTGGTTGGTAGCATACGTTCATGCTACTGACCAGTAGTATGAATGTATGCTACCGTTCGGTAGCATACATTCATGCTACTGACCAGTAGTATGAATGTATGCTACCGTTCGGTAGCATACATTCATGCTACTGACCAGTAGTATGGATGTATGCTACCATCTGGTAGCATATATTCATGTTACTGGCCAGTAGCATATGCACCACCTGAAACCTTACAGGACAAGTTGAAGCATATTTGTTACCGACGGGTAACATATTCTATAATCAATGGAATAGTTTGAATTTACATTAACTAGTAGATATTTTTTTAATCATCAATGCCCACACTAAAATCAGAATTGCGAATCCACAAGTAGTGTGTGTGCCTGTGATGTGTGTGTTGTGTGTGTGTGTGTGTGTGTGTGTGTGTGTGTGTTAAAAAACTTTTCTTTCGTGGTAAATGCAAATTTAACATAAAAAGTCGGTTATTAGTTTCAATTCTTGGTGAATTGTCCCAAAAAGTAAGTTATACCAATAAAATTTAGGCAAAATAGAAATCTTCCGACCCCCTAACAATTCACCCAAACCAAATTTTGAAATCCATAATATTCGTGAATTAACAAAAATTCGTCACTAAAATTTAGCCTAATTTGAATCTATTATACAAGGCCATGAATTAAAATTGGTTCCCATACATTCTATCTCCTAGGTGAAAGTAGAAAATAATGACATATAATTGTCATCCCCAAAGATCAATTAGAGGGGGTGGAAGTATGTGGTGAAAAAAATTGTTTAAGAATATTTGGAGGTAATAAAAATGAAGTGACAAAGACAATTATAGAAATGTCTTCTACTACCAGAAGGAAACTTTTCATATGGTGAGGGGATGTCCAATGCCCTCCTCATTCCCTTGGGAAATTTGGTCTAATTTTTTGGGAATGAGAATAAATTAGGATCTATTTATGGGTGTCCCATAGGATTTGCAACATATAGTGGAAGAGACAAAAAGAGCTATGAAAAATTGTTTCTTGTAGAAAAATGGAATATGGAGTAAGGAAATAATTGGAGATGGAATTGGACCTTCCAAAAGCCATGACTTTTAGAATATATCTAGATTATTGGAAAAAAAAAATTAATTGTGAAGTCAAAATAAGAGTTAGGGAAAACACATTTAGTTGATTTCCAAAAGTTGGGGTATATTTTTGTGATATTAAAACAAATATCAAATGCAAAAATCAAAGGATATTCGTAAAATTAAGGGACTATTGATTGAATACCATGAAGGAATGTTTCATATACATGATACAAAACTTTAATTTAGTTATGGAGGCCTAGGTATTTTGATGTAGAAAACCATATTGTGGAGAATGATTTGGAATGTAATTGGTTATAGTTATTTTGTGGATACTCATATAATAATATTGGGTGATGGATCATATCGTCTGATCTTATGGATATGAAACATTTTTTTTAGTTTTTTTTGTTGATAAGAAAGACTTGATTTTGTAATCCACCTTGGATTTAAGAATATTTTTTAATATTTTAATAAGAAATTCTACAAGATGAAGTAAGCTTAATTATATAAAGACAAGTTCCCCTAAACTCTAGCTCACTTTGAATAAGGCTAGTGATGTTATGGAAAGCATGCATATAATTCTATGTTATTACGTGGATTGGATGGTGAATGATTGGATGTAAGATATACTTAGATTGGTAAGGTAAAGGAAGATTACCATAATGGGTTAGTAGTGGGGGTGAATGGATAAGACTAGTATAAAATTATTAAAATATTTTAGAACCTATTGGATTAGTGAATGATAAGGGTGATCTATTGGAAGAGATATGAAATTAAAGATAAGATCTATAAAATGGACAATTTGATTGTACAAAGAGTTTCCAAAGAAAAAAATGTGGTAGTTAGATGGAAAATGAAAAGTGTAGTGCTCGTTGGAATCAGTCCTAAAAAGGTTTCATTCCATTTACCATTTATCATTCATTAGCATTTATACAACCATTTAATCAACCATGAACCATATGTGTGTTTACTTAAGCATATAAACAACCATACACAAGAGAAAGAGTAAGAGAGTACACATGAACTCCAAATATAAGTTGAAAACCCTCAAAGGGAATAAAACCCAATGAAACATAAATTTTATTTAGCCATTCTTCAAATTTAGTGAGGCACCAACCCCACAAGGAATACCAACCCCTAGGTTAGTAGAGCACCAACCCTACAATGAGCGCCAACCCATAAATTAGTGAAGCACCCACTCCAAAAGGAGGATATAACACCCTAAGATGATTAAGCACTGACTTAGACACTTGAAGATGATGATATCTTAAAAAAAAATTGCCACAGTTGATGGAGATCTCTAATTCATCTCATACACACACCTTCAAACCCTCACTCCTCTAACTCGCTCTATCTTCTTCGTTCACACATTGTCTTGGATCTACACATTTGACACATGATCTTAAACATTCTTCAACCTATAACACACTTCATCAAACTTCAAATCTTGAATTCATACCTGTTACAATCTCACATGTGGGTTGCATGTTTCCCTCCAAGAGCACTAGTTCAAAAATGAACTCAAACTTTAATTTTATATGTTTTTCTTCTTCTAAAAAAGAGAGTTAAGTCTTATACCTTTGTCTCGATAAATTAAACTTAAAATAATCCCAAAAAATTCATATTAATGTTCACATATTACCCATATATGTTGAGCATGCCCAAAACCATTCATCTTGCACCAAACAATCTCAAAACCCCATCACTAGGATGAGCTAAAACCAAAAAATTCCAAAACCATGATTAGTAAAGCTATAAAATTCATCACACATTTGTAATATATCATAGCATTGTCATCCATGGTTGCAAATTTTCTTGGACCAACAAAATAATTCATAACACAAGCCAAAAGGCTCATATCCTTCACTAAACAATTATTTCCAGCACCATGTCTTCACCTTTGGGCATCAAGCACACTCCAAATCAAATCAACTATCACATGTGTCTACTCTATGGAATCCTCAATAATTTTACATAACATATATTCATGTTATGGCTCTTGAAACATCTGTTTGTTCAAACCACATCAACTTTCCTCTCCACCAAAACGTGCTTCCCAAAAACTAGACCTAAAAATTCCTTGAATAGTAAAAAAATTCATTCCTCTTCACTTTCTAGGAGATATTAAGCATTAACTAATTCATCTCATGCTTCAATCACTTCATTCTTTCATTAAAATTATATATATCCTGAGAAGCAATGAGCCTTCTTTTCTACAAGCTATCCTGAATGACCCATCAAATCATATCACCAAGATAAAATAAATAAACCAATATAAATTCCCCATAATACTCTTTACATAACATATTATAAATCCTTTTAAATCTAAGTGGAAGGCCTTCAACCAATCTAATCTCTATAAACTACTTCTTAATCCTTCTAGGACTCAAGAACTATCCATTAGTCCAACTTGCTCCATCAAACTAAAACACATTTCCAATATTATCCTAATCATGTAGAACACTTACACATGATGTATAATCACTCATCAACCTTCACTAAGCAAGAACAACTCAGAATCATCAACTTACCTCTTGAAGCCACTCAACATCCTGTTAAACCAGGGATCCTTAAAACTTAACTCTAAAACATCATGTCATAACTTTTGTATACCATATAAAAAACATGATTTTTATATACCAATATAAATTTCTCTAAAATAGGATCACAACACAACTTGAATGGAGTCCTAACTCCTCTTATAGCTCTTGCAATGTCAAGTTTAACACAAACTACTCCAAACTTCCCCAAAAACCAGTATTCATAAATAGGGAAAACTTTTACATTTATAAGAAGCACTATGACCTGAAACCTTCATGAACATATATATCAACTCAAGGGATGAAAAAAATGTTAATTTATTCTTCAGCTTATTTGGGAAACTTCTCCTCAAAATGAACTTCTTCATAAACAAGAGATTTCAAGTGAGGCCCACATATCATCACATGCTCTAATGCACCTTTATGGAAATGTGGAAGAGTCATATACAATAATCAATCATCACTTTTACAAAAACAATAAAAATTATACTGATACAAGTAATTTCCTCCAAATCACTTTTAGCTAAGGTTTTACTAGGGTTTCAAACCATCTTACCTTCTTAATGATCGTTCATAAAAACATGATGATTAAACCACCTAATTATTTTTGTGAAACATTCATAACTAATCTAAGAATATACACCAATGAGATCAATTCCCCATGCAAAGCATACAATTTACTACAAGCATAAGAAGGTCCACTTTTACTTCAAAAACACAATGTAACTTACCCAGTTTTTCCAAAACTAAAGTATCTTGCAATTCCTTCTTCATAATGACCTGCAACATGTCATGAAGCATCATGACAACATCTTATAGCTATCTATACTTGTCATCTAGCCCAAATAGCTCTGAAAATTTCCATCCAATCTCATTTTCCCATGCTTTCTATCATGTTCTCACCTATTTAGTTCCTAAATACCTCATACATGCACTATACTTCTGATTTATGGCATGAATCTCATCACACACATGCTACATCATGTCAAAAAATTGTTCCCCTGCTTGGATAAGACTTATCAGCTCCAAATCTCACACCTCCTTACCATTATGCATGCTCCAGGGCTAGGTAATACATACAACCCATGAACTCACCTTTCTAGCCACATACAGACTCATGTACACCTCTAATACACCTCATAAACCATGAATGACCTTATGAAAACCTTTAAACCACTTGAGAGGAATCATATTATTACTCAACTCACTAGAACCATGACAACTATCAAAACATGCTTTAAATATTGACACCTCATGGAGACTACCACACCCTTTTCCATTAATAACTTGACATTCATGGCCAAACATCTCCCCATTTCTCTTTGGCAACCACATAAACATTGATGACTGACACCTTTTCATGGAGACTCATACAACATGAAAAATGTTAGGAAATATATATTAGTGCTCCATTACACCTATGTAAATGTAAATAGTAAATGTAAAATGTATGTGGTAAGTTAGTAAGTTAGAATAATAAAACAATTAGTATTGTTTTATTATTATATTTTTGAAACCATGTAATGAAGACTTGACATCAATGATTTCAAATTGTCTGTGTACTATTTCAACACACAATGGTCTCAAACTTTTGTTTCGCAATCTCCCCATTTCGTGTGGAATGATCATTGATGGCAACCACCTTCAGAAACATTGATGACTACCAATAAGACCAACACACACAAGACTCTTTTCATGTTTTTGATGGTTTTATCCCCCTTTGACATCTATAACAAAGGCTAATATGATTACACAACATGAAAAATGTTAGGAAATATATATTAGTGCTCCATTTGTATGTATGGGTGAATAATAATTACATGTGTAATTATTATTATGGTAAATTAGTGAAAGTACATTTACTATGTAAATGTAAATAGTAAATGTAAAATGTATGTGGTAAGTTAGTAAGTTAGAATAATAAAACAATTAGTATTGTTTTATTATTATATTGGTGAGAGGTTGAAACCATATGGGTGTATGGTTGTATATGAAGACAAATGTTGTTGTAAGGATTGTTATTTTACATCTCCTATATAATGGAGTGTATTGAAATAGTGAAATAATGAAAATATAATATAGAGTTGTTGATTTCAATTATTGTCTGTGTATCTATTTCATGGATTCTTTGTATTAGATCAGATTAATTTCTACATTTGGTACCAGAGCAGGTTAAATCTGTCTCGAAGATGATCTTGTAACTTTTGTTTCGCAATCTGGGTTTCTCCAAAATTTTTCGTGTGGAATGATCTATTATACAGGAAGCTACAGTAGAAATTTCAGAAAAACCCAGTTCACAGTTTGGGAGAAACGTGCAATTTACTATACAGCACATTGATCACTGTTGTTTTTTGAAGAAATCAGAGAATCAGAGGTAATTCAAATCTGCATTCAATTTTTTTTGGATATTTAGATTCAGCAAAATGGATACACCATTAGATAAATTTAATGGGTTGAAATTCCATACATGGAGAGTAAAAATTCAGATGCAGTTAATGAATAAAAATCTATGGAGGATAGTAGATGGAAATGAAAAAGCACCTACAGATGTAAGCAAAATTGTAGAATGGGAAACTAGAGATGAACAAATAACAAATGAAATTGACTATAATTATGAATAATTTCTATACTAAGTGAATTTACTGGAGGATGGAGGCAATCGGAGGTTGGAGGTCATTCAGCGACCTCTCGTCAGTCGCCAACGACGGGGCCGCACAGATGGTTTGGTGACATTTTGTGGTGTATTTGCTTTCAGCTTGTGTCGTGTGCTTCTTGTCATGTTTTTTTTTTTTTCAGAGTTCCTGTATCAGTGTTCCTGTTTGCAGTGTTCGTGTTTCAATAAGTGGAAATTTCACATTGAGGGGGGGAACATGATCCAATGTTCCATTTCCAGTATGTCAGCTTTCTCTATGTATGTATGAGCAACAAATTTCAGTAGAATTTCCTATGTTATTCCCTGCAGTGAGATAGTGATGAGAGTTGTTGATACTACTACATCATCATGATATCGTGGTTGTTAGTTATCCAGAAAAACTATCCAGAGGTTGTTGGTACTGTCATCAAAAACCATCTGTTGTGTGGTTGTTGGTTAACCACTTGGAAAACCATCCAGAGGTTGTTGGTATTGTACTTGAAACCATCCAGATCATGAGCATGCTACGTAGCGGCACGTTGCAGTATGTAAAGAAGGTTTTCCCATGTTCGCACTAAGGGGGGGAATGTTAGGAAATATATATTAGTGCTCCATTTGTATGTATGGGTGAATAATAATTACATGTGTAATTATTATTATGGTAAATTAGTGAAAGTACATTTACTATGTAAATGTAAATAGTAAATGTAAAATGTATGTGGTAAGTTAGTAAGTTAGAATAATAAAACAATTAGTATTGTTTTATTATTATATTGGTGAGAGGTTGAAACCATATGGGTGTATGGTTGTATATGAAGACAAATGTTGTTGTAAGGATTGTTATTTTACATCTCCTATATAATGGAGTGTATTGAAATAGTGAAATAATGAAAATATAATATAGAGTTGTTGATTTCAATTATTGTCTGTGTATCTATTTCATGGATTCTTTGTATTAGATCAGTACAAACCAACTTACTTGACTTAAATATCTCCCCTGGGACTGTACTTGCTCCTCTTTGACTCCTTCAACAACATGTGAAGATCCCTGAACTATATAAATCATGAAAATCATCTCCCCCTAGACTGATAGCCACCATAATTTTTCTTCAACTCATCAATAAATCTCTCTCAGATCTTTTTCAAGCTCAAAACATTGTTTTACCTTCCTTAATATTTGTTTTTGGCATTTTCATGGCTTGAGAACACTATAGTTGTCCTTAAAAGGATATACAAACCTCATACCAACCTCCTTTTGATCATGAAGTAGCATAAAAACATCATACTTTCCTCTTCTTGGACCTATTCTCATCTTATGAATGGCTCAAACTTGGCTCAACACCTCCATACATGACTTAACACAACTCTTGGGATTGAGTTCCCGAAACAGTTTCTTTAGTATAATTTTATCCAACTTCCTATTGCCCTATAAGATCATAAACTTCATAATACTCCTTTTCATCACTCCCCCTTAGATCAATAAATTCACCTTTAATATAAAGTATAAGAAATAGGCTCCTTACCTTGATTACATGGCTTAAATTTTGATCTTCCACTTTATAGCAGTCCTAAAGCAAACATTCAGTGATACTCTGCCTTATTTTTATGAAATTATAACTTTCTTGATAAAATAGCTCACTCACCTCAGAAGTACACATGTTATTAATTACTTAGTCTACCTTACCACTTCTTCTTTATAACTTATGCCCTTTTATATAGTCCAATTTGTTCCCTCTGTCTTGATGAGTACTTTCAGAATAGTATCTTCATTTTTTCTCTTGATGGTTCAACCAAAAATCTTATCTATCAACTCAAAATCCACTTGATATAAGAACCAATCACATATGTGTAATGTTTTAATTGAACACTTTTCATGGATACTCTATTTTCTTGGGCTATACACTTCTTCATGCATCTTGTAGTAACACTGATTAGGTTTCTTGAAACATCATTTTTGTTTTTCATATGATGACACAATCCTAACACAACTTCCTTTTTATCATTCATTCATGATTTGAGAAGACCTAATCAACCTTATATACATCATGAAATTTGTATTGATTTGATGCATCATGTACCTCACTCTACATAAACGTGATATGATATTCATCCTTGCTTAAGCTTGCAATTCATAAAATGCTCAAATGTCCTTGGAAGATACTCAGTTTCAAGCCTAGATTACCACCTACAAGCCTAATGATATCATTCTCTTTCTTTCATAGTCATTGTTTACTATCATAGTCACATCTTTCTTACCACACAAGTCTTCCAAGAATCTTACTCAAACATAAAATTCATTCTCCCTTGTCTTATAGGACGGTATAGAGTTGTCTAATAACACCAAGTTTCTTTACTCTCATCTTTACCATGATTTTAAAACTTATATAAACCTCTAAGACAACATTTCACACACTCATAGGTTTCTCAAACCTCTCAAGAAGATACACTCACTTGTGATGATGTATAGTTCATCCTTGAAGAAAACGTAGCTTCTCAAAGCTTCAACATGATGTAAGAGATCATTTCACCCAGATCCTATAATATATTATTTCTTCATATTAATGTCTTCTTAGACCTTCTGATATGTAATCTTGTAACCCTGATAAAATTATGGATATTTTCCTTTATCTAAATATACACATCCTTTAGGACAGACCACTGATCTGAGTATTTTTTTCTCATTTCTTTAGAAACTATTAGGAACAATTATCACAGGATTTTGAATTACTTGATATAGTCCTTAGGAAACATTGAAATCCTGAATCTTCCTTTAGCTACATTTAAGATGCAAAACCCATACTTATACCATTCATGATTCATACAACATCACATGAACATCAATCTTGAGAATAGACCCACACCTTCATGGATTTCAAAGACATGGTAATGAAGTCCATATCAATCATACCTTTAATTTTAGAAAACTTCAACTTTTGAGAACCTTGAGGATCACAAAGAACCATGCTTGTCATACCTAATATACATTTCAATGAATATCCTTTCCACTTATGTCAGTGAAACCTGTAGATTTTAATCATTTCACACCCTATTTCTAACCTATAGCAACACCCTTTTGTTCTACAATCCTTGAAAAGTAAGGCTTCATGCAATAACATAAATGGATTCTTCATATTAGTTCATTATGGCCATTACTAAGCTACAC
Source organism: Taxus chinensis (assembly GCA_019776745.2). Lineage (NCBI taxonomy): Eukaryota > Viridiplantae > Streptophyta > Pinopsida > Cupressales > Taxaceae > Taxus > Taxus chinensis. The sequence continues at coordinate 239,425,582 of CM034146.1, forward strand.
ACCTCCTTTTTCAAGGAAAATCCACCTCTTTCTTAGTCCAACAACTTGTGCACAAGCCCATAATGATACAACTTTGCTCTTGAGTGGAGTATAAGATCACTAACTTAGACAAAATTTTAAACACATACCCAAAACATCTTGACCCAAAATTATGCAGTCCTTTTTGTGATAGACTTAAGAACATAGAGATATTTTTCATGACTTCATGGAAGTTGAATCAAACTTCCCTTTTCAACTTACAAGACCTAAACATGCATATAGGCATCTTTGCAAACCTCATACCACAGTTAACATTTTAAAATCTGTAAAAATCTTCATAGTCCTTATTCAACCTTTGTTTCATGACTCAAATAACTCAACACTCTCATGCCTTTCAAAGACCTGATTTCTTCTTTGACTCTTACTTAGATCAAATCTTCCAATATTTTATCCTTCAACCATCCCTTATCACACATCTAGATTCTATATATCTAAATATGCTTCATTTATTTCTAGGAGTCTAATTTGTGGCTTGAATTATGTAAGATAATTTGATGAATTAAATACCATTGACTCAAACCTATGATGCACATGCTCCATGTCCATGATAGGGTAGGAGGAACTTTTATAATTCTTTCCATGATTGTAACAACAATAACTAGTCTTCAATAAAATGAAAAATATCACCATCATACTCTCGAATCATCCCTTGTAGTCTCAACCATCCATTCCCATACCTTACTGTGTAAATCCATCATGAAGTGGTATCCATGATGCATAAACACACACAATACCTTGAAAAGAGCACAAATATTACTGAAAGCGCCTTTTAATATGACAGAGAAAACCTTGAAATACTCTTAAAGACCTTAGACACCTAAAACCAAGGCAAGATAGATTTGGAAAACTTCTTCACATACTCCTAATTATATAACAATGACCATAACACCCTGTAAATTGAGTTAGATATAAACTTATATCATCATGTTGTAATAACCATTGAATAGACCATAGACAAAAATTTCAAGACCTGGTATACAAGCTTCACTCAAAACTAGATCTCTTAGTTTAACTTAGGTTAGAATATTTACACCTTGGATTGATATGGATCTCTTTGCTCAAAGGCACACCTTATTAGGTGATAAACTTTGCATAGGCCTACATAACAATATACTAGCATATACATTACATGGATGAGTACTTCGGATTCTATAACCACTTTGACTAATACTTCTTAGCACAAAATTCAAATACTTTTACTGAGACCTTCAACACTCTAGGACATGACAATCTGAACAAAAACATAGTAACTCATATGTTGATATCTCTTAGTTAGATCAATGAACATATGAACCTTGTCTTCTACTTATCAACAGATCTATGGCCTTTTTTCTTGAATAAGAAAAGGTATTCATAGATAAACCAACCATATCTTACATAAGAGAATGATAAATCATCTTCTAGCACTTATCTTGGGAATTTCAACCACTTATTTATTTCAAAATATGTAAATGTCCTTAATCTTGCCTCAAATAAGCTGATTTGATTCTCATGAATGGAAAACTCTACCTCAAGACACTCTTGGATATATTTATAGCTGATTACCATGGTTATTTCATGAAATGCTACTTCTTCCATTATAGGTTCTAAAACACTCTCAAACTCTTCTTCTAGGTCACCAAAATCTCCATCATCCACTTTAGGGTCACAAATATTAGAAACAACTTCTAGGTCATCTTCATCATCAATTTCTAGGTCTTCATCCTTTCCATTAGAATACTCTACTTCAAAATCAACAAAATAGCCTCCTCTTTCTCCTCCATGAGACTTCTCATCAACTATTACCGATGGAGAGGAAGTACACACTTCATAGATGGACTGCTAATGTAAAATCCTAAGGGTTTCAAACAAGCTCTCAATTTTTTTTATGGATTCACATAATCATGAGCTTGACAATATGCCATACATGTGCTTCATTAGGATATCCTTTAAGTGGTGAAACCTTCTTCTCAAGGACCTGATTTGATACCAATTATTTGAAGCACAATGGACTGAGAGGGAGGTGAATCATTCCTACAAAAATTTCATTCAATTTACCATTTATCATTCATTAACATTTATACAACCATTCAATCAACCATGAACCATATGTGTGTTTACTTAAGAATATAAACAACCATACATAAGAGAAAGAGCAAAATAGTACACATGAACACCAAATATAAGTGGGAAACCCTCAATGGGAAGAGAACCCAAAAAACAAGAACTACATGGATTCTGAAATATAGTGTAACACTCAGTCGTAAGTTCACTCTATCAGGTGACCATCGGGGTCAATATGACTCCCCATTTACATATTTATTTTTTAGGATTTGATGTAGTTTAAGGTTTTAAAGGATATCATTTTTTGTAGGTTACAGGTGAATTATGTGATCAACCAGCAACACACATGTGATCAACAGTGAAGGTTAGCAACCATCTTGTGACACAAGAAGAATCATTTTATGACCATTTTTCGTAGTCACGGGAACCTAGTAGAGGTCTCTAGAACCCAGGTGTTCCTAACCCAATCTAGGAAACCTAGTCTAGGCTCACTTGACAATTACAGAATTTTTTGAGCGCGGTTGTGACAATTTCCTCCTCTTGTTCATTAGTTTTCCAGTCCATAACACTTCATGATCTATTGTGAAATAAGCTAAGTATTTTACTATATATCTTGCACCTAGGGTTTCGTATTTCTTTAGCTTATTTCTTGTGTCAGATATGTACTTTAGCATTTTATTTATCATATGTTACTCTCAAATATCTAGGGTTTTACAAATTCTATATTTTTTAAATCATTTGTGAACCCATCACTCAAATCCAACCTTGTTTTTAGGTGTTTTTTCATATTTTTATCATAGCTCAGCGTTATGGACCATATATTGAAGCCCACCTTCAAGAGCTCAATAATCATCTTATTGAACATCCCCAAGATCTAGATCTACTTTTATTCATTTCTCATGAGGAGGCTACCAATCTTGTTAAGCTTAATGTTTATACATCCATCCCTTCTTCTATGCCTATCACTACTCAAGCCCCTATTTCCACCCTTCCACCTACTTCTATTGTTACCGTATATGTTCCTACTCCTACCAGCCACTTCACTCCACATCTTATTTCTCACACACGATAAGTCTCTTTCATTTTCACTCAAGACCTAGCCTCTCTTTATCAAGATCTCTAAGTTCAAATCCGCCAACTGTAATAGGATACTTCTCGTGCATCTCCATCTCTTGACTCAATATTACTACTTCATACTCCTTTCGTACCCACCATTTCTACTTTTGAACTTCCTCAAAACTTCATCACTCCCAAGTTTCCCACCTTTAATGGACATGGTGATCCTCAAAAGCATTTTTGATCATTTCATGTGGCATGTATAGATTATGCAGATGATCATACTTTACTAGCAAATATATTTTCTAGAAGCCTCAAAAATTATGCAATGCATTTTTTCTATGACCTGTCCATTCGGTAAAATCATTTACACATTTAGAAAATGTTTTTCTAATAATTTTTTCAATCAATATCAGTTCTAATATAACCTATGATCAACTCGCACAAATTACACATGGATCTAATGAACATCTATTGGACTATGTTTTACAATATAAGAATAACTTAGCTAAGATTCCCACTATACTTGTGGACTCTAAACTTCAAGATCTATTTATCCAAAGTCTCTTACCACCTCTGCAAGAGAGCATCATCTTTGAGAAATCTCATCATTTGATCATCGATGTCATACTTTTAAGTTATGTGAAATAAAACTATTATCTATGGGCAAGCTTAAATATCATGATCCAGCTTTAAATTCTAATCGATTTCAAAGAAATTTTAATTTCAAGCCATCTACTAAGAAAACTGAAGAAAAATTATTATTAGCATTGTATCTACTCCTAAAATCTTCAATGGAATTTACCAAAGCATACATTCATGAAATTTCATTGTGCTCCACATATTCTATTGCCATAGCTTAATGAGAGAAATATTATTACACTTGCTCCTCCACTTAATCTGGATCCACCTCACCCTAAAGGACACAATTATAAAAAAAAAATTAGATGTGATTAGCATCAATGTGTTGGGAATTCTACATATCAATGTTTGAAACTCTAACATCTTATTCAAGATCTAATGTGTTGGGTCATTTGTTAAAAGTATTCACTAATGGCCCACTCCATAGTCCATTCACTTATCTTGAGGTTTATATTGTTTTTATCTTTCACACTTGTCACTCATACGTCAAGTCTAGTGAGGTCACAGGGATCCCTATCTGTTAATCTTCACTCATTTTTTATCACTTGTTTCTTGACACTAGTGCCCAAAACTGGACATTAGCATCAGGAGCTTCTATCCATCCTACACACCCGTGTCTTCTTTATGTTTGATCTTATTTTTGACATTTGAGGTTGGTTTTTTCATTTTTCCCTCTCATATCTCGAGATACTAATCAGCATGCCAGGTCATTAGTGTTGAAATTCAAGCAAGAGCAGAAAAGTCCCTTGGCTCAAATATTTCATTCCTTGGATGCCACAAACCATATTAAAGAGTCCCTTTAAGATATCTACAAATATTTTTCACTGCTTCAAGATGTGTCTACTTAGTTCCTCTTGAAACCTTCCAACAAGACCCACATCTTGCAAAATATTTGGTCTTGAAGCAGTTGAATATAGAAGGTTGCCAAACATGGATCTATATTCTAATTGATTCACTTTAGGAGAGATATCATCCTTGTTAATCTTGCAATGAGTCACCATAGGAGTCCCAATAGGTTTACAGTCTTCCATTTGAAATATTTTCAACATTTCTCTTATGTAATTTTCCTGAGATATGAATATATCATCCTTTGTTTGACTAAATTGCAATCCTAAGAAAATGTTCAGATCACCAAGCATAGAAATTTCAATTTCTCTCTTCATGACTTTGGCAAACTCATGAGTCATATGTACATTGTTTCCTCCAAATATAATGTCATCCACATAGACTACTACATTCATCAAGTGACCTCCTACATATTTGATGTATAAGTTACTATCAACAATGCCATTTTTAAATATTTGATCAGTCAAGTACTTATCTAGTCTTCCATACCAAGCCCTAGATGCTTGCCTTAGTCCATAGAGATCATTTTCCAACTTACACACATAATATTTCTCATCCATCAAGAAGAAACCATTAGGCTGGTTAATATAGAATTATTCATCAAGATTTCCATTTAGAGAGGCTGATTTTACATCCATTTGATACACCTTGAATCCTTTATACCCTGCATATGCTAGAAACAACCTAATTTCTTCCATTGTAGCCACTAGTGAAATTTTTTCTTCAAAGTAAAATCCTTCAACCTGAAAATACCCTTTATAAATCAACATGGCTTTGTTTCTTGTGACTTCTCCATCGTCATTCATTTTATTCCTAAACACCCACTTAGTTCCTATAACATTCTTGTCTTTAGTTCTAGGTACTTATTCCCAAGTCCTATTATTGTCAATCTGATCTAGTTCTTCACTCATAGCCTTAATCCAGCGCTCATCTTTTCTTTCCTCCTCAACACTTTCAAGTTCAATCTTAGATAAGAAAATAAGGCTCTCTTGGTTTTGAATACTTACAAGTTTCCTTCTTGTTGTAACCCATACATCCTTTTTGCCTAAAATATGAGATTTAGAATTATCTCTTTTGATTTTCCTTGAGGGATTCTTGGTGCCAACCCTTTCTTCTTCATATACTTCCTTGATAAGTTCTTTATCTTCCTTTGATCCTATATATTGAGAAACATCATTTGAATTGGAGTTATCTTTCATATGATGTGATTCATCAAACCTTACACTAGCACTTTCAACCACAGTTTGTAACCTTAGTTATAGCATCTTTAGGCTGAACTTATTGAGGAATATCCCAAGATTATACCTTCATTTGATCTTAAATAAAACTTCCCTAAATCATCTTCAGTCCTCTTGATAAATCATCTATTACCAAACACTTCATAATGTTCCACATTTAGAGGTCTCCATTTCAAAAAATCATAAGGATTTGTGCACCATTAACTCTTAATTGAAATCTATTCAAAATATACAAAGTTGTATTGACAACCTCATTCCAATAACCATCTGATAGCTTGGACTCACTAAGAATTTTTCTAGCCATTTCCATAATAGTTATGTTTTTCCTCTATACTACTCCATTTTTTTAGTTTCTTGCAGATGATAATTACCTTCTAATTCCATGGATAGTCGAGCTAGAAGTCCTCATAGGTCCACACAAATCAGTATGAATGAGTTATAGAGGTCTTGAGGTGGAATGATGCTCCTTTGACTTGAAATTTCTTCTTGTTTTCTTCCCATGTGGACAAGCCTTACAAATAGAGTCTTTATGCTTACATATACTAAGACTGTTTCTTACAAATCCTTTTGAAATAATCTTGATCAGATTGTCAAATTTTATGTGTCCCAATCTCCTGTGCCATAACCATCTATCATCCATTTTTCTCATCAAACACCTTTCCTTGTTGATCTCATTCAAAATATACATATTGTTATATGTCCTTCTAGCTCTCCCTATAATCTTTCTTGATTCCTTCTTCATGATCTTACATCCTTTGTCATAAAAGGTCAAATAATAACCTTGTTTGTCAGATTTTACTTACACTAATAAGAAACAGTTTAAGACCTTCAACATAGAATTTTTTTTTATTAGTAGATAGGTTTACCATTATCTAGACTCAATTTTCCTTTACCTGCAATCTTTATAGTTGTGTTGTCTCCAAACCTGACTAGTCTTGATGAGGTTTTCTTAAAAGAGATGAATTTTATCTTGTCTCCAGTCATATGAGAATAACAAACACTATCAATATAATTTATCAGATTCTCATCTTGGATATGAAAGACAGTTTGAGAAATCTAACATTCTTCATTTTTTCTTCTTTACCTTACAAGTCCCAAAACCATAACATATTATTCCTTGTTATCTTCGTAGAAACCCAAATAAGATGTAGATGAAGATGAAGAACATATATCATATATGGAACCCCATATATCAAACCCTAAATGCTACATCCAATTCCTCATTCTGATCATAGAAATATTTTCATCTTGAAATGTTTTACTTGCCATACTTGTGCTTCAAAGGATCTACTTTCAAGTGATAAAATCTCTTCCAAAAGTACCTTCTCTGACACTAATTGTTGCAAGCACAATGGATTAAGAGTGGGGGTGAATCAGTCCTAATTTTTTTTACTTCATTTACCATTATTGTAACATTCATCAAACATTCATTCAATCATATACATTCCACATTAGCATATTGAGTCTGCATCATACATTCAAATGAACATGAAACATGAGAGAGAACACATAGACATAATATGTAAATGGGAAACCATGAAGGGGAAGAAAATACACTAAGTTTTTTTCTAATATTACTTACTATAAATACTCAAGTGAATATTACACATCACAAGAGATTTCTTTAGTGAGGCACAAACCCCTAAACCCTTGTTATTATTACTCACAACAAGAGACTCCTATGATTATGAAACATCATAATATTTTTTTCAGAAGTATGATCACTAAAAATAGGCTAATACCAAAGCTAATTGTGATCCCAAAATTCAGCTCCAAATTCCTTCAAACCCTCATTCACCTAGCTCACTCTTTTTTCTTCCTTCATGCACAAACCTTCCCTAAAACCCTTACACACATGATATCTAACTCTCCTAATCCTTTCACACACTCACGTATCTCTGAATATATTCCTTCATACCTACTTTACTCTCATACTTAGGTCACACTTTTTCCCTCCCACACAACTAGTTCAAATTTGAACTCAAACATTCACTTTATACCCTTATATTCTCATAAACATAATGGAGGTAGGTCCTTCATCATTATTTCAACCAAAACAACTCAAAAAAATAACAATAAACTCATGCACATTCATAAAATATACCAGTGTAGGTCGTCCATGCCCAAATGCACTAAACAAGCTCGAAAACAACTCAAAACCCCATCACTTGTGACTAAAATCCATAAACCTCATCACCATGATTATTCAAGACCCCAAATTCATAAAACATGTCAAATATGACATAAAAACACCATCCATGGTTGTACATTATCTTGGAACAATCAAATCCTTCATAACTTACTCAAGAATGCTCATATCCTTCTTAAAACAGTTGTTTCCAGGAACCAGTCTTCATCATGTGTGACCTCAAGAACACACCAAAAATGCCTAAACTATGGAATGTAACCACTCACTAGTAATATAATTTACCTTTAGATGACATACATTCTTAATAGATCTCATGAAACATCCATGCATGAAAACCACACTAAATTTCTTATTCTCCAAATTCAACTGGCCTATAAAGTAGATTTTAGAAACACAACTAGTTTGAACCCTTCATATCACTTTCAAGATACCTCCAAATTTATTAAATAGGATAACCAAACTTCATAAATATTCACTCTCCAATTGATATAAAGAATCAACTAATTCTAAAATATGCATAATATACCTCAATCTTTTAGCCTAAGCAATTCTCTGTCATGAAAAACGAGCACCCTTATTCTTCACAAATTAAGAGTTTTTTGACCAATTAAACCTATCATAATCAAGAGAATTAACCATACACCATATACAAATCCCTCATAAATCATAATTTCCATAAAACCTTACATTTATTTTCAAATCCAAGTGGAAGGCCTTCATCCATGGTCCATGTCTGAAACTGCACCAAAATTGCCCCAAACTTCCTTAAGACCCGTCTTCATAAATAGGGAACACCTTGCCATTTAGAATATAAAACATGATCTGAAACCTTCATGTACAGCAATTAAAAATCACATAATAAAAACAATGTCAATTTATTCCATACCTTCCTTTGGACAACTCTTATCCCAAACTGGAACTTCTTCATAAACTTTCATACTTGAGTGGGGTTGACATATCACAATATACTCTAATCATAACTATATAGAAAGATAAAGGAATCATATAAAAAAATAAAATCGTCATACATAGAACAAAAACTCATAATTTTGGCACTGACCAAGAAGATCTTCTCCATCACTGTAGACTCTAGGGTTTCAAACTCATACAAATTTGCTTACCTTCTTAACTTTCATTCACAAAAATGTGACGATCAAACCACTCCATTATTTTTGAGAAATATTATTAAATAAATGTAAAATAATCCCCGAAATCTAAAATTTCCCATGAAAAGAACATAATTCATGGTGAGCATATCAGAAGTTCACAATTCTAGCTGGAAATGCAACGTCTTCTCAAGCACCTTGTTTCACCTACAAACATCATAACTTGCACAATATTCATCATGGAAACCTAAAATTTTGTCAAAAAAATCATGACACACCATAAAAACATCTCCAATACATCATAATGTCACATGAATATATTTGAATATTCTCAACCAATATCATTTGCTATGACTAGATCCCTTAGAGATTTTACGTGGCTTAGGCTAGGACCAACTGAACCAACATTATAAATCATCATGGAACCTCTAAAAAATAACTTTGTACAAGATTAATAACAATATAAAATAACTACATAAGTGATCTCAGGGGCTCACACATGCCTGTAATTTCCCATCATGCCTAATTACGACCTCCAAACACTAGGATTAGGCCTAGTGTGCACCATGACCAAGTAGAAAAACCTCATAGATCTGATTTCCAACACTCCAAAAGGGCATCACACACATAAAACAACATGCCTCACACCTCTACATGATTCCCAAGTCACCATGTAGCTCCATCCACCATGATCCATCACCTAGGCTAGCTAGGTCACCTGATTAGGCTTGTTAAACCAAGCCAATCTCAATGATTCAACTATTTCCATCATGAAACCATCTGAATCTCCATGTCATCAACATACTGATCATGCTCTAACACTTCTCCAACATCCTCTTTGTCATTAGTGATCTTTTACATCAATGACAACACCCAGAACTCAACATGTCAACAATACTTGTGTGGTCTTCCTTAGGTCTAACAAACTTTCTATATAAGATATTATGAAACTAGGGTTGTTTTGTTACCTTTAATGTAATACATATTTTGTGATGAATATATTTCTAATGATTAATGAAAGATTGAGGTACCCATTAGCATCTTTTTACCAATGAAAAAAGGTACATAAGATTCACATACCAATTCTTTTGAAGTTAGGGTTTTTTGTTTTTAAATAGACATGTTTCCTCATGGAAAACATACACTTTATTATTAATAATAAATCCAAACCTTTAACCTCATGTTATAAGGGAGAAATTTAATTCCTAATTTACAAATTTTACCATTCTTATTAGAAAAATTTGATCATTTTACATAGCTTGCACAATTCAATTGTTCATTCACTTGTTATTCATAAGAGTGGGGAACACACAATAATTTCCATTTAAATTTCAGTAGGAGTAGGACATGAGGGAAATTAAATCTAAGAGCAGATCCATTTTCCCTCAAGGGTGGCAAATCTCTAGGTTTAATATGATTCAAGGTTCTATAAAAAAGGTTTGATAAATTTTCACTCATTTTTAAAAAGAATGTAAATAGGCATAAAATGGGGTAAGGGTCACATGTGAATCTAACCCTTCAATTTAGTAACCCATAAGATGATAATTTAAGAACAACAAATAGAAATATCTCAAGAATAAAAGGTGTCTACGAAAGGACAATGTAATCAAGTTTCACTAACATATCGTAGGGTTTGGTCTTCTATCAAGTCACATCTTACAAATTCAAGTGAATGTCTCTTTTTTGAAATTAAAAGGTTCTTTCTTATGGGTTTAAGGAATTTTGTTGTCAATTTTTGGTTCAACCAAGGAAAAATAACATAGTGGTAGTTATAGAAAACTATGCAGTTTTATTCATTTTGTTTGTTACATTTTATTGCATACATTATTTATTTTCTACATTATGTTACATGATCACATAATGGAAACCAATCCCTGACATATAATTGATTTATTTAGGTACAATTTACTTAAATAAATATAAAATTATTTATAATTCTCTTATACAATATTAACATTTTAATCTCTTTCAACCAATTCCACAAGTACAACTCCCAAAATGTAAAAAAATAAAATATCAATTCTCTTTCAAGTGATAACATACAAATTAAGAATAAATACTAATACAATATTTGAGTATCACCAATCATTTACATTTTTCCCACAATATTTTTCACTTGTAATAACATGGGTCGACAAAAATTTGACATGGGTTTATGCTTCGTTTCTAGCTATGAAATTATACATTAACATTTTTTTTATAAGAGGTAAAAAAGGGTTGAGGGGGCTATACCCCGTACACCAACACCACTCTAAGAGAGCAGATAATTACACAACTACAACATCAAAAAACAAAAATATAACAGTTCATAGTAATAAGAGCTCTCTGAAACTTGAGCAATGAAACAAACAACAACAAAAAACACAGAGAAACTAACAACAGTGATGAAAGTAATAGCCCAGATCAAAGACAGTAAAAAAAAAAAACATCCCACCCCAAATCATTTATAGGATTTTTCAAGCCCCTCCAGCACCTTAGGCCATTCCTTCGCTAAAGTATAAATATTACCTGCCAAGGTGCCCAAAGCAAAAACATCAGGGGTCACCTTTCTCTTCCTACCCTGACTATCCACGGCACAGTAGGCATTGGCAAGCTGTCACAGAGTTTGAAGGTGTTGCAGAGTTGATTTCACCATGACCACACTCCATTCCATGTAGATATGGAGAATAGCTCAAACTTGATTCATCTCTTTGCTTATGAAACCAAAGTTGGCCTTTAAAACCTCAATCTCTCTGTCATGCCCGTTGCTAACCACTTCCTCCACCTGCAATTTCATCTTATGCCAATCATTAAACAAAAACTGAACCGAGCTCTTAGTGAGCCGCATATCACCCTTGAGTTCCTTAATATCCACCGCCATCCTAGCCAAATGGTTTTCCCCTTTTACGGGTCTAACGTGACCCGTAGCCTCGAAGTGTTGTTCCAGTTGAACATTGATAGGGGTATCAGTTTCCTATTTACTGGACTCACCCTTAGTGTATGGTGAAGTACAAGGGACCTGCTTTGATTTCAAATCCTTAAGATTCTGGGCTGCCACCACCTCCACCCCGTCCTAGTCCTCATCCAAGTCCCCATCCATCCCTTGAATCCTCATCCTCCGATTTTGAGCCAGTGCCATCCGCATAAGCTTCCAAATCCTTGGTAAGGGATCCAGTTTTATCAATATCCAAATCCACTCTTTTTAGAAGGGAAAGGATAAAGCCTTGATGGAGAGGGACAGAGATACTTCTATTTTTTAAATAAGTAATAAAGGCACACAGGGAGAGAAACATAAAGTAAGGAAAACTAAAATTTTGTCCCCACCTAAAATGATTTACATTCACTTTTAAGAGAGAGATCAATATTTTCTATATGATCTTATACTTTATCCACTTTCTAAATTTGAGATATAGAATTGTTCTACTTTGTCACACAAGCATCAAGTTAATTTATAACGTTACGTAATATTTAAAGAGAGAAAAACTATTTCCACCAAATACAATTTTATAGTAACATTATGAAGAAAGGTTTCATATGGAGAAAAAATAATTCATTTAACCCTATGTGTTGAGTTTCCATTCATACTATCAGATGTAATAAAAGTTTCCTTATTTAATTTGTACACATTTTTATTTCATGCATAATGATTAAGAAACTATTGAAATAAATAAATGTTAAATCTAATTAATGTAACAGCTCAAAATACATATATGCAATAAAGTACATAATTGAAAAAATCAAAGTAAGATAAAGATATGAAACCCTAGTTACAAATGAAGGGATAGAATACTTAGTTGGTTCAAAATAATCCTAGATTATATCGATCTGACAAACTGATGAATAGGAGGAGGGAAGTCTCACACCCGAGCTTTGAAAATTGTGAGATTGTAGGATATTCCATGATTGGGGCACCTAGATAGGGTAAAGGGTGTTACAGACCTCCTCTGGGTGCCTATGACTTCTCAGAACCTTAGGAAACCAATTTCACAGGGTCACAAGATGTTCCCTTGATGTCTCCTTTAATCACATGTATGTTGTTGTACTTTGTTTTTGTTCTCCTAAAACCTGCAATAAGGACGGACACTTGCAAAACCCCAAAACACATCAAATCCTAAAAAATAAAAATATGCAAACAGGGAGTCAAATTGACCCCAGAAATCACCCAACTGAGTGAACTTACAATCTAGGCACTACACTACATATCAAACTCCATGTATTTGTGTGTGTGTATAGAATCATTCCCTAGGTGGCTCTTGTGTGAGTCGCACTTAAATAATGAGTAATAGATAGATGTAGAAGATGTAGATATATGTGTGCATGGAAAAATGAGCTTCCCCTCTTATGTGTGTATGCAGAAATAATAGTACCTTGTCCCTTGTGTCGAAATAGATGGATAATGAAATGCTCTTAGAATGTTATTGGATGCAACCTCATGTGGTGAAGGATAATGCTTAGTTCTTGGTCCTTTATTGTGGTCACATAGATTTTTATTTACATGATTACCTTGTTTGAATTTTTTAATTAACCATTAAAAGTCTGACCACTAAGAAATTAAGATTCCCAATAGCTAGAAAGGACCCAAAATATGCAAGAAAGATACAAAGAGGTCAGAGGCCCCCAGAGGGGATGGGAGTGCCTGGGCATTGGCATCCTAGCTAGGAGCATGTGTCCAGACTCAAAAAAACTAAAGTTTCGGAAGTTAGACTGGGCAAGAAGGTGTGTAAGGCCAAGAAGCAAACCAGAAAGCAAGCAAAGAGGCCAAAAACAATGGTCAATTAGTACTTTTCTCGCTTAGGAATCATATGAATAGTGGTATGTGATTAGGAATAAAAATATATCCAAAGTGCGTGATTTAGTGTCTACACATAATCTATAAAAAAGTGACCATGTTAAAGTGTTTTCATTCTACCACATACACATAATCTCAGTTGGAGCATACTACCAAGAATAAGTCCCAAGACACTTTTCATCCATTTCTAATCACCATAAGGCATCATACCCACATTTCTTACTAAAACAACCTACCAATACTTAAAGGTCGTTTGGTGACCATTATGCCAAAAAAAAATTAAAAAAAATCTTCAAGGGAGTTATGTACAAATTCCAAAATCCAATGACATGTTATTACTCATTAAGGTATTTTAGAGGAAATTATCGTGAAGATTCAAAATGAGATAAGTGAGACATAGTAACCGCATATTTCAAAAATAGCTAAAATGGTCCTGGAGTGGCCTCAAGTGAGGGTCAAAAAACCCTTGTACAAGAATGTTTTCACTCCTAATCCATTCTTCTATATGGTCATAATATAAGGAAGTTCACAAAATTGAAATCTAGAAAGTGATGTTCATTTTAGAGGCACCATTCGATACCCAATTGGTTAAATTTTATAGTTTGTGATTTTGTAATCTAACCCAAGAAGGCTCTAAAATGGATGTAGAAAAAGTTATTTTCAAGGGAATTGGGTGAAACCAATTATGGTATGTAATTTTCTATACAAAAGTAAGGACTTTACCTATGATATGTCTCATTTTCTAAATCCATATGAATCTAAACCAAGGTGATTTAAAGGGGTTTCACAATGTCAAGAAGTCACCTCATATAACCAGATCTCCAAGGTGCTTCCAAAACCTACTTCAAAAACTAATTAAAAAGATGATTTGATGAGGTTTATGGATTATGTAGAGATCATTACATATCATAGAATGTCTTTCAGAGATCAAAATATGGGGGAGATGTTTCGAGACACTCTTTGTATATCAATTTTAGAGAGGTTTTTATAACATTTAAAAGGTTGTTTTATTTTCAAAACTACTTAGTTTTAAAATTATTTCACACTCATGACTATGAGAGATGATATAAAACCACATGGAAGGTTAATTTTTTGTGTACTTTAGTTTCAGAGGTTTTTTCAGGTTATCTAAGTAAACATTGTATAAATTGGTTACACAAGTAGAATATCATTTTATAGTTAATTGTGAATAGCTAAAATTTTAACATTCATTTAACATGTGCACATAGTACTCAACTCAAGAAATATAATCAAATTAAACAAGAAATTGATTATGATAACAAGCTAGGAAAAGAGGATAAATACACACCTGTTAAACAATGAAATGTTACATGAGGGTGCTTTGGGTAGTTCCAAATGTTGGAAGCATAATGGATTGAGAGGGGGGTGAATAATACCTACAAAAATTTTAACTTCATTGACCATTATTGCAATAACCATCAAATATCCATTCAATCACATAAATTCCACATTAGCTTATTAAGTTTGCATCATAAATTCAAATGAACTTGAAACATGAGAGGGAACACATAGACATAATAAGTGGGAAACCCTCAAGGGAATATAAACCACTAACAAAATTTCTGATATTACACACAATAAATACTCAAGTGAATATTAAACATCACAAGAGATTTCTTTACTGAGGCACAAACCTCATAAGGAGTACCAACCCCTAAACTCTTATTGATATGACTCATAACAAGAAAATTTCATGAATATGACTCATCAAACAATATTTTTCAATTTTGATACCATAGCTGATTGTGATCCCAAAATTCCACTCCAAATTCCTTCAAACACATCTTCAACTCACTCTCTTTGGGTCTTACATGAAAAAATTTGGCTTCAAACCCTTGTAAAAATACTCTCCATAAGTATTCAGACATGTTCATGCCTCCTCGGATTGCTCTTTATTCCTTCTAACATGTTTTAAGCTCTTACTTGGTTTGCACATTTTTCCTCCATGCACAACTAGTTCAAATTTGAACTCAAACCCTTACTTTATGCCCTTTCTCAACTAAAAATCATAAATAAAGTTAGTATCCTCCTTTATTTCGACTAATACATCATAAAAACATCCCAATACATTCACTAAAACATTCATATTGGGCCCATGTAAGTCGTCCATGCCCAAATGCACTCAACTAGCACAAAACTAGCTCAAAACCCCATCATCTAGACGAGAAAAACCACTAACTCCAAAACCATGATTATTAAAGCTCCAAAATTCACCACACATGTCAAATATTTCATAAAAAAAAATATTCCATGGTCTTTAATTAGCTTTCACTAATCAAATTTATCATAACTAACTCATGCAAGCTTGTATCCTTATCAAAACAATTGTTTCCACGACCCTATCTTCACCTTTGGGATTCAATAGAACCCAATAACAACTAAAATATGGCATGTAAGCACTCAATGGAATCCCCAAGACTAAAATATCACCTCCATTCATGATATATCTCATGAAACATCCATATGTGCAAACCACACTAACCTTCCTCTTTACCAAATCAAGCTACCCAGAAAGCAGTTTTACAAACTCAACTAGTTTGCACCATTTTTACAATTTCAAGACCTCCAAAAGAATTCAATAGGAAAATCATTCATCCTGCTTCACTCTCCAACCAATATCAATCATCAACTCATTCATCGCATGCATCTTATACCTCCATCTTCTAGCAAGAGTAGTTCTTTTTTGAGAAACAATAAACCTTTTTCTCTACAAATTAAGCCGGTTGACCAATCAAATCTCATCAAAAATACACAAACCATACACCATTAGAAATATCTTTGAATCCTCTTTCCCAAACATCTTACATTTCCTTCCAAATCTAAGTGGAAGGCCTTCAACCAATTTCATTTATGTATATTGTTTATTTAGTCGTCTAGGACTCAAGAACCAATCTTGATCTCACCTTGCTCCATCACCTCAAAACTTACTTCCACACTTGACCATAGAATGTAACATACTTATAAATTATGTATAAACACTTAGAAACATTCAGAAATCATGAACAACTCATGAATATAACTTTAGCTCATGAAGTTACTCAATAACCTACTAGATCAAGCATCCTCCCAATTTGACCCTCAAGGAAAACTTCATAAATTCTTCATACCATATTAAAAACACATGTTTAATATACCATTATAAATATCTCTCAACTAATATCACAAAAAAACTTTAATGGAATCCTAACTCCTCCTATAGCTCATGCATTTCCATTTTTTCACAAGTTGCTCCAAACTGCCCAAAAAAACCCGTCTTCATAAATAGGGCACACTTTTCCATTTATAAACTTAGACATGATCTGAAAATATCATGGAAATATATGAAAACTCTAGGGATAAAAACAATCTCAATTTATTTTGCAACTTTTTTGGATAACTTTTCCTTAAATTGATCTCCATAAATAAGCATTTTCAGGTAGGACCCACATACAATCACATTCTCTAATATAACTTTCTAGAAATATGGAAGAGTCCTATACAACCTCAAATCATAAAATTTGTAAAATTAATAAAAAAATACTCAGCATACCTCTTTTTCTCCAAGTCTCTTTGAGCTAGGGTTTCAAAGGCACTCATCTTCTTAACGATCGTTCATAAAAATGTGGCAATCAAACTACCTCATTATTTTTTTAAAACCTTGATAACTGAGCTAAAAATATATGCCAAAGAACTCAGGTCCCCATAAAAATTACACATGTCACAATGAGTATCAGAAGGTCAAATTTTGCTTTGAAAACACAATGTAGATTACCTAGTTTTGCCAAAACTGAAATATCTTCAAAAATATTCTTCACTTTGACCTAAAACTTGTCATGAAGCATCATGAAAACATCCTCTAACTTTTCATTTTCACCATCTAGCCCAAATATTCTTAGGACTCTCTATCCATTTAGACTTACATGTGTTATCTTGTTTGTTTCTCACCTGCTTACTTCCCAAGGACCTCAAACATGCATTGTACCTATGAGTACTAGCCTGAAACTCACCATACACTTCATCTATACCAATACCATGCTCCAAAAATACTAATTAGTTCCAAAACTCGTGACTCCAACTCATTCTACATGCTCCATGGCTAGGAATATGCATGAAATGACCTGACTCAACCATGAAACCTCATGAACTTGCCATGTTAACCTCTTACAAACTCATTAAAACCTGTAGCACACACCTAGGACCATGAATGACCTTATGAAAACCTTCAAATAACTTGGGAGAACTCAAATTATGACTCGTCTCACTAGACCATGCACCAGGACCTCATAGAACATCGCTAAACTTGGTCACTACCAATCAACCTTCATGTTTGACACTAATTGACACCTCATGGAGACTCATATAACCTCATGACACCCTTTACCATCAATGGACTTGACATCAATGACAACTCAAAAACACAATGGCCAAAAATCTCCCCCTTTGTCATTGATGGAAACCATCTTCAGAAACATTGATGGTAACCAACAAGACCAAAACACCTACTATACATCAAATCCATGTTTTTGATGATCTCCTCTCCCTTTGACTTATATTAAAAATGATATGATGACAACATTACATGGAAAAATACGAAAATGCATAAAACAACTTACTTGACTCGAATAACTCCCCCTTGGACTATACTTAATCCTATTTAACTCCTTCAGCAGCATGTGGAGATCCATGGATCTGAGATGAGCCAAAAAAATAGCTCCCACTAAACATGTACTCTCCATATTTTCTTGATCCTTGTTCTATATCCTTCTCTAGGAAAAAATCATGCATAGGCTACTAGTTTTGTCTCCAAACTTTTTCATGTCAACCTTCAGGACCATTGTCCCTAAACCACTTTTTTAAGTGCAAAAATGACCAACTTCCTCTAATTCTAAAATCTCAAACACATCATGACATACCTCCTTATATCTCTCCCTAGGTTTATACTACCAATATCAAGGAGAATTTACAAAAATTATGCTTCTTACCTTGAGTGAATGCATTGTAGATGCATAAGTATTTTGTCACAATCCATTAATCATATTTTTCAGTGAATTCAACATTCTTTGCATAAAATTTTACTTACTTGACCCAAAATCTTATTTTCCTTGTCATTTTACCAACTATCATGACCAATATTGCCTTTCAAATCTCCTTGGTATCGTCATCACTTGATTGAGATCAAAATAGGACTCCCTTGTCTAAGTAGGAAAAATAGGACTATAATAGTATTTTGGTACCCTTATCATTGCACAAACCTTGTATTTTAAGCTTTTCCCTAACTTAAAATCACCATACACAAACTTTTTTTTATTGAAAAGCATAACCATGTATTAATGATGACATAATAAGTACAATGCTAATCATACAAAATCGGGTGGAAAAGATCACACCCCATAAGTAGGATCAAAGTAGCCATAAAGGCTACGAGTAGCAAAGTGTCATATCAACAGAAGCATTTTCAATCAAAAAAAGTTTAAAACAAGAGCAGTGAACCAGGGAAAACTCCAAACATGGAGCTAGGCAGCAGTAGCAAACATGGAAGATGGTGGTGGTAGCGGTGGGCTCTTTGGATGATCACCACCCCAACCACCAAGAATAGTGTCAAGGGTGTTATCAGGTGGCTCCCAGCCATCTGTCTGCTTCTGCTCCTCCTAATTTCCCTTTCGGGAGGGTGAGATGGCAAAAGAGAGCCACGCAAACTTTGATTGATCGGGCGCCTGCCACCCGGAACCATCACTGCTAGAGCCCAGCCGACCAAACACCCCAATAGCAGGCAAAGTCCAAGCCGGAGGTGGAGAAGGGGCACACCAGTGAGGAGAGGTGTTACACCACCCATGAGCCAGACCCCGGTCAAAATTGTGCCACCCATGGGATGAGCAGTGACCTTGCAAGTAGGAGCAGCGGTGAGGGGAATCTAGCGAAACGTGACTAACAGCACAGGGGGCACTCCCCCAATGGTCCAAAAGAGTTTGCAAGTGCTCAACTTCAATGCAGACTTTCTCCACCTGCACCTAGATCTGAAGTGAAACATTGGAGATGACAACAAGCTTGTTAGAAATAGCAAAAATTCTATCCATTTTCTCCTTATTAAAAATAGCAACATTTCTAGATTTCCAAATGTGATATAAAATAGCCGCTCTGAAAGAATGCCAAATTTTGTAAAATTTTGCAGGAATAAAGGTCGGATCCCCCAAAATAAATATTTTCCACGTAAATAAGGTGGGAAAAAGAGGTTGAAAAAGGGTATGAATCCAGCGCCAGGCAGACTAAGCATGAGGGAAGAACCGAAAGAGATGAAGAAGAGTCTCAATGTGGTTGCAGAAATGGAAACACGGTGGGGGAGATCCCATAAGAACAAGGAGCTTTCCCACAGGAAGCCCTTGATGAAGAATTCACCAAAGAAAGTGTGCAACTTTGGGATCTATAGAAATGTCCCAAACAACAGTGAAGCGATGCTTCCACCTGAAACGAGTGGAATGCAGGCTCCAGCGAGCATTTAACTTATTGAGAGGAAGCTGCTTCTGGGTGAGAATTTTGTGTCCCACCTGAGGTTTATAAATTCTGAAGGGGGTGGCAGAGGGCCAATGTCAATCAAACCACCACGGGCACCGCATAGTGACACCAATTTTATGCAAATAATCGTCAGGTATGAGATATTCAATGATATAAATGGCTTGTTTTTCATTTTCATTAAGAGAAAAATCAGCTTTTAGGCTATCCCATGGAAGCCAATCCCTAGTCGTAGGACAAAAAAGGCCCTAAATATACTGAATCCCTTCTTTGAAAAGACGTAAACCCTTGAGCTGCAAGGAAAGAGCAAGCGGTTTGTCATGAAATTAAAACACCAGATTCCACCACAAACTAAGAGAGTTAAGAGAGCCCGTTCCGAAAACCATCACCCTGACAGAGTAGATGTGGTTTGAGAAGTTCCCAAGCTTTCCATATACTTTTTGCCACAAAAGAGCCACCTATTTTAATAGTAGTAGGGCATGGGAGTAATGAGTAGTAGTTTAACCCCGGTCATGCCTTTCGATTAAGCGGAGACCCTTGAGATATATAATTTCTGAGAATAATTTTCCAATATTCCTCACCTTCAAGGCTGCGAATAATCCATTTGGCTGTAATATCAAACCCCTACATATGAATGTTGATTAGGCCAAGACCACCAATGTCCTTGGGCGTGCAGCATATGTCCCAAGCAACTCTGTGAAAACCATGGTTCCCTTCAGAGTTGGCCCATAGGAAATCTTGCAGAATTTTCTCCAATCTGTGGTAAGCAGCTTTAGAAGGTGCCGAACATGATGAGTAAAATACATGAGTGGTAGACATAACCTTGGAACAAACTTGGAATTTTCTAGCAAGAGACAGATGCTTGGTAATCCAAAAAGAGATTTTTTGATCAACTTGCTGAATCACATAGTTCCAAAGGTCAGCAGGGGATGCCATAAAGGCAAAAGGAATGCCTAAAAATTTGAATTAAACACCAGGTTCAATCCAAATCCATTGGAATTCCTCTAGCCAAGGAGGTTTGGGACCCATCACCTGTCTGTAACATTGGGTTTTCTTCCATTGGATAGCAGAACTAGAAGCAAGACAAAAAACATCAAGACATTTCATGGCATTAGTGACAGAGGCCTCTGTTTTAGCAAGAATGAGAAAAGAGTCATCTGTAAAATGACCATTAATCAGCTGCATTAGAGAGGAATTCAGTTGAATACCTTTAACCAAGCCAGCATTAGTAGTATTAGCGAGCAAGTAGCTTAGACCTTTAGCAGCAATAACATAAAGAGAAGGAGCAAGAGGGAAACCTTACTGGATGGAACGATGAAGAGAGAATCTCTCATACTGTTGACCATTGATAGTAATATATGCACCCACATTTTGAAAGAGCATATTAATAGAGCGGATGAATCTAGGTCCAAAACTGATAGCCTATAGCATGGTCAGAGTGAAATTCCACTCAAATCTATCATAGGATTTTTCAAAATCAATTTTAACAAACAGAGTCGGTTGAGAAGACTGGTGGGCATATTCCATGCCCTCCCAAACTGCAATAATGTTGTCCAAAATATATCTATTTTTGATAAAGTTGGTTTTCTTGCTCCTGATGATCAGGGGTAGTAAATTGGTGAGCCTGAGAGTAAGAGCTTTGGTAATAATTTTGTATGAGACATTGAGCAGAGTTATTGGCTGCTAACTAGTGATAAGCTCAGGATCTCAAGATTTGGGGATGAATTTGATGTTGCCTTAGTTGATCAGATCACCCAGGGTGTTAGAGGACATATCTTCCAGATAGACCTGATGAAGATCCGAACCAGTAGTCATCCAAAGATACTGGTAAAACTCATAGTGAAAACCATCAACACCAGGGGCTTTATCAGAGGCCATCTATAGAATAGCTTCCTTCAAATCATCAACAGTGAGAGGTATATCACAAGAAATGTGCTAACTTTCAGAGAGCTTGCAAGGAACAACTTCAATGCATTGGAGGAGAGTAGCATCTCAAGACGGAGTAAAAGGTTGAGTAGCAAAAACAACATGATAGTGTCATAAAAAAGATTTGTAGAATGTCAGGTAAGAGAGTAAGCCTTTGATTGCCATCCTTGATTGCTTTGATTTTAGTGAGAGTTTGATTAGATTTAAGGGAAGAAAAAAAATCCTTAGTAACTCTGTCACCAATGCGAAGCTAGTGCAGACGGGCTCGAACTTGGGCTCCTCTAGCATTATAGTGCTCCTTAATTTGAAGCTTATGCTTCCAGCGAGCAGCTTATACTTGCAAGTGAGTGTTGAAAGGAGACAAATTAAGCTCTTGAATAGCCCTTGAATATTCAATATGGGAGGCTTCATGAGCATTCTTGCAAAAAAGAGCAGCTTGTTTCCCATAGAGCTAAAGGAAAGAAGTGGTATGAGTGATGGCATGAGACCACCAGTCAATCCAGCCAATCCCATCAACAGGTCTCGAGTAAAGATTCCAAATACGTCTGATATAATCCAAAGTTTTGGGATGAAAAAGGTGGGACCTATTTAAATAGAACTGGGTGGACTTAGGCTTGGGACACTGAAAGTTCCATTGAATCCCAAAGAAGATGGGGTTATGGTCAGAAACCAAAGTAGTTTCCACCACTGAGACAGGGAGGTTATATGGAGAGTCAAAGGAAAACCATTGCTACTCTGAAAGTAGAGCTCTGTTAAGACACTTATAAACTCTGTCATTGCCAGATATAAAATTAGACCAAGTGAACCAATGAATGGCAGCAATGGAGTGCTTGTAGTGGTTGGGATCAAAAAGACAAAGTTTTTTGTGCAAGTAAAACCAGGCTTCGCGTTCACCAGTACACCAACGCATTGGAATCTAGCCCAACTTATCTTTGGGGGATTCAACCATGTTGAAATCACCACAAAAAAGCTAGGTATCAGAGGGCAGATGATCAGCCAACCACCGCCAAAAAGGAGAATTCTCATAGGCATCGTTGGAAGCATAGATATTGGCCAACCCAAGAATTTCACCGTCCAAATCAAAAAGGGTCCAGACAACCCAATGATTGGGGTCAAAACCCCAAGATATGATATTGGAGGTGAGGTCAGGGCTTAAAAGAGTGACAACACCACCTCGACCATTATCATGAGCTGACATCTGGTAGAGAGAACCAGGCTAAATGATACGCATAGTAGCAGAGAGATGGAAGCCAGAGATTTTGACTTCCTATAAACACAACACCTGAAACTTTGGAAAATGCTTACAACTGTCTCTAACAAGATATTTGTGAGTCAGATTAGTAAGCCCCCTGACATTCCATGAGTACACTAACATGGAGAACTATCAAGGTGCATGGTTTCCTCCTCGAGACTGGCTAACACTCCTAAGTGGTTAGAGAAATTGAATTGTTGTGCATTCCCATGAATAAAATCACCAAGCTCGAACTGCCGGCAGGGTCTCTGCGATAAATCCTCCTCAGAAGGAGGGGAAGGACTTCGGGAATGGCATAAGACATCCTTTCTATCTTTTTGAGCAACCGAACCAAAGGTAGTGTTATCCATAAAGCTTGAAGTCTTGGGAATTGAGGGGTGTGAAAGAGCAGGAGCTAAGGGGTGAGAGCTGATGATAATTGCAGCTTGCAAAGTTTGAGAGATGGCGGGTGCGGGCTTAGGAAGGTTCACAGTAGATAGTTTCAAATGAGCAGAAGTGGAAGTAACCAATGGTTTGTAGGTAGCCTGTTGGGGCTTATTTCAGGTCAAGGCCAAAGGTTTCCTACCAGTGATAGTAGTCCATCCATCAGAGGAGGGAGTGTTGGCTTTAGGGTCCATCGGGATTTTCTCTTAAACCGGCGATGGGCTAGGATTCATGAGAGGATAGTCCTTGATCATATGGTCAGCAGATTGGCACCAAAAACAAGTGTTGGGCAGATTGATTTACAAAACTTTCTACGTAAAGTATGTGTCTCCAACCTGAATATCTAGGGTATCTTTGAGGTCTTTTGAAAGATCAATTTCAACACAGACCCATTTCTAGGGTCGAGCCGAGTAGAACTTATGTTTCTCATGGAAGATGAGGTGGCCCAAGGGTTTGATATGTTGGTCAATGAATCCCCATAGAGGTAAAGGAAGGCCTGGAAATTTGACCCAAACAAGGATTTTGAGTTTGGCTTGCTCAGAGACTTGAAAATCTCAAGTCCAGTGGGAGAAAACCACAAGAGTATTGCGAATAAACAAAGGACCATGGTTAACAACGGCTTTACAATGTTTAGCATTGGTGAAGTAAAACAGAAAGAAACCCTTGGTCATGTTTTGGACTTCCTCTACCTTGACTTTATGAGGTTGCCAATGATTATGGATCCATTGGCAGAGGATACCTTCAGGGGGAACTCGGCCCACAAAATAAGCAACAAGAGAAAATGATTCAAACCAGTTGCAAGCTTTGTTAAAAGCTGGTAAATCAAGAACAATATCCAGGGAAGGAGTATCAGTATCCTTACCTCGTCGAATACCTTCGGGACAAACCTCCTCGCTCATTTCGGTGCCATTTTCCAGAGCTCTTACGATAATACCAGCATCAATAGATGCATGGCCCGAGGAGATGGTCATTTTATAAGCCACTACCCAAGGGGCAGACTGGCGATCGATATTAAATTAATGCATATAATCCCACCTAGATCTGTAGATTGGCGGTGTGATGCGATGGCGGCGTACGGCAAGGATGAGCATTCACTGCAAAAATAACTCTCTGAGCCTAAACCCTAACAGATCAAAAAAAATCTCACAGACATGATACAAACTTATTATTTAATATCCAACCATTTTATACTAGATACAAGTGTCGACAACCTATAACATAGTTGTATCTCCCTTGTTTCTTTGCATTGTGGTAAATAGTACACTCTAAAAATACATGTTCTTGAGATACTTTCTAGTCTTTTACCTTGGTGAAAGATAGATATGTTTGAATTTTATGATCTAAAAAACTTCTTGGCTCCTATACCACCCTTTCAAATTCATTATTTTAATTTCACATTATTAATTTTCTGATTTTAACAACTCAGTCTGAGAACACAGTGAAAAATGAAAAGAATCCCTCAACATATGATACACAAGCTTATTATTTTGTTCTAAGCATGCCTCTTTCTATATATATCTTTATGATAACCTTCATACTTGATGAAGACCCCTGATCCATCCTTTCAGGATGCAAGGACCTTGGATAGACAAGCACATACTTGTCTCAAACCCTTTCAACTCAAACCTCTATCACACATTCCTTCCATTCCCTTCTGAATCTTTACAATCTTTAATTGCATGAGAAATAATTTCCATAGTACATTCTTTAGCATCACCATATTTAGGGAGCATTTTATTTT
Organism: Taxus chinensis; assembly: GCA_019776745.2. Classification (NCBI taxonomy): domain Eukaryota; kingdom Viridiplantae; phylum Streptophyta; class Pinopsida; order Cupressales; family Taxaceae; genus Taxus; species Taxus chinensis. The sequence goes on from CM034146.1 coordinate 239,451,318, forward strand.
GATCATCACAATCCATCAATCACAAATTCTTTCACATAATTACTCTACTCAAAACTCTCTATAAACCTTCAAAACTTTGACACTGATACTTTTAGACTACTGTCAATGAATTCAAAGAAACATTTGATTGTTTGACACAAGACCCAATCCATTTACACCTTTCAATGTGGATGCCTGAGAAACATCATCATTTCTTTACATTTATATTCATCTTTTTTAACATGGGGAACACACCATTATCCTTTCATCAACTAACTTTATATCTTGTAGTGTAGCATAACTCTATCTCTTAGACCTTGATTTAAATTACATTCAAATTTTTTTATAATCAATCCTTGAATCTTCAGGGAAATTTCATAACTCTTGAAAAAACATTACTCAGTCAACACCAACTTAAACCATTACACCTTGACTAGCCTGGGAAAATATATTTTCAAAGACAACTCTTGGATCATACCCAAATTGAAACATCAAAGATCATGACAGACTTTGATACTTCATAGAAAAAACATGACCAATACCTATAACTTAGAAAATATAAGATTCTTATCTTAACCTTACACACCTTAAAGATTCAAGGAAAGACAACAGAGACTTCCAATAATTAAAAGTTCATGACAGACTTAAACACTTTATTGTACGCTTTGAAAGGACTTCTTGACTATAGACCCGCACATAGAGAAGACACACACTTCTAAGCTGTTTGATCCTTATACACACATTAATTACTTGTTGAACCTCAAACAATAATAAAAACCAGGACAACCCCCTATTAACACCCTCTTGCAGAACACTATATAGTTTTACACATATCTCCATAGCTCATTGACTTCTAAACCAGGATACAACACATGACAAGTCTAAGAAACATCCTTTTACTTAATATAGACCTTGTGGATTGTTAAGATACACTTGTAAAAACACACAATACCATAGACACATTTTTTCTCAACCTTTATTTCATAATAAATACTTTGACACCTTGCAAACTGAAAAGGATTCAACCTTGAAGAAACTTAGACCATCATACCTGATACTATAGATAGAAGCACATATTTTCAAGACTCGTTTATCTACTTTGAATATCCTCAATCAATAATTGGTTAGCAGAACCTTCATACCCAGTTAGGAAAACCATTCTTAAGACTAATACCTTTTGAATATCAATTTTACCTGTACTTAACTAATCTTGTTCAATACCTTTCATAATATCAACATATGGAGCTTCACATGTCTCTGAGACACAAAAAATTCTCAATTATGATAGACTTATACCATACTTAAGATCAGGACATGACTAATCTCTCTTGACATGAGATAGAGGACACTCCAAAGCCCTTGTTCATCTGATATGGATGCACCTCCATAACCCTAATTATCTCAATAGACCTAGTAGCTCTTTACATCTCTGATAAGTAAACTTAGTACACTTTATGTTACAAACTAAGGGACCTTACACAAATAAAATACTTCAACATGGAATTTATTGCAAAGCATAGAACCCTAGGACATGTGATGACATAGACATAAAGATATACCAAGGTTCATTTTAAGACCCCCCCTCCAAAAAAATATTATAGACTAGGTGGCGAATCTCTGAAATGGACTTTCAAAACAATGGCAAATATCCAAAAAAACATTTTCGTGGCAAAGGCAATTTGGTAGGTCACATTTTTCCTAGATTTTTCATAGTTGAATGGGTGTTATAGTCAAATGATCAAGTTATGCATTCTTCCTTTTGAGGTCAAATGGATTTGGTTGGATGGTTATCTCTCCCCTGTTAAAAAGATTTAGACGGTTGTCACTCCCTTATTAGATGGATAGGGTTGGACGGCTAGGATAAGTTGGATGTTCATCTCTCCCATGTTTTATGGATAGGGTTAGATGGCCATATTTTCCCTGTCATATGGATAGTACTAGAATTCCATCTATCTATTCCTAAAATAGGTTTGATAGTCATCTCTACAGTATTAGATGGACTGTGTTGGATGGACTGCATTAGAGGGACGTCTCTTCTCAACTATCCGTACAAAATTGGATGGCCTTTTATTCTCTATTCCACATATTGCATTGGACATCTATATCTTATTTTTTAGACAAATATCCCTATAGAAAGAGCATTCATCTAATAGAGACAGATGCATCTCTCTTTCATGGACATCGGAGGTGTAGGACGACAGGATTAGATAGTCGTCTATGTACATAAAAAGGAATAAATACATAGAATAAATAGATATTAAATGTGGCTTTCGGGGTTATTTCCCTCAAACTCCCGCTGGGGCGCATGGCCCATAGACCCTACAAGGGGGGTACCCCCTTGCAACCCTTGGACCATATGTATTATACCTCGACAAATATGCACGTAGTTTGATTCAAAACGTTGGTGAAATACATGCATAAGTTCATTTTTAATTGTAAATAGTAGGCAAACAAAGCCATACAAATGACATGTGTGCTGAAATTTTAGGCGAACTGGGTGGCAGCCAACTACTGAAAAATTATCCATTTCCAATTTTCAAAACCCCTAATATTCGTGAGTTTACAAAAAATCACCACTAAACTTTTCCCTGAGATACACAACACATACCATGATCTTCTAAGTATAAAAACACTGAATATCCTTCTTTGCATTCAAAATACCTTTAACAGATAAATGACCTTTTGAATTGATAGAATACTAAGAACCTACTAACTCAAGACCATATTAATGAGAACAATCCTCTCAAGTAACAAAGACTCAACAAATTCATTACATAGACTACAATGGTGACTTGATTCACAAACTAAGAATCACTCCTTCTAGATGATAACACCTTGACTACTTGATATAACACACTTTAACATTGGATACAACTCTTGACACTTCATATTTTAACCAAAACATGTCTTGTAGGATATCATATAGACATACCCTTGAGACTTCATTTGGAACCACTTTATGACACTTGCAAGATCACATTTTATCAGTCACTCCTATCTTTGCAAGACCATCCTTTTAACACATTTATGTCACTCAAAACCCAACTTTCAAACCCCAATAGTGACAACCAAAAACTTGAAGATATGAATTTACTAAATGATTCATTGCATGATCATTTTAAAATAACATTAAATGAAGAACTCAGGGTACTTAAGGGAAAAAACACACTCACAAAATTTCATATTTATCACAACATCTCTGTGGCATTATAGATCTCTTAGACACATATATTGACATATTTTACAAACATGACATATATTTAGAGCAATAACAGATGATATTGTACCTTTGACAATAAACTCTTACTTTGAGAAGAAGCTTCTAGGAACACACACATACAAACATGCTTAGGATGCTCTTGACAGAGCCTACAAACTTGATAACTTTATACAAATGCATGACCAGTAATTGCAAGCCTCTGACTAAAAGCACAACCTTTGAGACACAATTTGATAATATCCTAGACCTTGATCATGCATATTTTCAAATCACATATACCTACTAATAACAAGGAATCAAAAACACATGGATATGTCACTTCAAATACCTTATAGCTCTTTAAGTATCCCACACTCCGAGAATTTTCAACTTTTCATGAACTGGAGTTTGAACTGCAGATAAGCACATATAATCTTCTTCAACTAGAGAAAACATTCTTCCTTGACCTAACTTGGACTTGAGGAACTGTTTTGACAAAAAAGTAGCACCCTAAAATTTGGCTATGTAGATCTCTACTTTTTGCTAACATGGGGCCATCTCTCAAGTTGTGGGACTTTCTACTTGATATGGACCTCTGGAGAAGGCCGGGTTCCTCTACGTAAATCTAATGCTAAACTACTCCTAGAAGGGAAAATGTAGCTAACTAATCCTAATCTAACCATGCCAAGGGACCAGGGAGAGAGAGAGAGAGAGAGAGAGAGAGAGAGAGAGAGAGATGAATGAAAATGAAATCCTACACTAACAGAGGTGATATAACCAGAAAAGGGGGGTGGAAATATCCTACTGAGGGAGAAAGAAGAAGGAAAATGGAGTTGAGAGAGGTCAAAACAATTGTGACATAGTCCCAAGGAAAAATTCATCATCTAATCCCCATGGAACACAAACAAATAGACATGCAAATGAACAAAACATACACAAAATGAAATAAGAAAATGGAGGGCAAGGGAAATATAATCAAACATGATCAAGGGTTGAAGAAACACCACAAAACACAGATTTCATTTCTTGAAAATATACATAGTCCATTTAAATTTGATTCATATAGGCATTGCAACACTTTTTAGGCCCAAGAGAAGTTTTGTAGCTCATTGGTGTTGAGAAACAAATTTGACAGAGTTTCCCCACATCCCAGGATATCCCATTACTTCTCAAAAATGAGAAGTTTACAATATATAGAAAATTTTGAGGAAGAGAGAGACAGAGAGATAGAATCATGTATGTCCCCTTCACCCACAAAAAAAGTCATTAAATGGTTGCAAAACATCATGGTGAACTTGCAAACCCCATACCTTTATGTCTTGTAGCTTGTTGGAGAAGAAATATATCCCCATGCCTCTATTAAATGCATTTTCAACTACCTAGGTCGTGTTCTTTTGGAGCTGAGATTTTTCTTCATTTTCTACTCACCAACCCCACCTAATTTTCATATTTTATTGTTTCATGATGAAGCACTTGGAAAGACATTTCCAAAAAGTCTAGTTTTAGTGGATTTGGTGCCCTGCGGAGTGAGTTATGGCAATGTGGGTTTATGCAGTAGCTCTGCTTGCTTAGTTTTTTGAGGTGCATCTACTTTGTAGATATCACTAGTTGGATCCCTGCATCACCTCATTTCCTTTTTCTTGTTTTTTAGATTTTTGGAATTACTTAGCTTCGCGGGGTTTTGACATTGCTTTGCTCACGGGGATTTTGAACTACTCAACTTCATTTCTTTAGAGTTAACGCCCTTCGTATCTCTACATTGCACTATGCCCATCACCTTTTTTTTTGCGGGCCTTTTGAAGTGCTTTACTTGGGTTTGTGGGAACCTACTAATTCAAATTCAGCAGGGGTCACATTTTTGTAACACTCTACCTCTACCTTCTTTGTCATGGGTTTTCACAATGACTTAGCTCAGGTATATAGGGAATCACTACTTGGCATTTTGGTTACTCCCAAACCCCACACTACTCCCTTTCTTTTTCTTTCGTTGTGGGTTTTTTGGACTGCTCGACTCATGGAGCTAAGTGAGATTTATTTTAAGTAAAGACAAGTCGAAATCCGGCAACACTTTGTTGCCTTGGTTTTGTTTTGCAAGCTTTGGATATGACTTTACTTCAGACTTTCACCCGGTCACTACTCCCCAGTTGGTAGGAGTCACAAACCCACATTACTTCGTGTTTGTTCCTTTATCACGTGATTTCCACGCTACTTTACTTTACTCACTGCCTTGTTTTGTGGGTTTTTGAAGTTACTCAACTTGTGTTTTTGAAGTTTCTTTGCTGATTTAACTTTAGCAGTAAAGCAGCATCGCATTTGCGCAAAGAAGGCAACAGTAAACCAGGTTTCTAGGGGATTTTTACTTTATTACTTCTAAAAGTAAAGTAACGTCATTTTCATGCATTAATCCTTGTTTTCATCCTTTCTTTGTGGGGTTTGGAGGTACAACTACTTTACTTGGTTTCTTTCAGTAGTAAAGAAAAATTGAATCTTTGGGTTACTCTCCAACTCACCCATGAGCTCTCGTCAAGCTAATTTTTTAATCCTTTTTTCTAAAAATGAGCTATGTATTGAACTGAAGCAAAGGGAAATGCCTTCAAATGATTCCAAGTGCCCAAAACCAACTACAAGTGCTAAAAACATAGAAATTACCTAAATTATTCATATTCTCCATTGAAACTCCATGAAATTGCCCAAGTTCAATTTTTTCAAGTTGTTCATTTTTGCAGGGGTGTAAAAATGAATAATGGGAACTAGTCTCCCATATTGATTGAGCTATAATCTCGTTTTAAAACTTTCATAAGCTCAATATTCATACTGAGCACCTCTAATCTTGTAGCATCCTTCTTATCTTGCCCTCCATTATTAGGTTATTTGAATGTTTCTTTTGAATCAAAATTTTTAATGAACATCCTCTTACTTTGGCATAGTCTTGCTATATGAACTGGTCTTTGACAATTGAAACAAACAACACTCCTCTTTCCTCTTAGCTCATATACACTTAGATTCCAACCATAGTCCACTTAGCCTCTATGATCATACTCACAAAAAAAATAACATTGAACATTGAAAGACACCTTCAATGACTCCATGAAAACTCATTCCTTGAGGAATTATTCTTACAATCCCTAGATTTATGACCAAAACCATGACAAATAGTAGATAATAATCACTAAATGAAGAACCAAAACTCATTGCATTATGTTGTATAACAAAGTTAAAACTTCTTGAAATCAGCCTTATTTGTTTCCTTCTTGTCTCATTGAGTGCTTAGTACAAACTTCACCATCATTCTCCACATATTTTCCTTTGAAACCCTAGGTTTGTCTTGTCAATAATCCAGTTCTTTGACTCTTCAAATATCCCATCAATAGCTTCATAACTCTTCTCTAACCTCTCAATACATCTTCAATTTGTTGGATGTATCTACTAGATCACATTCTAGGGATTTCAACTTATCTATCATACTCGAGGAACAAGCATACTCTATTGATCCATTAGGGTTTTAGTCACACTCTCAACTTGATGATTCCAAGCTATTTGATATGCTTGAACATGCTCTAAAATTCCATGCTACTTGATCTGAATTCTGCTTATAGATCCATGAATTAAGGATTCAAGAAATCTCATACTTCTCATTCTTAAAACTGTTTCAACATCAGATGATTTTCCCATTGCTTATGCTTCAAGAGGGATATCCTTTTAACTATGTTAAAATTACTTCACAAGGACCTGCTCTGATATAAATGGTTAGAAGCATAATGGACTAAGGGGGGTGAATAAGTCCTAAATAATAATGATTACTTCAAATTACCATTATTGTAACAATCATCAAATATTCATTCAATCATCCATGACATTCCACAATGAGCGTATTAAGTGTGTATTATAGAATTCAAATAGTGCATGAAACAAAAGAGAGATATGCATAGAAAAAACCTTATGTAAGTGGGAAACACTAAAGGGGAAGAAAAACCACTAAAAAAATATTTTTGATATTACACACAATACAAAGGAATTGCAAGTGAGTATTATACATCATTGCAATAGATTTCTTTAGTGAGGCACCCACCCCACAAGGAACACCAACTCCTAAACCTTTGATAATATGAATCATAACAAGATGAATTGACATTAATATTACTCATCACAAAATATTTTAAGTAGAAGTATAGCCACTAGAATATATTTTTGATCATAATACCTGATTTTGATCCCAAGTTTACCTCCAAACACACCAAACCCTCTTCAAACTTATCTCTCTCTCAACTCACTCAATCTCTTATTCTTTCATTGGAAAAAATTAGGCTATTTTACACTTACACATCTGATCCTCTCGATAATTCCTCATAATATCACATCACCTCATCTAGGCTCATTCTCATGAACCACTGTACATTCATGTATTTAACCTCCTATAGATTGGGATACATCTTTCTCCTCCATGCACAACTAGTCATGAAATTTGAACTCAACCACACTAGCTTATATATCAACCTTCTAAGCTCATGACACCTACATGTGAGACATGAACATATAGTATCAGCTCATTTATTTCAAATCAATAAATATTATCAAGGAAATCCATAATAAACTTAATCCAAAAGACTTTACATATTGGGCCCTTATAAATATCGTCAAACATGCTTATCCAATGCACTAAACTAGCCCAAAACTAGGCTAAAAAAAGCACTCCATCTCCTAGATGATAATGAATCACTGATCTTTAAAGGCATGATTAGGTAAGCTCCAAAATATCTACCACACATGTTAGGGACATACCTCATAAAAATATTTATCCAAGCTCAAGAACCTCTATCATTCAGCTATCCAATTTATCATGAAGCTACACTCAAGAAGTTTCAAGTAAGCACAACTAGGTCTTCTAGCACCCAAATTTTAGTCCTAAAGAATGACCCAAGAACAACTAAAATATGGAATATGAACACTAATTATAATCCCTTGAACATTTATATAACATATATTAATTTTATATCTCATGAAACATCCATATGTGCAAACCACACTCACATTCTTCTTCACCAAATGGAGTTGCCCAAAAAGTAGTTTAAAAAATTCATAGTGCAATTGCACTCCAAACTAGTCACTTACAACCACTTTCCAAAATTCCTTAAATAGGGAAAAAAATCATCCCTATTCACTCTAAAAGTGATATCAAACATCAAACAATACATTATGTGCCTCATTCACTTCATTCTTTTGGCCTAAGCAATACTGTCCTGAAAACCAAACAACCTTCTTTCTCACAATCATTCTAAGTTAAAATACCTATAAAAACTCATGTGCATATTTATGGGTCAAATGGATTCATATGATCCCCTATAAGATATATCTCAATATCGAGTATGTAAACACATGTATACCCTTTAGTTCCAAATTCACGTTGACATTGGCTTCAACCAAGTGTTGCTCTAAGTGTCTACCTGAAATTCATTTAGTTGAATCCTTCATATGACATGAAACAACCAAAAGCCTTGAGGTCCAAAACCTGCTTCCATCAGCATAAAAACTGCCACTTCGAATATTAAAAAATTAAAGGAAAACCATTAGACCATTTTGCTATAAGCATTAATAGGCATGTCAACTAGCATGGGGAAATACTGAAGGTAAAATCATCTTACCTCATGAAGCTTCTCCACACCATGCTTAACTTGGCATCCTTCAAATAGGACCAGTCAATGCAACAGCTCTTCAACTTCTTCATACCTTCACTCCAAATAAAATAAATAAATGCAACACACCAATAAATATGATCCTATCAACCAGGATCCATGACACAATTAAAATGTAGATACTAACAGGAAAAATGTAGCTCATGCAATTTCAACGTCAAACCACCAGACTTGCATTTTAGAACTTAAGGCCGGAATCGATAGTGCTACATAAATGAGGGAAAAAAATATCATTAATTTTCTCCACTGAATCATGACTCTGAAAATTTTAATTTACATGTTTATAGAATACTTCAAAGGATTCTTTAACAATATCACTTTTCATTCATGAATCTTCCATCGATAACTCTTCCATAAATGCAAAACTTCTTCACTAAACAAGGGATTTTCAGGTGGGTTCCACATTCAGTGAAATTCGTAGAAATACCAAACCACCAAATGGAAATCCAGGATGGAGGAAGTATATCTACATCATAAAATGTATCAATGTTTCTTTAAAACATCATTTGAAGACAATAAAATTATGATACTTCTTTTTCTTTAAGTAACTCTTAGTTATGAGATTTTAGATAGGGTTTTTGAGAAACTTTACCATCTTAACGATTTGTTAATAAAATTATAATGATAAAATCACTTCATTAATTTTTGGTAAATAATTAATATCATCTCAAACCTAAAAACATATTCCAAAGGGCACATACTCCCCATGTAAATTGTGTGAGAATCTCACAATGTGCATCTAAAATTTACCATATCAACCTGAATTTTTCCTTCCTAGAAAACTGGGTTTCACTAAAAATGACATATTTTCTTACAATATCCTTCACAAATTTCACCTGAAAATTGTCATGAAGAATCATTAAAATATCCTCTAATTCCATGCCATAATCACCATCCTTAGATTAAATCCTTCTTGAAACTCTCCAGTCAATATTCAATTACCTATGCTTACATGGATTGTATCTCACTCATCTTACTTCCTAAGGACAACGAAACATGCATCAAACAACTAAGTAAAAAATGTGAAACTCACTTATACACCTCACATGAAATGACCACAATTCTATAACCATGCCATGATCCATGAATATCCCTCAGATCCATTTCTCATACCTCTTTGTCATTAAACCACATGTTCCATAGTTTTAAGAATAGGCCTGATAACGACCCGACTCAACCATGAAAACCTCATGAAATGAACATGATGACATCATTACAAGACTCTTAGACACTCTCTTTCACACTCATATGGACTATTCCTAACCTAATAAAAAACTTTAAGACTCACTTGGGAGGAATGAATATCCATGTTTGTACCATACTCTAGACCTTGCACTTGGAAACTCATAACAACATGACCGAATACTTGGTCACTACCAATCAACCTTCATGTTTGACATTTTATTGACACCTCATGGAGACTCACATGACCTCATGACACCATTTTCCATCAATAGACTTGACATCAATGAAAACACATACACACTATGGCCAATAATCTCCCCCTTTTTCATTGATGGAAACTACCTTCAGAAACATGGATAATAACTATGATAAAAACACCTAAAATACCTCATTTACATGTGTCTTATGCCTCCACATTTTCATACATGGGAAAAAGTGAATTCCCTACAAATGATTCAAATTCAAGTTCATTTTTAATTATGTATTATGAATATCCATGCCTTATTCCAAATATTCCAATTTATCACATCCTAAGAGAATATAAAAAAAAGGTCATTGAATTTGGTTTGACACCTTGCACTTGTATTTTTCTAAAAATATTTAATTCCTTTTATTTATACCCCTTATATTTTTTATTAATGGAAAATAGTTTTGAAGGGACTATACCCTGATACAAAAGAGGCTCAACAGCCAGATAAACATGATAAAGTAGCAAAAAAGGATCTGAATCTAGATATTACAATAAGCCAGACAGTAGTCAAAAAAGAAACTACTAAGAAAAAGCAAGACGGAGACAAAACTACAAAGAAGCAACATAAAAATAGTATACTATCAACAAAAAAATAGAAACTTGTTCACAACCAGTCTGCTTTGAAGAAGTTATTTTTTCGAAGCCCTATCGATTCTTGATGACATCATACCTTTTTAGGCTTGTAACACAATTTATCTACAAATCAGATGACTTATCATTCATCATGATTTCGTATTGGATCTCCTTGATTCCTAGACCATTTGATCAAGTCCATAATTAGATCCCCTTGTCTTAGTATGCTTTTATAGTCTTGTAGATTACTATTATAATAGTTATATATAGTCTGACACTGATCACTCAACACAAGTTGTGTTCTTGTTAAAGTCTTGTAGAACCTTCTATATGAATATAACCTTAATTTAAATTAGTGTTGTCCTTCCATATCATCCTTTTTTACAATAAAATTATATAGAGACACTCCTTTATACACAAAAGTTCATGTACAGACCTGTAACTAGCCATTACTCATATTCACAATGTATCATGCTTTATCACAGTGTATTAAATCCATTCAAGATATAACATGAAATTCTTACAAGTTACTTGTCTTCACAATTCAAGTGTGGAGGAAAATTAAATTTTCCTTTCAACCTGATGCACCATCATGGATCCATGAAACCTCAAGGAGTATACAATGATGTATCTAGGTTAACAGTGGGAATTATGGTGATATGGGTCTGGCTGTATTATTAGACCTAAATAAGAACACAAGCTAGGGTATTCTGACGAGGCTAGTGTCTGTCAATCCTTGCATACCAAGCCCCTCATGGAGAAAAATAACACCCAGTATTGCTTTTGAAAGTCAAGATAAGGTACACACTCCATAGAATTCAGAAGATAGTGCATGAAGCAGATAGAAACCTCTGTACACTAAAATGACATTAGAACAAAGCAAACACCTCTTGCCATGGATACAGTGATGTATCTGACCTATCAAGCAGAAATAATTCGATACCATCCCTTTTCTGGTCATTCTGAGAAAAACGTTTGGAGCAATTGAATCATTACCTGATATATAGACTCAACCATATATCAAACAGGAGCTCCTCCATTTATTCTCCAACAGAGTCCACAATGCCTTATTTTTATGTCTTACATACTTATGATTCATCCTTGATCAATCACAATAAATATTACTAGCTTTATAAATAAGCTCCTCATTCACCATACACTTTCTTATCCCACCATACTTGACCTTCCACTAGGATACAATCTGTAGCAAATATGCATCGGAATGTTCTCGTCGTGGCCTTGGATACTTCTCAATAACACGTTTTGACTCCCCCAATTTGAAGATAATTCCTCATCTCAACGTTATCTTTCCATGTGGGATCATAGTTGGGTTCTATCTGACATGGATCTCCCCCCATTTTCCTTCCTCTGTGATTATCCTCCTTAAAACAACTTGTAAATTATTTATTTTTATCTTTCCTAAACTGGTTTTTAACCATCCAATTGTAAATCCGTGGAGCATGCAAATTACAATGATTATAAATAAAGGTACTCCTCTCACATGTGCTAACTTTCATTTCCAATAAATCCCATAAAATCCCACTAGTGATTCTACATAATATGTAAATGCTCATATGTATCCTTGGTAATAGATTTATGTACTTCAATAGGGATGTTATTTTCATTATTTCAAGTGATGAAGTTATTACCGGTACCATAATTAGCTAAGGTGTCTTCCTCCTTGTTTCCCTCTCTATATGTATGTCTAATTTTAATATTATTGAAGGTATGGCATATTAATAGATTCCATAATGAAATTCATAATTTTCCAACTTGGAGGATGTATCTGATTAAAATGATTTATTACATTCAATGAATCTCCTTCAACAATAATGTTCTATATGTTGCAATCTTTAGCAAGTCTTAGTCCCCATAAAGCTTATAAATCTTCAGCATAGTGATTGGTTTGATTCCCCATTCTACCAGCATAAGTAGAAATTGAACAACCTTTGTGATCCTGAATTATTCCTCCACTAGCAGCTTCCCTTTGGTTTCCCTTAGAGGCTCCATAAAAATTGAGTTTATACCAAGAATTAGGAGGAGGGATCCAATATATTGAAGACCTATCAATGGTAGGATTTCTCCATTTCTGAACATTTTCAATGTTAATATTCTAATTAGAAAGTATAATCTCTTCATCTTTAGGAAATTTCTTGTTCTTGGGTGGTTTATATCTTTCTATATTGTCTTTTACTACATTACCAATTTTATTAAGGGTTTTCTTGCATGACTTCCTGTTATTTCTGAATATTATGTCATTTTTGTCTTTCCAAATCCTCCTTTTTATATGGGGCATAACCAGTTTCCATAATCTCCTAAAAATACATTTTTTGTATGGGGGATCCCACTGTATCCAAGTTTGAGGAAATTCCTTTGGCATTGTCCAACAAACATTGAACTTTGAGAAAGCATAACTCCAAATCTTTAAAGTAAACTCACAATGTAATAGAAGATGTTTTATGTCCTCAGCCTCTTTTTTACATAGGTAACACATGTTTGGCATTATAAAGCCTCTCTTGATTAAGTTGTCATTTGTGATCATTCTTCCTCTAAGAACAAGCTAGAAAAATAAATTTACTTTGGGAGTTAGCTCAGGCATCCAAATCTTGCTCCATTTGAAATCACAATGAATATTTTCAAAAAAGGAATTGTATCCTAATTTGATAGTGTATTCTCCTTCACATGAGTTATTCTAAACAATCTCATCCTTGAAATCAATTTGATTCAGTGGGATGTTATCGAGATTCTCTTGAATTGAGGAAATTATGGAATTTAGTTCATTCATCTCCACCTTAAGATGCTTCCAGCTTTTTTTGTCTCCCTCCACTTCAATGTAATCTTTAACTTTAGTTCCATACTTATGGGGCTAAAGTATCTTTGACAAAGCCAAATTTATCATTTAAACTAAATCTAGTCTAGTTATCACTCCAAAATTGAATATCCCTTCCATTTAGATTCTTGTTTGATGAAATTCCTTGTTTGAATCAAATTATTCCAAAAAATAGAACCTTGAGGTAACTGATCATCATAAAGGAAATAAGTCACTTTTTGCTGAGCTAGATATTTGGCCTTAATTAAATCAATCCAAGTTTACTCCTCAGTAAGCATTCTCTAACCCATTTTTGAATTAAATCCATATTCATTTTTCTGATATCCTTTATACCTAACCTGCCTATTCTTTTAGGTGTACATACTTGATCTCATGCCACCAAGTGATATATGATTCTTTCATCCATTCCCTGCCACAAAAACTTCTTATGTATCCTTTCAATTTTGTCCCTAAAAATAGTAGGAATGCTATAAAGAGACATAATGTAAATAGGTAAACTTTGCATAGTGCTTTTGATTAGGAGACACTTTCTAGCACTGGATAGAATAGCCCCTTTCCAACCAGCCATTTTCTTTTGAAATATTTCAAGGAAACCATTCCAAGATGTAGTATAAATTTTTTTAGTTCCAAGAGGAAGACCCAAATATGTTGTAGGTAGAGAATTGATTTTGCACCCCAAAATTTGAGCAATTCTTTTTTGTCTTTCCAGTGGAGTATTAAAGAAGAAGATGCAACTCTTATAAAAATTTATCTCTTTCCCAAAGGCAACCTCATAAAATTTCAAAATAGACTTGATAGCCTTAGCTTCAAGGATAGAGGTCATCAAAAGTAAAATTTTATCATCTGCAAATTTTTGATGTGAATTTTTTTGGTTTGTAAAAGTACGCCTGATGCCTTTTAGAATCCCATCATTAACAACTTTGGTAATGGATTTGCTAAGGCTATCAGCCATTATAATAAAGAGTAGAGGGGATATAGGATATCCCTGTCTTAATCCCCTACTACTAGCAAAGAAGCCCACTGGATCACCATTAACCACAACTGAAAATCTAGTTGTAGAAATGCAATCCTTAATAATTCTTCTGAATATATTATGAAAACCAAATTTAGCCAGAACCTTGTCAAGAAAGTGCCAAGAGACTTTGTCAAAAGCCTTGTTCATATCAAGTTTCATCACCATACTAGATTTTTTGTTATTGTCTATTGAATGTATGATCTCATGCACCATGATCGCTCTGTCTTGAATTATCCTCCCTTTTATGAATCCACTTTGTTGCTTTGAAATTATATTATCAAGAATAGAATAGAGTCTTGATGCAATAATCTTAGTAAAGATTCTATAAATTACATTTTACAGACTGATAAGACAGAAGTCCTTAAAATCTTTAGCATCCATTTTTTTAGGAGCAAGCACAATGTGAGTGTTATTCAACTCTTTAAGGAGATCACATGTTCTATAGAACTCATTCACTGCCTTTAACAAATCACCTGAGCATATTTCCCAAAACTTCTCAAAACAATTAGTAGAAAATCCATCATGACCTGGTGCCTTATCCCCTTCAAGAGCAAAAACAACTTTTTGTAGCTCCTCCAAAGTGGTTGTTTTAGAAAGTTTTTTGAATCTTTGCTCATCTATTCTATCATTTAGAATGGCCTCTAAAAGAAAAGAGGAAGCCTCTTCATTATTTGCACTATTCTCCTTAAGAAAATTTTCATATAATCTGAGAGCTTCAACCTTTATATCCTTAGGATCTTTGATAACAATAACATTTCCTTTTGAAACTTTCGTTATTCTATTACAAGCTCTATGTTTCATAGTGGTCATATGAAATAATTTTTTGTTTCTATCTCCCTCTTTCAGCCAAATTTCCCTGGATTTAAGCCTCCAAAAATTTTCTTCCCTACTACAGAACATATGCAGCTCAGATAAAAAAATGTGATAACTGATCCTCCAATGTCCTGCCCTTTGTAAATATTTGAGATTCAAGCTCTTGATTTTTTTTCTTTAATTCATTTTTCCTTTCAAAAATATTGCCAAAAACTTCTTTATTCTAGATTCTAATTTTTAACATTTTTTAATTTCTGAATTAATCTGTATTGAGTAGTTCCTCCTCCATCCCATTTCCACCATTATTTAATCTGACTAGAAATGTATTCATGCTCCATCCACATATTTTCAAATTTAAATGAGCACCGCATTGGTTTAGTCCAGTTGAAAATAATTAACACAATCGGATTATGATCAGAACTAGTTCTGGGTAGAGAGGATAGATGAACGTCCTGATGCAGAATCCAATTGGAAGAAATAAGTGCTCCATCTAATCTAACCTTAATCATGTCACTTCCCACTCTACTATTTTTCCAAGTGAATTTATTACCATGAAGTTCCACATCCATGAGATTTGAATCAGAGATAAAATTAGCAAATTCATCCATGTCATTAGAATATCCAGAATTGTCACCTTACTTTTCTCTAGGATTTAGAGGGGAGTTGAAGTCTCCCATAACAAGCCAATTATCATTTTTATGATGACTTCTAAAGAGCTTTAAATATTCTTAAAGATTTCTTCTACCATTTACAGTATTAGGTGCATAAATGTTTGATAGGATCCAAGTAAAATTATTATCAATAGCATGAAACTTAACGGCAAGATGGTTGTTAGTGTCAGAGATTACTATACTAGTAACAAATTTTTTATCCCAGAAAATAGCCAATCCACCTAAAGCTCCCTAAGAATCAACATCAGCAATTTCTGAGTTATCCCATAAAATCTTTCTGCAATTTTCAAGGACATTTGTTTTCATTTTAGGTTCCTACAAAACCAAAATATTAGGTCTACTGAAAGTCTTAACTCTTTGAGTATTCTTTGCTTAGAAATTCCATTCAACCCTCTAATATTCCAAGAGATTATCTTCATCTAAATAGTATGGGGGAGGTATTTTCCAAATGGCTCAATTGACTTTGAATTCCATTTGTAATATCTTTGTCTGTTTCCTTCTTTCTAAGTTCCTTCTTTGAAGGTCTACCTTTTTTTGAGCTGCTTCCAAAATCTACTATCCTTCTAGTAGACGATCTAGTTATTCTGGATGTTGAGGCTCCCTAGTTTCATTTTTTTTATCATTATATAGCTCATCTAGGATCTCCTCAAATCCTTTCATTCTTTTATTATTTAACCTCTACAAACTCATTGATCGAATCAGTATCACAATCAGGAAGTGTCTTTTCTAGGAATGGTGTAAATTCACCATCCTCCTTTTCTCCGTGTTTCTGATCCTTGTATGGCTGTGAGATTGTTATTTTATTACTAAATTGAAGTTGAACACCTACGGGCGAGAGATTCTCTGTCATATAGGAATTTTCCTCTGTGAAGAGATCTGGTTCTTTATTTTTTTGTCATCATTCAACTCTTCCTCTATGGTAAATAAAGGATCATTCCTACTCACCTTTATCTCTTCTATCTCATATTTAGATCTATTCTCATTTACTTGATCATCAATCTAGTCTAATCTTTTATGTTCAACATGCATTTTGTATCCTTGGAAATGAGATTAACTCTTACTGTAGCAATATTTTCATCTACATGCATAATTATCTTCACTGGTGTTTCCACTACTAGATCTCCTTTTTCACTTGGGATTTCTCCTACTAGTTTTGTTGCTGGAGTTTTAGTGTGCCATAGTTTTCTGCATACCAAAGGTTTCTTGATTGGAGTTTGGAACCCCTTTTTTCCTTTCTTATATTTCAGATCTAGCTGATTTAGAGTAATTACTTCCATTTGTTTTTTTTTCCTTCTATCAATACCATCAGTTGGTATCTTAGGCTCATTCTCTTTCCTTATTTAAGGTTCCTCTATAGATACAGCATTTAAAATGTTATTTTATCATATTATCCTAAAGTAATCCTTCATCCTTGTGTTTGTCCAAGGTTGGACATTTTCTGGTGAAATTTCCTATTCTATGACATTTTTTGCACCTCAAATGAAAGGTTTCGTATTTAATATTTTTTTGCCATGTACCAAATTTTGATTGTAAAATGGTGTGCTCTGGGAATTCCTGTTCCATTTCAGAAGAGATGTAGAATCTTGCATAAGCAAGTCTGTATATATTCTTTGTTGGTCCATCAACCCCAATCGGAGATCCAATAGATTTAGTAACATTTAACAAGATCTCATCATCCCAAAATTGAAGGGGTAGACTAGGTAGTCGAAACCATACAGGTATAATGTGTATATTCTCAGTATTGGGATCAACCCCTGGATACCACCTTTTCAAAAAAATACCCATATTACCCATGCACCAGGGCCCTCTCAGAAGCACCAATTCCAAATCAATCTATTGATTGAATTTAGCCAGGAAAAAACCTCGTGACATGGTTGTAATATTCACATCTCCCTTTGGTTTCCACCTTCTCAAATCCCATTTCCTAATAACATCAATATTAGGTCTATGGCCCATAAACTTACCCACAAGTGTAAGATTCACTTTACCTATTGCCCGATACAGACATCCATCTGGCACACTGAGGTGGGTCACGCCTTTGTTATCCTTTACACTCGTGAACTGCACCGTTGTAGGTGATTGAGGACCCACATTCTTGTCTGAAGGATATTTGAGAATATTAATCCAGGCAATAGATATGGATGCCTTTTATGTCCCAAAATGCGTGAGTGGATTTTCAACCGTCTGATTCGAGGCAATAAATAGCCCTTTCGCAGCCAAATTTAGCTGAGAAAACATACATTGTACAGCTAGAACCACTGACACAATACTCATTTTACCTTCATCGCTCTCCATCGCACTCCTTACTATTTTTTTCCCATCATATTAGCCTGATGTAATCCTTCATCCTTCTATTTGTCTAAGGTTGGACATTTTCTGGTGAAATGTCTTATTCTATGACATTTTTTGCACCTCAAATGAAAGGTTTCATATTCAATATTTTGTTGTCATGTACCAAATTTTGAGTGTAAAATGATGTGCTCTAGGAGTTCTTGTTCCACTTTAGAAGAGATATAGAATCTTACATAAGCAAGTCTGGATATATTCTTCATTAGTCCATTAACCCTAATCGAATATCTAATAGATTTAGCAACATTTAACAAGATCTCATCATCCCAAAATTGAAGGGGTAGACTATTTAGGTGACACCATACAGGTATAATGTGTATATTCTTAGTATTGGGATCAAACCCTGGATACCACCTTTTCAAAAAAATACCCATATTACCCATACACCAAGGCCCTCCTAAAAGCACTAATTCCAAATCAATCTGTTGATTGAATTTAGCTAGGAAAAAACCTCGTGACATGGTTATAATATTCAGATCTCCCTTTGGTTGTCACCTTCTTAAATCCCACTTCCTAATAGCATTAATATTAGGTCTAGGACCTAGAAACTTATCCACAAGTGTAAGATTCACTTTACCCATTGCCTGATACAGACATCCATCTAGCACAATGAGGTGGGTCACGCCTTCCTTATCCTTTGCACTCATGAACTGCACCTTTGCAGGTGATTGAGGACCCACATTCTTGTCTGGAGGCTCTCTGAGAATATTATTCCAGGAAATAGATAT
This sequence comes from Taxus chinensis, assembly GCA_019776745.2. Lineage (NCBI taxonomy): Eukaryota > Viridiplantae > Streptophyta > Pinopsida > Cupressales > Taxaceae > Taxus > Taxus chinensis. Next base: position 239,470,600 of record CM034146.1, read on the forward strand.
GGATGCCTTTTATGTCCCAAAATGCGTGAGTGGATTTTCAACTGTCAGATTTGAGGAAATAAACAACCCTTTTACAGCTAGATTTGGCTGAGAAATCAGACATTTTGCAACTACAACCACTGACACAGCACTCATTGTACCTTCATCGCTCTCCATCGCACTCCTTACTATTTTTTCCCATCATGTTAGCCTTATGTAATCCTTCATCCTTGTGTTTTTCCAAGGTTGGACATTTTCTGGTGAAATGTCTTATTCTATGACATTTTTTGCACCTCAAATGAAAGGTTTCATATTTAATCTTTTATTGCCATGTACCAAATTTTTATTGTAAAATGATGTGCTCTGGGAGTTCCTGTTCCATTTAAGAAGAGATGCAGAATATTGCATAAGCAAGTCTGGATCTATTCCTCATTGGTCCATTAAGCCTAATTAGAGATCCAATAGATTTAGTAGCATTTAACAAGATCTCATCATCCCAAAATTGAAGGGGTAGACTAGGTAGTCGACACCATAGGATCAAACCATGGATACCACCTTTTCAAAAAAGACCCATATTACCCATGCACCAGGGCCCTCCTAGAAGCACCAATTCCAAATCAATCTACTGATTGAATTTAGCCAGGAAAAAACCTCATGACATGGTTGTAATATTCAAATCTCCCTTTGGTTTCCACCTTCTCAAAGCCCATTTCCTAATAACATCAATACTAGGTCTAGGGCCCATAAACTTACCCACAAGCGTAAGATTCACTTCACCCATTTCCCGATACAAACATCCATCTGGCACACTGAGGTGGGTCATGCCTTCCTTATCTTTTGTGCTCGCGAACTGCACCTTTGCAAGCAATTGAGGACCCACATTCTTGTCTAGAGGATCTTTGAGAATCTTATTCCAAGAAATAGATGTGGATGCCTTTTCTGCCCCAAAATACATGAGCGTATTTTCAACCATATGATTTGAGGCAATAAATAGCCCTTGCACAGCTATATTTGGCTAAGAAATCAGACATTCTGCAACTAGAACTCCTGACACAACACTCATTGTACCTTCATCGCTCTGCATACATTTATACCCCTTATGTTAACATCTTGTAATCATGGCATTCCATGATACCACATTTTTAATTGGTATCTTTTAGAATAGCTTTAGGGCCTCTTCAAATTTCATAATTTTTACATATCCTACAATCATCACAACCCAAGATATTAAATTTATCTTGGTAATTATTTTAAAAGTGTTATGATATTCATAAATATATCTTTTTTTGTATAATTCAAGATTTTAAAAATACACGGAACCACATTTCTCTTAGGAATTTCTTGAAACACCTTAAAGGTGTCACTAATTCCACCATTCTATGCATATCTTGCTAGAAAAGCACTCCAAGAGACAACATTTTTATTTATGAATTTTTTCAAACACATGGTGTGTATCCTCTAAACTACCACCCTTTGAATACATACATAAAAGAGAATTTCCTAAAACAAATCAGACTAAAACTTCCTTCTAATAGTATCTCCATGTACCTCTCTCATACCTATCAAGTGGTCTCATGTTGTGAAAATAATAGAAAAGGTGAACTTGTTGGCTTATATAGATGTTAGTTCATTTTCCTGAATAGTGCCACTACATCTTTTCAGTAACAAAATTTTGACTTAAATGCAATTATGATGCTTCGTGATATTACATTTGTATGAAGGTTCTAAGGCATTTTCAAAAAAACATTTTGAAATTATCCTCCAATAACCACACTCTAATATACCACATGTATTTATAGCATGGCCTAAGGAGTTTGAAGGATAAGGCACCAACAAAAAAGACAACATAAATGTTTTTTTAATTTTTTTAATAGGTTTTAATAACATATTTCAATGCTCTCATCACACCTTGAAAACATTTCTATTTTTGCAAATAAAATAATATTCAAGCATTAGAGGAATAAACAACATACTTAAATATCCTTTACATTGATCTTGATGAACTTTCACATGAATTTTTTTGGAATCACCATCTTGTTTGAAGTTGGGAGGAACTAGTAAGGGATTTGGCATTTGGTATTACGCTAGTTCATTATATTTTCTTAAAATTTTCCAAGGCCACCTTAACAAACTCATTTTGTGTGGATCTTATAGTTCCATGTGTCCACATTTCTCAAACAAATATACTAGCATCCAAGCACCTACAACAAGATAAAAATGACCCGACCATTCACCGTTCAACGCTCTTATTTTGTATGACCATGAGGAATTTTCTAGAATATTTGTGGAGTTTTTTCTAAGCCTACCATTTGCATTCATGTCAACAAAGGACTTGCAACCACAAATTTATTAAAAATAATCTTTCTAATAAGTTTTAATGGGTTCTCATTCCCTATAAAACAACTAACATCTCCATTTCCCCTTTCTACTACATGCGACCACCATCCCTTCTCCTTCTCCACCAACTTCCTCCATTCTTCTACCAACTCTCCAAGTGTTAAATATTGTTAGAATAATTTATTATTTTACTATTATTATTTAATCTTATTTTATGTTATTGTTTGTTTATTTATTTATCTATTTTATGTATTTATAGAATATTATTTCTTATTTGATTATATCCCATGTCAATAAACTTGTAAATGTAATTCTACACCCAAATATAAAAATATGGATGCTTGGGAAAGAACTCAAAATTTTACTTATCAGAGCATCCTTCAAAGAGATGTTTCAATATTGATTTGCATAAACATGTCAATAATATTTGTATTTTATTTTGTGTCAATACCTAATTAGCATATGCCAAAACCAAAAAATAAAGTCAAGGTGGTTGGTGTTGGACACTACGATGTATTTCATAAACCATTATTTAAAAATTCTATATTTTATCCTACTTATGTCCTTAATTAGACTAACTCATAGGTGGATAATGGTGTATACACATCATTGTTTAGGCTTATTAACCATTTCTCTCATAGGGTTTGGGGATACATTTTCCTCCTAGGACAGTGCCTCAAGAGGCTTTTTGGGAGCAAGATGTGATCAAACTTGGTCACATGGGCTAGACCACATCATTTTAGGGATATCACTCTTATATCATAGCTCCCTTATCCTTTCCTCATTTCTTCACTTTGTTCACACATTAAAACCATCATGTTTACTTATCTCATTATGCCCACTTGTTTATTCTCATTGCATGTTGTTATCCCTACTTTTGGTCATCCTATACCTCCCTTATTTTCTCCATTTATCTTTTAGATCTCAATTCACATGTTTTCCAACCCTTTAACTTTAGGTTTCCCTCAAATATGACATTATATCCCATGGAAAATGACATCTATTATAAATGCCCCACCACCTTTTATCACCAATTTACCATCAATAAAGTATTCATAAAGGCACTACTTGATATTTCACACAAATTTTCACACTATTTCACACTATTTCACACTTAGTTGTTAGAATAGAGGATTTTGAGTTTACTTTTTTGCATTTTTGTTACCATAGTGAGTTAGGACTAGATGTATTATTTTTTATCTTTCCCCTTCTCCACCCATAGCAATTCTCTCTCATTTTTTTCTCTGGGAAGGATTATGCATCATATTTCCTACACTCACATACAACAGGTAAGTATTTCTAGCCCTTTTTAGTCTTTTATCTCACACTCATATGTTTTTTATTGGACATTCACTATTTTAGACTACATTATACTTATGTTTTATTTGATTTATTGTATTATCTTATTTTATTACACCCCTTGGATTTATCCATCCCCTAATTTATCTATTTAAATCCTATTAGGATACCTACCTTTATATTAGGTTTAGGCCTTGGAAACCTATAGCTATATTAGTGTTAGGATCACTATCATCTAAAATTACGACATTAGTGTTGCTTAAGCACATTTAGTATCTACATTGTATTTATTTACTTAGATTTGACACCTCGATTTTAGAACTTGTCTGAGAACCTATATTTTCCCATAATACACTTTGGTGAACTCTGTGTGAATCTTTCTCTGCTGTAGATTATGTCATATTTTCTATGCCTCTTAATTTTTCATATTTTTCCTATACAATCAGACACTATGCAGAACCCTAATGCATGACCAATCCTATGTACTTATTATTATTCTTACCTCAATATCACCAACCCCTGTACAATATTGCTACATTTTCAATCCCATTTTAATCATCGCTAATCTTTACTTTTCCTCCCTGATGTCATTGGGCCCTATGCAAGCTTCATGAATGGCTAATCCCTTTTGGAAATTTTATTAAAACAAAAAATTTAGGAATCATTGCTTTAAAGTGGAATACTTAGTTATTCTACTACTTTTTCTACCAATCTTTTTATTTATGGAAACATTAAAAATGATACTAATGATTTTCTTAATTTAGTTCCTCATTGCACTAACTATTTTTCCATAAGATATGTTAATGCTAAGAATCCAAAACCACCATCTCATAATGTACAAACCTAATACAACATATGAAACCTTATCTTTGAATATAAAAGAGAAGGGGAGCGTGAACATTTCCTTGAGTCTAATATATGAAAAAATGTCTTCAAAAATTCACTTAATATGTAGTAGAGTGAACTGACATGTTGCAAAAATGCATTGAAGACTATATTTCTAGTAAGTTGTTTTCATATATCAATCATACTAAACCTCCTCCAAATGGAGAAAACATTGATCCAACCAATAACAAAAATATTCCTCTAAATAATGATCCTAATCACCTAAGACAATAACAGACTCTGATTGTAAATCAGTTCTTTCGAATGTAAAATGATCTAGCTCAGCTTGCTAGTTGACTGAAAACGTTCTCTTGGGGAATGGAAAATAAATTTCAACCCCCTCCTCTTCTTATTATAATTAATGAATTACATGTTTCCCAACCTCCATTCCATAAAAAATTCCTTCAAAAAATTTAAAGAGGTCCTCTTACTCCCTACATCACTTTTATGGATATTGGTTAGATCACACCTTTCATTTCTTACAATGGCTCTACAGACCCTACCCTTGATATCAAGGTTATTCTAAATGTTTGTGCCACCAAGTCATTATCTAATAAACTCATAGGTAATGCTTTGGATTAGTACCATACTCTTCTATCCAACTCTATTGTTGAACTCAAAATTTTGGTGAATGTATTAGTTAATAAATTTCAATATCATGACCTTCTTGAAAATAAGATCAATTCTTTCATCAATTCTAAACAAGTAAACAACATATATTCCCAAGCTTTTATGAAGAATTGGAATACCTATTCCACTAAGGTTGAATATAACATGCCTGATGGGAGTCTATTTCAATTATTCCTAAGGTCACTTGAACCTCTCCTTCAATACAAGGTGATATCCTTCTCTCTTGCCACTTTGGAAGAAACATTCAAGCAAGACATATTCCAATATTACCTCATGAATGAATTCAAAATCCTTGCCCCAAGAAAGAACCACCCAATAACATTCAAGTACTCATTCATCCTAGAAATAAGAATGACATTAATGATGGAGTCACATAAACTCTTGATCAAGGAACTTCTTCTAATATCACTATCTATAACTATTAGGATTTAGTGCTCTATAATATAGTTTCGTAAATATGTTATGTGAGTGAAAATATAATAGGTTGTTATATTAGGTGCGTTGTTCTAACAACACACTAATATACACGTAAGTGATACATATTTGTTAGAATAAGATTGTCTGGATTGTTGGAACAATCTACTTCATTTGGAGAGAGTTATTATACAGTAAAATTTTAAATTCTTTTATTGTAAGATGTACTTCTCCTATATATGTGTGTGTGAGCATCTTATATTGGTTAACAACAAAGAGTATATTACTTGTTTATATTTTTTGCAAATATCTCACACAAAAATTCATTTGGTATCAACGACTCTACATTTGATAAGACAATGTAAAGTTTTTCAAGGGGTGGTATTTTGGTCCATCGCCCTCCTATATGAGATATTGTGTATTTTTTTTTGTCTAAACGTCTTATAGACAGTGAGTTTGTGATAGAAAGTAGAATTAGAAATACTTTATGCATTTTAGAATGCTATTACATATGTTTTACTAAGGATATCTCATTCCTCATACGCAAAGCAAAAGGCATCTACCAGGAGTTCTCGTGCATTACAGTCATAATGCAATCCTACCTAAAGAATTACCTATGAATCACACAAAAACGGACATCATTTAGTTTTAGTGAATATTTGTTTAGCTCACTGATTCTCTCATCCACGAGGAGTTCCCAGACGAGTAATCCACACAACCAAACAATTCAGATGAGAGAAATTTTGATTTTATTGTGAAGATTGTCTATTTCTTCTTCTAAATTCACTACGAACCCCTCAATAATTTAAACTTCCAAGCTTTCTGTGAATTCACTTGTTCTCTATGTGTTTTCTGAGTGATTCCATTTCTACTCTCTTCGTACTTGTGCATATAAATGAAACATGACCTAATCTATATGGTTCCAAATGTCAATCTGATACTACATATAGCATCCACATCGATATTACCAATGTATTCTCTATATCAACCTGCACATTTCTTAAAATTATGCATAAATAATCAGTCATCAAAGGTATCAATCTATTGTCATCAAGTATTTAAGTTTATTATATTTTTATTGTTTGGTGGCTAAACTTTTATGGTCCATAAGTTTGGATATTTAGTTTAGTAGAGTATAAACATTGTAATAATTTTTTTGTTAAATTTTCTCTATTTTTTTCCAATATAGTCCAAGTCAAGGTGTAGGACAATTATTGTCCTTCTCAGCATTATAGTCTTAATAGACCATAAAGAATTTGCGTCATAGTATGTATTGATGTCTAATTAGTATGTATGTCTCTCATTCACTCATTATTGTCAATCTCATTAAAAATATTTGTTTTCAATTATCAAAAATGTTAAAAAATAAAATCATAACAGTTTTTTGCTTGATCTATTTTCAGTCAAAACTAATATTCATATGTGCAAGTTTATAATGTGGGACCTCTTTAATATACCACTAAACTTCATGCTCAAATCAAATGAGTACGCAACATTCCAAATTAAAGGACAAATGAACCAGATGTCGAAGGAAAATAAGTGTCCTTTTGCTCGCCACTAATGAAGGGGCCACAAGATACAATAGTGGAAAACCATTTACACCAAAATGACTAAAGCTAAAATTAGTCTTAAGGTGGGAGTTGTAATTGTCTTATACTATTTTTATCAAAGTGGAAGTGACCTAAAATAGTGGTTGCATACATGAAAATGATGATTAAGTTCTCAACATTTAATTATCTTATTTTTTATGTATATGGTGTGATAATTGTAAACATGTGAATAGGAGAGCTATAGATCTTCTCACTTCCATACTTCTTCATCGATCAGCTAGTGAGAAGTTCATTAGAAGTGAAAGTGAAGACCGTTGAGTTCTTGTATGTAGTGAATTAGTGGAAGTGTGGTTAGCCATTGAAAGAGTTCACCGGAGTGACAATGGGAATATTGAGCTCTCATATGTAGGTAATCATGTGTAATTTAATATCCAAATTAGTAGAGTTGCAAACCTAAAACTTGCATCCTAAACGGACATGCATTCCTATTTCTAGTGCAAGTTTTATTTTTCTTCCCCGTGTTTTCACTAAAGGGGGGACTGTTAGGATTTAATGCTCTATAATATTGTTTAATAAATATGTTATGCAAGTGAAAATATAAAGGTTGTTATATTAGGTGTGTTGTTTTAACAACACACTAATATAGATGTAAGCAACATATCTTTATTAGAATAATGTTGATCAAATTGTTGGAACAATCTTCTTACTTTGAAGATAATTGTTATAAGAGATAGTTTAACACTCCTTGATTATGTGAGCTTCTCCTATATATACATATATGTATGTGTGTATGTATGTGTGTGTATGTATGTATGTATGTATGTATGTATGTATGTATGTATGTGTATGTGTATGTGTATGTGTATGTGTATGTGTATGTGTATGTACATACATACATATATACATACATACATACATACATATATATGTATATGTTATGTATATATTATATATACATGTATATGTATGTATGTATATGTATATGTATATATGTATGTATATATATGATATATATATGCATATACATATACATGTATATATGTATATATATACATGTGTGTGTGTGTGTGTGTGTGTGTGTGTGTGTGTTTGTGTGTGTGTGTGTGTGTGTGCAATCATCTTCTATTGATTAATGATGAAGAGTATATTGCTTGTTTATTATCTTTAAAATATTTGACCAAAATTATCAATAAAATTAATCTATCTACCTCTAAATTCCATGTAAATTCTCTTTCATCCTCTCGTGTTGACTATCACTAACTTTTTTATAAGGAGGATCTGATATGACACCTACCCCAACCATTCACCATGGTTGTAGACCCTTCTTGGCCTCTTCCTCAATGACATGAAAAAAGTAAAGTTTATGAGTGGCATGCTAATTGGGGTCATTATTATGAAAATTTCCATGCTCTTTTATCTTTCACCTATACCTTCCTCCTTAGAAATTAATTTGATCATGAATCCGTGTAACTTGAGAAAGGTTAGATGAGGCCATCAAGGCATGTGGAAAAGCTCAAAAATGATATTGGTATGAAAAAATTCATCAATCCAATGAGTGTCTTATATTTTATAATGATCTACTTACTAATCACTATAAATTTAACCAACCTAATCATGGCCCTACTTAGAACAATAATACAAAAATAATGTTGTTGACACTTCATATACCTTTATTATTGCCTATAAGAAAAACATGTCAATATGTAAATTGCTAAATGAATTATTGTTTGTATTAATCCCTCATATCCTTCCCCTTCTCATGTTAAAGCTTACAAAATCATATATTTATGTTCTCCTAGCCAAACATATCATGAACAAGATTCTATATTTGATCCCATAATTTAGATAAATGGGCCATCATCCCTTGCATATACATTCCTACATAGTTGATCATATATATAGCACCATCACCTTCCTTAGACACAATCAATCCCTATCATCATGTACAAGAGATCCCATTTGCTTCCAGTTCTATCAATCCTACACCATTGGTCCCTTTGAAGATATACCCCAAACGATTGCATAGAATTGCCTGAAAAATTAAAATTTAGATCCATTTTCAATCCCTCCTTTATAACCTATTCACACTGACACCCTGTAGGTTCATAAGGTTACATGATTCATCCCTAAATATTGGGACCCTCTTGCTAAACTCTCTTGGATCCCAAGTTAAATTTCATTATTGGAGCTTATGCAAACTTCACCTAAAAATTGTGGGCATCTTACATGAGTTCTCTTATCTATTAGCATATCTTTTCCACCCACTTTACGGAAGGAACCTAGACTACAAGGTTTGAAAAAGAGCATCATGCATCAATGTAAAGAACTATCCATTACAACCGACCTTTCTATATAGCGTTATTTTTACATCAATTTCCCTCTCAATTCCATGATTCATGATGAGCTTACCTCATTCCATATTTCCCACACTATAATTAAAAGAGCCCTTGTAGATGAAGGTTCTTGTAACTGTGTCACTTCTATCGATAACCTAAAATCCACTAGGAGCACATGTTAGGGTTATGATCATAGATAGATATCCCCTATCTATATTTGGATCTCTATCAATATACCTCCTCATACCGCTAATTTCAAATTCATGATATTCAAATTCCCCTTTCTTATAATATCCTCTTAGGAAGATTTTGGATTCATCTCATGCATGTAGTCATGTCATCTACTTTCCAATGTGTTAAGTTTTCACACCTAGGAGTTATCTATAAAGTGCAAGGTGAAAAAAAATCCTTGGAATATTTACCTCTTCCAAAAACATGTGAAATTCAAAATTCTCTCCCTTGAAGAACTTCCTACCTTCCCATTTTGAAAATAACAACACTTCAAATATCCTATAGATTCCCTTCATGGATATAATGGTCATCTTGAGGTCATTGGCCATAGTCTACTTATCCTTCTTGACCCAAATGATAATGATATTGATAAAATCAAACCTAAGATCATTACTTTTGATCTCCTTGATGTCATTATATTATTATTACCTCCTACCCTATGAACTCACTCACACAATAAAAATTTCAATCACATTCTTATTACTATAACCCGCACCAAGGATCCTCCCGTAGAGCATCTTGTGTATCGTGAGACTATTATCAATTCGTGTACTATTGATGTTACTAGACTTGATTCTAATGATATTTACTCTATAGATAATCCCTTCTTAGTAGGCTATTCTCAAGCGAAGAATGTATTAATCATTCATTATCATTAATCATTACAAACTTCTTTTAGTCATAACAAAAACACCATCATGATCTCTTCACAAAGCACACATGTTGACCTCATGGATGATGATGAAACTTGATATAACTTCAATCCTAAGCCATAGCTCATGCTCCCTTAGATGGCCTTTCTACACCTATGACACTTAATTTGACATTTCACTCTTCCTCTCCTTCTAATTCTCCACATGTTGCTACAACTCTACCTTCCACGACATCACCTCCATATCTTTTTACCATTATGGCTCTTATCCCCCTTCTGGATGAACCATACTACACATGACATGAGGTTCCTTGGCATGATGCTTCATATTTTAGATCCTATCAATGATATATTAGAAACTCAAAGTGAAATTTGGATGAGACCAACAAAATAAAACCACACAACCCTCTTCCATTGCACCCCTCTTTTTTTCTCATCATGGATTTTTCTCACATACAGACAATACTAGTTGGATTATCTCCTATAAACACAAAATTCAATATATTTCTCCTTATGTACCTAAGCATCAATCTCCATCCACTCTATCACACCCTTTTATTCCATCATCTAGTTCTCACTAGAATCATTATTCCCCTCTCATCCCTCCCTTGATGATATGTGTTATGATGTCCTCACTCAATATATGATCATATTGACAATTCTCTCTTTTTCACATGATCAATTTTTCATTGTGGTATCAAAATAATATAGCAAAACCTCGAGGACCTCATGATTCATTCTCAGTGTCAAATCTTACATTATGTAACTCACATCATAAATTATGCATATCACTCTTTTTCACACCATCCTTGATTCACTCGATTTTACTAGGAATATCACTATTATTATATTGTCTTGGGTTTATCTCTTATCACTTGGGTTTATCTTTTCCCACTTGGGTTTATATTTTCCCATTTGTGTTTATCCTTCTTGATTGGGTTTTTACCACCACTACTTCATATCTTGGATACTTTGGTAATTTTACTACACTCTCTTACTTGGGTTTCTACATCCATTACTTCCAATATTGGATACTTTCGTAATTTTTCTACACTCTTATGCTTGGGTTTCTATAGCCATTGGTTTTATCTTAGATATTTTGGTAATTTTACTACACTCACCCACTCAGGTCTACCTCACATCACTTGGATTGTGCCTCTAATTGGTCCACATATTATCCAATTTTATAACAATGCACTACATATGCTAATATCATTGTTTTACATATTCCATTTCATTTTACTTAGCCATGAATGTTCCTAAATTTGTGTATGAACAAGAAGATGAAGTAAAAGTAAATATATATCAAACATCAACATTACATACACATGACATCACTAATACTATCCCATATATATCTCAAATGAAAAGTTTTATACATCATAAATATAATATATAACTCAAAATACAACACCCATCTATTAAGCACCTCCTTCCTCATTTGGAATTCATCATATGTTTTAATCTAATGGTTCCTGACTCATAAAACATATGTATTATGCTAGAGATGTGGATCTATACCGAGCCCATATATCCTCTCCCTCTACTCTAGCTATGTGAACCTCTAACTATGAAATGGCAATCGCATCAATCACGTGACATCTAGTCACCCCCTATACACATGATAGTCTCACTTTCTACTCATGTTCCAACACTTCATGTTCCTAGAGGAGGCTATGCACTAAACTAGTCATATATCCTACACTCATCACAACTTGAGACTTGCTCTATACCTTTGAATATCATAAATTGTCTCTCCTACAAGCCTTAATTCACCCACAGATCCCCCAACTATTATTGACATTAGGTCTACCACTATTGACATATCTTTCAATTCCATGGTGCCATCTAAGATCTTATGGTGTGCACCCTCAAGAAATGAGTGACACTCAGCTATGGTCTGCTCTGTGAAACCCAAAACCTATACAACTCATGAGCCATAAATACAATATTCTAATATACTTTATCCTAACACTCTGACAACAAATCACCATAAGGTTCACCTAGCTCACTGGGTCACTCCACCACAAAAAAAAAATCATTCATCCTCTTAACATTATCCCATCATCCTCATATCTTGATCTATGGACTCTTACTAATCATTCTCATATATCTTGAGGCACCAATATCATTTTTTGTCACCTCAAATCCTTCACTCTCTACCTTGCATATTGCAACATGTATGCTACTATCTAGGCACCCATATATAAAAAATGATCCTCCTCAATGCCTTTTTAACTTCCACTCATGGTGTCATCCCTGGGGTCTCTATAGTCTCTCCTCCCCCATGTTAGACTATCTCTTGGGGATATTCCCCATCTTTATAACATGAGTTCCCTCTGCACCTCTTGATCCTCTCCATCGTTTCCATCTACAACTATCATATGGGGCATTCCTAACTCAATGTATTCAAAATGGTGGCACTGATACTTCTGGCTTGCTCTCCCGCCTCTCTCTGACATGTCATCATTGATACTCTAAGAGAGATATATGAGTACCACATAAGTTGGGCCAAAACTATAAAGGAACTCTATAATTTAGGTGTGTCTTCACCCACCACACGTAATGCCTTATGATCTCTAATATACCCTTAATAAGCATTCCCAACTATAATATCACACATTTAACACTAGAAAACCAAAAAAATTGGTGTTCGTATCTATTATTTGTAATATAACACTAATTTGGTATCATCATATAATTTAACACTAATATAATAGTGTTTATTTGTAAGATGATACAAAATTGGTTTTATATTTTGGTGGTCAAATTTTCTTCTTATAATTTAACACCGAATTTATAGTATCCTAACATTAACAATAATATATGGTAGTATTTTTTCTATAATGAGAGAAAACACTAATAATAGTTAGTGTTTTTCATTTTTCATCAAAAACTAATTTTAATATACATTAATAATAGTTTATAAGGTTATCATTATTATCATCCAAATGTGCTTTTGAAAGGTCGCTAAGGAATTTTGAATAAGATATTCATCTATTGTTAAATGTGTGAAATTCATGTTGTGAATTAATCGAACTATCTCATATATTCAACTATAGTTTTTTTTATTTTTATTGGCAAATAGTTTTTTGAAAGGGACTATACCCTTGTGTACAAAAGAGGGCCTAGGAGCCAGAATAGGAATGAAAACTAGAAAAAAAAAGGATCAGAATCCAATTGTGACAATGAAGCCCAAAGTAGCCAAAAAATAGCTACCCCAACAAGACATAACAGCAAAAACTCTACAAAAAAGCAACAAAGAGACTACAAAAAAACATACAAGAGAAGCTAAAGCACCTACAACTACTTCTTGGCAGCTTTGTCGATGCTGGTTTTGATGTTCTTCCAGGATTTGAACATTCCCAAAGTTGTCATGTGGGCAGCGTCAGTCTTATCCAGCTGATCAATGGTCCTTTTGCTTTCCTTATCATTGCCCCAAAGTGTTGCCGGAACTCCACTGAGATTGGAGACACTTCTGACATGCTGCTCAATGAACTCCTCAATCGCACTAAAAATGGCCATATTGTAATCATGACGAGTTTTGGTCTTCCCTAAACGGGAGTCTAAGGAGTTTAGCTTCTTATAGATATCCTCAATCTAGCTGTTATCAATATATATAGTTTATATTCAACTATAGTTAATATATAGTTTACATATAAATATTCATAAAAATAATGGTCATATTTTATATATACAAGCTACATGTGATAGTTATTTTAAATATTTGCAAGTATTTTACGTCTAAAATCATTAAATACATCAAAATGGCCATCAAATTTAACTCATGAGTCAAGGTATTATATATACTCAGATTGTATAGTCACTTTTAATTTTTTAATAGGATATTAGCAAACAAATACTTTTTTTTTTTGTGCCTAACTTCTTTTTACCACGCCTTTATTTATAAGTGTTCCACACAAATTTGTGTTTTATGATTTTTAGGTTATATAAAAAATGGTAGTTTTTTCATTTATATAAAATCAAATGTATTAGTATCCACGAAAAAATTGAGGAATATTATGCACCTAACAAGGATTTGGAGGGAAGTCAAATTTAGGGTCTAATACTACTCTAGTGTTTTAGAGGGAAACATTTCACATTGGAGGCATTTAGGGGGGAAAATATCAAATGACATTTAATGTAGAAAATAAATTTGGGGGCAATATATTGTTTTGGTGTTGAGAGTCATATTATTTTGGCGTTGGAGGGAAACATTATATATTGGAGGAATTTATGAAAAAATAGGTAATGGTAACGTATGCATGGGATATAACTATTTACATAATTCAAACTTTGTAAGGGAAAATTGTGTTGAAAATAAATTCAATGAGTATTGAGGTTACAAGGAGCATCAATTGACAGACCTTGGAGCCTTGTGGATCAATAAAAATAGCTAAGGTATGTAATGAAATTACTTGTATAAATTTGATTATGAGCAGTAATATAACACCAAAGAACACAAGATTGCAGAAAAATGATCTCAACATGCAAGTAGAATATCTTAGCCACTTTGAGGGGGAAACCTCCAAACCATACAATAAGACTCAAATGCTCAATATGATGATCAACTACTACCTACTAACCCCTATATATACTATTTCTATGTTATGGCCATCACCAAGGCTGACCCACTAGTGATAATATAACATATATGAAAGAGATACATCATGATAATAAGTTAGGATAGCCACAAGTCGGCTATATACATCCAATGTATGATATATGATTAAGGGCATAACATGCCCCTCCCCTTCAAAGAAACATTGTCCCCAATGTTGGGAATCCCTAGATGTTGCTGCGCAAATGCTTCATCCTCCCATGATGAATCCTCAATATTCATATTCTTCCACTTGATTAAGTACCCGGTAATGACTCTAGTCCTCAATATTTTGGTGCATCTCTGAAGAATACCTTCAGGTTCCAATATGATCCTTCCTTCCTCATCTAGTTCAAGAAGTACTGACTGGGTGGAAATGTGTTTCCCAATAAATTTATTCAAGCAAGAAACATGGAATACTGGATTTATTTTACATCCTCGAGGGAGCTCCATCTTATATGCCACACTACCAATTTTCTGCAACACTTGGTAAGGACCATAGTATTTAGGAGCAAGGTTTATTATCCTTTCTTTTGTTGTTTTAAATGATAACTATTTATATGGTTGTAACCATATAAAAACAAATTCACCCTCTTCAAAGTGTCACTCACTATGATGATGATCAGCCTATTGCTTCATATAGTTTTTTGACCTTTCCAAATTCTCTCTAAGACTATAGAGTACTTCATGTTGGTGTTGAATGTGAACTTTGATTGGCAAAACGGCGGGCTCTCACCTTTGGCTTGACCTTCAAGCTAGAGATGAGTGATGGAGGATGGTACTGGTAAAGTTCTAGAAATGGAGACATTATCGGAGGAGGTATGAAACCATTCTATAAGTGGTAACCATTGCACCCAACGTTCTTGTTTATCTGAAGTAAAACATTGAAGATATCCTTCTCAAAAAATTTCTTTACCACCTCAGTTTTCCCATTTGATTAAGGATGATAAGATGAACTCTGAGCTCTGATGCAGATAATTGGGTACCATTTAATATCTGAGCCAGTTGGGTACCCAAACTAAAAATCAGTCCAAAAATTTCTTGTAATTATTAGATCATGATCAATCACTAAAATTTTGGGCGTGTCATGGAGCTTTTGAACTGTGTCCATAATTGAGATGACAACTGTACTAGCCATGAAAGGATGATCCAGGGCACAAAAATGAGCATACTTGGTAATTCTATCCACCACAACCATGATGACACTTTTCTCTTCTGATTTAGGTAATTCTGTGATAAAATCATTCAATACCTCTTCCCATATCTCACTAGGAATAGACAAAGGGTGGAGGAGGCCTTGTGTCTTAATGGTCTCACCCTTATTTTTTGACACTCCAAACATTTTGCCACAAATTTTTGAACATCTCTTTCAACCCCTCCCAAAATAAATCTTTCTTAACTCTATGATAAGTTTGTAAGAACCCAGAATGACTACCTAGTGGAGAAGAATGGTGTTCTGAAAGAACATGGTGTTTAAGTGTAGAGTTTGTACACAAATATAACCTATATTTGTACCATAATGTATCCCCTTCCATATAAATTTTTCTGATATGGTTAGATCTACCTAGATATTCTGAATGAGAGTAAGTTTTGTTACATCTTTTTATCGTTCTTACCTTGCTTGATCTACCCAATCTGCCTTTAGTATATAGCTATGGCACAAAACAATGCTTTCATGGGCTCATCCCTCCTAGATAAAGCATCAGTGACCAAATTTTCCTTCCCTTTCTTATAAATAATCTCAAAGTCATACCCAAGCATCTTAGTGGCCCATTTTTGTTTTTCTTGTGAAGATAGTTGTTGCTCTGATAATTATTTCAAACTATCATGATCAGTTTTAACATTAAAGTGTCTACCCATAAAGTATGGTCTCCATTGTTTGACTACATGTAATATTTCCATCATTTCCTTCTCATAGGTGGGTTTCAAAAGATTCTTTCCTTTTAGCTAATGGATCTCAAATGCTATGGGATGTCCTTCTTGCATGAGTACTTATCCGATCCCATATCCTGAAGCATCGCATTCAACTATGAAGGTCTGGTAGAAATTTGGAGTTTTCAATACTGGAGTGGTGCACATTGTCGTTCTTCAATTTTTCAAATGCCCTAGAATCTTCCTCATTCCACTGAAATGAGTCTTTCTTCAATAATATTGTAATTGGTGCTGCTATACTATCATATTTTTGTACAAATCTGTGATAATACCCTATGAGACCTAAGAAACCTCATTAATGTTTGAGGTTTTTTGGGAATTCCCATTCTGCCATGGCCTGGATCTTGTGAGGGTCCACCTTAACACCTTCCTAAGAGACAATATGGCCCAATTATTCCACTTCATGTACCCAAAAAGAACACTTCGAAGGCTTGGCATGTATTTGATGTTTCTCTAAGACTTCTAAGACTGTATTGACATGTTGTAAATGTTTCTCCCATGATTTTATGTCGATGAGGATATCATCAAAAAATACCAAGACAAACTTTTGTAGGAATGGTCTAAATACTAAATTCATCAAACTAGGAAATGTGGAGGGTGTATTATTAAGACCAAAAGGCATCACTAGTAATTCATAATTCCCTTGATGATTTTTGAAGGATGTCTTATGAATATCTTCTTTCTTTAGTCAAATTTGGTGATACCCAGAACACAAATCTAGCTTTGTAAAATAAATTGCACCATGCAACTCATCTAATAAATCATCAATGATAGGAATAGGAAACTTATCTTTAATAGTGTACTTGTTGAGTTCTCATTAGTCTAGACACATGCATCATCTTCCATCCTTGCGGTGCACCATCACCATTGGAGAAAAATAAGCATTCTAATTGTGACGAATAATACCCATTGCCATCTTCTCAATTTCACTCTTTTACACATATGGGTATCTATAAGGCCTGATATTGGGGAGTTGGCTTCTTGGAATCAACTGAATGGCAGGATCATGCTCTCTTTCAGGAGGCAATCCTCTAGGATCCTTGAAGACAACTGCATGTTTATCAATAACCTTCTAAAGATCAGGATGCACTTCCATCGTTGGCGGTTAAACTTTCATGGAGAACAATCATGCTACAAAACCTTTAACCCCCTTTTTAAGAATCTTCTACATTTAGTGAGAACTAACCACCTGAGGACTATTTTCTTGTAGTCCTCAAAGTTCAAACTTTTTACCCTCAGAATGAAAGCACATGAACAATTCCTGGAAATTTATCTCTATGGTGCCAAAAGTTGTGAACCACTAAACACCTAAGACAATATCATATATGGCCATGGGAATAGCAAACATTGTAGATTCCAATGTGTATTCATCCATCATAAGTCTAATTTTATGGCATTTACCTGAACCTTGGACTGTACCACCATCTACGATCATTACTTGAAATTTAGGTGTTGGGTAGATGAAACAATTTAGTCTTGTTGTCATCTTATGATTGATGAAAATATGTGTGATCCCTAAATCAAGAAATATTTTCAACTTCTGCTTCTTAAGATAACCCGCAACTTGAAGGGTTTGTGGAGTACTAATACCTGATAGAGCATGGCATGAGATAGTAAGCTGGAGATCTTCAGATTATTCCTCTAATTTTTCCACTTCGTCACTTGATGTTTCCTCATTCTTTCTCATCACATGTCCCTTCAATGTAGAATAATTTTTGTCAAAACATTTATTAATTGGTCCATATTTACTATTGCAGTTAAAACATCACCCTTTTTCTCTTTTTTCTTCAATTTTTTGAGGTGTCAGTCGAACTAGCCGAGGGTATGATGGAGGCAAGGTGCTATGATATTTTATGTTAGAGAAGGACTTCCTTTTTCTGGAAAGAAATTTTTGCTCTACCCTACGTGCCATGATAATAGAATCAAAAACCTTGATTGGATTAAACATGTGCACCCCATGCTCAATTTGGTCCTTAAGACCCGCAAGAAATAGGTCATTCAAATACTCTTTTGTAATATCCTCCACACGCAAGGAAAGATTTTGGAATTGATGGACATACTCCTTAATTGAACCTATTTGTCTTAACTTTACTAATTAGCTGAATTAATTCTCTAAAACACTAGAGCTATAGTGTAATTAAAGCTCTTCAGTGAAAATTATCCATGTGACATTTAGACCATTCTTCTTCCTTTTAGTGCATAACCAATGATACCAAAAAAATTGGTCAAGTTTTAGATATAAGGATGTCATGATTACCTTTTATCCCAATGGGATCTGATGGAGATCAAAGAAATTTTCCATTTGGGTAATCCAATTGGCTGGATCCCTTCCATCGAATTTATACATTTCCACTTTTGGAATAATGCCCTGCCATTGGTGAGGAGATCCACTTGAATGTGTAAAGGGGACTCCTAGATTGGAGTGATTTGGACCTATGTGAGTATTGCTAGAGGAACCCATATGACTGGAATTGGGAGTTTTGTTTGAAAGATCAAGCAACAACTCTTGCTTCATTGCTTGAAAATCTGTCTAAATTTCACCCCTGAGGCTACCTTTCAGATGAAGAAGCTCATTATTAAAGTCATCCTTACCATATTATTTACCCTTTCCTGAAGTTGGATAACCACCTCATATACTCCCAAACCATAAGATTATAAATCCAAGTCTTCCTTATTTGGGGTCACTCCTAGATTTTTTTTACCTTTCCCTTAGCCTCGGGTTGATCTACCTGTCATGATGTAGGGTTTGGGACTCAGGGTAGATGAAATAGGGGAAAAAATTAGGGTTTAGGGATTCGTAAATTTACTGGCCAAATACAGGAAATCATAAATAAGAAACCCTATCTAATTTTTGGAAATATTTCTGAAAATATAAGAAACTTAGAAAATTTCCAAAAATTACACCCTTGGTAGCCGAATTATAAAAAAACATAAAACTGCTATAAATTTTGCAAAACAAGTCAAAAATCTTGAAATTTGGAGAGAATCTTACTTGACTAATTTCACCACACCACAAAAACAATTGTAGAAAAATTCGGTACCAATTTTAAGATATAGTTAAACCTTCACAATTAGGGTTTGACTCAACGCCAACCAAGATCAGGCTTTGATACCACTTGTAATGAAACTACTTGTATAAATTTGATTATGGACAGTAATTGAACACCAAAGAACACAAGATTGCAAATAAATGATCTCAATATGCAATTAGAATAGCCTAGCCTTTTCGATAGGGAAACGTTTAAACTATACAATAAGATTCAAATGCTCAATATGATGATCAAATACTACCTTCTAACCCCTTATATACTATTCATATGTTATGGCCATCACCAAGGCTAGCCCACTAGTGATAATATAACATATATGAAAGAGATACATCATGATATGAAATTATGATAGCCACAAGTTGGCTTTATACATCCAATGTAAGATAGATGATTAAGGGCGTAACAAGGTATGTCTTTGTTTAATATTATTAAACTTTGTTTTCAGCTTCTTCTCCTCCACGTGTTTTATAACTCAGGATTTGATTAAGTTCATAGAAGTTAGATTATTATTTTTCAAACTATACCTACTTCTTCAATATTAAGAATGGAATTAATTTACTTTTACTATTGGGTTTGTTTGACAACATATGAAGACTTTAAATTCTTAATGGATTCTCTTTTTTTAATGGTTCCTTAAAATTCACCGTTAAGGGGATTCGAGAAATGAAGTATTTTTTTTCATATTGTTTTAGATGCTCCAATGCCCTCTTAATTTATGGTCTTGGAATTTAGATAAGTTAAAGTAAACTTTGATTCCAATCTTAGATGGTTGCATAATTTATCAATAAGCGGTGAAATTATTTGGTGGGATCTTCTCTTCTTGTTTCACCTAGAAATGATTTTAGAGAGATCCATGGTTGGGGTAGCAATTGGTAAGTTGGTAAATCTTTAGTGTCATTATAAATTCCTAAATTAGGGTTTCTACCATAATTATATTTATTGTATTTTAAAATATTCTATTTTTATAAATGTATGTGGATAATATATAATGGAAACGTTGATACTAGTTATATTGAAAGTATATGCAAGCTATGAAAACCTTATTCAAATCAATCCTAACATCATGTTTTAAAATAATTTTTATTCTCCTACTCTGTCATATTATAACATGCTCTCATTAATAAGCAAATTTATTTTCCTAAATTACATTTTACTTATTCATCAATGTGGATAAATGTCTTGATGTAATTATCAAGGTAACTTAATTGTTTCCTTAAGATAAGATAATCATGTGCATTATAGGTTGCGGGTGTTGATGTCATTAAGATAGCTAAATAAAGATAATGAATACTTGTAATAATAGATAATATAATGGTTTCATGGGTCCCATCATGAGAATGGTGCTCCATGCTTATACCTAGTTATTTATCTTACATTGATCTAGGTAGGTTTTAGTGACTACATTATCAAGATGGGTTCATTCATAAAATTCAAATTTAAAAAAAAAAATCTTTCCCCATTTTATATTTATATGATTATAGAAGAATTTATGTATAATTATCTGTATAATTAACTATGTTCAATAGAATTGAGTGTGGTTATTTTTAGCTATAGTTTGTTAAACAATCCCTAAGGGATGCCTATAGTGCAAAGAATGGACTATAATTCAATATTTATGCTAACAATTTTATATGTGTAATTTTAATGGTATTTTACCTAGTTGGATAACTCCTCATATCATGCAGGTGACAATGTATACATGAGTACTTTTTTATCTTCTTGTTTAATGAAGTATAGTCAAGTTTGACTCGTACCTTGAAGTTGTACGGGCATAGTTCGTAACTATTGCATTACCTAAATAAAATTAGGGGTATTCACCCTTCTCTAACTTGGTATAATGTGGTTAATAGAGTTATGTCTTAGGTAAATTTGATTCATATTGCACATGGGGACTACACCTATGTATTGGTTGTTATTAACAATATATAAGTAACATGTAAGTCTTTTGAGACTGTTCTCTTTGTTACATTGAGTACACCAAGTGAAAGAAGGAAAGAAACAATTTTTATGCAATATTAAGCATTTTCTACTCATTCATTATTTATGAAAATAAAATCTCTCTTTGAATGACGAAACCTTATATGTTGCAGTTATACATTGAAGAATGAAGGTGTTTAATTCTAAAGGATAACCTTGTTTCTTGGAAAGTTCATTAATATGTGTTTTAATCAAGTACTTGCTTTGAATTGTTCCCTTCTTCTAAGTTAACACTTTATAGGGGGGTAACAATCCAAATCCTATCATCCTCCCCTAAATGGCACGTGGGAGGAACCTTGTTGCAATTAGGTTATATAGTAAGGTTAGATATGACTTTAGGAGGATCCACCTAAATATGCTTTACAAGGATATGTTGAGATAAGAATTTCCTTGAGAATGGTTGTCTTTAATTAAGACGTGGAAAATTTTGAAATATGTCTCCGCAATTGCAAAGTAGGACCGTGATTTAGTAGTTTTAATTAATTATTTTGTTCCTTATGTATAGTAAATTTTTAGCAACTAGTATTATTAAAAGTTTATTTTCATGCCAACAAGTTCATGGGTAAAGGATGTTGTAATAGTTGATGTTAGAAATATAGAATTAGCTATGAATAAAAAATGTAAATATTATACGCCATTAGAAAGATCTATTCAGTTGCTTCTCGGGGCTAAAAGGAATACTTTTATTCTTGTTTTGATGAGTAGTGCACTCATTGGGCATTAGATTACGTAGATTGTCGGCATTTCTGCTCATACTTATTTTGTCTATCATAACACATATAATTCCTTATTCCCAATAGGAACTATATTATGTTATTTAGAAGATATTAAGCATATGAATATCTTAAGAGGAAGTTCCTCAAGTTTATAAAAAGTTTGAATTTTAGTTATATTATGAGATGATTAAAAGTGTTTTTCTTAGACTAAGAAAAATGAGGGTGTGTTTCTTAAGTACTTGTCTTATTGATTTTTATGATGTTTTAGTAAATTTTGTTTTTCAAAACACTTATGATAAATTAATTTGAATGAACATTGGTTTTTCTTCTAAAACTAAGAGCAATTGAATAGTTCACTTTACAAAAAATGAACTATTCTAGTAATGAAGTGCTATCTTCGGGGATGTTGCAATTGATTTGTCTTTTTTCCTCCTCTAACAAATCAAGGAGATGGAGCCCACCATCAAATAGGACCATTGGGCATTTTATCACACATATATGTAAGCACACCTTTATTAATAAAACATAATACTAGTTTAATGTTAAGTATTTTTAAAAATGTGTGGAATAAATCACACTCTAGAATGCTAATAATATTGAGTTAAAACTAGCATCAAAATATCATCATAATCACATATCATCAAAACAACACGTGCATGTGCACACACATGCACACTCCTTTTTAACACATTTAAATCTCTAAATTAAATTATCCTCGTGACCTTTCATTATTTATATCTCAAATACATATACTAGCAATCACATGTGTGGCATACGATGTGAATGCCGAAAGGGTTGATAGGGGAATGAACCATTGTGGAAAACGAATTAAAGAAGAAAAGATATAGAAAATTACTGAAATATGAACAAAAAAGTAAAAATAGGGGGGAAAATCTCATGGTTAACGAAGAAATTTTATTATAAGAGACATTGAAATGCAAAAATGTGAAAATGGAAGTAGGACCTGCATTCCTGAATGTTGGTTAAGAGTTTGCGGAAAGAAACTTGTAGTGGAGTGGAACCTTGTTGTCTGAAGACTATTCTTAATGTAATTGAGGTGGAGAAGTGTTTCCATAGCTTAGCACCAAATGAGTGTCCAACATACAATTGAATGTCCCTAATAGGAGTCAACTGACCAAGGTCACCGAAAAGAGTGATGGATCTTTTACCAAATATAGATGTTTCGAAGCGGGGGAAAGATTCATGAAGACACAAATTGATCTTCGCTAATAAATTGGAACAATGAAGCTCATTCCATCTATGAGAATATACTGAACATGTTTAAGGGAGTCTTGAAGAAATGCAAGGGCATGTCCTTCAAGTGGTTTGATATATCTAATAGGAATGTGCAGGCAGGCATGTTTTGTTAATGCATAGATATTGAAGTCAGCGACTCCATTAGGTGCAAGCACTAAAAGAGGTGAGTAATTTTTATCTGGTATTGAAGATAATGTTGACCTAATAATATTTATGAGATATGATTTACCTTTCCCATCTATAACTTGAGTTATGAATTGAAGTGGTAGCAATTATTCTATGTGCATGAAGTTTTGAAGAATAGTATCAAAAGTTATTTTTTGTTCATGTGACAAATGAAGAGAAGGAAATGTGGAAGTTGAGTGATTGCATGCTTCAATGAAATATGATATAGTATTTAGTAATGAAATAGGAATATGATTATCAAAAAAATTGTAATGTATGTCAAATGTTTGGTGGCGTAGCATGTGCAGGCTATCATGGGTCATATGATTTTGGGGATGCAATTGTGAAAGAAGTTCCCATTCATCCATTATAGTGGATGATGTTTTCATTTCATCTTCAGCTACAAATTATGCTCCTAAAGATTTCTCATGTTGAATGGGTTCTCGGTTGACATGCCATGCATGAAAATCATTCCGCATCAAATCCCAATTTGAAGTAATCTCTTTGCATGTGTTCCCTATGTCTAAAGAAAATGTTTTGAAATGGATTGTATAAAAGGAGATCACTCCAAAAAAAATATCAAAAGATATAGAATCTTGAGCGGGAATATGAAAAAATCTGGGAGACACGCGGACAATAGAAGGTATAGTACATGCCTTCCATTTGTCTTTAACATGTTGTGCACTATAAGACCAAGACCAGACAGACTCAATAAGTGAAATAGAGTCCATAGATGATGGACGTATCATGTAAGCATCAATAAAATGAGATGATTGGTTGGCTTGTTATTTTGTTTAAGTGATACATTGTAACACCATTTTCTATACATTCAAGGAGACATAATAACGACCGGAACATGAAAAAAAGCAATTTTTGCAATATATGACAAGCTTCCTATGCATTCATATCATGTTCAATAACATTATCTATTAGCATTTTCGGAAAGGAACACACATGATTACCGGTCAGGGTCAGAACAATATGAAATTATAAGTTAGACAACATCTGATGGTAGGATTCATTGTCCAACCTTGGAAGCATATTTTAAAATGTACTTTAATACTACATGTTTTGATAGTATGGGGTGATAGCCAATATTGGATCTCCAGATGGACAAAATTGTTTGATTATTTATGTTTAGCCTAACATCATTCTTGGAAGGAAAATACTAAACTTTCCCATCATCGCCAACAATAAATTCAAAATGTGGCCACATTTCCCAAGGGGTGTTGTATCGACATTGGAGCCCTTTTTTCAGTTTTGCATAAACATGTTTGCTTCGAGCATTTGGTGTGGCGTTGATCTCGATTCAATAGCTCTTCCAAGTTCGATAGAAGGTTGGAAGCTAGTATTTGTTATGCGTTTAAGAGGAAAGGGTCATCTTGGATGCATCTATAAATATATTCAATTTAACGCAAAGGATTGATTGGAACTTGGAGAGCCTGGATAATGAAATTATAGTGTTAGTGACCAATACTTAAAGGTTAATGCATGCAAAAGCTATAAAATAAAATTTAAAAATAGTAAAGCCAAAACAACATGCAAAATCAGAAAAAACAAAAAAAAAATTTGTTAGAAAAGCAAAAAACAAAATTGTTAAAAATAGCAAAATAGTCATTTAAACCATCAAATTTGACATAGTCCCATGAATGTCAACAAAGCCCTTTCTCATAGGGATAACGCCTTCAACATAATTATGTGAAATATATGTTTAACAATAAAACAACTATATTTATATATACACACAAAGATATACTAATAATATATATTAGTATACTATATTATTAGTATATTGATAATATATTATTAGTATATTGTTGTGTGTGTGTTTATGTATATCTGTATGTATGAGTAAGTATATTGTGAGATTTGAATTTATATTTTAAACTGTTTATATTTTAATAAATAGATATATTATATAATTTTCAAGCAAATGGATATATTTGTGTGTGTATTTATATATATATTTAAACTGCCCATATTTTAATAAAATAGATATATTATATTGAGGAATCTACAACCTAAACAATCCCTCTATTTAAATCACAATGTGAACTGCCCATATTTTAATAAATTAGTGCATTGTGTTATATTAGAAAGAGTTGATATAATTTTACATGGAAAGCAATGAGTACTTATTTGCATCCATCCCTATGCCAGACATTTATTCTTCTTCTTCAAAATTCTTCTGCCATCCCACGTTCTTTTCCAGAGCTTTAACTACGACAAAAAGAATTGCTTCTAAGTGTGCTCGCAATCAAATTTTATTTTCCCTATACACATTGAACAGATTAAAAATTTTAAACACCAAACCGAGACTTGATTTTATTGTAGCCTCTGCGACCTTTGTTCTTATATAGGAAAAAAAAAAAGATAAAAAAGAATTAAATAAGATGATTTCGAGAAATGAACCTTGTTGCCCCCCTCCAACCAACTTTGATAACATGAAATAATATTAAATTTTTATAGTTAGTTTATACTTGAATTTATATATTTAAATAACGAGGTTGGAGTAATCCCACTTTGGGTTCCCTCCCTTAATTTAGTTTAATATTAATATTAATTTTTTGAGTGGTTAGGAAAGGTTATTAGTTGAAACCAAAATGTAATGGTTAGGCTCTGATAATTAGGGAGATTGAACTTTTCATATGAGGATATTCATGATTGGGAAAAAAAAAAGAGTGTTCCCACTTAATATATTAAGAATAAGATTATGGTAAAAGTTGTTAAGACATTACATTAACGAGGTAACATATTATTATAAAAATAATAATTTTGATTTCAATAAAAATAGGTGAATATTTAATGATTGAATTCTTACAATCAATAAACAAAAATTTAAAGTCTTTTTTGAATAATAATTTCTTATATTAATTAGTTTAGATATTTTATGAGATATTTATGTAATCTATGTAAAAATTTAATATAAGTGTTTCAAAATTGATATTTCTCTATATATTTTAAATGGGTGTATTTAGCATAACTATGTTAGTATATTACTAGCAATCGCATGTGTAAAATGCAATGTGAACGCCGAACGATATATGTTATTTGATTTAGAGGAATAGTTAAGCAGTTGGAACAGTTCCTAACATAAATCTTGGTGTAGGCTACAAAGATGATAGGGCAAAGGGTAAATTCACAGAAGAAAGTGTCAACTAAACAAACTGA
Source organism: Taxus chinensis (assembly GCA_019776745.2). NCBI lineage: Eukaryota > Viridiplantae > Streptophyta > Pinopsida > Cupressales > Taxaceae > Taxus > Taxus chinensis. Next base: position 239,497,781 of record CM034146.1, read on the forward strand.
GGATCAAAAATGAAAACAACAGGATGAAAATTAAAAATTAATACACATGGGGGTTTGTCACCTATTGTGTCCATTGAAATATTTTCTTATTCTTAGCTTTTAGATATCAATTTTTGGCCTATAGTAAATAAAAAAATTGTTGGACATTAGTTACTTAAAATTTGTTAACTCTCCATACGCAATTGTGCCCGAGCATTAGTACCTAGCATCTCCACCAAACTTGTCATGGTCACATGTTATATGACCTTGTAAAGAAGAAAAATATAGGTCAAAATAAGACCAAGAAACTGAATCACCCAACTATACATTCCTTTTAATATTGTCATTCTCTTTATACACAAATGTTCTCATCCAATAACCGCATCATATATCTTTTGTAACTTTCGGATTCTCTTGTATTATGCTTGAACTGTCCATCCTTTCGAATAACATAACCCCCTTCATCCAAATCATCATTTTCTAGAATTGGCAAAGGTTTTGAAACTCCAAACAATTTTACCAATGTCTTTTATGTGTTATCTTTCTTCTTGTGACAATTTATACTCGATACGATATTATTGATCATTTTTCTCTGGACATGAATTTCCTCTTTCTTATTGAACGGTATTTCTAAAGATTTTGTATTATCTTTCATTAGAAATTACAAGTTTGATAGCAGGTAAAGCTTCAGTTTCCTGGGGAATTGATGCTGCAACAGAAGAAGAAAGAGGAAAAGGATAATTTACTACACATTTTATCCTACCAGCATTATTTCCAGATTTCTTTTTAAGGTTTCCCAACAATCTAATAGTTTCCAAGTATAATCCTACTGCTTACTCCATACTTTACGCAATCTTTTCTTTGTCAGGAGGGATTTTGTATCTCACAAAGAAGTAGTTATTTTATGTTTAGATTTTTTGGATTTGTTCTTTTCACGATGCGCACGTAAATTTCACAAGAGATCAAACATTATGGCATTCAATTCACAAAACAAAATACATTTGATCGAGTTGTATTTCTATCCTGACTATGGTCATGTCAGTGAAAATGAATTTCCAGAATGTGCTTATCATTGCCCAATTCCCATTCATGTATCCCTACGGCTAAAAACACCAAAAAAAACATCCAGACATCCTCCTGAAAAAATGTTTATAATGAACAAGGTATCATCAATTGAAACCTGATAGAGTATAACTTATATAATATTACTTGGACCAAATAAGCAAAGTGGAGGAATTGAAATTACTTTATAATGGTGGTATTGGTCTGCAGAACCATCTCCAATGCTTCCATCTTGCATTTTCCCTTGAAGTTGGTTTATTCAAAAAGGACCCCAAAAATTTAGTGAACTATAAAAGTACAGATAACTTGGAATGGAAAAAAGGGACCTCAAAATATCTCATATTAAGTTATAAAAGACAAAAAATTATCATTTACCATTGAAACAAAAAAATCCCCCAATACCAATTCATGGAAAGACAAAGGGAGTCCATTTCTTAAAATATCCTGGCAACCCAAAAGAGAGGGACTGACCTGAATGTGTGTATGTGTTCCAAATGCAAGGTTTTCTGGCCATCATCTACTACTACACCTTCAATATGTATATATCCACCCAAAAGTTCATATTCCCATATAAGAAATAATAGCCATCCAAAAATCAGCACCATTATGGATTAAATCAGACTTGCACACGAAGATAAATATGTAAGTTAAAGGGAATCTTGGTTTCTTCCCAGAGGCTTTTCATCACTTGCAAAAGTAGCTCATCTAGAACAATATTGTTCAAACCATCAACATCCTCACCGTCAATAATATCCAATAAAAGGCCATGGTGTGAATACTTTTCCAATTTTTGATCATCATGATACTAAGTGCCTCGAAGCTAATGACATTCTGTGATTGGTGGTGCTTATGCCTAGTCTCATTCTCAACCACACAAGTGGCCATCACTCCTAGAGATGCCCACAGTCAATCCATAGTCGAATACGATAATTCAAACTATATACATTTTTGAGTTGGGTATGGAGAAAAAGTAATGTCGCCGTAAGAGGAAGCTTCCAAGAATTGACAGAATTTTTGTGAGATCTGCAATGTAACGATGGGAATGAGGCACAATAAAAATCGATTAGGTTGTCAACAAATCAACCACAAACAATCTCTGGTAAAGAACGACTATGTACGTTGTCTCGGTTACCTCGGATCACCGCCTCGCATGTCAGCGGGATGAGGTGCTCATCCCATTTGGAAATGCCTTTCTAAATAATAATTTAAAACAAAAAGTTTGGAAAAATACATGGAAGTTTGTTAAAAAAACATGATGCTAAGGGGATTTATACCATGTCTATAATGCAAATAGAACAAAGAGAACTCAAATATATTTATAAACTTCAAAAATTGTAATCCCCTGCTCTATTGGTTGTGTAATAAAGAGAGAATATACTGGTATTTACCAACTTCCATTAAGAATTGTGAAAGGAAGTGTAAATAGATGTGTCAATTGTATTTTAAAAGTGCATTATTTACTTCATATGTAAGCATTTCTTCTTAAATAAAAAATGAGGGATTATTTTCAATTCAAAAAATTGTTAAGTAGATGCATATAAGAGAAAGAAGATTTTTACTTTAAAATGAGGGATTATTTTGAATTAGTAGACAAAGTACATACCTTTCTCATTCTTTTTATCTCTAACAATCAAATTCTTCTAAAAATTAGTTGCCCATTGTTAGGTATCTGATATCTCATTGAGCCCTGAAATTTAACAAATGAATCTTTTCGCACATCTAACAAACTTTATCCCTCAACATTCATAAATCATAAACAACAAAAGATGACTTTAAAATCAACTTAAAAAAGACAAAAAGACTACAAACATGACTAATAATTACTTCGCTGCAATATCAACGAGAAGACTTATGAAAAATTAAAGCTTTCGACATGTCATTATTTAAACTTTTAGCAAAATTTACTTTAAATTGATTAAAATATGAACCCTCGAAGGCAAAATCATACCTTTGGAAATTTTAAATAAATGCCAAACACAACTCTAAACAACAAAGAATTTGATAAAAACAAGGCATTATCTAGCTTAAGAAAAAAAGTTTTCAGAAGCTAGACTATCAAATTTATTTGAAAAGTACCAAAAAAATGAAAAAGTGGGGTTTCAAATTTCAAAAAGATAAACTAATTAATGAGTGACATGAGCACCCTTAAATTCAGATCTGGGATCATATTAAATATTGGATTCAGACCATGATACTTTTTACTATTTATTGGACATAGTGATCAAATGGGTAAAAATAATGTTCATCAAATCTATAGACGAAAGTAGAAATTATCATTCTGAAGTCACAACACACCAGTGGAATTTCTGCAGAGACATAGAAATCAGACAATTCTCAATTCCTTCGAAGGTAATACATTCCTCACACTTCTTATTCCCATGTACACTAAGAACATGTAGACAGAATGTGTTACATAATGATTTCAAAATTACCAGTAAAATAATGAATCCTGAAGATAAATAACTAATAAATACGCAATTTCACCACCGCTGAAAAGGGACCCCTTCAACATGTAAGACTAAAAAACAACTAAAAACAGTGAGGTTCCAAAGCTCAAACGACATCTTGAAATGATTTTTCATTTCTCCAATATGGTTGTTAATCTCCAATATGATTGTTTATCTCGTGGGTTTTATTATTTTGCTTTCTTGAATAGATTTACATGACTAGAGTAGAGAACAACTCGCCAAAGAGAGAAATATGAGTCGGCACTCTGCAAGAACTTGGCAATAGTAACCCAAACAAACGAAATAGTAAGAATTGACTCCAAACTTAAGGAACAAGTGGAAAAAAGACTGAAAATTGATGTTCAAAGATATAATTCTCTTAAAAATTGCACTAAAACACTCAAAAGAAAGTGGAAGACAATGGTTGCAATTTACAGAAGTTTACGAAAGAAAAAAATCCAAATCCAACGAAGAAATTGACATGATCTTACCCTTGCACGAACAAATTTGAATGGACTTCCCCATCATATACTCAATCGCCCAAAGCTCACTTCCCACATTCAATACTTTATGATTAATGCCACAGTTGTGTCTTAATTTAGTATCATCTCCCACGTATCCAAAATGTGTCCAGTAGTATTGCTCGGACTCCGGCCTCAATTGCACCACCTCATTCGTCTGAGGTTTCATCGCATAAAGCTTATCTTCCACAATTGCAACAAAAAGCCCTGTAACATCTGTATTCTCCGCATATCTGAGCCCGTTTGCACACAAATTAGGCAGCAACATCCATTCAACGGTCTCAGGATCGAAACTCTTGCCGGAAACATGAGCTTCCATGAAATTACCTCCTTCAAAGGAATTGTAATATCCTCCAATGGCTAAGAAATTTCCTTTCCAAGCCACACCTACACAATTCATTTGTGGCATAATCATATCTGAAAGAGTCTCCCAATTATTTGTGTGGGTGTCATACCAAAGAGGGCTGCTGGACACTTTTCTGTTCGGATCTCGTATCCCGCCATTGAGATTGATGAAATCATTGAGCTCAGTGCAGCCAAATCTACTACACAGATGTCCACCAAGAATTTCTATAGACTGCCAACATCCTCCTCCTCCACCGCCGCCTTAGATATTGTGGAAAGAAAACCCATCGAGTTGTGGTAGGAATAGTTTGTTATCTGTGGCGGCACTACAGAGATTTATGCTATTGTGGTGTAATTTATTTAAAGGAGTTAGAAAACTATTTATTAATTTATTTAAAGGATTTGAGTTTATAATTTAAAATAGTAAAGCCAAAGCAGCATGCAAAATTAGAAAAGCAAAAAGAAAAATTGTTAAAAAATAGCAAAAGTAAAATTGTTAAAAATAGTAAAACCATCATTTAAGCCGTCAAATTTGGCATAGTCCCATGATTGTCCGTAAAACCTTTTCCCATAGGGGTAATGCATTCGGTGTAATAAGTATATCAAATAATTTTAAAAAATCTAATATAGTAAATATATCTACCTAAAATATTAATTTTAAGGTTCTTATTAGATTTTTCACATACCATATTGATTAGTAACTTCATTACATTCTCTGCCAATTTCTTATTTATTAGTGGAAAATGACATTAATTTTGTTGAACCATTGTGTTGATTTTGAACAAATATGTTCAGGGAAGAAAATGCCAAAACATTATCATATGATCAAGATATTACTATTTTTTTAATTGAATCTAAAATTGTACTGATTAGTTATCTTATGCTTAACTGTCAAGGACTGAGAGGTTTTTATTTCGTTGAATTCGTCCATGGTACAATCCTAACCTCATCTTTTCAATTGACATCTTTAAGAAAAAGAAAAAATATTTAAGTAATAGTCAAATAGACTTTAAATTTAAGAGTGAATTTCCATGTGATAGTCAAATGATCATCAAATTTAATATGAGGATTAAAAGTCGACAATTTACGTCATTATAATTATGGTCACCATTCTAAAAACACCTCCCGTCATTAAAAAAAAATTAAAATTAAAAAAATATTAAAATGTTATCCTAATCAAATAATATGTTATTATAAGAAAAAATGAATTTATATTTTTGTTATATTTATAAAAAATAAGCGTATAAAATGACTCTTACCTATAACATTATATAGTAATAAATGCCAAAAAAAAATTTAAAAAAATTGAACATACTAACAACTACACACCTTTTAAAATATTGTCATGTAAAGTCGTATTCAAAAGGTACCAAGATAAAAAGTCCATCCAAAACAAATTATTAAAGTAGGAACAAATGCGGAACATGTTACTCAAAAGAAATAAAATTCATAAATCACGAAGTGAAGGGTTGTCTAAAGTATAAAAGAGTGCTTTTTCTTACTTATCGTACTATATTCATGAAGTCTCTCTTGCATGGCATTATGGGCTTAAGATGACTTTTAAAGGCTTTTTAATGTTAAGTATGGAACATATTACATGTGAAAACAAATAAGGATTATAAGAGTTTTTAAATAAGGATTAATATTTCGCATTTCTTTTAAAAGTTTTTTTGAAAATAAAATAATTTTCGAGTTGTATATTTAAAAGAAAAAATTGTATGTGTTTTATTTGTAGAAGGTAGAGATTTTAATCTATCGACAATGCACACTACTTTGGAATGTCTAGATATTTTTTGCTTGGCCTATAGTTCATCCATCAAATGGGATAAAACGCAGTGTTATCGGCAATCACAATCCCATATCCCTTCATGGCTGACAAATTTGCAATGGAGTTGGATCCAACCGGATGCTCTATTCAAATTCATTGGCATTCCATTTGCCTTCCAATACACCTCCGCACAACTATGGAGCTATGTGGTTCAACGAGTAGAATGCAAAATCTCCTATTGGATTACCAACCCGCTCTCTAGTAGGAAAATTCCAAATTTGCTCCAAGGTGCTTGTTGCCACCCATGTGCACTACTCCTCTTATTGGATTGCTTCTTATGTTGCCTATGTCAAGCTCGAAAAACTTTTGAGAGATTTACTCTGGGCTAATTCTGAAGGCCACAAGGGGTTCATAGAGTAGCATGGGATATTCGTTGCGAACCCAAAGAAGTTGGTGGCCTTAGTTTGCTTGATATCAAGCTATAACTTTTCGAGCCCACTATGTCAAATGGTTGATTCGTAGTCTAGAAGGGAATGAAGCCTGGAATATTCTACTTCGGCATTGCATCTGCCAAGGTTCTCATTTAGGAAGACCAGCCTGGAAAGGCCTTAACTTCCAGTCCCTTCTCCTCTATCGGGTTTCTGTTAAAATCAAAGGTACTTTTAGGGCTCAAAGTATTTGAAATTCTAAGGAATTGCTTAAATCACACCTTATTTGGAAGGGGGTGGCTTCAGAACTAGTCTTTCTAATAAAACCTACTCTCTTTGGTGGTCATCTATTTTCACATTCCACGACACCCCTCTCATTCTAGCTCCTTGGGATGAATCTATTCAGCTCTCAAGAAAAGGCATTAAAATGGTGGGTGATTTATTTTGCAAACATTTCAGATCTTTGATTTATTGGGGAGCCCTTGCCATGAATTTAATTTTCAACACCAAGATGTTGAATCAATCAAGAATATCATTTCTTTCATACCTGAGGAATTTATTCACAAAATTGGTGTTACCAGGTGTCCTGTGGTGGCGTGACTGGAACTGGTCTTCCGCTACTCCACTCTGCCACTACAAACCACGTCTCTGTTACTCCATGTTCACCCTTCAGTCAGTGAATTTTGATTCACTTAATCATCGCTAGAACATTTCCTCCATGTGCCAATGTGGAAATGACAATTCAAAAGGGTTTGGTCGTTTCTTGTTGAACCCAAAAAAGTTCACTTTATGTTGTGCATCTTACATCAGGGGCTTCCCACAGGGGACCGACTTAGGCATATGGGTACGAACCCCACCTGTCTGGTTTGTCACTAACCTGAGTCTATTAAGCACATTTTATGGTTCTGTCTGTAGGCTCAATCGGCCTAGAAATGGATTCAGTCCTTTTTTCAACCCTTCACCCCAAACTTCTTTACCTAGAAGATTGTTCTCTTGGGGGACTCGGCTCTGCTACCTGTAATTTACAAAAACAAATTGGCACATATTCATAGTTGATATTTTGTTTCACCTTTGGAAAGATAGAAATAATGCCATATTTAACAATGTTCCTATGGATAGAATTTTCTATGTTACTAATAAAGTGGCTACTCTCTCCACTGTGATGCTCCAGATTCAGAACCAGGTCGAGAAAGTTTGGTTGGAGGTCAAACACTTCCAGCGCATGCTCGACCACTAGGTTGCCACCCCTTGTGCAGTCAATTGTGTTCCTCTCGATGCTCCTACTCGTTGTTTCTCATCATCTTAGCCGCACTATTCTCCCCCTCCTCCCCGGGGGTGAGGGTTTCATAGGCATCGCTCTCGGAGCCTTTTTCCTCACCGTCAATGGTCCCCTCAGTCTCAACCCCCCTCCCCTGCACATGGCAGGGTTTTTCAACGTTTTGGCCATTTGAGCATAGTGGGTTGGTCTACCCCCCAGCAAGACAAGTTTCCGCAGTTGGCTATTGCCATTTCTCCTTCCCAGCAGCTAGATAATTATGATCAACAACAGCAGCAGAAAAATGAGACTAGATGGGATCCCATCCCCGTCATGGCTCACCCTAGTTTTGGCTAGAGAGATAAGCCAAATAGTGCTCCGCCTCTCCCACTTGCCGCCATATTCACCGATGCGGCCTTGTTTTTATTTGCCTTCTTTTTTATTAAGGTCCACACTTTTATTTTGATTTAATTGGCCTTCTTCTCGAGGCCTTTCTGGCTCGATATGATTGGTATTTTGGGGTATGATCTCTTCCACCCATCTTGTGTACCATCAATGTTGTAATTACTTGTTTATATCTATAAAAGTGTGATTTTCAATTAAAAATATATATCAAGAACGGTCACAACATTATGTTAAATAGACTTTTTCAAAAAAATCTTTTTAATATGTATTTATTTCTTAAAAACATTTGAAATATATAAATTTTATTGTGCTCTCAAACCAATCTAAACTACTTTTAAATAAAATTTGTATATCTCTTCATAAATATATATTGATTTAATTTCTTGACTTAAGAATTCCATTAGTGTTAAAAGATAACTTCTCAAATGCATAATAACTCTTACATATCATAAATATTTTCATTTCTTTACTTAATTTGATTAAAAGAAATTACACACCAATATACACATAAAGTGAAAAGAAGTTTAGATTGAATGAGTGTAATATTATTTTCTTTCTGAATCAAATATAAACTCTGATTTATCAATTAATGCCCTGAAATGTGGGACTTCAATCCATGTAGAGATAGTGAAGTGGTTCAGTAAGACATTCACATGTAAGAAAAGTGTAACTTATAAAATGTGAGAAATAAGGTGTAGACACCTAAATTTGGTATTTTCACTCAATACTGTAAGTTTTTCTTAATCCCTAAATTATGACTTATGCAACTATTCTAATCCTAAATGTTATATCCTTATTCCTATTGTAAGATGTGTTCTCCTCGTTACAATGTTCAGTTTCACATAAAATGCTTGCATTAGTCAAAAGTATTCTTAATTATCATGCACATAATTTTATAGAGCCACACCTCCCTCTTGGACTAAACCATTCAATGGTTTGGTCTAAAAGTAATGGTTTTGTCTAGGGCCATCCAACATCACTTTTTTCAATTTGATATCTTTTAAGGGGATGGAATTTTCCCTTTGGGTCAATCTGAATGCAAAATTATACCTATGAAACCCTATATAAGTAAGTGAAATGCACTCGTTTACTCCCCTGGAATTCACTTGGCATTTACTAGAAAAATATAACTCAAAAGGCATACAAAGCTCCCCTAAATTTCCTTAAATTGGAAGCAGACATTAGGTGTTGAACAAGTTTCCTCACTAAATGTTTCAAATTAGTGAAATCGCAACAAGAGAACAAGCAACTCTAATTATGAGAGGATTTAAAGTACCTCTAGATGAGATGACAATGTGTACAGGTGCAAAAATGAGAGATCCTCCTCACAGTGAGCTAGATGACCTGTAAAACATGAGAAAATCAGCAAAAAAAGGATTAGTAGATAGATGGGTAGATTTCCTGACAATGCTAGTCCCTAGAATTGAAAACTTCCTAAGATGGAGGTCAATCCACGTTTTTGATAAAGATAAGCTAAAATAATGATTGATAAATTGGATGAAGAAGAATTTGAGTTGTAACAGAAATTGGAATGTAATAAAAGATAAGAAAATGTAGATATGATCTAAGAAAATTAAACCAAACCTATGCAGGTTGACATCTACCCGAGACTGCAGGGCCCAGTTGACGGTGACTGGAGCAGATCAAGTGAAACAGTGAAAGAAAATATAGATCTGGAGGCCTTGAAGGAAGATCTAGAGCTGATGATGAAGTTGGGAATGAAGAACATAAACTTACAAGAGATCTGGAATAAGATCTAACAAAAAGGATGTAAGAAATTATGAAATCTAAATATGAATGCAATGAAGACTTATTTGGTCGACGGTGACCTAGCTGAGTCGACAGCAACTGGGGGCTAGCAGAACATATCTCAAGTGAAAGACAGGGTAGAATGGAAAGACCTGAATTCTGAGGGAGTGCAAGATTAAAAAGGGAATGATTGACAAGCTGAATGATAGTGAACATGGCCAGATGGGACCTGGTCAACTGTGACCAGGAAGGGTCAACGGCGACAGGGACTAGACTAAGGTTTAGTGGAAAAGGATGGGAAAGAAAAAAGGTCTGCATATGGAAAATGAAGACATGAGAAGGCAGAGACAGTGCTCATGGATGATAGATGGACCTGCACCATATTTGATGAAGAATATGATGATAAATTGTAATAATAGATCCAAGCATGCAAGAGAAAAAAGATCTCCAAATCTCCCAAAGTGAGGAACAAGATCTTCAAGATGATGATGGTAGTTGTAAGAGAGATCAACAAATGAAGACAAGATCACAAGAAATCCTGAAGTCTCCAAAATTGTATCATGAGAAAAGGAGGGGTAAAGGAAGCTTTATAAGGTTGACATCGACTTGTATGGGTCGCCACCAATTGTGGGGACTCGTTCATTTGGGCAGTGGAAAGGTGACGAGCTCAAGACAATGAACCCTTATGAGGCAAGATTATGGTTTCAAAAGGTTAAGATGAGTTAGGGTTTCTTAGGATGGATAAATTGGTAGGTGGAGGGTGAAAAATATTAAATAAATGCCATGGAGAGGTGAAATTAATAAATGTGGGCCTAGGGAGGATAAAATATATGAATTAAATGAGGATTTGAAATTAATTAATGGTGATTAGGGATTATTAATTAAGGGTGTGGTTAAGAGGAATTAAGATGGGAAATAATGATAAGTGGGATAAATTGAATTTAGGAGGAAATAAAATTTGAAATGGGAAGAGAGGTATGTATGTGAAAAGACGATGGAGAGCGAACATGGGGTAAGGGGTAGTGATACAAAAAATTGGTGTCTACATTTGCCCCTTTTTGTTGAATGGTTTGCGTTGGGCAAGCCATGAGAAAAAATCAAGAAGAATGAGAAGATGATTGATGGGGTGCTCCCCCTCAAACTAGGGATCGGCAACACGAAGGGAAGTCGATCACGAGTTTGAAAGATATAGATGAAGAAAGAGAGGGTGGAAAGGATGAGAAAAAAAAAGAAGATGAGATAAGATATCCCAAATGAGGATAAATAAAAACTAAAATGTAAACAAAAACATGGCAGTGATTTTGGAATCACTTCATTAGGGGACAAAGTACGGCCTCAATGGAGACAACGACAATGTCTTATAGACCTGTGAGTTGGAAAAAATCACTTCAAAATGGAGGAAATCCAATGGGAATGTGCTCAAATGGATGTGCAAGCTGGAGGACCAAAGAGTCAAAGGCATACATCAATAGTATGTGCAAACAAATGCAAGGATGGTCAAGAAAAAGGTATGACAAAATGTAGGGGAAAAATCGAATGTGATATCCTTCATACATGAGGAATCAAAAATATGCGTCTGGATGGGACAACGATAAAAAGTAAAATAATGGTGCCCCAATAGGGAACACAAAGATGCCAGCAAAGGGGTTGTTGGATGAAAAACTAAATATGAGAGAGATAGCGAAGCCCAATGGGACCAATAAAGGATGGGTATAAGCAACACACAAGGAAAAAGTGGAAGAAAAGATAATTTGAAAGGAAGGATTAATCGAAAGAAGACAAGAAGTGAAAATAATTGAGAAGGTAAGGTCAAGTCGATGGCAACCAGACAGGTTCAGTGGCGACTAGGGGTGAAGTGGTGGCGACCCAAGAGGTTCGGTAGGCTATATAAACCCCAAAGTCAACTGACAATGCTCATTTGCACTGTGTGAATTGACGATTGAGATCTCTGAGTAGAGAAGAGAGTTGAGAATTGGAGCGAGATGGAGGTCAGTGGAGCAGCGAGGAAGCACCAGAGGACTCAAAGGATGGTAAATTCCTAAACCTTAGCTTAAATTTTTAAACATTTTTAATGTTTTTATTTTAATTTTTTCACATTTTTCTGATTTTTGGGTTCGGCGCAAGAGGTGGTCATCGGTAACTGGGTACGATCACCATCAAATGGGTTTGGTAGGGCATCAACCCTAGCTAGGAGGTGTCGACCTACTCTGGTTCAGCGTCGACTTAGGGCTAGAATATGAATTTTTGGATTTTTGATTATTTTTGCATGTGTGGAGGCTAATGATTACTTGTTTGATTGGATTTTACACGCCCGAGACACCTTATATCTCAGAGACAAATTGCTCACTTTATATGATCATATTAGAGGAGACGTCACTAATGTAGATTACGACCCCCAAACCGCAGTAGGGTTGGGTGGATTCTTACATTACTAGCAGATTCCACGAGATGTTGGACTGATGATTACTTTGGTGGATAGATGGGATGTGCGCATTAGAAAATTTTGTTTAGGATAGGGGAGATGACAGTGACTCTTGAGGATGTATACCACATCTTGAGGCTACCGATATAGAGGGAGCCTATAGATCCTATCACATTGGATATTAGATTGTGGGTATTGACACAAATATTTAGAGCCGATGCACCGCATATTACCTTCACATCCGAGGCATTTTAGTATGAGACTAGATATAAGCAAGGAGTGTCGCAAAGCATATTGATATGTGTTGCTATGATGGCCATATCATGTTACGCACTTCCATATTCTAGTGGTGTGAGATTTCCATGGACGCTGGTGGGGGTGCTAACGGATATTGTAGATCACATAAGGGTATTTGCATTTGGGCCTACATTGCTACTACAACTTTATCATGACTTATGGATGTATGCAACCGAGAGAAGGTCGGGACTAGATGTGGGTTTTGTATTACATTGTTGGGCATACGAGCATATTGCAGTGATCAGACCACCAGGGCTCCCATGGGTCAGAGGGGATCATATTGAGTTATTAGTTAGGTTTCTGAGATGGCGAGCCTTTCAAGCTCAAAGAGATAGGAGGCAAATAGGAGAGGAATGGTATACAGAGAGATTGGCAGAGCTATATGTAGACCAGGTGAGATGGTGGCCATATAGTTATTTTCATGCATAACCTAGAGAGGATGTGGAGTTACTGGGGATGAAGAGGATTACGTGGGTGCAAGGGAGGAGACCTAAGATGGTGGAGGTGGTACGATTTCCACGAGTCATGCAACAGTTTGGTGTCATACAGACGGTACCCAGGGATCTGATCAGATATAGAGGAGATGAGGCATAGAGGGACTTGCCTAGTCTCATGATGGTAAACCCATTAGATGAGGCAGGAGAACCTTGGGATGAGGACGATGATGTGGGGGTTGGAGTTGGACTTGGAGAGTGGATGATAGCATCATGGATGGCTTAGGTGGTGGAGGAAATGGATGAGGCATGATTTGATAAGGAGGAGGAAGTGCTAGGTGGAGATGAGCATGTAGCACCTATAGGTGATGAGGGTGGAGATGGGTGGTTGGTAGTAGAGGTGTCCCTCTTACACGTAGAGTACGACACAGCCCACCAGGAGAGGGACCTAGCCATCCAGCAACGAGAAAAATATAGGAGGCAAAGGGAGGCCTACATGGCCAGATTTGGAGACCTCGGTCTTATATTAGTAGCGAAGTCAAAGATTGGAGTGTCTACTGCATTATAGGGAGATTAGCAGAAGGCAACACGAGGTACTATTCATCTATAGCAGTACCATGCATTAGCAGTGAAGGCGTGTTATTATGAGTGCATTTTTACATCAAGGCTTGCACAAGTGTAAATATACGTATAATATGTTATAGAGCAATGAGGAGCCAGGGTTGAGCACAACTGGTGCCATCTAGGAGTACAGCGAGCGTGGAGCTGCCAAGGTGAGATCCAATTCATGACGCAGGAGACGAGGCCCAAAGAGAGATACAGTAACCTACCCTAGGGGGAATATTTGAGATTATCTGATGTAGAGTTTACATATTTTGAGGATATATCAGCTTTGAGACAGGATCCTTAGGGGCGTGTCATGGATGTATAGATGTATTTGGATCTTGATGGTATATAGATTTATGATGTGTACATGATTTATGATGGTGATTATGTGATCAGATGTAATAGCTTTCTATAATGTTGATTTAGCTTGAGATGTTATATGATGTTTATGGATGTGATTTAGATATTTATGATTAGGGATTTGATTGTGGTTTGGAAATTAGAATAGAATGTGGATGATTTTGTGATGGACAAATAGATGAGATTGGAAATGGATAGATAGTTGCTAGATATTATTATGACATAGATAAATGAGTGATGTGATGGATTTAGAAAAATGTTAGATTTAGATGGTATGGCATGTTAATTGGAAATGTTATAATGGTTTTAAAAGTATAGACATAGTAAGCATCAATAAAAATTTTATATTAGGAAGAACATGATCAATTGCGAGAGAAAGGATGAGTTGTCATTAGAATGTGACAAAGGATGAGTTAACATGAAACTCCATCATAGTAAGGAGTGTACGTGAAGAAACAGAATACTTCTGAACTATATCAGTATCTTGAGTCATGTGCAAGTCAAAAAAGGATCACAATCAAAACAATTCACTTGCAACCAATAATAGTCTTTTATACACATAACCATTGATAGTTAGTAATCTGAGGGGCCACGAGGAAAAGTATGGAAGGTAGACTTATAGACCTAATTTTGGAATGAAATAAGGGGTTTTGGATGTAACTCGTACACAGGAATATAGGTTCTCCTTAAGTGGGTAGTTTCCTATGTCTATACCTCCAACTATGAGAATCCTATTATGATTGCAAACTCATCAATGCGGGAAGTTTGCTTATGGATGAGAAATGTTGATTGATGTGGGAAGCTTTCTTAGGATGCTCCATATGCTTATTGCAAAACATTATGTTTTTTCTTATGAATATATGGATAGGTCCAAATCCAAAGTATTTGGAGGCCTTTTCTCCCATGCTATGAGATTCAGTAACCATCCTTCAAGGGATGTGGTCTACATTTTACTTTTGTGCTATTGGAACTGGGATTTTGTATTTTACGAATAGTAGGATAAGAATGCATTATGTATTCCTTTGAGGGATCAATATATTCTGTTTTGATATTTTTTATGTTTATAAAACAGTTGTCCTTCAAGGGACTTGAATTATTTTCTGATTTTAAGAAAATATATTTTAAGATGAGCATCCATGGAAATTTATGCAATTTTTTATGCAGAAGATCTTGCGATAACTAGGTAGACCACTCTGGAGAGGCAATGAGTTCAATATCCAAGTGAAACCCATGGTCACTTAGCATGGTTCCATTCAGGTAGATAAGAAGTATGAAGTTAATGTAATGATTATCCAGTTCCCATCCTAAGAAGTGAAGAACTCTTTCCATAAGGAATAGCACTATGAGAAAAGCCGTGGTTCCCATATTCAAGGACAAGATTATAGGAAAGAGATCGGTAGACCACATAATTCCAATCTCATTTATTCTATCCTTACATGGATCCTGAGGCTACTGATGGATGGATGACTCACTGAGTTTTGTTTTACTAAGTGTTAACCTTGATTGCGCACCCAAGTGTTTCATATATTCATTTCCTTCAAAAATTTATTGTCCTATACTATAGGTTATGATCCTTTTTTATGGCATCAAGAGTGGCGTACATAAATTGAGAGGCTTGGTCAGATCTGTACTTCAGGCATCATACTTTCAAGGTTTGGAGCAAAGTCTTGTAAGTTGAAAACTTGTCTAACGTTGAATATTGGCCCTTGCTCTTGCTACTGACTTATGCAGAATATTTATGGTGTAAGGCATTCGAATTGGTCACCATCATCTAATACCAAATTGACCAAAGTGCACAAATAATGCATAGCAGAAGGAAATTTTTTGATGAACTCTTGAGATTATAGACGATTTGTTATCCCGTAAAATTGACAAGGGAAATTTTACCGATAACCATACCAAAAATTTTGTTCCGATCCCTCGTCAGGGATCCCTTGCGTTCGGAACGTTGCAAAATCCCTTTTCCTGGGAAATCTGGTTTTCCGAACTTAGTCATTTTTGGTCTTTTGGCTGGGCGCATGGAATTACTATGTAACATCAACTTTTGGTGCGCCCCCTTTAAATCCTTTGGCGCATGGTTCTTCATGTCAACTAACCTTTTGGTGCGCCTTGATATGTTGAGTCTTTCCTGCGTACGCCAAGGCGCATGCGCCTTCGTGTCAACAACACTTTTGTTGCGCCACTTTTCGGTGTGCCAAAGGCGCACATATTCTTGTGTCGACATCACTTTCGGTGCGCCAAAGGCGCACATAACTTCGTGTTGTCAGGTGCTTTGGTGCGCCAAAGGGCGCATGCTTCCTTATGTCGACAATGCATTCCATGCGCCACTTGAAAAGTTGGTGGCGCATTTATTACTTCCTCACCTATATATAGGCGCGTCTGCGTTGTCATTATCACCAATGCAAAACACGTGATATTTTCTCTGAACCTGTCAGTATCTACCCTGTCGCTTTCAACACGTTGTGGACCCGTTCTCACGCTTTTTCATCATTTATATCCGGGTAAGTGGTTTTCAATCTTTCGTGCTTTTTGTTTTTGTGGATTTTGATTGCTAGGATGGTTCAGTAGGATGAAGAGAATAGATTATGATCTTACTCCCCCCCTTGTTGTCTTTCCACATTTCCTCCTCTTTCCAGATCTGTTGGAAGAAGAAGCTCTGTCCTAAAATGATGTTGTCTTGATGATCCTTCTTGGTATTGCACTCCTTCATATGAACCTTGAGAAAGCTAAAAAATTATGTGGAAACCCCTCTGAGAGAATGAACAGACCTAAAAACCATTTTCACCTGTGGAGCATAAACTTGTTATGCAACATGAAAAACAGTTGCGCCTTTGGCGCATCTGTCGCCTCTGTTACATCATAAAAAGATGCGCCCTCATGGCGCATTTCTCTCGCATGCTGCAACCGCTTCCCGTGCACCCCCTTAAGTGCATCAAATTTGGATGCAACACAAAAGATTCTTGTGCCCTTTGGCACACCCAGCATCCATGAAACACCCCTTTCATACGTGCTAAGGACAAAGCTATAATGGCACAGGTGCATTCCTCATTACAGCAACATCATGTTGTGTAGACCCTCTGTGCACCGTGCCAAGTTACCTTTGGCGCACGAAAATTTCATGTTACACAAACAATACATGCGCCTTTGGCACACCAAATTTCCACGCAACATGAAAAATACATGTGCCTTTGGCGCATCCTGTCCTATGTAACACCAAATCTCCATGCGCCCTTTACAAAATGTACCCTGTAGTGTCTATGCGCCATGCACCTTTGGCACTGATTTAACCCTTGCAACACCCTTTTTCTGTGTGCCTTACCTATTTAGCCCTGTAAGCTGCAGCTTTCATGCGCCCTACGCCCTGAGCCTCAAAATGCTAACTCTTTCTTCTGTTAACACTTCAATGGAAGATCAAATGACTAATACAACCTTTTTGCGTTGGGTCTCACTTCTTCTTCGTGCAGATCAGCAATTAAGCTCAGAAGAACATATGTCTACATCAAGCAAGAGACCTACCAAATCCAAAGGCAAGGCCAAACTTACAGAAGAAGAGATGAAATATAAATATCAGAGGGTCAGAATGCCTGACTCCCAGGCCGAATGCGACCTAGACATCAGAGACTCAGAGTTGGGTCACATTGATATGGAGGAATTCTGGGTCAGGACTCAGAAGGTAACAAGAAGTCCATGGATGGACAAACTAATAGGCAGTGCCCTACACTTCGCTGGAGGAATCCCAGTCAGCACCGTTAACAATGAATTCATGATGGTGGTTTCCCGGTGCTACAACAAGGACACAAGGTGTGTCGTAAATGACAAGGGCGAGGTCGTCATTAACCTCACTGCCCGCCACTTTGAAATAATACTCGGCATTCCTCATCATCGGCACTTTGTGGCCGTCAGCCGAGAGGATTGTATTAAGGCCTGGGACGACAACGAAGATCAGTGCATGCAGCTGATGAACGAGGTCTATTTGAAAAACAAAAAGGTGGTGACCCGATGGCCACAAATCATTCACCGCAGTGATTTTTCGGAGGAGCTCAGTGACACCATCACATTCCTGAGCAGGGTCTTTGGGCTTCCTGATGCCCACTTTTTCCATAAATGGATGCTGCGGGTACTTAGAGACCATGAATAAGAATATGCCCGATCAGCGCTTCGAATGGGCAGAGATTATAAGCAGCACAATCTCTGAGCAGCTTCAACAATTTAATACAACAGGGAGATTCTACATGAATTCCTATGTTGTTTACGCTGCAGCATCAGAAAGAGACTACCCAGGCCTGATGCGGAGTGGGGTTTGGCCTCAGGTCAAAATATATGAATACTACCCAGAGTTGAGGCTGGAAAATAGCATCCCTCAATTCACAAAGATCAACGATGTGTTTTTCTACCACATCATCTGCCTGTTGAGGCCAAATATGACTTACGGTCGCACGACCAAGAGCATAGTGGCAGCCACTGAGAAATGGGGGGCCCTGTTCACCCAATTTCCCACGTTCACCTATCTGAGGGCAGCCAACTTCTTGGGAGAGCCAACTAGACTGCCGAGGTATGCTGGACCCAAGTTGATTCTGCTAGAGCTGTCAAGGCAGCTGATCACCTATCATGAGAAGTGCCTCAAAAGAAAGAAGGGTGGAACTCCTTTCCCCCTCACAGTGGGCAGATATACATGCCTTACCCATCACAAGGCAAAGGACATGTTCGCAGAGCTGGAGCTGCTTAATTTGAAACATGATTTCCCAGCCAGGCCTACCTTTGACCCAAGAAGTTGTCTGCCAAGGGCTAAGCTAGATCCAATCCACATCCCTCAGATCGAAGACATCTACATCGACGTCATTCATGAGGTTGAGCTCAGGAGAAAGGACCATTCTCACTTAGCCTTGGCAGAAATCATCCAATACGGGGTAGCAATTGTCCCCAAAGGCTTCCAAACTACGGAGGATGAAGTAGACCAAGTATATACTAACACAGATGGGGACAATTGGCCTTTTCCAGCCATTGATAGAACTAAGGCACCTCAGACGATTGAGGAGAGGGTCAAGGAAACTCTGCGCAGAACAGAGCATTGGTGCCGGATGAACGGATTAATCTACCTTCGAGGTTGATTTCACAACCTCCCCATTGGGTAACGCACCTCCTCGATCTAAACAACAGCCTAAAGGCAAGGGCAAAGGCATAGAGGGTGAATCCAGCACCACTCAAGAAGAAGCTCCTGAGAGTCCTCCTTCCGCGGCACCCGAACAGGTCATAACTCTGGTTACGCCAGAGAAAGAAGCAGAAGAGGATGTTCCAATAGGCCCATCCACTCAGGATGTCGGCATTGCTACAACAACCGAGGTCCCTTCTGTCCCTTCTTCTTCTCTTCCTTCCCCTCCTCGAGTGACTCAAGCGACCATCCCTTTGGTCGTGTCCTCTCCCCCTTCTTCTACTATTCCCCCCGCTTCTTCGTCTATCTTCTCTTCCCTCGCGGATCTTTCCCCCTCCATTTCTTCCCTCATCTCTGAGCTCCCTTCCCTTCCTATGTCTTCCTCAGCTGCAGTATCCCTTCCTCCCGTGGGCACTTCTTCGGCTGTTCTCTCCATGCCGCCGCCACGTGTCTCCATGTTTTTCCCTTCTTCTACTGCGGCTGCCCCCTTCTCTGTTTCCGGCCCTTCTCCCATAAGTCCAGCCTGGATCTCCCAGCAGTTAAGTCAGCAAAAAAGGAAAGTTCCCATCGCTCCGATGGACTTTTCTGTAATCCCATCTAAGGGGGCAAAGAAGCAGAAGCCCGTCACACGCTTCTCTCAAAGTGCTTCGGGAGAGAGGGTAATGGAGATCGCGTACCCCAATCCTCTCAAGGAGAAAAAGGATCTGTCTCCGACAGATTATACTGTGACCCAAGTCACAATGGGGACGTCTTCTGAAAGCCTTCAGGGGGAGGCCCTTTCTGCAGTTGACGCCCTCTGCAAGAAGCTTCAGGAAACAAAAGAGGAGAAAAGGCAACTGAAAGAGCAAAATAAATATCTGCTCCAAGCCTTACAGAAAATGGGCAGTGCGCCTCCCACAACTGCCGCCGAGACTTCTGAGCTTCTGAGCCAGGAGAAAATTAATGAATATGCAAAGATCGGCGAGCAGGGTATGGCCGTTTCCGCTTGGAGGAGCCAGATCCTCAAAGACAGTGAAAAAGTAATCGCCAAGTTCTCTGACTTGTATTTGAACATCAACAAGGCGAATAAAGAGCTCCAAGCGTTAGCGGGACCCATATCGGAAGAGTTGGAACATGCTAGACTGCAGCACGAGACCTTTCAACAAATGTTTGACTGTTCAGTCGAAGATCTGGTCAAGTTCGGCGTCTTCGGCCATCCCAGGGCCCTCAACAAAATCATGTCCACTCTGGATTACCGGGTGGATCAGCTGGAATTTGTCCTAGAAAAGATCGACAAGGTGAAGGAAGAAGCCCTGGACGCGATGCACCAAATGGAACAGATCGTTCTCAACATGACGCCAGGGTTGCTTACTCCTTCCTTCACTTTAAGAAAAGCTGATGAAACCATCCAGATCTTCAAGGAGATCGTTTCTCGAGGGATGGGGCCAGAGGTCACTTTTGACGCAGAGTCTATCAACAACCTGCTGGCCTGTCGGGACTTCATTGGGTTACTCATTGAAGCGGAAAAAGACTATTCCAAACTCCCCGAGAAACTCATAGATGAGCGGGAGACTTGTGAGGCAATCAGTGAGCGGCACAAGGATCCTTCCCAGGATCAACTAGGGCCCATGATCAGCAAGTTCATGGAATACCGCTCTCAATTCCACATCTCGTCACCTGAGCAGCAGCAAAAGCAAGCTACTCCCTTTCGGCCGCAGGATGACGATGACGAGTAGCTTCTCTTTCTTCTTCTTCTCTCTCTCTCTTCTTCGACTTTCTTTTTGGGAATATCTGGAGTATGTTGGCACAAATGATGACATCATCCATGTTGCACCATGGGATGATGTCATCCATCAAGTTGTCAAAAGTCAACATGACTTTTAGATATTTTGTAAATATCTTTGTAAATAAGTGGTTGGCTCCTTTTTGCCTTCTTTTCTCTCCTTCTTCTATAAATACCCCAATACTTGTTGTATTGGGCATGAGTGAATATCTTTCAGATGAAAAATAGAAGTAAGGAGAAAAGACTTTGAGCTTTTTGTAACAGAAGGATTATTAATACAATATTTAGACTTTGTGCTGAATACATGTGTTATTTGCATCAGATCTTTCTTACGTCTAGATCTATGTGTTTATTCTGTTGGATCTTACTTCTGTTTTATTGTCATTTATTCATCATCAGTATTGCTTTGCTCGTTTATGCAAGTAGGTTTGGCTCTGTTTACTACCAATCCCAAAACATAAACCTTCTGACCTTTCTGCTTTGGAATTCATTTCTTTTCTCCCTTCGGACCTGCTCTTTCTTCATCCCCTCTTCCTTTCCTTTCTTTTCGCAGTCGGAAACACCCTACTGGGATGAGATCCCAAACCCCCGAAGGCAGAATTTGTGAGACTTGCACAGATTCCTGCTGGTAGAATAGCAATAAACCAGTTTCGCTTTGCTGACTCAAAGAGGGGCTATGCCCTGCACACTGTTGGCTCGTTTATCCATAGATCTGCCCAAGCGACAGATTTTCGGACCAACACAACCTCATCTTGAAATAAAATCAACACGTCACCAAAGCTGTGAAACATCTACGGGGTAAATTTGCTCCTAATTGGCTTGGACCCTATATTGTTACCCATACTTATGGATCCTGTGCTTATCGTTTATCTTCACTTGATGGTAAAACCAAACCTAAGACCCTTAACATCTTGCATCTTCTACCATTCTATTGTTGAACCAAGTGCTTTATCACCCATTGACTATTACGAGCTCGTCCCATGGTCACCCCCTCATTTTATTACCATCTCACACACCTACGATTAAACAAAGAATCATGTGACTGCCCGTCACTTTTTCAACCTTGTCTTCAATCTGAGTACCACGGCTCTACTCATGGCATGATTCTCATGGATAATTTTCATCCCCTTATAGATGGAATCCCATGGTCATATACCATCCCACATACCCCTCAAAAACGTCCAACTCCACCTCTACTTTCCCTCCACCTTTTGACTTACGTTGTTCGTATTCCTCTATAGCCTTGTCCATGGCTTAATTGGTAAAAGCAAATTCACTTATCAAAATGGGATCACCCTCCTTGAGTCAAACTTCCAAACATGAAGATGAATCCCTCAAAAAGGACATCTACCATTCATATGTAGTCACCATAAATAGACTGCTCCCTCGAATGACAACTATACTACACTAGCCATACTCTATGTAGTAAAAAAAAAGACTAGACCTATTCCGAAGCTTCCCACATTGATCAGCTTCACGAAGACCTCAAGGAGATTATCTAATCATCCCACATAGACTTCCCACATCGATTAGTCTATTAACCAAAAATAACACACCCTTTTTTCCATGGACTCGCCTATCTGGGTTATTGACCATCTTGTACAAAAGGTGCGTTATTTCCCTTTTCGTTTCCAACCTTTCACCATATAACCATTTTACCACATTACCCTATTGCGACCTACTGTCATCACCAATCCGACACTATGATAACTTCTTCACCAGGAACTCCTCGTGCTATGATTATTTACTAATGCACAGCCTTTAGTTTGGTGGATGTAATCTGGAAACAAAACAACAAACATAACACAAGAATACCATCGACTATGATAAGACGAGAATGATGATAAATCTAAAATATCAAAGTAAATTATAATATTAACATGAAATTGTTACAATCTCACCCATGAGGAACTTCAAGTGTTATTGACTTCACTTGCCTTCCACTAATACTATGGGAGAAACTTTACAATTACACCTCTTAATGGCTTCTTCAACACACCTTTAAACTGATGGCTTCCTTTACACACTTCTTACAATATTTCTCACTACTTCTTTCTATGCTAAATGAGGGGGGTGGCCTCTCTATTTATAGAACTTTCAGGCTTATCCATCTTATCTCTAAGATAGGATAAGAAATCTACTCTGACGAATCATATTCCATACCTTAACTCTTATATGTACATGTAAGCTTATCTTTTAAGATAAGATAAACCTTATCATTTTACATGGGTTCCACATTTTTAGACTTTTTACAAATAAAATACACAAAATATTTATGACCTCACTCCTTGTCCTTATTACCAATATAATATTTCTAATTCCTAATCATGTAGACCCTACTTCTCTACTTACCCAAACTTTGACATTTTAACATTACCGGACCACTTACGACAAATATTTACTTTTTACCACAACATTCCTATTGTACTTTGACTGTTACCGTACTATACATTATTGGCGGCACCGTACTGACAACGCCGTTATTTTATATCGGACACTACTACTAATTATACTTAACAACATCCTATTCCTAATACATACATTAATGAAATAGAAATTACAGAGGAAAATTTTAGTGTCGATATCTTCCCCCTTCCTAGCTTCTACTCCATCCTCGGAGTAGACTATTCTGGTGCTTGGAAAATCTTCAACTTGTTGTGGTTGACCCATTTTGTAATGGGAGTGCCATCCAATTCCTCCAGTCGGTACGTACCATTTTCATGCACAGCTGCTATTTTGTAGGGGCCCATCCATTTTGGAAGAAATTTTCTCTGTCTTCTTTTTTTGTATCTGGAATCATATACTAGAACCAAGTCATTCACATGAAATGGAGACCACCGGATCTTTTGATCAAAGTATTCCTTCTGCTTCATTTTCTTCTTATAGCTTGTATCCTTAGCTATTTCCCTCATTTCCTCTAACAAATGAAGATGTACCAACCTTTCTTTTACTGAATCACTTTCATCCATCCTTTCATTTTTCATAACTCTCACAGTGGGAATATCAAACTCAATAGGAAGAACTGGATCAATGCCATAGGCCAACTGAAATGGGGAGTATCCTGTTGCTGACTTTGATGTTGCCCTATATGCCCACAATGCTGCATGAATCTTTTTATCCCACTTATGTACCTGCAAGGCTGCATCTTTTGCTAAAATTTGACACAACACAAAATTTGTTCGTTCCACCTGTCCATTTGTACTTGGCTTGTATGTTGTTGCCTTCCTATGCTTAATAGAAAATTTGTTGACTAGGGCTTCTACTACCTCATTAATGAAGTGGCTTCCTTGATCTGTTACAATTTCTAATGGACAACCAAATCTGGTGACAATGCGTTCATATATGAACCTTGCCACTTCATCCATGGAAGCTATTTTCAATGGCCTAGCTTCAACCCACTTGGTTAAATAATCTGTGGCAACTACAATATACTTATTTTGGCGTGAGGTAGTTGGAAGTGGACCTACAATGTCTATTCCCCACTTTTCAAAGGGACCAAGTGGAAGAATAGGGCATAATGGAGCTGATGAAGTCTTACGGTTACCATGTGTTTGACAAATATCACATGTCTTACAATAATTATAACAATCTTTAAAAAGAGTGGGCTAGTGATAACCTGCATCCAAGATCCTTCTTGCTGTAAGTTGTCTAGAGAAGTGCCCTCCACATGTACTATTGTGGAATTCTTCTAGCAGTTCCTTCCCTTGATCATGTCTAACTACCCTTTTGTACTGTCCATCAGGTCCTATTCGAAATAATACTCCGTGTAGAATAGAATATGGACGACTGGCTTGAGTAATCTTCCTCTTAGTCTTTGCATTGGCACCATCAGGAAACTTGAATTCATTCAGATAATTCCAAATATCTATGTATTCACTAGGGATTGTGTCAAGGGATAACAATGCTGCATCGGGGAAATCATCATCATCACAAGATGATCCTAAACCATCATAGGCTCGAGAGAGTGCATCTGCATTGACATGCTTCTTTCCTGGCATATCTATAATATCAAATTCAAATTCTTGTAGCAAAATTATCCATCTTGCTATCCTCCCTGATGGGTTAGGCTTATTTACAATATATTTTAGAGTCCTGATGATCTGTTACAACTAGAAATTTTTTCCATAGCAAGTAATTCCTAAACTTCTTTACAGCAAAAATGATAGCCAGAGCCTCTTTTTCAGTTACAGTATAATTTACCTTAGCACTGCTCATTTGTCTGCTCCCAAAGTAAATTGGATGTTCATTCCCATTTTCATCCTTTTGGCTCAAAGTACTTCCTAGTGCTGCATCTGAGGCATCAGTGTACACAATGAATGGCTTGCTCCAATCTGGATTCTTCAAAACAGGTGAAGACACCAGGGCTTCCTTCAGTTGTCCAAAAGCTTCATGCGCCTTATTTCCTGGTTCATAAGTAACATCCTTCTTCAAGAACTGGGTTAGTGGCTGTGTAATCTTTGAGAAATTCTTGATGAACCTTCTATAGTAACCCACATGGCCTAAAAATGATCTCAACTTACTTCTATTAATAGGAAATGGTAAATCTTTGATTTTTGAAACTTTATCAGGATCAGTACCAATACCATCTCTGGATACAACATGCCCTAACAAAACGCCTTTAGAACATCCAAAGACACACTTTGTAGGGTTTAGTGAGGCTTGTGCTTCATCTAACCTTTGAAATGATGTCTCCATTTGGTGCAGGTGGTCCAACTTGCTCCCATAGATGCAAAAATCATCCAGAAATACTCTGATGAAGGTCCCAATGTAGGGTTCGAACACCCTATTCATCAAACGCTGGAATGTTTCCTGGAGTATTACACAACCCAAAAGGCATAACTCTATAAGCAAACGTTCCCCAAGGAGTGGTGAACGTGGTCTTCAGCTGATCTTTCTCTGCTATACGAACTTGGTTGTAGCCGCTATATCCATCAGCAAAACTATAACACTCTTGGCCAGCTACTTCGTCCAAGATCTGATCTGAAAATGGAAGAGGGTAATTATCCTTCTTTGTTGCCTTATTAAGCTTCTTATAATCAACACAAATGCATAGCTTCCCATTCTTTTTTATTGAGATCACAATGGGAGAAACCCATTCTGAATTCTCCACAGCAAATATGAATCCTGCATCAAACAACTTATCTATTTCGTCTTTTACAGTCTTGGAAAAATTAGGATTCATTCTATATGGCATTTGATTTATGGGCTTAACACCATCTACCAGCTCAATAGAATGTTCTACCCAACTTACTTGACGGAGTTCCTTATAATCAAAATTGAATAGGTGTATGTACCTTTGAAAGAGCTGGAGGTAGGATTCCTTCTCACTCTCCATCACAGCATCACCAATATTTATTTGTTGGAGATGATCATCAACTTCTTCTTCAGATAATTTTATGGGGTCATGAGTTGGTGTGACTGCAAGGATATCCATGACTGAAACATCAACCTCACTTTCTTCATCTTCAGTGTCCACTTCACTAGTACTAGAGTAATCAGAGGATGTCCAATCATCAGTTTCATCACTTGAATCCACAGGTTCTGCCTTATGATGTCGATGGATCACGTTTATCTTCACCCTCTCTCTACCACGTCCAAGTGTCATGAAACCTTCATTGCAGTAGTTTCTTGCATGAACTCTCCTTAGCCATGGTCTTCCCAGCAGCATTGGGTACACAACAGTACCATTTTTCATCACCTGAAAGTCTACCACACATACAACACCCATAACAGATATTGCCACATTTGAAACTACACCTTCTGGTTTAGTTTTTCCTTTATTTAATGACCTTAACATAAGTGTTGAAGGGCGATCAATTTTTAAACCCAACATATTCATTACAGACTCGGTCATTACATTAACTGCAGCACCTCCATCAACTAAGACATCATGAATTGAAATACCATTACATAATACCTCAGCTTGTGGAGCATAGGGATCCTGCCTCTGCCTCTAAAACAGGGACCTCAACCTCCTTCCTTCATCGAGCATTGAGTCCACTTCGCAACTCCCGCCTCTTCTCAGAAGACATAACAAGAGTTGACCATATGTAATATTTGCAGGCCTTTTGGATAGATCTTCCAAGATGGAGTATGGTCCTTGCCCCTGTGAAATCAGAAAATCCTGCACACCCAACTTTCTTCTCCTATGTTTCTTACTAGTTTCTCCTTTCATCTTCTTAGGATCATTTCCATCTTGATTATCTTTTTCTTTTTTTTTTTTTACAAACACATCTACTTGATTATTTCTGCTCTTATCTACTACATCAAAAGAATTCACAGGTGCTTTTCCTTTATCATTATCTCCTTTACCAGATGTAGAAGCTCTATCTGGACAATTATACTTATAATGACCCTTTTTATAACAACCATAACATACAACTTCAGAAATATTTCTTTTTGGACCTCTATCTCCTCCTTGAGAACTAAATTCCTTTCCTTGAAGAAGATTAATAGTTAACTGACCCATCTTTTTGAGCAGATCTTCATACTCAGTAGATGTACTAGGAGAAATATTTGTGCTCATCGGGAGTGGTTGTGGATTCTGGACCAAAGGTGATGGTGTAGGCTCTACTTTAGCAACAATTTCTTTGGGCTCCTCTTCCATGCTTTTTTCTTACCTTCTTGCAATCTCCTTTGCTTGTTCAATGGTAGCTGGGCGGTCATACTTCACTCGTTATCTGATCTTTGGCTTCATCCCAAGAATGAAGTGCTTACATAGGAGATTATCCACGCCATTCATCAACCCATCCGCTAATCCTTCCTTCCGGATTTGGGCATCGAGCTTCCTCCTTAGCTTTAGAACACGAGCATGATAATCCCTTATCTTCTCCTTCTCTCCTTGGGATAGCTTTGTGATCTCAATCATGAGATCTGCATATTTCTGTTGTTCACCAAATTCTTCAAGAAAACTTTCAGTTAATAAATCCCATGAATTTTTCACATTATCACCTAGTGTTTCAAACCACCTAAGTGTTGAACCATCCAAAAAGGTAGGAAAAAATTCAGTCCATTGTTCCCTTCTTATAAGGCCATTACAAATACAAGATCGCTTAAACTCTTGAATGAAAGAAGAAGCATCTTCATTAGATTGAGCTGAAAAAACAGGTATCTTTCCCATTTTCAAAAGTAACCACCATGAAATACCAATCCACAAGTACAATCAACAAGACTTATGTGCACAAATAATTGGAATCACTATACTAGAAAGTGACTTTACACGGTAAACTATGGTAAAACTTGAACTTACTGCGGTAAAAAACTGAATTTACTGTGGTAAACACTTGACTTACTGCGATAAAAAAGTGAAGTTACTGCAGTAAATACTATTCATGATAAAAAGTGACTTTATTGCGGTAAATACTATTCCAGCAAAAATGACTTTACCAGGGTAACTACTATTCATGGAAAAAATGACTTTAACATGGTAACTACTATGCACAGTAAAAACAAGGTTACCCTCCAATTGATTTTTGACTTAGTGGGAATATCTCTCCAGAAAATCCACCAACGAGGAATGGTCCCGGCAACGGAACTAAAATGTCATCACCAATCCGACACTATGATAATACTTCACCGGGAACTCCTCGTGCTATGATTATTTACTAATGCACATCCTTTAGTTTGGTGGATGTAATCTGGAAACAAAACAACAACATAACACAAGAATACTATCGACTATGATAAGACGGAATGATGACAAATCTAAAATATCAAAATAAATTATAATATTAACATGAAACCATTACAATCTCACCCATGAGGTACTTCAAGTGTTATTGACTTCACTTGCCTTTCACCAAGACTATGGGAGAAGCTTTACAATTACACCTCTTAATGGCTTCTTCAACACACCTTTAAACTGATGGCTTCCTTCACACACTTCCTACAATATTTCTCACTACTTCCTTCTATGCTAAATGAAGCGGGTGGCCTCTCTATTTATAGAACTTATAGGCTTATCCATCTTATCTCTAAGATAAGATAAGAAATCCACTCTGACGAATCATATTCCATACCTTAACTCTTATCTGTACATGTGAGCTTATCTGTTAAGATAAGATAAACCTTATCATTTTACATGGGTTCCACATTTTTAGACTTTTTACAAATAAAATACACAAAATATTTATGACCTCACTCCTTGTTCTTATTATCAATATAATATTTCTAATTCCTAATCACGTAGACCCTACTTCTCTATTTACCCAAACTTTGACATTTTAACATTACCAGACCACTTACGACAAATATTTACTTTTTACAACATTCCTATTGTACTTTGACTGTTACCGTACTCCACATTATTGGCGGCAACCGAACTGACAATGCACCGTTATCTTCTATCATACACTACTACTAATTATACTTAACAACAGCATATTCCTAATACATACAATTAATGAAATAGAAATTACGGAGGAAAAATTTTAGTGTTGACAGGGGCTGACGTAGGAATGCAGATAAGATTAGAATGCTTGTTCGCCCCAAGCGGGACGCATTTCCAAAACTGTCTCCGCATGGCCCGCATTGACCCACCCTTGAGGGAAAATTTTCTCCCCTAGTCACGCCGACCCAACTCCTCCACTGGTGAAAATGTTCCCCCGCCAGCCGCTGTACCCACATGGCCAATCATAGGAGCTGCCGTCGTGGCCTCCTTGGGTGTCAAAAGAGGTGCGGGTGGTGAAATTCACTTTTTCCCAAGGGTTGAAAAGTGTTAAAGGATTCCCCAGAAGCCCATCAAGGCTATGCTTGGGTAGAGGATTTTCTCCCTTGGATAACGCAGTGCCTAGCACCTTGAAGAAAATTCCTCCTACCATTTTTAGATAGGTCCCACCGGCCATGATGGACTTGAGAATTACATAGTCAAAGATTCAGCAGGACTTCTTTATATCATTGGAAAGGATTAGATTTGATAATATTAATACCCATGAGCTCGCTAATGGGAATGTTTTCAAGATGGTTTTTCAAGTGTGATAATTTTGAGACAATGATGGAGAGCTTAAATCTCTTAAGCTATAGTCAAAGGGATGGGAGATGTGAGAAATTACCCACTTAATCTTAATGATCAAATTGGTTGGATACCCTAGGGATGTTTTGAACCCTGTAGAATTTAATATGCTTTATGTAATGGAAAAACTATGAGCTAAGATTTTACTTTTACTTTATGAAGGACCCTCATTTAAACACTTGCTTGTGGAAAATCTGTTGTATTTATAACCTAGAGTAGTTATGACACGTTTTAAACAAAAAAAGTATGTCCATAATTTTCTCACACTAAACCTCAGGTTGCTTCTTTGGTCCCTCGATTGGCTGTATTCTTTTTGTCAAGTGTGTTAGCATGCAACTGATCATCAAATGTTATTCTGAATCATCCCTCCACCACTTCCACAAGGCTCAACATAGTCGTAACATACACTTAGGTTGAATCCAACACATATAGGGGGAGAGAAACATGATGTATCAGAAAATTACCAATATCAATTGATCACTAAGGTGTATTTTGTGTACTTTGACATGTCTTATTCACCATTTTGTATCCACATTTTTCCTATTATAACTCCATGGATTACATGAGAGAAGTTGGGATACATGTTTCGGATCTATGGTTCTCATGTCCTTCAATATCCCCCTCCTTCATTTTCCTAGATCATAACTCCACTGCATACACATAGATTATCAGAACTCAAACCTGGTACCAAAACAGTGATATCACAATCTGATATCTATAGGGGTGGGGATTTCCCCTTTTCTACCACCCATGCACTCTCTTTACCATAGGTGTGCCTTTAAAGTAGCCATAAGGAATCTGATTAGATGGTTTACATTTACCATAGTAGGAGTAGTTAGCATTAGGATTAGGTAGAGAAACCATACCTTCTCTAGCAGGGTTTATATCCTATTATTCAAGATTACCACGTGCTTGAAACAATCCCATGTTACCCGAAAAAAGTGATTTCTCATCCATTCATTCATGAAAAATTAGACGGTGTTGTTGTTTTAGGGACAATAGGTCCTTTATCTTGGTCCAAATAAAGTCTAACTACCTTTGTATGTCGCTCCATCTGAATCATAGTTCAAATCTATTTTTAGCTAGTTCATAAATCCAATCTATAAGATGTGTATCACATGATTCCTTAGTATATTAGAACTGGAATTTCAAATGTTTACATGTATAGATTCTTCATCTAATTCATAAAGGTGAATGATGCAAGTGATCACACCTTCATTATTCATGCTTATAGATGTTGAATCATTCCTCTTATTTAGTGGCCTTGAGAAATATTGGGGGTATCCTAAAATTTTGTTTGGATCAGGCTCCCACCATATCATTATCCAATGCTATTCCACATCTTAGATGGTGCTTCCTATTATATATTATGAATATTTTTTATTTGGATTTTTAAAATTAATACATATAGACTGTGCAAACTAGTGTATCGTGTTCCATGCACATATTAGCTACTATCTACTCTATAAAATACACCTAAATTCTTGCTAACGAATCTACTCAACACGGGTACAGACTATTGGTTATAATACCAAATGATGGGTGTGACAAGAATGAGGTATCTCCAAGTTTGTAACAACTTCGAAATCTCTAACCTAGACTTACCTAGAGGTCACATTGGAACATGTACATTGAAAAACACACAACCCAATGTGAATCCCCAACTCTCACACCTCTAGTAATATAAATGATTGTACATGTAGAAACACATAAAAGACTATATATGTAATATTATTTTATTCAAATAGCATACATGTATAGATGGAAAACATTTGCAGGTATAAATCATTTCCTTAATGGATTCAATACACTGTGAATTTAGTTTGGACTGGCCAATTCTAGATGGTGGCCACATACAATTATCTTCTATGTGATCCAATTATGTCCATCAGCTATATCTGACATATCCATTTCTATCAAACTAACTCCCCTCTAAGTTGAGTGATCTTGAATTCTTTTAAGTTGAGTAATCTTGAATTCTTGTAAGTTGAGTGATCTATATAATATATCGCTCTCCTCAAAATATTGGCATATAATAAGGTTATCACTTAAGAAGATAATGTCCAATCATTCAGAGACACAAACTTTATTTTTTCATTACCTTATACATTGGAATCCCCCAAAGGGTCAACAGAGTGGTCGATTAAAAATGCCACTTTATGTAAACCGATAGCTTAATTTTCCCTAAGCTGGATAAAACTACCACTTTAGACATGGAGTAAGGGCTTTTGAACAATACCAGAAATATCCAAATACGTTCAAATGGGTCCATGAAATTCCCCCTTTCATACGCATCAGCTGTTGGTAATTGACATGTCATTTTTTAAAATTAGTCCTATTCATGTAAATAGGTTATATTAAAATAGTGAAATAAAATTCATTTGACCATCAACTTTTAACTCCACATGTTAGAAAGGGCCACTTGTCAATTCTGTACCACCTTTAATGAGGGCTTCACCATGACATCTAAATGCTCCTGAATCATAAGTTGATAAAATGAGTCAACAGTCAGAGGTAGAGCTGGGAGGACATTGAGGTAGAACCTGTAAATAGTGAAACATGATCTGTGCACCTGTAAGATACTAGGTTCATCATTTTCAAGTGTCAAAAAAAGGTCAACTTATCTTATGGATAATGACAACCTTACGTTTTGGCTATTTACATAGTGAAAAAACTATAAAGTTGGACCTGGATACTTGACATAATGCAACACCCAAGCACAAATATGTCAAACGATGAAGGATAAATCTATAGGGAATACGCATGGTTTCAAAAGAAACCCTAAACCCAAGTAGAAATAGGGGAAGCAAGGCCTCAAGGTTGGTGGCATGAAATATTGAGGATCCCTGATGATGGTTCCTTAGGAGGGACTCAAAAAGTTGACATAAATTACTATGCACTTATTGGAGAAAAGGGAAACTCTCCGCATACATGTAAGTTTCATGCTAATATCATCATATAAGAATATTTTCACCCCTTTGGTAAGATGTCCGGATTGACAGGCAAAATTATTTATGTAGGAAACAAATGTAAGGACCAATGTCCGATCTTAGCTTCGAAGACTAGAAAAATGTTGAGTTTACACATATTACAAATTCCCTGGATCTACCTCAACAAGGGCAATTTGTATTTCTAATAGAGCTCAGTTTAGGCTTTTAAGGAAACACAATTACATTGCTAGACAACTGCATGGAGACCATTTGGATGCTTCGTAATGGAAAGAGACAATCTGACACTATGAAACTCATTGCCTTCTGCCGTATTAGTTTCTTTTCTTCGCCTACTGAATCCAAAGCATTGGAAAACAACCCATTTTAGACGATACTGACACATAGTAATGACAAAACTAGTATTGACCCTCACGTTGGTATAGTGGTTAATTCTCAGAGGCCTAATTCAAAGACCAACATGTTTATCATTGCGTTCCTAAACACCTCAGAGGCTTGTAAAAACAATTAAGGGCCCTTCAAGGCATTTTGACGAATCGAGCTTCAAATTTTACCTAAATTTAAATTCTTTTGGAAAGGTGGTCACTCGATATTATTCAAATTACCATCATGCAACAATTTAAATTCTATGGTAGATTTATGTGAAGAAAAATAATGAATTTCTTTAGTCTACCCTTAAAAATGGAAACTCAGATATTCAACTGATAAAAACTTATCCTAAACTAAAATTCGCAATGTCTTTTGCAAAACTAATACTTCCACAATAGTAATACCATTGTAGTCCATACACCATGTTCTTTATAGGACAAATTCAAGCTCCCTATCTTATTGAAAGTGGTAAAATTTAAAAATCTGTGTCTTCTCTGGGGCCTCTTCATCTTTCTTCCTTGAAAGCTATCTATGGGGAAAATGTTTTCCTACATTTTGCGTACATGGATGTACTATAGTACAAAACTGAAAGGGGGTCGTCAGGTCATGGGATCGAACCTCTCCGAGCCAACATCAATGAGCCAAAATAAATCCTTCATCTTGAGACTTGGAAATGAGTTCTAGAAAAAAAATCATACAAGTGCCAACGAAAGTAATGAAACATATTTGGATTGCAATATAAACATGTTTTGTGGTGTTATCTGCATTGACCCTAACTCATTTTATCTACAACCCTGCCTTTCCTTTACTTGATGTATCATGTTTTTCAGTGCATTATCTAAATTTGCACGTACAAATTTTGGCATGTTTACAGTCTTCGAATAGATGTGAAATCTACCCTTGGGTTTGTGTCACTTATGCTCATAGCCTCTTCTAACATTTATTGGCATGTGACAAATCCCTCACGTGAATTAGTGTCTGTTGTACCCCTTTCACTTGTGAATTATCATCAACTTTGTAAGCTTAGAGATTATTAAAAGTGTCGGATGCATCTTTCTAATGGGTCCTGTGGTCCAATGGTCCCTTGTATGATGGTGTAGATTAGGTGTTGATAATAGCCATTTCCTTCCTTAGGTTATAGTTCCCAGGAGATACCAAGTAATAAGGGATGAGGAACCAGGATTGTGCCCTGGGGAAATTTATCTCAGAATGCAAGGGTCCCCTCAGTCCTTGGCAGACTAAGCATAATGTTACCAAAAAAGACTAATTTGTCATCCATATACACAGGTTCTATTCAGCGGCTTCTTCCCTGTTTGGCATGCTCACAAGTACACAGGGACATTTTTGGAACATGTGATAAAATTAGTACGCATGAAGGTCACTAGTGGGACTGGTGGAGGGCCATGCAACAAGGTCAAAACATAGTTAGACCTCTCATTGAACTAAGCTGGATTTTTGGCTACCTGACTCTAGCCCACATTTTTGACAACATATAGGCTATGTTATACCTCTTGGCAGAATATCAGAATCTAAGCATCGATACAAAGCCATCCAAGAAGTAATTGTGGGTGCTTTTGCTGCACATTCTTTGTAATAGATTGTTGTCTTTTTGAATACTCCATTTTGGTTGCAACTTCTGCATATGTTCGTATCATAAGCACTTTTGTTTTGCACAATGGGGTAGCTGCTCTTGGGCTACTTTGGGTTTCTTTGTCCCATCTAGATCTTGATCCTTTTTGTACATTGGTAACCATAAAATTCCTATTTTGGCTTCTAGGACCTCTTTTGTTCTCAAGGGTATTCACTCCCTTTCAAATTTTCATGGGTTTTCACATTTGGGACCTATAAAAAAAAATAGTCATACGATGGTTAGTCATGGAAGACGTCAAAGTATTTTAGACTATCAACTACTGATCAACATGTCACTTGTCAAATCTTGCCTTTCACTCATCTGTAAGAAAATCCTTTGGACATGATTATGTTGCCATACAATTTCACTTGGAATTAAAAATTTGTAAGAGAGATGCATTAAAAGTGTCACAGATATTGAATGGGTTGTGGTCCAATGGTAGTTGTCTTAATGGTGTAATTAAGGTGTTTCACTAGCCAATCCTCTATTAGAATAGTTATAATGCCTAGGAGATACCAATGCTAATCAAGGGATGAGGTCAGGATCGTGCCCTGGGTCAACTTTGGCAAAATAAGTGAAACCCCTCAGTACTTGGTAGCTAAGCTCTAATGTCAAAGATAATTTGTACAACAAGGTTCTATCAAATTCAATTTTATGCAAGCCCTAGTTTAATCTACATTTATTTTGTCATATTGGAAATTACTGCCATTTAATATAGTTTAAGATTTACCCCTCATGATCCTTAGCAACTACCCAAGCATCTAATGCTTGGAGATAATTTATACAACATAGAGTGTCTATATAAACTGAACTCTGTGTTTCCTATAACCCTAACTGTAACTCTTGTAGGTTTCAAGGGCGGAATCTACAGACATAAATTTCCTTGTTATATTATCGATTTGTCATGTCAGATCTAGGAAATATTTTTTTATTACTATGACTTGCACACCTATTTATTATGCCTGATTTATACCTCTCCTTCGTCCTATGGGTAAGCATTAAAACCCTTTATTACATTGGTCATATCCTCGATCCCTTACATCATGTTGATGCAGGTATCTATTAAACAAATGCTCTGGATAAGAATGACGTCGTATATAACTTGCAAGGATAGATTCCTCCCTCTTGGAACAATAGTTTTCCACAAGGGACTAAACTATCCAACGGTTCTGACCCATAAACCTGACAGTTTCCTGATGTATAACCACTTAATTTACTAGATTTCAATATAGGCGTGTTATTGGCTTGAATCTTTTACCCTTTAGGTTAGACTTGTTGGTCTAATATACCTAAGAGAGCCTACTCATAACATATGGGTACACAATTCACTTTCTAGCAGGCACTATGGTGTCAAGCTTGAGGGGGTTCAAGAACTCCCTCAACTAATGGGTTCAAATCTCTGTTTCATTTTAATAATGTTGTAAAATACATTATAAGCATCCATTGTCACAAGTGTGAAGCAATCTAAACGTGGTTTAAGATTCTTCACTTGCCAAGCCAAATGGTTGTCAAATTCCCGTTGAAGCACTAAGATTTCCAAGTCTTTTGAGTAAGTTGTTGATGACGAAATCACAGCACCCCTGGGACTCCGCAACGCGATGGGTTGAGAATCTCAGTGCGATTGCACAACATGGAGCTTTTCCCAAGTGTGGGACCTTGCGAAATCGGAAAAGCTCTCTGGATGAAGACCAGCTCCTATTCCTCTGTTCAGATGCACCAATAAAACGCAGAGGGTTTTACCCCAAAAACCTAATCTAACTACCAAGGAGACAAGGAGAGAGAAATGCATAAAAATAAACCTAAGCTAAGGAGGTGATGCACCGAGGAATGAAGAACAAATGTTTTGCCAGATTAAACACAGACCACAGAAATGCAATGCAATATCATGCACAGATAAACAATATGAACAGTGAAAGATCAGGAGGATAACAGCAATGAAACACATGAGAGGGTTGAGAAATCAATCCACAGTCATGCATTTATTTGCTTCGAAGGTTTGATACAGTACACTACAAAAAATGGCCAAGAGGCAAAAAACAGCATTACAGTTTCAAATGGGAGGTTTGAAAGCTCCACAACTCCACCTGCCAAAGCAGGAGAGAAGGGAGGGTGCCAAAACAAGAAATGTCTAACAAGTTTGAAAAACAACCCCTCTCTTACATTTTATAGAAGGGAAAGATTGATAGAGAAGTGAGAAGAATTCGAGAGCTCCCCCCAACCACCTCCAAGACTGCACCATAACTCCATTCAAATCATGGCGGTCGGTAAGAGCCTCAACTACCCAAAAATGGCGAACTGTCGAATTCCCGCGTCAGGCCCGCTCCAGTCGGGTTCGGAACTCTCCTCTGCATCCGCATCGGGCTTGGAAGACATCCAGTGGCATGTGTTTGATGTTCGTGCTTTCGCCGAAACCCGCTTTCTGCCATTAGTACCAAATTTCCTTTGTTTTCGTGGTTCGGAGGTATGACCTGCATATGCATCGGGTTATGGCGAAGTCCTCCGACATGCTTTCGCCCCATGCTTTTCCGCCGTGTCTTCTCCGACTTGTTCGGGTCCGAAGCCGAGACCTGATTTACCTTTGCATCAGGTTTTGAGGACCCCTCAGACATGTCCTTTGGTGTCGGGTTTTGGCGGGCTCTCGATATGCTCCTTCCTTGTGGGCCCTAGCTTGGACACCGTGGCACTATCCCATTGCGTTCGGGTCAGTGCCTGAGACCCTTGCGACTTTTGAATTCTTTGACTTTTCGGGTCCTTGCGGACACGTGTCGTGCATCTGGTTGGTCCTCGGCCCTTTCAGCTTCTTCGTGCCTTTTCGTCCCAAATGTCCCATTTGCTTTCCCGAAACCTCTTTATGCTCGATTTCGACCGATTCGGCCGGTTCGGGTACTTTTGTCCCATATGTCCCATTTGCGACATGGGCTGCTTGTGCTCATGTTCTCCCCGATCTGTGCCGGTTCGGGTCCTTTTGTCCCAAATGTCCCGCTTAGCAGTTGATGTCGGGTTTTAGAGACCTCTTTCGGCCAGATCATGCTTCCTGCGCCCGCCGCGTACTTCTGGCCCGATTGTCCCATTTGCTTTCGGACCGTTCTGGAGACCCGATTTCGACATCGATTCTTGATGTCGGGTTCGGGTCTTTTTGTCCTAGATGTCCCAACATGCTTTCGGGCTGCTTGTGCTCATTTCGGCCGGTTCGGCCGGTTCGCGCACTTCTGTCCGAAACTAAAAACCCGATCGCTTCCTAGGACAAGGACTTAGCCGATTTTCACAATTTTTTCTGGTCCGAAGACTTATTTTCTGCAACTTGTTCACGGGTTTCTCAAAGCTTGCTCCTTCCTCTCAGACAGGGGGACTTAAAGAAAACTTGAGGGGACTCTAGCAACATGATTTCTTGGCCCTGAATCAATCAATTTTCCTGGGACTTGAGAATCTGCTTGCATGTTATCAACAATTACCCTGGGGGGTAAATATTTGGATAACAGTTTGGCGACTCAGTGGGGTCATCTACCTACTAGATGAAAAGACCAGTTTCCTTGAAGCAATCCATTTGGCATGGAGTCACAAGTAGTAGCCTGAAAACTAATCTGAACTTGGAAAACTTCCCTCTTGAGCCACTTGGAAACCCACCAGAATTTGAAGTTGTTCTCACCAAAAAACCACTGAAAAGAACTGTGCAAGAGCAAAACCAGCAACACCAAAAACTATGTACAAAACTGAAAATCATACATACTCCAAATGGAACATGCAGAGTGTGCACAAGCACTTCTTCTGCTGAAAGCAAACCTACCTACTCTACTCTAACTGGAAGCAAAGGCAAGCTAAACAAACCCTGCAACTGGTTGTGCAGAAATAGCTTCCTTTCTTCAAAATTGGCAGCCATGCAATTGATTTGGCACCTGATCATGGCTGTTTGGATGGATGGAAAATCAACAAGAAGCTGGTCTTCTATCCAAATCATCAAGGTATCAACTGAAGGAAAATCCAATACCTCTTTTAGTTGCTCTGCATTTGGATTGGAGATGTATGGCAGCTGATCCTTGGTACTTTGTAGCTCATCCTCATGCCCAAAAGTGAGCATGACCGGTTGTGGCTTCTCCTTTGGCTCCAATGAAGCCAAATACTTGATTGGGCAAGGTCATGATCCGTTTGATATGCCCATAGCTCTGATTTCCAACTCCAAAAATGGAGTTATTCTTGCAGACCCTCTTGAATGGATGATGTGGAAGAAATGGTGAAATTCCTCTGTCCTTTCTCTTCCTCCAATGAAGAACTGATTGTGAAAGATTAAAATCTTCCACTTTTGATTCCGAAGGGCTGCTATAAGATGCAGGTTGTTGCAAATGAAAGTTCTCCTTCATGGCAGCAGGCTCTGGTGTTAGGGATGTGGGATGATGGAAAGAGAGAATGGTGAGAAACTCAACCGGTTCCTCTCCATCAAAACAGTCCTCCAAATCTGACAGGTAAACTGCCTTCGTTGCTGTCCTGCTGCTCGTTTTCAACTTCCTCCATGGTGTCCTCTTGATCTGCAACTTGACCACCATGGTTTCCTTCACTCTCCAATATTGATTTTGAGAGATCAAACTCCTTTTCAGTACTAGAACTTGAGAGAGATGAAGTGGAAAGAAGAACTGAAGGTTCTCCTGTAGCCTGCTTTGTGCTCAAAGCCCCTGGATCTGCACTTTTCTCCTCCACAGTTAGAATGTGCTCCTCTTCTTTTGGATTTGGAGTAGCTTCTCCTTCCTCTAATGTTTGAAGACAATCTTGCTCTTGATATAGACTCTCCCTCTAGCATGAAGTTTGTTAAGTCAAACTCTTCATTCTGCTGCTCTAGAGGACAAGTTGGGACTGCAAGATCTTCTTCTTCTGCTGCAACAAAATCAGTCCTCACCACCATTTGTTCAACCTTAGCTTCTTCCATAGGCTTAACCATCAAGGGGATCATTTCTCAATCCCAAATCTAAGAGCCCAACTCTTCTAGAGCTCTTGAATTTCTTTATCTTTGTTTGGCCTAGCTCTTTTTGCTGTTGTTTTCCTTGACTGACTGAATTCTGCATTTTCATCCTCCTCAACATGGATTTGGGAATGCAATAGAAGGAGATAGTGGATTGAAACTCAATTGATTTGACAAATTTTGTGTGGTGGTGGAGGCTATGAAACCTCTTGTTTCTTTGGAGTGAGAAGGTATTTCATATTAGCTCTTGTGGAAGGGATGACTATTTGGAAGGGAAAAGGAAAGAAGAATCGAGATGTGGTGGAAGATTGAGAGGATGGGGACATAGATTCAACACTTGGGACAGCAGATGGAGGGTTTGAAACTTGACACTGTTGAAATTAAACAGATTGGGAAAGAGGAAACAGAAAAGGCATGAGAAGGTGTGCTTACCCGTTGACAAGGTTGTTGAACACTTCTCTCATAACACCTTTATTCCCTCGATCCACTTTGCAAGCAAAGGCAGCGTTGCAATCATGAAGTCAAGTTTCTCCTGAGGGTTGTAATGCCTTGGAAAAGGTCCCACCCATGGACAAGGTGCTCCACAACCGATTCCAAAAGCTTTCATTTGTGCTTGAGCCCTGGACTACACCATCCTTTACCTCCATCTTTCAGATTTTCTCCAGCATAGATCTGCACTCTTGCATTTGAGTGGTCTTCATTGCATGCATACTCTTGCTCTTGGAAAGCTCCATAGCCAAACTGACTTTGGCACTGCTGCTCATATGGGTATGCATACTGATCTGGAGGATTTGTAAAATCTGCTGGAGGTGTGATATACTGCTGATATTGGAAATGTGAGTCCCATGATGGAAATGAAGTCATGGTTGCACAACTTCATGGAATGGAAAAGAATGGAAGAAATGGACTGAAAGATTGATTGAAATGGATAGAAATGAGTCTGCAACTCAGAGAAATGGGTTACTGATCAGATGGAGTCGCCAGATATGCTTTTGAATATACCTCTAAAAGGCTAGATTTTGCCAAGTTACACACCAAACCTTGAAATATTGAAAATTGGAATTAAAAAATTTGAAGGACCCGAAGGAGGTAGTCCTCAATTCGGAAATCATGTCATGTTGTGCAGCTCACAAAGCCCGAAACTGCCATGTGTCGGAACTTGGAACATGTCCAACATCCCTCAAAACCTGATTTTCTTTGCTGTTGGGAATCGGACCATGTAATGCATCCCCCAAAACCTGAGATGACTGCTTTGCAAGTGCTCGGATCCCGAAAGGCTGAAATCACTAAAAAACCTCACATTTTGAACACATCAACCTATCAAAAGACTAAAGATACCCTTTGGAAGATTACCTCTAAGGTCTACCAACTGTTGAAATTTTGACCTGTTTTGAGCAAGATAAACCCTTGAAAAATGATGCCGCACGGTCAGGCCTCGATGGAGCAAAAT
Source organism: Taxus chinensis (assembly GCA_019776745.2). Taxonomy (NCBI): domain Eukaryota; kingdom Viridiplantae; phylum Streptophyta; class Pinopsida; order Cupressales; family Taxaceae; genus Taxus; species Taxus chinensis. Next base: position 239,539,125 of record CM034146.1, read on the forward strand.
CTGAAATTTGATAACTTGCAGATTTCACAGTCTGAATTTCGATGAAAACTCCTTCAAATTTTCTGGAATGACCTCTTGGTCCCACCGAGTGTGCCAAAACTATTGATGACGAAATCACAGCACCCCTGGGACTCCGCAACGCGATGGGTTGAGAATCTCAGTGCGATTGCACAACATGGAGCTTTTCGCAAGTGTGGGACCTTGCGAAATTGGAAAAGCTCTCCGGATGAAGGCCGGATCCTATTCCTCTGTTCAGATGCACCAATAAAACGTAGAGGGTTTTACCCTAAAAACCTAATCTAACTACCAAGGAGACAGGGAGAGAGAAATGCATAAAAATAAACCTAAGCTAAGGAGGTGATGCACCGAGGAATGTTGGACACCCCGTTTTGCAAGATTAAACACAGACCACATAGATGTAATACCACACCATGCACAGGCAACCAAAATGCAATGAGAGATCAAAATAACAACAATGAATATATGAGAGGGTTTAAAATCAATCATAGACATACATATATTGCTCAAGGATCGATATAGTACATTGCAGTGGCCAAGAGGCAGAAAACAATATTACAATCCATATGGGAGGCTTGAAAACTCCACAAATTCTCTTGCAAGCAGGAGAGAAGGGAGGGTGCAAAGCAGAAATTCCCAACAAGTTTTTAAAGAGCCTCTCTCGGCCATTTATACAAGAAAATTGAGGGAGAAGAGAAGAATTCGGAGCTCCCCCAACTACCTCCAAGACTGCACCTAACTTCAACAAATCATGGCGGTAGGTGAGAATCTCAACAACCCAACAGTGGCGAAGTGTATTTTACATTTTTTAAGAACTTGTTCCCACCCAATTAAAGATATCCAGTCGTAGTTGGGTAGAGGACGCCGAGAGCGCTTTCCGAAAAGTCCAACCTTGCGTGAATCTGAGCTCCCTGTGAAAAGTTATGGCGATCTGAATATTTCCCGCGTCAGGGTCTTCTACCAGTCGGGTTCGGGTTTCTTCTTTGCATCTGCATCGGGTTTGGAGGATGCCTCGACATGTTTTCGCCCCGTGTTTCTCCGCCTCCGGAACCTGATTCGCCTTGCGTCGGATTTTCCAACCCTTGCGACATGTTCTTTGTTGTTGGGTTTGCGGAACCCTCGAGCATCGGGACATCCTTTGCGATCTGCATGTTTCATGTTTCATGTTTCCCGAAACCCGAAACCCGATTTGCCTGTGATGTCGGGTTTTCCAACCCTTGCGACATGCTTCTTTACCATGTTCTCCCGACGTGCTTCCCCGACGCTGAGACCCGATTTCTTTGATGTCGGGTTTTAGAGACCCCCCGACATGTTCCTACGCCACCGAAACCTGATTCCTTTTGCGTCAGGTTTTAGAGACCCGACGACATCTTTTCTTGATGTCGGGTTCATCCGCCTCTCCAACATGCTTCTGCCTGATGCTTCTCCGCCTCCTTTCTCCGAAACTGAAACCCAATTGCTTTGATGTCGGGTTTTAGAGGCCCGACGACATATTTTCTTTGTTGGCGGAATTTTGGAGACCCCCCGACATGTTGTTCCACCATGTTTCTCTGCCCTATTTTTCCGAAACCCGATTTGCTTGCGTTTATCTATATTTACCCGGGGGGGTAAATATATACAACAAAAACATTATCAAAGGATTAGGTTATCAAATGTAGTTGCATCCATATAGTATTATATCTCTAGGTGGAGAATTACGTGCAGTTTTAGGTCTCTTCATAGTAGTTCCAACAAATAAGGTGTATGGATTACACTTCACCCCATACATTAACCCTGTTGCAATTTTTTTAACAATGGTTATGGTTTGAGGTCGTGTTAGTTGATTACAAATTTTTTTGTACATTTTCTAGACTTAACATCTTACATCGATGCATATTTCATTCATTCTCTCTTGTACAAAAAAAATCAAATTCCCACTAGAATCCTATATGGAACACCCAAATAGTTTAGTCCATAACTTATTATTTTGTCCCAACATACTATGTGGATCCAGAATCAAAGATGAAGCATATATAGGTTAGTTTGACCATTGTTTGCATTTTCACACTCATATCATTTTTCAAATCATTTAAATATAATATTTGACGCATCCTCTCATTTCTTACTCTATTTAGCACATGTTCTAATTTATTTATCTTAAAATTATTATATTTGTATATTTGACCTCAATGTTAATGTTTAAATAATAACTTGAATACACATCCTATTTTTAACCCTAATCTAGATAAGTAAGTAAGAAGAATCATTTTTCATTTCCCCACTCCTATTAATTTTTCTAAAACAAAATAATATCGAAATAAATTGTAATAAAAACCATCCTTACACAAATATGTACTTTAAAGAGATATTTCACAAATAAAATGAAAGCTAAGAAACAAAATTACAATAAGTAAATGTAGAACCAAAACATTATTCCATAATAACATCAAGGATCAAGTGGTCATCCTCAATGCTACTAAATGATTCTCTACCATATTAGCTAGATACACATAAAATACATAGAGGTTCTTTAGATAAAAAAATATTAGGATGTGGAAAAATAATTATTAGTTGAAGGTGGAAGGTGGAAATATTATTTGTTACACCTAAATTCACCCAACTCTTTTCACACATATGTGAGGATAACTATCATGTTGATTGTGCATATCAACAACAACGTACACATGTAATATATCTCACCTAGATAACATAATTGCCTAAGGTATACTTCAAGTGTGAAAATAAAACACACAAAAAAACCTAAAGGTCATCATAGGTGATGTGGCAAAAGAGAAGAAATCATTAAGTTTGTAATGATGGGTTGTGACTAAAAATATTAATAAGGTTATTGTGTATAATGAAAGAGATAAATAATAGTGAATATGGCTACATTAGATCATTTTTTTCTAAAGATAAATTTTGAATCTTATGAAGCCTCTAATTGAATAAATAAGACACTAAGGAAAAAATAAAATTCAAAAAGTGGAAATAGATATGGCTAAAAGAAAATAAGGATTTCCCTCATTTACATAAGATATTTTTACATAAATGAAAACAATTTCTATTCCTTAATTTAGCATAGGATATTAGAAAAGTGACCAATATATCACTTCTCACACACAACAGATAAAATCTATAAGAATTGTTAAGTTAGAATCATGATCTAAGATGAAAAACATTAATAAATTATGTTGAATAAGGATTAAATGAAGTGTATTCCATGAACAATAATGTTTGTATGGTACATTTTTCTTCTCACAAAATGCATGAGTTACAAGTTTTTTTTCCACCTAAAATTTAGGAACAAACTCAATATACATAACATACTTCATGGACAACCAACACTACTCTTTGAATATATAATGCAGTAAACAACACTTCTTATCCCCCCATCCACATAATATTGACTAGAGAGTGAAGACATCAAAATTATCATCGACTCAATAAAAATTAAAAAAGGTGTGTCAATGTGGTAGGTGTGTAAAAAGCATACAAAAACCCTACAAAGGAAAACTAAGACCAAAAATCACATCAAAATCCTCAAGTGAAAGTTCCAATATGTCACATGAAGTATTGTTAACGCCAAAATTTTCACCCCTTGAATGTTCACATGTCAACATAAGAAACTTTGGGTAACATGGGATGATCTTGAAAGTGTGGGACTTTGAAAAGTGAGATCAACATCTAGAGAAGCTTGGTTCCTTCTATTCTAGCCCACCACAACTAACCTACAACTTAAAAATACAACTAATAATAAAAATAAACTATATTTTCATAGGGTTCGGAGTTGAGAAAAGGGAAAACTGGGGCCGCAAACTGAAATAAGGTGATTCACCAACACTAAAATAGGGTTCAAATCTGACCTGTGGAAACACAATTGAAACTATCATACAAGAATTCAATAAAACACAAAGCTCCTATAGAATGAAAAGTACATAAATCCAAAGAAAGGAAAAAGGGTTAGATATTCACAATTAATGCGAAGCACATAAGGGAAAATACTATTGTTGCATTTCATTAAACATTATCACTTGTATTTACAAGAATAGAGAGTTGTTAACCAATTACATAATGTAGTTACAAAGGTCGAGGGGCATAGAAAATATGAAGACTCCAAAGTATAGTTCCAAATTTTTCATAAGAGAAGCCCTTTGTATATGAAAGGGCACTTAAATTTATAGAAGAATGGGGAAGAGAGAGAGAGAGAGAGAGAGAGAGAGAGAGAGAAGCAGGAAAGAAAAATCATTTTTTGAAATTTGAATTTTGTAATGAGTAACACTGAACTCGCCACCCACAGATCTTGTCACCATTAAATTCATGGTACAAACAGTCGTTCTCCTCTGCAACATGCCATCACAAATTGTAGGAATGATATGGGCATCATCCGAGTTTTTAATTCGGGTAGGTGAGGTAGTTGAAGGTTTTACTGACTGGAACTGCATATTTCTCCACTCAAACACATGTTTACATTTTCAAACCTTAAAACATCACTGAAACCTGAATCTCTTGATGTCAAAATAGATCTCTGGAGGAGACCTCTCCAACGCCACCAATTTTACCCAATTTAGAGTTTTGTAAAGGGCGTAAAGGAAGCGATGGGCATAGTAATCATGCATGCTATAAATAATTTACAAGTTTGACCTTTAGTCGAATGTGTGTGATACTCAATCATGGTATAAGTGTGTAGTTAAAATAACTTACATAAAGGATCTATCAAAAAGTGACAGAATTAATCAATGAGGATCAACCACGAGGGACACGTGTCAGTCAAAAAAGAAAGATGACACATGGGTGTGCCTAACGAAGTATTGAAAAATCATCTAACAAGGATATGAAGGAAAAATCATCCTCTGATACTAGGTTTGACATGGCATAGAAAAGGAAACATCTAGATGTTGTGGTAGCTTAAACTATTTAAAGATCCAATTTGAATTTGGACAAAATGGGAAATGAGGAATTTTATAGAAATAACTAGCCCACTTGTAACATGTTTTTAAATAAAAGGAAGAGTGGGAATGAGAAATCATGAAGGTGGGTCGAGTTCATCAATTCATGTACTTTGAGAGATAGTATGAAAAGGAGATAACAATTAGTCATTCTATCATGAGACCAAGAAAGAGATCCTAGTCATAAAATAGAAATATCTTGAATTCTTCTTAGAAACACACCACCATTATAATAGTCAATAATTTTGTTTAATCATTGTAATATACTATTATACATATTACTAGGGATAAATCATCATAGATATCGTTAAGTCTCTTCAGTCAATAGAAATTCTATTTATTTTGTGTTATACCGTATTGTGTTCTAATAAGGTGAAGCAGGGATTATCCCTACTTTCTGTCAGATATTCATAACTAAAGGGGATTATATGGTAGCTATCCATGTAAGAAAGGAATTAGTTCATACTCATAGATTATGTTCCGTTATTGGATTTGTAGACACCCCAATTTCACATCTATCCTAAATCAATTAATTTCCCTTCCTCATTTCCCACAAAAATACACTTCGAATTAATCAAATATAATTTGATTAATTATCCATTTCAAAATCTAAAAATAATCTAATCCTCACCACATGTCATTATTCTCCATGTTTTTCCACTATTGAATTAAAAATTCAAATTCAAATCCTCACCCACCATTCGTGGTCCCCACTCACCTAAAATCCTCCACTTATGAATTAAAAATATAATTCAAATCCTCACCCATTCTTCGTGGCCCCCACTCACCTAATATTGCCCACATTTTAAAACCACCCACCTAATCTTGCCCACATTTTCAAACCACCCACTTAATCTTGCCCACATTTTCAAACTATGATTACTTAAATTAATCTAAGCTAATCACTCCCTCAGGCTATAAATACAACCTTACCCCTCCCCTCTAAACACACGGAGAATAAGCTTTCATGCCATATCTAAGGTCTTGCATCCTTTGAGCAAAGAACATCATTTTGCCTCGTCCTAATGCCAAAATAGCCTCATAATCCTTTTTCCCATCTAGTGCAAAGTAAGAAGATCGTTGTTGCAGGAAGGTCTTGCTCCGTCTTGAAGAAAAGCACCTACATATCACAAAATCAGGGCTCAATCCAAGTTTCATTGCCCATTCTAAGGTTTGCTACGGAACGCGAAGGAGGAGGTATGGTTATTGGTATTTTACTTCCTTATTAGTAGTGTATTTTTCATAGCTTACATTCTGGCACGCCCGGTTACTTTCGATCTATTACCATTAATTTTCCAATTAGTGGTTTTATATATTCTTTGTTTATTATTGTTCATTATTATTTCATTTTCTATTCCTTATGGTCTTCTTTGGTTAACCTTCACGCTTTGGATAGTGTTTTTGTTGTGTGGTGTTTTGTGGTGTATCTGCAGGTTATAGCAACAATGACACTCTGAAGCTCATTATGTCTTTGATCTCCTCGGCGCTTGGTGCTTAGTTCCCAGTTTTGATTTTGTTATTTACTCATCATCTGTAGAAACACATGAACTAGCCATTAGTTTATTATCTTACTGTCATGGGACAACCAATCCGGAAAATGCATTTATTTATTTATTTTTGCTAAAATAACTGCTTTGTAGGAAGTTAATCATTTTTATTTTCTTTTATTTTAATCAATCATTTTGTGATCTAACTCTTTCTTTCTGTTTATTTTTCTTTTTTAACCTTGCTGACAAAATTTTAGCTTCTCAAGTGAAGTATAGAAGTCAGAAAATAAAAAAAACCAGCTCCCGGGACGTTTTTCTCTCGTTTAAAATTTTCATTCAGAGCGTTCTCGTAGCCCATCTTCCGGAAGCCATAACTTTTGCTCCCGAACTCGGAATGACTTCATTTTTTTTTTAACGGAAAGGCATTGAAAAGATATATGCAATGCAAAAATCATTTTTAGATTTAGACTTACAAAAAAAATTGGTTTCATTTCTTCTAACACCTGTCTTTTTAACAAAAAAACAACAAAATTATAGTTTTATTTATTTTTATTTTTTAATTTTTATTTCACGAAACATCCTCACACGTATGCTCTTTCCTCGCACTTCAAAAGTGATCTTGGAAATCAGAAACGTGAGGCCACTCAAGTTTTAGAAAATAATTTTTATTTTTAATTTTTTGCCTTACATTTAAATTTTCCACGAAAACACTTCTCGGTAACATTTTCACCCTCTTCTTTCATCATTTTTATTTTTTGTGAACATAATCATTATCGCTATTTCGCAATCATGATTAATTGCAATAATTATTAATATTTAAAAAAAAAACTATTTTAATTGTATCCGCGTATGCTCTTTTCTTGCGCCTTCAAGCGATCTAGAAAATCAGAAACGGTCACAATTTTTTAGTTTCTTGTTCTAACATTGCAGGATCCTCTAGCTTTGTTTTTCAATTGTCATTTTAATAATTATTTTCCTTTGTCATATTCTTAATATTTTTTTTGTCGTTGGTTGTGTATGCTCTTTTCCTGTGCCTTTGAGCGATCTGGCAAATCAAAAACAACCACGATCACTTTTCTAACATTTCATTTGCAGGATAACTACTAATTTGTTTTCTGTAGAACTGTGTTGCTGGAATATTGTCAAAAACAAAAACAAAAACAACAAAAATCCCGTAAAAATACCACCATTTAAAGACAATTTCTGAAACAAAAACAAAACAAAAAGTACGCTCAGGTACGCAATTATTTTCTGCTAGTGATTTATTTCAAGTTGGAAAGAACCTTGCGTTTAATCACTTTATCATATTGTTTTTGCACGTAGACAAGGTAGATTTCATCACCACCAAAGCTACATCGGTGACGTGGACTTGACTACCACGCACCAACAGCATTTGCATCTGCATTGCACTTTGAGACCTAGTCTCATCACAGCGTTCGGTATTTACCTCGTCGCTGCTCTTCACTTACAGGTAATGCTGTCATGCAGCGCATGTGAGTCACGCCTAAATAGCTGTAACAATGAAGCCTGGGCATCGTCCCTATAAATCTTCGGGGAGTTATAAGGACACCATACACATTCATCCCTCCATCACCTTCCACCTTTTCAAAAAACCTGTTCTGGACGTGGTGATTCACTCCGAAATAGGCAAGTAAGAATTGGTGAGTCTCCTCTAGTGCTCTGAGGGTTCCCCGTACCAATTCTGTCCCCGTACAGAATTAGGTATATCAGGACTAGGGTATATCGGAGGACGCATCTTCTTGGAGTAATAAGAGCCTGCATCCACCATTTCACAGCATACTTGTATGATTGCATGAAACAATGATCATTCCTGAAGAAGTTACCTCATAAGCCAAAATAATTGAATCCACATGACTGCTTGTTGTTTGAAAACACAATAGTTTAGCATTATTTTATCATAAAACTTGGCTGATATCAATGTGTTCATTGTAAAAGTTCATACCCTAGTTGTGTTCCACAAAAAAATCAATTCTCGACCAATTCAATACCAATCGAAAACATCCAAACAATCCAACAACACATACCAAAACATCACACCAATTTCATTAGCTCACTTTAGCCAATAATACATCTTTCATAGCTTGTCTTCAGCTATATCCAATAGATATTGAGTGACTTGCGTTCACTCCTTATCTCATCAATTGTCAGAACATTCTTTCTAGCTTGTTTCAAGCTATATCAAAATGACATTGAGTGACTTGTTTGAGTTCACTCATTATTTCATCAGCTGTCGAGTTTCACAAAATCCCATCCGACACAAATCCCTTCAAAACTCATTTTGAGTTCACAACTGTGTTGAGTCACTTGTTTGAGTTACTCTTCCTATCAAAAATCCAGAGCTTATTAAAGCCAAACCAATCAACATATTCATCATAGCTTGTTTGAGCTACATCCCACTTGTATTGAGTACCTTGTTTGAGTGTACTCCTTACATTTTCATCTGTTAAGCTTGTTTAATCCAAACCAATCAACATATTCGTTATAGCTTGTTTAAGTTATATCTCACTTGTATCCCGAGTAGCTTGTTTGAGCTTACTCCTTATAGCCTTGTTAAAACTTGATTGAGCGAAAACAAAGATCATAATCAATAGGTTGATTTCTTCATCGCACATTTCTTTGTTCTCCCTCTCTTTCAAACATGAAGAATTCACGAAAAACATCACACAATGAGCTATTAGAACAAATTAATAAGATGACAACACAACTCTCTCATATGGCTACCCAAATCAGTGACCGATCACCCAAAAAGTCGATCATACAACCTCACGAAGAAATCAGTTCACGTAAAGTCCAACGTCAGTTTACCCCCCTTGGAGAAAGTCTCTCTAGTGTTTTTCATCAACTAAAAGAGGCTAAACTTATAAAATATCCAATTACAAAACCCTTTGTCAAAGGGGAAGCTAAGCCATGCTGGTACAAACCTAACACATACTGTGACTTTCATTGCATTGATGGTCATCACATAGATAAATGTGTACGATTTAAGAATTACGTCCAAGACTTAATTGACGACGACATCATCTCTGTAGAACTTGATGACAATGCTCTTGCAACCAACGACACATCCAATACCACAACTTTCCATGAAGAGCTGACTACTGTCAAAACTCCTATATATACTGAAATTCCACGAGATCATGACGACAACAGTCAAGACTCTCTAATTCCAAACCAATCCATATCTTCTTCAAATTTCCTTCCATTAGTTCAAACATACATTGAACCTGTTTTGGACAACAACATTCTTCCAACATCTACTGAGCACTTGAACTTATTTCAAGACTCTCTTTCAGCCCAAACATATATTGAACCTGTTTTGGGTGACAACATTCTTCCAACATCTAACGAGACCTTGATCTCATTTCAAGACTCCCTTTCAAACCTTGATATTACTGTAGACACTACAGACGAGGTTCCATCAACATGTACCATTAAGTTTGATTCTATTCTTCCAATATTGGCTCTTATGCCTAACATCTCTAGCCTTGTTGTCGAAACACAACCACATCGAGTTTGGCCACTTGCGACAATGCAACCTATTGTGTCCATCATGCTTTCAACAATCGATCTTGCAGGAATCTCATCACTAATTATTCTCACCTATAGAGACTTCTATGTGCATACATTCTATGAGGTAAGTATACCCAGGAATATCTTTACGCCACTTTTTCCATCTTTAATCATGAATCTATCCTCAAAACAATCAATTAATGGACAAATAGAAGCAACAAACCAAATAACACAAACCATCATTGTCAACAACACATGGAAGCTATTGGCTTAACCAAATCTATCCCACTCTTTGGGTTTACCGCACATCTTATCACACACCTATTGGAGCCACTCCCTTCTACTTTATTTATAGTTGGGAAGCTATTTTACATGTCAAGGTTGAATTTTCATCCTTCATAATATCCTTCGAAGATGTAATCAATAAAGATTATTATCAACAGTCACGCCTTAATGAACTCGAGCTTCTTGATGAAAAACGACTTAATTCCCTAGATCATCTTCAAGTATATCAAAATTGGCTACGACATAACCACCATAAAAAATTCAAACCTAGAAAATTTAAGGTCAATCATTTCATTTTCAAAGAAACTCGAAAGAACACACCCAAGGAACGAGACAAACAAGAAAAATTTGAGCCCAACAAAATCATAGGTAATTTTAGGTTTGGAGCTTATAAATTGGCCATTGACACAGGCCAAGTCCTTAAAAAAACCCATGAATGCATTCCATTCAAAGAAATTTTATTCTTGAAATAACTCTATATTCCAGGAAATAACAACGTGTACATAGTTCCTTTTGTCTTGCTTATTTCCGAATAATTTAAATTCATTCATTTCCATTGGCAGATATTTTCTTTATCAAAATCACATCTTCATATTTATCATCATGAGACAAGTGCTAATATAAATCCTATTAAGTTTGTGAGCATCATACTTCTTCCACTTTCAGTCGCTTTCCTCTATGGTCATACCTAGAAGCTTACTGATGGTAATATATCCCCTTCTAATACATTCTCTCTTTCATAACAAAGCTCTAAACTTCGTTACCCAGTTCGTTTGGTCGTCCATCTCAGTCTTTGGTGTTGAACCCTCACGTCCTACTAGTCGTGTGGGGCTGAGATTGGGGGCAGACGTTTCTTCCCAAATATAAAGCACTATTGTAAAAAATAAAAAATCCATCAATTCAATAACTTATGAATAATTCATTGTCACATCTTTCGTCCTTCATAGTCTTTGGTGTTGAGCCCACACTTCTTACTAGTAGTGTGAGACTAGGAATCGAGGAAGGTGCCCTTACTCGTCTACGTCTTGTCTTCGGTGATAAACCCTTGCCTCTTACAAGTGACATGGGGCAAAGTGTAGAGGGTCATTCTCATACAAGCATAAAAACATTGCAAAATATTCTAAAAAAAAACAACAAAAAAACAAAACAAAACAAAAAAAAGACAAAAAAGAAATTCACTCGCCTATATTTTGCCTTTGGTGATAAGCCCTTGCTTCTCACTAGTAGCATGGGGCAAGGCATAGGGAGTCATTTCAAAAATACAAAATCTTACAGTGCTTAGAAATTATAGAATCCCCAAACACGTAATTTAGATGCCTAAGTGAAGAGAGAACTATCCCTTAACCTCATATCTTATCAATCAGCAGGCCACATAACTGTCTAAGTCTAGCATATGACTCATAAAGTGAAAGCTATTTTTGAAACCGGTTTAGTACCATTATGAAGAATGGAGTCACAATTTCCCAAAGGGATTGTTGTTAGCATTTGTCTCTATATTCATTATCTACCTCCTACGTCCTTCTTGATTCTTGGTGATGAGCCCACACATCTTACTAGTTGTGTGGAGTCAAGAATGGAGTTGGAATTCTTTTCATCATATCATCACCACCATATCATGCCAATGGAAAGTGAATTTATGTTATTTTGAGCATAAGTTACAATGCGGAACACGGTACATCGTCTCTCAAAAATAAGTCTGCACTTTGGTCCATAAATTGTCAATCACAATGTAAAAATAAAAAAACATTTGAAAATCATCAAAAATCCAAAAATAGTGTAAAAATCCAAAAACAGTGTCAAAATCCAAAAATCTAAAAACAATGTAAAAATCTAAAAAATAAAAAAACATTTGAAAATCATCAAAAATCCAAAAATAGTGTAAAAATCCAAAAACAGTGTCAAAATCCAAAAATCTAAAAACAATGTAAAAATCTAAAAATCAAAAAACATTTGAAAATCATCAAAAATCCAAAAACAGTGTAAAAATCTAAAAATCCAAAAACAGTGTCAAAATCCAAAAATCCAAAAACAATGTAAAAATCTAAAAATCTAAAAAACATTTGAAAATCATCAAAAATCCAAAAATAGTGTAAAAATCCAAAAACAGTGTCAAAATCCAAAAATCCAAAAACAGTGTCAAAATCCAAAAACAATGTAAAAATCTAAAAATCCAAAAAAAATTGAAAATCGTTAAAAAAAAATCCAAAAATAGTGTAAAAATCTAAAAATCCAAAAACATTTGATAATCGTCAAAAATCCAAAAACATTTGAAAATCGTCAAAAATCCAAAAACATTTGAAAATCGTCAAAAATCTAAAAAACAGTGTAAAAATCTCAAAATCCAAAAAACATTTGAAAATCATCAAAAATCCAAAAACAGTGTAAAAATCCAAAAATCCAAAAACATTTGAAAATCGTCAAAAATCCAAACATAGTGTAAACATCATAAAAATTCAAAAACATTAGAAAATCTAAAAAAATTATAAAATTCAAAAACAAACATTAGAAAATCCAAAAATCCAAAAACAAAAACATTAGAAAATATCCAAAATACAAAAACATTTGTAAAATTTTCAAAAGACCAAAAACATCCACAAAATTGTAAAAACTCAATAAGTAACACAGTTCATCCTTTGAACTATTATCCCAAATGAATGGTCCAACCACCTTATGACTACCAATTTCAAACCACTTCTCCTCGCGTGAATCCTCGCTTGGGGAAAATCCGGCTCTCATTGTTTCCTTGTTTGAGGAGACTGACCCAATCCTTTGTACCTCTGCTTGGGGGCACATCTAATCAATCATCACTGTGGAACACATTAGGGACATGTTTACTGGTTCTTGTGTTGCATTATTAGTGGCAAATTATTAATTGCTTTCTTGTATCTTGATATATTACCGAGGGCATCTTGATTTTATATATCCTAGTGTTCTCTGTAATATTCTTATGTTATCTGATTCCATGTCCTACTGGGGCATCATACTTTCTTGATGGCCTCTGTCTATGCTCTCTTCCATTTGCATATCGTACTGGGGCATCAAACCTTTTTGATGGCCCCTGTCTATGCTATCATGCATATTACAGTCTAGTCATCCTGATCTTTTATATCACGATGCATCCTATTATGTGCTATATTAAAATTAAGATGCTTTTCGTCACGTGAGTATCTTCCTGCATGATCAACATCTTACTTTGCACCCCATCCATTCACCCATACTAATACATTCTCCAGTTTACGAATCCTACTTGATCACCGTTGCAGTTTGCGAATCCTACTTGATGATCTTTCTCAAGTAGCATTCACTATCCAGCAGCTCCTTCTCCCCCACCATGATCACCATGTATTTGATCCATTCATTCTCACTTCTCATTTTGACTCCTCCGCCGCTTATACCCATATTACCCTTCTCACCATTCATGTCCCCTCTCACCCATTGGTATTCTTTCCTTTCACCCGTTTTCTTCCCACTTGACAATCTTACTTAATAACCCCTTCTATATGGAATCCTCAGTGGAGGTTTACCCTCTCTCTAAGATCTTCCCCGCTGTAGAAGCTTCTTCACCACATGCCATCTCATCAAATAACCATCACCACCAAACACATCTTCCAACTCCACCTCTTCTACTTCCCATTCCCGCATCATTACTCTCACCACGTGGGCATCCCAATTAAGGATTCCCCTCACACTCTCCACCCTCCACTGCATATATTCCTTCATCCATTCATGTTATACTCCTTTGTGTCCTTTCTTTCTTATTATCACCTCATCTCATATCATATACCACTTAGGCATACCTCACTGACTCTTTTCTCATCCTTCCCCAAATCCACCTTATGCCTAGGTCATCCTACTTACACGCTCTCGTAGTATGGAAAATTCACTTGAGGGTTCCCCTTCAATCCATTTTGTCATACCCTATTCCCACCAACTCTAACATCATCCTTCTTCCTCAGCTTGGCGATCTTACTTAACCATCCCAGCCGCATGGCAATCTTACTTAAGACTTCTACTTAAGGTTGATCTGTCCTGTGGCCTTCCCCCATCCCATCATATTTCCCCCATCTTATTTCTCCCGCCTCTCGTCGCGATCATCTTCTTCAACCTACCATTCCACCCCTATCCCCAATATCATCTTGTCTTTCTCCTTGCATATCATCCCTGTCGGTTGGGTGATCCTACGAAACCTCTCCAACAGCATGATGATCCTTAAGATATTCCTTAAGCATGACATGTCCTTACACTCGCCGATCACTCTTCTCACCATCCATATTTCTCTTCATTCCCCATTCACATCTTTTTACCACCACTACTCACCTCGTCCTCTGCTTGGCTTATCTTATCCTTTCCCATTTCCTACTTTTCTTCACTCTCGGCATGGTGATCTCACTGCCAAGTATCCCTCTTTACTATCTCTGTTGCTTCCTTCATTTTGCACATCTCTCTATTTCATCCCTTCACCCTCTACTCTGTCATTTTCCTCTTTTTTCCTTGTTTGTCCTTCATCATTCCCTTCTTCCCCTATCATCCCTCTCTCTTATTTCTACCTCTTTCATTCCTTTTTTCCCCCCTCCCCTATCTCCCTTACTCTTCTCATAATCAACCCCCAACCCTATCCATTCCCTTTTCTCTTTCCCACACACCCTCACACCTAGCATTCAAGGTCGATTGAATCCTTTCTCCATTTGTGTCGTGCGGTCATTCCAGTCTCTTCCACTCCATTATCATCCTCTTCTCTGCCAAATCCATTTCCTTTCTTTTCGAGAGTTCTATCATATATTTCATTCTCATCAGTCCTCTCGAGGGGGCATCACCACATGTATCCATAATCACATCTTCTCATGACATTTTTGTCTTGCAGGATACTATGACATCCGTCACTCATCACTTTCTATTCTCCCCAACAAACATTCACTCTAC
Source organism: Taxus chinensis (assembly GCA_019776745.2). NCBI lineage: Eukaryota > Viridiplantae > Streptophyta > Pinopsida > Cupressales > Taxaceae > Taxus > Taxus chinensis. The sequence continues at coordinate 239,554,291 of CM034146.1, forward strand.
CTTTTAAAAAGTAGATTGAATTCTTCCCCCATACCGTCTACTTTCTTTGAAAGGACACTACTTTCATAGTACCCTTCCAAAGAGGGGCAAATGTAGACACCCCAATTTCACATCTATCCTAAATCAATTAATTTCCCTTCCTCATTTCCCACAAAAATACACTTCGAATTAATCAAATATAATTTGATTAATTATCCATTTCCAAATCTAAAAATAATCTAATCCTCACAACATGTCATTATTCTCCATGTTTTTCCACTATTGAATTAAAAATTCAAATTTAAATCCTCACCCACCATTCGTGGTCCCCACTCACCTAAAATCCTCCACTTATGAATTAAAAATATAATTCAAATCCTCACCCATTCTTCGTGGCCCCCACTCACCTAATATTGCCCACATTTTCAAACCACCCACCTAATCTTGCCCACATTTTCAAACCATCCACCTAATCTTGCCCACATTTTCAAACCACCCACTTAATCTTGCCCACATTTTCAAACCATGATTACTTAAATTAATTTAAGCTAATCACTCCCTCAGGCTATAAATACAACCTTACCCCTCCCCTCTAAAGACACGTAGAATAAGCTTTCATGCCATATCTAAGTTCTTGCATCCTTTGAGCAAAGAACATCATTCTGCCTTGTCCTAATGCCAAAATAGCCTCATAATCCTTTTTCCCATCCAGTGCAAAGTAAGAGGATCGTTGTTGCAGGAAGGTCTTGCTCCGTCTTGAAGAAAAGTACCTACATATCACAAAATCAGGGCTCAATCCAAGTTTCCTAGCCCATTCTGAGGTTTGCTACGGAACGCGAAGGAGGAGGTATGATTATTGGTATTTTACTTCCTTGTTAGTAGTGTATTTTTCATAGCTTACAGGATTCATACAAAAATAGTGAGGATATATTAGGACTCTCATAGTGTAATCTAAATTGATATGCATTATCATTTGTACGGGAAATGGTGGAGGAAAAGAAGAAATGGTTAGAGAAGGTGGAGACTGAGATGAATGTTGTGGAATCATTAACTAATGAATTGGTCGCTAATAATTTCTCTTAGCCTAGGAAAACATGGGCTTAGATGCACTCATATACTGACTAATGCGTGTGGGTGCTCCCTTCATGAATAAGTATTTTAAAAGTGGGAAATACTAGGAATGATTCAATTTTTCATGATATTTCACAAGTTATAGTGCATGGTCATTTTTACTACACATATTTTCATAGAAATAGTGTACGAGGAATTTTTATTTACAAAAATGTGCATATGTATACGATCACACAGGTATTGTGTGGGACTTGTGCAATGTGGATTAGAAGAATGTGCACAGTATTAGTTATGCACACAATATGAATTCTCACATGTGTATTGCCAGTTTCATTGTGGTTAATAAAGTATTTTGTGATATTGGAGTGTAATGGCGATGCATTTTTAGCAATTTTTTAGTAGGATGGAATATTGTAGGTGTAAAGTGACATTTTGAAGATGTTGTGCCCATGCTTTTACGACCCAAAATTACCAACTAGTTATCCCGTTAACCTCGTAAACATTGGGGTATTTTTTACGTTAAGGAATTTGGCTAAATTTCATTTGAATAATAGTTTATTAATGAGTTAACAATTAGATCCCACATCAAAACTATAGCCACATAATTAAAATACTTCACTATGGTGTCATTAATTAAGGGTTACTCATTTTCACTTATTAATCGTCTGAGGGTCTTCCAAGCCGACCAAAATATTTAAAGTAAAAATATTATTACGTTAATTCACCTATTAAATCTTGGGGTCTTAATTACATACAAAGGTAATAGTTTAATCCTAAGCAATATTTGTGTAATGGATGTTACGTTGCTTCGGAAAGGGCTATTGATTTTACCTCCAATGGATTGGACTAGCAAGAAAAAGGCTTAATTTTATTTCCCAAAGGTTTAATTGATTCAATAAGGTAAGATTTAACATAATGAATGCCTAAACAATTTATTTGGGGCATGTGTCCCATGTATCCCCTTCAAAATGGACCCATGCCCTTTTGCACCAAATAAACAATTTAATTCGATTTTAATTTTTTTAAAAAATCAACCATGTTTAAAATGCAGAGGGGAAATAAATTCCACTTGCAATGAAAGGTCGACTATGATACCATTTGAAAAGTGGCTCATCCTAGGTTTTTTGAGAGCCCTTGGATCAAAGGGCTCTTTACCATAGATCTTAGGTTAGATAAGGAAAACCCTAATTTCCTTATAGTCTCCCATATCTCTATTTTCTTTTCTTATTTGTTCTCATTTTTGCCTACAGGTTTTCAAGGGAGCTTTCATGGAGGATGGTGGAGGTTTGATTGGATCCATTCGTTGATTTCACCCCACTATTTCTCTATAAACCCTAATATTGGTTTTATGGAAGGATAATTTGTTTCTACATTTTATATCCAATTTAGTGTTTGTTTCTACACATATACCCAATATATATGTATTTGGTTCTAGATATATATTTACACACACACATATCTATATGTATACGTACATTTTTATCAAGATTTTGAGCCCAAATATGTGGTGGCAATGACATCCATAGGTGTGTGTTATGTCTATTTGTGGTTGTGTGTGTGTGTGTGTGTGTGTGTGTGTGTGTGTGTGTGTGTGTGTGTGTGTGTGTGTGTGTGTGTGTGTGTGTGTGTGTGTGTGTGTGTGTGTCATGCAGGGGTTGAACCAAAAGTTTGTAATTGATTGTGGTGTGGGTCACGCCCACACCACCAAGATTGTAACCAAAGCAAGTTTGAGGAGGGGGTCACGGTCAAGTCGGAGCCTCTCCACCCACAAGTTGAAATTGATATATATTATAAACAAAAAATTCCATACGTATATGTCCAATACACTTTTTTAACAAGATGTATAAAATAAAATTGATTTTAATAATATAGAAAAAAACAAATTTTTAAAGCTATATGAATCATTATACACACACACATACATATATAAGTAAAGGACACATATTTTACCCTCATAAAAATAAAAAATCTTTATTTCCTTTTGAAAAACATATACATTATCAAACTTATATAGATTTAGATCCTCATAGATGAACTTTTATACAATTATAGTTTTTCATATTCTTACAATGATGTAACGAATTTGCAAACTGTTAAATAAGAATCGTAAAGGATCCAAAACTTAAATTTGTAACTCAAGAAGAGGAGGGGAAATTAGTGGTGAGAGATCACTAAAATTTGTTTATTAGAAATAATGCTAAAACAAAACAAGTATGGGAATAGTAAATCTCCTTAATAAATTCATTTTGAATCACTCTGGTCTTATAAGAAAGCATACATTTTTCCAAATAGTCATATGAATAAGAATTTCTAAGCAAATAGATCTAATTTCACTATGATCCTATTGCTATGTTGTGGAGCATGTTTTCATGTATAGAGCTGTTAATGATTGTAAACTAAAAGTATTGTAAACTCTCCACAATTTTCTCACCAGGGTTTGGGGTCGGGCCAACCCCTAGGTAGGGGTGCAGGGGCGGCAACCCCCGCTGATAGGGGTTCAGGGGTGCAGCCCCGGGAAATTTTTTTGGCCTAAAAAAATGTTCCTGATACCTCGAGAAACATGTTCTTCTCGTATGGGCGTTATTTTGACCCATAGGTTTATCGGGTGGTTTTCACCCATGGTTTTGGTAGCCACGGTATTGTAAAATTGCTTAAGCAATTTCCTATTGATGTAGGGAGACATAACATTTTATGTGTGTGAGTTTGAGTGTGAATTCAGGAGAGTTTTTTTAGCGCATCTCTAAACAAATTTGTGTATTGTATTGAGAGAAAGAGATAGCCTATAATAAAATCTGAGCAAGTGATTCTTGGTGGACGTATCCCAAATTGGGTGAACCATGTTAAATGTTGTCTTTGTGGTGTGTTCTTTTATTTTCTGCACTTTTATTTCATATCTGTGATATTTTTTTGCATATTAGTTTCTACTCTTTTGATTCTATGTGGGATTGTTTCACATATTTTATCCCTTATTTCCTAACACCTATAAGCACACACACATAGTTGTATATGATCAAATTATTAGGAGATTTATTTTATAATTCAAGTGACAAATGATAATCGAATGCGCAAGAAGAGATTGGAGGGAGATTCAAACACAAGCAAATTATCTATAACCAATGAAGTGTAATAACTCAATAGTTAGCTTCTTTATATTTTGTATTTGAATCAATCAGCTAGAAGTATAACATAATATATATATATATTCTTTTCCATTACAATATTAAAATCGTCTCCAAAGTTTGATAGGGTTGTAAAAAAAAATCTAAGGAGATTTATTTTGAATAAGATCCACTAAAATGCCATAGTAAATCAAGAACGCCTTTTATTTTATAAACACTCATAACTTATTTTTTTCCAGCACAAAGATTACAACATGAGTAATCATAAAATTTTCATTCGATTACAACATGAATTTACATGTTTCTCATCTTACCAATTTAACAAGAAACTATACAAATCCTAAAATGCAAGTGGATAAGTTTCTCACTAAGTGGGAACAACATGGATAAATTTAAATTAAATCTTCCTCTTATCCAATTAATAAAATAACTCCAATAAATATTCTAAAAAATAAGCTACATCTCCAAGTAGCAACCCTCCAAAACCACAAGATTAATTGGCTTGGTTTTCCACCCAATAAAATGGCATTATCACATTCCTCTTCTAAATAAGGAGAACGTGATAGCATCCCTCCAATCCCATTAGAGAGAGGAGAAGCATGCCTCTAAGAATCACAATGAGGAGTAAGGGAATGATATCACTCACACACTGGAGAAACCAAAATAAGTTGAAAGGAAACACAAAAACCACCAGAAGCTTCATGTTCCAATAAGTGGGGAAGAGGATAGGAAGTTTCATTTATCCAAAGTTAACAAGTATCCAAATAATTTTATAAATTTTCCAAGTACCTATTATGTTTGTGGAGCCTATTTTCATGTTAGAGTGTGGTACACCTTCTATGTGTTACACTTAGGTATTTTTATGGCAGTCCCGCTCGCCGGCGAGTGGGTCAGGGAGGTTCAAGGGGGTGAAGCCCCCTTGATCGATGGGGGTTTGGGGGCGAAGCCCCCGAAGCAAATTTTCATGGGTGGTTTATTAACCCATGGGTAATGGGTAACCATTATGGGCCATTTTTGGGCCCATGGTTTTTCGGTACCCATTGTTTTGATACCCACGGTTTTTTGCCCCCTGGTTTTGAGACCCACGATTTTTGCCCATGGTTTTGAGACCCACGGTTTTTGCCCATGGTTTTAATACCCACGGTTATGTATCAAACTGCTTAAGCAATTGTCTATTTATATTGTCTTATGCATATGATACAAAGACAAGCAAATGTATTGCATATGTGTTTTGAATTCGGGTGTGAATTCTGTAGAGTTTGTTGAGCATAGCTCCAAACGGATCTGGGTACTGTATTGAGAGAGTGGAGGCTTGTAATAAAATATGAGCAAGTGATTCTGGGTGGACGTAGCCCAAATTGGGTGAACCACGTTAAATCTTGTCTCTTTGTGTTGTGTTATTTATTCTGCACTTTTATTTGAGATCTGTAATATTTTTCTGCATATTAGTTTCTACTGTTACGATTCTGTAAGGGATTATTCCACATATTTTAACTCTTATTTCCTAACAGTACCCACAAAACCATCAAATACTCCTTATTCCTCCAAAATTCTTTATCTCTCCTTACCTCCTCCTTTCCAAGATTTTTTCAAACCTTGAAGGTTTCCTTAGTAAGGATGGGAGATGGGTTCTAACCCATATGGAAAGCCATCTCCCATTTCAAACCAAATTAAGGGAGTTTAATAAGAATCCCAACAAGGATTTCCCATCAATCCTTATGGGAGTAAGAGGGATTATTCCCTCTTCCCCAACACTCCAAAATTTCACTCCCTAAAGGGGGTGGATAGAGAAAAATAAGAAATTAAAACAAACGTATCTTTTCAACACCCAAAAACAAGAAAGAAAGTAAGCAATATTTCATTATAAATCAATAAAAAAGTTTTAAGGTGTGAGGCCTACCTCACAAGGAAGAGAGTCCAAATACCCACTTGCAAATCCAGACTCCAAACTCTTCAACTCCCAGAAACTCCTCCTCTCCTAAATCTCTAAACAAAAATGAGCCAAGAATCCCCTCAACACTCCAAAGCGGGGGGTTAAATAAGAGAAAGGTATCTAAAATAACAAACGAATGGGATGGTGACATGTGTCACTCATCCCCTCCAAATCCAATTCATCCAAGTGTCTCCATCAAGAACAAAACAAAATTGATATATGAAAAAGAATTTTCAAAAAGCACAAGTCAAAACAGTCATGCATCCCCAAATTCCAAGCATCACACAATATCAAAAACATAAATGTTAATGGAGACAAGAAAGAGGTCAAAAGGGAGGGAAAAAACTTTTTGATCCTTGGAAAGAGCCCCTACCCATAGGTATGGTCCTTAGGGCTCATTCTAAGGTAAAAGTAGCCCCCAACTTTCCAAACACTCTACAGAATTTACACATTTTTCCCAATTTCTAGATTTTGGAAAAAGTGGCTCTTTAAGAGGGGATAGTGGGCCCACCTAATCCAATATTAGGTGACCCAAAACCCACTTAATCAATAACAAACCAAAGCAAGCCATCCCAAACAAGTGGGAAGCAATTAACTCATAAAATCAACTTAAAACAAGCAAATAAATTGGGTGATACTAATTAAATTTAAGTGGGGAAAAAGTGGAATAAAAGTTCCCAATTAATCTAATAACACATGCCAAGAGGATTAATTTCATATTTCCAGCAATAGTCTACAACATAGTAAAACAAGGCCAAAACAACAAGGGGATAGATTCGGCCAAAACATTTCATTGTGCAACTTGGAGGTGCAACATCTGAATCCCACGTTCCCCTATGGCGTAACATGTATCATGCACACTCAATTCACCCATTATACCTTCTTGATACAAAAGCACTAAGTAAAACAATAATACACATGTCAAAACGATCTAAATTGATCATATGCCAATAATCCAATTAGTTTCACAAACATACATCCATCAATAAAATATATAGAAATTATGAAAAAAAATCATGATATATCTAAAATAAAATCCATGTAAATCTCAAATCAACAATATCCATAGCATTACATTTAAATCAAGTAATATTGAAAAAAGAAGTGAATTGGCATCATATGCCATATACATCATCATGCCAAAACATGTTAGCAACTAAGCACTAATATGGTGAAAAAATCATAATAATGTCCAAAACAACAACTGTAATTGTATTGTATCCAATGTCTCCATACAAAGAATACAATGAGTCATCATAAAATAGATAAGAAATCTGGTGGGCACTACAAAAGAATAAGCTTACAAGGTTGATTGAGATAATATCTTATATTTAATGAATAAGAATAAAATAAAGATAATCTCGTGATTATCTACATGTAAATTCATGGGTTGCTTTTAAAATGCAACATATTTTAAAGCATGAAAATCTTACGCACAAAAGGGAAGGAATAATGTAGAAATTATTGTGGTTCTTGGATTTGTATATTATATATACCAACCAAAACTAGGGATAAAAATGTATCAAGTAGATGTTAAATATTATTGTTGAACTATTTTTGTGAAAGGGATACTAAAGTATTATCAAAGAATGTATTCTTAATATAAATTGTATTATTAAGTTGGTTCAATTTAATGCAATAACCAAGAATGTCATTGTTGTATTGTTAACTTGAAAGGGGTTTCTCGGGGTAAACATGTGTGTATATATCATTTGACATCTTTATGTGTAGCTTAGATTCATAGTTTGAGTTAATTCTCTCATTTCTAAACTTATTATTAATAGATCTATAAGGTCTACATCTTAGCCTGATTTTTATTCACATTGGGGACATTTCAACCCAAAGCGATAACCCCTCTTTATGGTTTTTCACCTTCAATGAAATCCAAACTAGAGTATGAAAAATGAGAAGATAATTCAAGTAAATTGTCGAGTCATCACAACCTTCTAGTGCTAAAATTAAAAATTAAAAAATCTAGTAAATTATCGGTAGAAGAATTCAAATCCGCAACAATAGCTCCAAATTGTTTTATAGCCTCCAAAGATATTATGTCCCAATATAGTCTACCTCAAATAGATTCGAACTCAAACATGTCTCCCTTTTTTTAACTTGTCTAGATCATATCACCAAACCCTATATTTTTCTTGAGTGCCCTTATGACTATTTTCCATGTTTTTGTTCATAATATGAACACATATTGGTGATTTTGTTCCATTTATATCCTATAATTGATGTTTTCTATCTTTAGGTTGATTGCTAACATTAAAAGCTCAATAGTTTATATATTTGAGATTCTATGAGTACTTCCCATTATTAATTTGAATGATTATTCATAGTATGCATTTAGTTAAGCTCTTTGTGTAATTTTATGCACTACAATTACATTCACTAATCTAACTATTCAAATAAACTTTTACATGACATGCTTTCTAAAATGTACAATATTCGCAACTTTATCATGTTCCTATGAGAAATATTGTTATCATGATTGATTTCACATGAATTGTAAATTTGAGATCTATTCACAATATTATCATTCAAAGGCACATCATTCTCATCATATATTTTTTTATTGAAACAACACTACCTATTTTTTCAATTTCCATTTAATCTTTCAATCTACATCTAGAATTAATGAAAATATGTCAATAAAATCATTATGTTTTAGATTAATTCTATCAATATTTATAGTTGTAAACTTCAATTTAATTACTTTTAATGGCATAAACTAATATCAAACATGGATTATGTACACCATATAACTTCCCTAGATTTTGATTGTTTTTGAAAAAAAACATTAACTTATGGTTTGGAATCAAACACAATGAAGTTAGAGATATTGGATATAAGAGTGTGCAATGCAATAAACCCTACAAAAATTAAATAAATTCATATTTTCTTGGGAGGAAGCAAAAATTGACCATGGAAAGGGTGCAAGATAGCAAATGTCACCAAAATGTGTTATCAATACAACTTAGTTTTGACACAACTACCCATTGCATTTAACTAGCCTAAATAAATATATGCAATCAAATTATAGCTTAATTAATTTATTCCAAAACCAAAGAAAAAAGGTAATGTGTAAAGTTTAGAGGAGTTTCTTAAATGGTCTAGTGACAATTTTTGGGATTTACTAGTGGAAATGTGCATTCAAAAATAAATATATCTAACACAAAAAATTGTGCCAAATAGATACCTTCTCTAAAGCATTTGTACTCTCCTAAAAATGTATATAACATCCACAAGATCTATATAGAATTTGGGACCACTCCAAACATTTTTTACAACTTTTGTCCCTATTCTAGTCTTCAAAATTTTCACTCATATTCATGGACTTTCAGTCTAGTCACCTACAAAATGGAAAATGTTTTATCTCCTTTATTGGGTAACAATAAATAGACTATATGGAAAATAAATTATATTTTTGGGCTTGCGGTAAAGCAAAGAATGGTGAGGCTATATTGATATTTTCATGCCCCTACATAGTAATAATATTACAAATAACAAAGATTAATGATAGTAACAAATTCAATAACACGCTAACCAATGTTGTGGTGTGTGCCTAAACATAAATATATGTGTTTTTTCAATGAAAAAAATCTTATATTATATTAAATGCAACATGATACAAGATTCTCTCAGCAAAAAAGCAGGCAGTATGAGAGCACGCCTCAAAGCCACAAACACACCAGGCTAAGCCTAGCAAAACAACAAAGCAACATCTACATGGGGGTTCGAGGAGAACCAAAAACAAAGTTATTCATGGCCAATGGAAAATGAGAAAGAGGAGCATCAAAGCACCCCTTCTTCTCCTTACAATGTGTGACAGCAAACAATGGTGCCTGTTGGGGTGTCAAGTGGAGCGGATGATAATGACACAAACTATCTTGAGAGACTCATATACGTGCATCTGTTTGGCACCACCGCCAGCAGGGGGAATCTCGACAGCCATATCGACTAGAGGATCTTGGACTTATGGCACAGAGAATGGTTGTCAGCCTTTAGGCCGCTGAGAAACCCCCTTGTTCTTCTTTTATTTATTTTGATTGAGTGGGCAAGCCTCTTAAAGGTGCCTAGTGTGATGACAAAACTAGCAGCGAAAGGTCATGTTCTCATAATCAAGAGTTTGAATCCATTTGAAGTTATCATGGATTAATTCCAACTTGTCTGGAAGCCTTATGCTGAAATCCACCTCAACACAAAGACGAGCATAGGTGAACAACCCTTGCTTAGACCGCTCATCATCCATTTTGATGAAATGACCTAAAGAATCCCCAATAGCAGCACAAACAACAAGGTGCCAAAAAGGGAGAGGGAGATTGGGGAGGCGAACCCAAACTGACATTTTTGAAACTACCATGGTAGAAGGATCAAAATCCAAAAACCAGGGAGTAAGAAAAATACCAACCCTACCCCAAAACCAAGGACCCTCATTAAGAATTTGGTGACACTCTGTAGGAGAGAGGAAACAAACAATAAAAAAACCATTTGCACATAACTGAATCTCACAATCACGTGTCCAAGTAGAAAGGATCCAGTTATGTAGATCTTCGGATCGGGGTCAAAACTCATTAAATCGACAGATAAGAGAAAAATCTTGGATGGCGGAAATAGATTCAATTACCTCTGAACAGGAAATAGTAAGCACAAGAGTAACCTCTGCCTTTTCCACAATGTATAGTAACTCGAGAATTGGTGTGTGTTGCCCCGGATAACCAGCAGCAGCAGCCAAGAAGGATTTATTGGCAGTGGAAGAGGCAGAGTTGCTGCCCAAGTTTGGAGAACTACTACCACCACCACTAAACGGCCCCTGCCTCCCTGTTTTTTCAATCTTCTCTCACGTGACGCCACCGCCTCCATCCCCATCCCCTCCAATGTGCAGATGACCATCAGCAGCAGACGCAGGTCGGCTAGGGCACAAGCTAGGGTTTGTTGTGTTCTTCGCGTGAACTAATCACAATGAAAATATATGTGTTTGAATAAATGCTCTAGAATGATTACTTGATTTACTATAGAATGTTTGCATATGTCTAATAAGTTTTCTATAGAATTTTCAACATGTGTTTATGATTGTTTTTTTTTTCTTAGATACTAAACAACATATAATGAGTTCACGCGAAGAACACAACCTTAAATGATCAAAAAATAGAAAAAGACGAGATTAATAAATGAATACACTTAAGCTAAACAAGCCAAAAGCATTTAGATACTCCAGACATATTATGGGAACATAGAAATACTTCAGACCAAAAAATCTAAATAGATCGAATTTTACGAAAAACAAAGACAATAATTGAAAACGATCCAAAGAAGTTCGAGACCATAAAAATATAACAAAACATGGTAATAACTTCCATTTAAACTATTAATTGTAAAATAGAGAAACATATTAATATCATACAATTTAACAAAAGTAAATAGGAGGCCATTTTATTTTAGAATATCTAAAATAACAAACTCAAATGTGTGAAAGGAAAGTATAAAAGTCGGCCCAAACATATACTAGAATTTAATAGGCCACTTGTGCACACTTCCACTAGACTTGATGTTGTAAACATTAATAGGACTCCACTACTTTTAATGTCCCTCACTAAAAATGCACCCTTTCACTTCAAAGGTGAGATCAAGCAAGCATGTTCAGAAGAGAAATAATCCAAAATTGAACTAGGAAGAGATATTCTAATCTAATATTGGAAGCCCCACTCAAGCCCTCCACAAGTGGCCAAGTCCTTATACGTACCTAAATTGCCATCCTCCTCCCAAAACCTCTGTATCCACCCTCATTCTACTCATTCTCAAACTGGAAACTTGCATTTGATTCCACCCTCATTATCTCAAAGTAGGGGCCCATTTTCCATGTCCATCCAACAATGCTCCAAATCACCACCAATGTTCTTCTCTAGAAGACCACCTAACCTAACTAACCATCCCTAACCTAAAAGGTCCATCACTAGGGGAACACAAAACACCATGCTTTGGAAACACTTTTGTTTTTTCTTCCCAAAAAATGATCATTATAGTTTTTTTTCTATTTTTTCAATTAAAAAACAAAGGAATGAAAATTGGAGAAAGTGCAGGGACCAAAACCCACCCACTGACTCGTAGGGTACATAAACAAGCAGGGGGAGTGGCATGCGGTTAATGATTACATTCTCCATGCCAAGGGAAAACCATGGACCATCATATTTATTATTTAATTAATTATTATTCCATGAATTAATGGCGTCAGATTTCCACGTTCTCTGCTTATGGTCAGTATTATGATAATTAGGACATGTGGCTTTCACAATAATATATTGTCGGGGCCTGCCATTTGTATTTTTTTCCCCATGTCGCTTTGCCTGTCTGAATACAGGACAAAACTAGCACTCTTATCTGTCCTTACCATCCTCCAAAGTTGTCATGTATAGAAAGTAATCATTTGTGGGGTCTGCAAAGTTTTTTTTTTAAGTCATGCTCGCTGACATTAGCTGACGCTATATATATATATATATATAATTGTTTTTTTTTAAGGATGGGGAGAAACAGTGGATAAACTGCCACCTATTGAAGTGAGATTTATGGGGATCCGATATTCGAAGATCAAATTTAGGATTGAGAGAAAATCGGAGATTGAATTTGGTATCGAGAGTAAAGTCAGCAATATGGGTCAAGTCAAACAACTTAACCACAATCCTATTGAAACAAAGATTATAGGGATCTGACAATCGAATATTGAATTTAAGATTGAGAGACAAAATCGGATAAGCCACCATCTATTGAAGCAAGATTTATGGGGATCCGATAATTGAAGATTGAACTTAGGATTGAGAGAAAATCATAGATCAAATTTGGCACTAGGAGTAGAGTATGCAACATGGGCCAACTCAAACAACTTAACCACAATCCTCAAGAGAATCTAATGAACAAACAAACAAGGCCCCAATCGTTGACATGCTATTGCACATACTAACCAAGGAAGTTTGAATTTGAAACCTCAAAGTTACCACTATTCTTGTTTCTCAGTACATCACAACCCCCTTCACTACATAATTGTTGAAACTATTATGTATTTATTATTTGTTTTTTTGTGGTTTGAGACTTAAGTGGAATAATGATTTGGTTACATGAGTCATAATGATTTGGTGTAAAAATTGTGTTTTTCTTTAAGTCAATGTGGATTATTGCTATTCTTACTAGGAATGCATTTTAGGTTCTAGTCAACAAGGTTCAAGCTCTTGGTAAATAGCATTTGATTTTTTTGTTTGTTTTAATTATTTTTTAAATTGGAGGATACACATATTTTGCATGAACAATCAACTTTCTTGGATAGTATTAATGATTAAGGGTATCTATTCCGTCAAATTTGATGAATACCATTTGATTTGTTTAAGGTATTGATATAAGTTATTAGTGAATATCATTTTATTTTGTTTGTTTTGTATGATTTTTTAATGACCAAAGGATACACACTTTTAATTGGGTGTATGAATAATCGACTTTTTCGTTTAGTTATAATGATTTATCTATTTTATTTTGGATATATTCATGTATTTGTACCTTGATGATGTAGATGTGTAAAGTTGTTTCACACTAATACTAACTACAGTTGTTTGCAGTTAGGTTTAAATTGATACTAGCGATCAAATTTCAAGGATATATACATAAAATGTTACATGGAAATATGAGGTATGTGAAGTGAAGTGTAAGGAAGTGGAAAACAAAAGGAACATGAGATGGTATATGCAGTGGGATTCAATGAAACAAACTTGAGAAGAATTCAACTCAAAAAAAAGGAATGTGAGATTGTAACCGTGGAGTATTAAAACCACCATTTGGATGGAAGGAAAGTGGCGTGTCGGATACCAACATAATACATCAAAGGAGTTACTTCATTTGAATTCCAAGAAGAACCAATTATTTTACAACATGTTTTTTAATTTGGAGCAAAAGCAATGATTCTAAAGAAATGATTTTTTTTTTTAATTTGAAGCAGTTTTCCATAATTTTATTTTACATGTTCTTGAAGTTTGATGCGTAAACAATAATTTCATAGAGCTTTTTTGTAGAATATGAAACCACACTGATATGTTCTACATAATCTTTTATTCCAATATGAAACAAAATCAACAATTATATAATCTTCCAACCCCTAATAATATTATAACCTAAAATAGAAGTCAACTGTGATTAAAATTAATACTTAAATAAGGGAAAATAAAGAACATTCCACTACCAATATCATCTACTCATTTTATAAGAATGACCAAAAAAAATCAAATTATATAGTGTTCATACCAACAACAACTAAATCTTGTCTAAACACTACTGCTACTGCTAGAGATCTCAATAGCTAATAGTTAGAGGCTTTCATTAATGACATGAAAGAAAAATCACTATATGCGTAAGTGTCAACTGAAAATACACATTATATTTGAACTTGAGGGTGAATCGCATAATGTGATACAAAATGACAATCTCGTAAAGATGCATTGTATTTATCAACATCTACGTAAGTTAGAGTATTATAATGAAAATATTATTACTTGATTTGCCACAAATCCATCCACAATGAGATTGTAAGAAATCGCATTTACGATGGTAACATAGTTTATATCGTGCTTTTGTCCATATGGCCTTCATTTGATAATGTTCTAATGTTTGCTATAAATATTCATCCTATTAGCACTACTAGTACTATAAGAAATTGCATTCAAAGGGAAAAATTATAGGATTTTGGGAAGTACTCACTTTGTAGTTTTGCATACATTTCAGGATGTTATAGCAAAAAAAAGATAATCTAATCATATGTTTGAACAATTCATGCCCAACATTTCAATGCGTGACCAATAAATAAATATACACCTCATCTTCTAAGAATTGAACGTGTTGTTCTTTCACCTTGAGTAATGCATCCATCATTGTTGTTCTTGTATCCTTACTTTCTAATTTCATTCAATGATAGAAGGATCGCGATTTGCCACTAGTATTTTTACATGCATATTAAACAGTTTAAACATGACCATGTTTGCGGTGACTTTTGTTTGATTTTTGGAATTTGGTATGAGACAAAAAATAACACAATCCAAACACCGTACTAAAATAAAGTTTAGATCTTATTCAAACTCTAAGAAACAAATCCTATACATGAAAACCTTAAGGAATTTATTGTATTGATACCCCAACATATTGATGTCCACATCCCATACACATTAATTCATAGAAATGTACTCTTGATTCAATGACTAGGTCAATTTGAGGCTCTTTGTGGCATCAATGGATTGGGGGAATTTAAGGTATCCATAACTTTTTTTAATAAAGAAAGAGAGAGAAAAAATAAAAATTATTTCTTTATATTTTCCCTCTTTAAAGTAATTAAAAAGAGGCAACTCAATGAAACCCTACATGTTATGACACTCATTTTGGAATCCTAAAGTTGAAGTGTGTTTAGGCTTAAGGAATTGGAACATCTAGTTTAAATTGAGAAAACACTTTGCATGTTTTCTCCTACTGATTGCACCCTAAATAAATAAGGGTTTGGGATTGATGTGGTTATTTATTTAAAGGCATAAGGGTAGTATAAGTTGTATATTTTGATTAATTAATAAACATTAATGCATAAACCATAATATAGCTCCCAAAGAAAATTGTAATATATAATGATAGAAATTATTTCTCGAAACGCAAGAGAAGTATACTTAGTTGGTTATAGAATCATATATTTGATTTGGGACTCCAAAGTGAGTGAGAAGATTAGAAATGACTTCAAGGTGATTCAATTATGGAATGATGGTTATAAATTGAGCTAGTATGGAACTGTATGGTTTATCTTGGAGCGTAGTACGGCCTGGTCCCAAGCTATACGGTTTTAGATAGGAATGTACCAAAACTTTGTGAATTGTTATGCATTTGTGACACTATGTGGTCACCTTCACAGTATATCCCTGTGTTTCACACATTTACAAAACCATATATGTGATGCAAAACATCTTCAAACCCTAACCATGGATATGAGAGCCTACAAAAAGGTTAGTGTTTTGTTTGAAGTACCCTTGAACCTCCTACATCAGTATTACTCCCAAGAGGCATCAAATTACATGTATTTATCCACCTAACATGTGATATCTATATGAATGTAGCTACTTTTGCAACTTATCTTTTGACAATGGGCAAAAATGGCTTAGCACGCTTAAGCTTGATTTGGCTTGCCTTTAAAGGTCCATGGAATGAGAAGTGTAACTCTTGAACCTAGTTTAGCGAGTTATAAACCTATGTATGGGATACTCCTAGATTTTTTTGCTTCTTTGAAGGAGTTTAGGAGATCTTAGATTGTTTTTGGAATGGATTTTGCAATGAATGCTCTTAAAAGTGTTGGATTTTATAAATGAGTGAGTTAGACTTTCTTTTACATGTGTTCGCAGGTTTAATTTCACATTAAAGTTTTCCTATGGGATATGAACCAACCCATGAAATATATCAAATCTTAAAGTGACCATTGGGTGGCAGGAGATGGGACCTTTTGACCTAAAACCAAACCGTGGGACTATTTAGTCTTAACTACACAACTTCAAATGGGTAGTTTAAGGGAACATGTAAGATTATGGTTGAGATGCTCACTTGGATTATATGGTTGTGGACTAATGTGATTATTTTATTGATTAATTAATGTGTATAAATAAACAAGTTACATAAAAAGAGATTAGGATAGGTCATCTACATTTGGAATATATACTCAAGGTATACTTAAGGTGCAAGGCCACACTTTTTATTACCAAATGATAAATTTCCGATGTAGGAGTCTACATTTGCACCCCTCCCCTTAAGTATGAAATAAAAATTACATGATTACAAGAAAAAATACATGATTTTGTACACACATTTTGTCTTCCCTCGGATTTGATGATTTTGTTTGAGTATTGGTGCACTCCATGATGAAACCTATAAAATAAATTGAACTGTAACTTAAATTTGAAGATATATTTGTAACTTTGAAAAATATATCTGTAAGTACTAAAGTAAATAGACAAAAGTATAGAAATAATACATTTCTTTTCTTTTATGAAGGAGAAGATCTCAAAATTTTCACGCTTGAAGACTCGAATCTTAACTGAGTTGATGAATGATTGGGGGTGATCGTTCCCAAAAAAATTTAAAGGATATGTGAAATCCACAGATAAATTGAGTGTCACTTGACCCTAAATCGAAAGGTGCAATAGGAATTTTTTCATATGAAACTAAAAATAAATAAGGTTTCCGCAAGGTTTTCTCGTCACCCCGATATTTTCTAACAATGGAATGAGAAGAAGATTTCCACAAGGTTTTTTAATAGCCTTTATATCTTCTAATCCCATGAACCACACAATTATACATGGATCTATGCCCAAGTGTAAAATATCACATTGAAAATGAATTAAATGGTCTTATGCCCCCACCATGTGATGAAACTATGAGTCTAAGATATGCAATGTTGAATATGGAAAAAGGAGAAGAAGTTTTGTATCCCCATACTAGTATGTATTGAAATTGTGCTTGAATCATGTAGTGCCAAAAAGGAATGAATTACTCAAACCCCTTACATGCTTTATTAAAATTTTGTATACCCTAATTTGAATTATGTATTTTTTCCGTAGTCATGTATCAAAAACTTGTAACTATATGTGACAATATGTAAATTACATAATTTTCTAGAAATATGCCCCCATGATAAAAACATTCATCCTAGACCATAATTTTTGGTGATTTCATCCTTGGTGGATGGTTTTATGCCTATGTAAAATATATTCATGTTGTGTGTTTGAATTTATTCCTGAGTATCTATATTGTGTTTCATTTTTTCCTAAGTTTTGAATCATATTTATGTCCCTGATGTGAATAGATATCTATATGATAAACCCAACTAAATTCCTGGTGTAAATAGAAAATTCAACTCAAAATAAATGTTTTATATCCATGTGATCAAACACTCAACATTTATTTTAGTTGAGGTTCAATGAAAGCAGGTAGGTTGAGGGTCAATATAAACCCATAATTTAGTTGTGATTACACATCATCCAAAGGTAATAAAAAGCATAATATAAACCATGACACACAAAGATAGCAAATAAGCAACAATTAAAAAATTAATCATGTATAGTAGCAAGCCAATGCAGAGGAAATCAAACATACAAATACATAAGTAATTTCACATGTGTTAGTCATAGAAAAGGCAAGGAGCCACAAAAAAAGTGTCACAAGAAACATATAGCAAAGGTCATATTTTGTATACATGGAATCAAGCATATAAACAATCAAGCAAACAAGTGAATACATTAGAAAATAATATCCCTAAGGCGTATAGATCAAGATAAGATAACACTACACAAGACACATGTGTTGGCCATATTAGTATGAAAAATATCATATCGCACAATATGAGAAATTGAGAATAATGAAGAAATAAAAGTAATTTTATTGAAATAAAATCACCTAAGTAGTGTAAGTGATTCCCTCATATTAGTAATGCCAATAACATGAACTTAGTATAGCATCTTTCATCATGTTTTATCTTGTGTGTGTCCTACATCAAGCTCAGGATACATCATGAACACGTGTGTAAAGAGTATATATAAAAATATATGATATCTATCAAATTGTATGACAAACAACATATGTAAAGTAAAAAGCTAGTAAAACAAGTCATATGTAGGCATTGATTTTTTATTTTAAAAATATTTGAATGTTTGACTGTTTTAGAATTTTTATATAAAAAGTAAGAGCTATTTGACATCAAGAAAATAATATGCGTTGAGATCAAACCTTATAGGTATTTGATCTTCCATATGATAAAGCTTATGCAAACAAGGACCATTTAATTGTCCCATTTCATGATGTTAGCAAATTTTCATAATGTTTTCATCATCATTATGAGGTGGTCCTTGTTTTACTATAGTGTGTTTCCAATGTTTCACATTAAGTTGGTAATCGGGAAGGTTGTCATGTTGAATAGTAACAGAAGTGAGTAGCCAAAGAAAAGTAATATTGAGATTGTGAACATATTCAATACTACCTTTCAACCATCTCAACGTCATCCCAATGAAATGGGGTAGATTGAAGGTCAAGAGAAACCCATACTTTAGTTGTGATTACACGTAACCCAAAGTTAATAAAGAGCATAATATAAACCATGGCACACAAAGATAGCAAATAAGCAACAATTACAAAATTAATCATGTATAGTAGAAAAAATGCATAGGAAATCAAGCATACAAGTACACAAGTAATTTCACATGTGTTAGTCGTAGAAAATACAAGGATCCGTAAAAAGTGTTGCAAAAAACACATAACGAAGGTCATAGGTTGTATACATGGAATCAAACATACAAACAATCACACAAGTAAGTGAATACAATATAAAATAATATCCCTGAGGCACATAGATAAAGATAAGCTAGCGCTACACAAGACACATGTATTAGCTATATTAGTATGAAAAAATATCATATTGCATAATATGAGAAATTAAGCATAATGAATAAATAAAAATAATTTTATTAAAACAAAAGCACCTAACTAACATAAGTGATTCCCTCAAATTAGCAATAACACTAGGATGGACTTAGTCTAGAATCTTTCATCATGTATTATTGTTTGTATTTCCTACATCAAGCTCAAGATACCTCATGAACAAACATGTGTAAAGAGTATATATATAAAAATATGATATCTATCAAATTGTATAGAAGACAACGTATGTAAAGTAAAAAGGTATAAAATCAAGTTATATGTAGCTATTGATTTTTTGTTTTCAAAATATTTGAATGTTTTAGTGTTTTAGAATTTTGGTATAAAAATCAAGAGTTATTTGATATCAAGAAAATAATATGCAACAAGATCGAATCATATATGTACTATATCTTCCACATGATAAATTGTACACAAACAAGGACCATCTAATTGCTCCATTTCATGATGTCATTAAAGTGTCGTAATGTGATCCTCATTAGTACAAGGTGGTCCTTGTTTTACCATATTGTGTTTCCAATGTCTCATATTAAGTTGGTAATCAAGAAGGCCATCATTCCAAATAGTAATAGAATTGTGTAGCCGAGGGAAATTAATATTGATATTGTGAACATCATCAATAATACCTTTCAAGCATTGCAACCAAGATCATACCAATGAAAGGGGTAGGTTGAGGATAAAGAGAAACCCATACTTTATTTGTGATTACACATAGTCCAAAGGTAATAAAGATAGAAAATAAGCAAAAACTACAAAATTAATCATGTATAGTACCATAAAAATGCAGAGGAAATAAAGCACACAAGTACACAAGTAATTTCACATTTGTTATTCATAGAAAAGGTAAGGAGCCACAAAAAAATGTCACAAGAAACACATAGCGAAGGCCATAGGTTATATACAAGGAATTAAGCATACAAACAATCAAGTAAGCAAGTAGATACAATATAAAATAATAGCCTTGAGGAACATAAATCAAGATAATCTAGTGTTAAACAAGGCACGTGTGTTAGCCATATTAGTCTGAAAAATATATCATATCACATAATACGAGAAATTGAGCATAATGAAGAAATGAGAGTAATTTTATTGCAACAAAATCACCTAAGTAGTGTAAGTGATTCCCTCAAATTATAAATACCACTAGGATGGAATTAGTCAAGCATATTTCATCATATATTATCATGTGTCTATCCTACATCAAACTCAAGATACCTAATGATGTTAGTAAAGATTCATAATGTATTCCTCGTTAGTATAAGCTGGCCCTTGTGTTGGAAGCACAACCACTAAGGGGGGTGAATCATTGTGTCCTAAAAAATTTCTTTCACATAAACTTTAACATTAATCAATTATCATTTTAGTTTAACTATTAGACATGCATTCACCAAGAAACATAGCCATATATGAGAAATGAGAACACAATTACACAATTACACCAAATATAAGTGGGAAACCCTTGAAGGGATTAAAACCCACTGAACCAAATCTTGTAGAACTTTTCCTAAATAGAAATGAATCAAATTTAATATAGCACCAACCCCTAGAAATTTAGTAGAGCACAAACCCTACAAGGAGCACCAACCCCTAGATTTAGTAGAGCACCAACCCTACAAGGAAGCTATAAGTCCCCACATGAATTGGCACCAACTAAGCCACCTGATTTTTGTAGCCTATATAATGTTTCCGCAACAACTTATGATGGCACTTATTCATCTCTTCTCCTTTTATCTTCTTCAATTTTGTTGTCTAGGCTTCTTCTCTCAAGAAAATTTTCACAAATTTGATTAGGTAAAATAACTTATCTCTCCAATGGTAAAACACTCTATATAACATCATTAAGTATCATCTGCCCTAGCTTGATGGTCATTAAGACCTTCTTCACCTACCTTCTTTCTCGCTCAACCTCTTCCTCTCTTAACTTTCACAACAACAAAATAGGTCTCATGAATTTGCTTATATACATGACTTAAGAATCATACACATCTAGTTCAGCCATCATAGGAAAAATAACACTTTATCAACTTGAATACATCATAAGAACCTCATTCATAAATCACCTTAGGTCGGCAATAGCATATGCAAGTTCAAATCCTTTGTTAAGACTCAATTAGGCCTTGTTGCATTCAAACACCTCACTTTCCAAGACTTAGTCTTCTTGGCCCACATGACCTTTACCAAGCATCAAGAACCACTTAGAAATTTTTTCTAATTCCACTTCATGCCTTTTACAAGATCCTTAAACTCTTCACCATCATATCATGCCATGAATCCACCATTAGGATTAGTTATCCTCATTAGGTTTGTGACATGCATAACTAGTCTTCACACATTAAGCTCAACCACACATCAAAACACCTCAACCATACATATATGAAATATGAATAGAATCCTCATGAAACCATGTTCATCACCAACTTCTTATAACACTATCACTAGGATTGTATGTTCCCAAGAACCACTTGTCAACTTTCACTCCTAGAACTATCATTGCACCATGAAAACCAGTCAAGAAGACTTGGATATCTAACACATGTACTGACCCATTAAAATTATTATGATGCATTCACAGGGTCCACAATGAACCCCTAAACACTCTCCAGTATAAAAACACCATGAAATCATAGAAAACATTATTCTTCTAGATCAAATTCTGAGCCTCACTTTCCCAGTCCTAAAACCAGCCAGCTTGTGACCAGCTTGTGACAAACTTCTCACCAGACCAGCTAAATTTTAGAGCTCATTCAATGCTTGATTCATGGTATATTATAAATTTATACCATATCCATATGATTTAGATACTTCATCTCAAGTCATAATGACTCAATACCATCTCTTCATCATGACCACCAAAAATTTCTTTTACACCCCAAAAACCAGTCTTGCAATAATGACTTGCACATACCCCTAAGGGCTAGAAATTATTCTGAAACTACCCTAAACATGGATTATAGCTTCCATAATTCCTAAAACATACTTTTATTCATCTGGTCTAGTGTAAAACTTGAGATCAATATCACTTTCTTCATAAACTTGCATTTTTTTGGGGTCCACTCACTTTCATAACAAACCAATGCCACTTGAAGAAAGTTAGAGGAGACCACTAGGATGCCTCAAATAATCAAACCAGGTTAGATAATCCATTATATGCCATATTTATAAATATCTTCTCCATCACTACCTTATTAGGGTTTAAGAAGGGTTTTCGACCTCATTACCTTCTAAATGATTGTTCATAAAGTCTGAGGCCTTAATCTCTAAACTAAATCTTGGAGATTCTTTATATGTCCATTCCCCAACTACCCTAAAGAGATCATCCTCTAGTGTAGAGGTCACACATGTCAATTAGCATCATAAATTCCTTCTCAAGCTAGGTTTCTTACTTTCAAGATCTCGATAGAGGCAAAAACCACATTTCTTGCTTTAACCTGCAAACCAGGACCTAAAATAATTTTCCACGTCTCTAGGAAAACCTAATACACCTTCCTTAATTCTGACCTTTACACAATTACCTCATAATCATATCATCTCGCCCCATTAGGCTACCTAAGGTTTAAGATAGGTCTAGGTACAGACCTAGAAACACGTCCAAACCTTGTATACATACTATGGAAACTTGTGAGTGTCTTGACACCTCATCTTCGTGCTCTCCATGCTCTCACATGCACTCTTACTCTATTTTTCATCTTTCATATGTCATTAGGCTAGATATGACCAAAACAAGGTCTAGGAATAGACCCAGAACAATTTCGTTTCCCTTATAGGTGGGATTCAAGAACCTCATGTTTGTTATGCCAACATATTATCATGCTTTAACATTTCTCATACACACCTGAGATTATCCATAGTTCATCACACTCCTACAATCCATCACACTTACTCAAGACACCTCATCAATGACAACTATACTAAGCAACTCAACTTAAAATCAACAAAACACTAAATGACACTACCATCTCCTTTCAACAAATCAATGACACTTATTGACGTCAATAACAACACCACTTGCCAAAAATCTCCCCCTTTTTCATTTATGGAAAAACACATATAGCTCATTATCTTAGGCCATCAACTCATTCTCCCCCTTTTGACATTAATGAAAAATTGTCATACCTTTAACATCTTAGTTCTCTTCTTATGAAAATATGTTAGGGCTCACCATTTGGATAGAAATATCAACCAAATCAAACAAGGTTCATTTGACCTCTTCATCTTTGTTTTAACTCGTTAGAACATTAGAATAACATAGGTCCCCTTAGAAGATGCATGCCTTAAAATAAGTTTCATACTTGATTGACCCCCCATAATTCCTTGACACCACTAACATGATTTTCAGATACCAATGCAAACATTTTTAATTTTCCCTTGATACAAACCTTCTCAAAATAGTTCTAGATAACTTCTTCTTTAAATTCAAGTATTTCATCAATTGTACACTCAAATCTACATATGAAAGACTGAAAAATATTTTCCTACCTTTTTCTAGGCTATAAAACTCCCCTTGAGACCAATAACATTTGCAATCCTTGCAATGCAAAACACCTTCACAATCCTCATACCTAGACTTGACCTCGGTTATTGTGTCTTGCCTTTAAAACACCCTGCCTAATCAAATCCATTTCAACCTCATGATCATAGCCTAACCATCTCACATGTAGTCCTCTTAGGTCTTCATGTCACTTATATAGTCTTATAACACAATATCATATTGGTCTAATAGACCAAACTCTAACTCAAAATTCACATACCTAAATTAGGTCTCAAAACACAACCCTATGCCTCAAACGTACACACTGAACTTTTTCAACCTCTCTAGCTACTTTCAATCTTACACAATCCTTCTTGAATATATTTACTATGAAAAAAATATTCATGAGTTTGAATGGTCTGATCAAGTCATCATACAAATCATTGAACCACATACCTTCACCTATCCTCCACAATTGTGTTCTTGAAGTCTTCATACCTACAATCCAGCAACACATCTTCGCAATGCTAAGTTCCATCTTCAAAGATATTCACCATCTCAACAAAGATTCAGTTTACACTTCTTCCATTCAATATTCCCCTTGCTCTATTCTTATTTTGATAGATGAATGCCTCTAAGAAGATTGGTAGAGACGTCCCTAACCATGGGGATATAAAACAACAATTTTAAGAGATTCCAAGACCTCCTTGGCACCTGTTGAATGACCTCTTCAACCTTATTCTATTCAAAAACCTATGAGAAATCTTAACTTGCTCCAATCTCTAGCATATGTTTAGTTAGATTTTCTTGATTCACTCTTGGTTCCTATGCCTTTTTTTAATTTCTCTTTTATACTCTAAGAGCCTCAAAATTCTTGTTTTTAGTTGAGGGCTAGTAAAAATATAACTTTGCAATATGACCAGTGTTATGATAGTTATAGAAAACAACTTCATTCTTACTTCTTGGATGGTGTGAACTGATACTTCTTCCATAATTCCATGAATCTTGGTTCTTGAAGGACATTCTACACTCTTTTTCCATATGACCAAACTCGTTGCAAGCATAATATTAACCATTGAAATGTTTTACATGCCTCATTGAATTATATTTTCTGATAGCGTTAGATCTCCTATATTCCATGCTAGAATCCTCCTTGATCTGAACAACATCTTCTTGTCTTGAGTCCTAAGTCACCTTTTCACTCTCTGGGTCTTCCTTGAATCCTAGACGTGTCCTATCACCTACAAATTTTAAACGCCTAGGAGATCATATAGATCCTTGGAACTCTTCTCAAACTTATGAAATTTTCTTACCTTTCTTGTTGCTTCAATCACTTCTACCTTTATACACTCCACCTCTAACTTGAACTTGGTACATTCTTCTTCCTTGGACCTAAGATTGGTTATCAACAATTTAACCTGAGATTCCATATTCTTAAAGATCTCATTATGCTCATCATCCATACTATTGATTTGTTCTTGATATTCCTTATCATGTGTCTTCATTTTCTTTTTATTCTTCTTTACATGTTTCGACTCTTCTAATACACTCATCAACTCGGCTTCAAACTCTTCTTCATTTGAATCCACACATGAACCTCCAAATATGGAATCTTCTCTTTTAGAGATCCCAACTTCTTTGGCCAAAAACAAGGTCGCATTACCAACATCATCATCATATTCTCTAGTTTCACTACTTACCTCTGATGAACTACAATCCTCCTTGGAATATAGGATTCTCTTGAACTTATTCTTACCCTCAAATTTTTTGAACTTATTCTTTCTCTTATTAGACCTGTGATATCGCTTATCATCATCATGATTTTCATCATGTTCTTCATTATCTTCATCATTATGCTTGTGAGGAAACTTGCTTTCAAAATGTATTGTGTCCTCTCTCACCACGGTTGAAGCACTTGAAGGGAAAATTACCCTTATACTGTCATGAACATGTCTTCAAGTTCCTAGCAAACATAACAATCAATTCATCATCATCTATATCTAAAATGTCATCATTTTTTATACTTCTTACCTTTTGACTTCCTTTCAGCTTTTAAGGTTTATTCCTTCTTGGAATGTTTTTCATCACATGTTATCATTGCATAGGTTGTCAAGATACTATGGAGTTAATCCATCAGCAGTGTACTTAGATCCTTGGCTTCCTCTATAGCTGATACTTTAGGATCAAACTTAGGAGTTAGAGATTTCAGCACCTTCTGTACCACCAATGCTTCTTTCACTTCTTCTCCTAATCCTATAATAGTAATGACCACTTCATATAGACTTAGGAGATATGCTACAATGTTTTCTTATTCCTTCATCTTCATAATTTCAAACTATATCCTATAGCTTTGAATTTTTTCCAACTTCACCTATGTTTCACCTTCAGAAATTAATTGTATGTTATCCCACATAGCCTTAACTATAGCACATTACGTTACCTTGAAAATTTCGGAAACTTCTCATCCACATAAAATGGCATTCAATATTTTCATTACCTTCCTTCTTTCATGTTGCATCAATTGGAGGATTTTGAGGAATAGTGTACGCATATACAACTGACTGCCAAATATCACATCCCAAGTAAATCATATGAGTCTTCATTCCGATGCTCCAAAAATCATAATTTTTACCATTGAAAAAAGGAGCTTTTTTAGTTGAGGAACCACTTGTCTGACGAACCATATTTGTGCTTCTAATATCACCTCAAGCTTGTTAAGCTTGTTTCAGAGGAACTTCTCTAATATCAATTGTTGGAAGGACAACCATTGAGAGAGGGGAGTGAATCAGTGTGCCCTAAAACTTTTCTTTCACATACACTTTGGCATTCATCAATTATCATTTCAGTTTAACCATTAAACATGCATTCACCAAGAAACATAACCATACATGAGAAATTAGAACACGATAACACAAGTACACCAAATATAAGTGGGAAACCATTTAAGGGAATAAAACCCACTTTAACAAATCTTGTAGAACTTTTCCTAAGAAACAATGAATCAAATTTAATTGAGCACCAACCCAACAAGGAGCACCAACCCCTAGATTTAGTAGAGCACCTACCTTACAAGGAATATATAACTCCCCACATGAATCAGCACTAACTAAGCCACCTGATTTTTTGAAGCCTATATAATTTTTCCGCAACAACTTATGATGACACTTAGTCATCTCTTCTCCTTCTATCTTCTTCAAATTTTCTTTCTAGGCTTCTTCACTCAAGAACTTTTCCACAAATTTTATTAGGTAAAATCACTTATCTCTCCAATGGTAAAAAACTCTATAGAACATCATTAATTATCCTCTTCCCTATCTTGATGGTCATTAAGACCTTCTTCACCTACCTTCTTTCTCGCTCAACCTCTTCCTTTCTTAACTTTCACAACAACAAAATAGGTCTACATGACTTAAGAATCATACACATCTAGTTCATCCATCATAGGAAAAATAACACTTTATCAACATGAATACATCGTAAGAACCTCATTCATAAATCACCTTAGGTCGGCAATGGCATATGCAAATTCAAATCCTTTGTTAGGACTCAATTAGGCCTTGTTGCATTCAAACACCTCACTTTCCAGGACTTAGTCTTCTTGGCCCACATGACCTTCACCAAGCATCAAGAACTACTTAGAAATTTTTTCTAAGTCCACTTCATGCCTTTTACAAGATCATTAAACTCTTCACCATCATATCATTTCAAGAATCCACCATTAGGATCAGTTATTCTCATTAGGTTTGTGACCTACAGAACCAGTCTGCACACATTGAGCTCAACCACACATCAAAACACCTCAACCATACATATATGAAATATGAATAGAATCCTCATGAAACCATGTTCATCACCAAATTTTTATAACACTATCACTAGGATTGTAAGTTCCCAAGAACCACTTGTCAACTTGCACTCCTAGAACTATCATTGCACCATGAAAACCAGTCAAGAAGACTTGGCTATCTAACACATGTACTGACCCATTAAAAATATTATGATGCATTCACAGGGTCCAAAATGAACCCCTAAACACTCTCTAGTATAAATCACCATGAAATCATAGAAAACATTGGTCTTCTAGAGCAATCTCTGAGCCTCACTTTCCCAAACCTAAAACCAGTCAGCTTGTGACCAACTTCTCATCACACCAGCTGACTTTTAGAGCTCATTCAATGCTTGATTCATGGTATATTAGACATGTATAACATATCCATATGATTTAGATACTTCATCTCAAGTCATAATGACTCAATAACATCTCTTCATCATGACCACCAAAAATTTCCGTTACACCCCAAAAACCATTATTACAAGAATGACTTGCACATACCTCTAAGGGCTAGAAATTATTCTAAAACCACCCTATACATGGAGTATAGATTCCATAATTCCTAAAACATACATTTATTCATCTGGTCTAGTGCAAAACTCGAGATCAATATCAATTTCTTCATAAACTTACATTTTTTGGGGTCCACTCACTTTCATAACAAACCAATGCCACCTGGACAAAGTTAGAGGAGACCAATGGAGCGTCAAATCATCAAACTAGGTTAGATAATCCATTTTATGCCATATTTATAAATATATTTTCCATCACTACCTTATAAGGGTTTAAGAAGGGTTTTAGACCTCCTTACCTTCTAAATGATTGTTCATAAAGTCTGGGGTCTTAATCTCTAAACTAAACCTTGGAGATCCTTCTTACATCCATTCCCAAACTTCCCTAAAGAGATCATCCTCCAGTATAGAGGTCACACATGCCAATTAGCATCATAAATTCCTTCTCAAGCTGGGTTTCTTACTTTCAAGATCTCGATAGAGGTAAAACCCACATTTCTTGCTTTAACCTACAAACCAGGACCTAAAAATTTTGTCCACATCTCTAGGAAAACCTACTACACCTTCCTTAATTCTCATCTTTACACAATTAACTTAGAATCAAATCATCTCACCCCATTAGGCCACCTAGGGTTTAAGATAGGTCTAACTACAGACCTAGAAAGTAGGTCCAAACCTTGCATACATACTATGATAAACTTGAGAGTGTCTTGTCACCTCATCCTTATGATATCCATTCTCTCACATGCACTCTTACTCTATTTTTCATCTTTCATGCATCATTAGGCTAGATAGGACCAAAACAATGTCTAGGAATAGACCTAGAACAATTTCCTTGCCCTTATAGGTGGGATTCAAGAACCTCATGTCTATTATGCCAACATACTATCATGCTTGAACATTTCTCATACACACCTGAGATTATCCATAGTTCATCACACTCCTACAATCCATCACACTTACTCAAGACACCTCATCAATGACAACTATACCAAGCAACTCAACTTGAAATCAACACAACACTAAATGACACTACCATCTCCTTTGACATCAATGACACTTATTGACATCAATGAAAACACCACTTGCAAAAAATCTCCCACTTTTTCATTTATGGAAAAACACATATAGCTCATTATATTAGGCCATCAGCTCATTCTCCCCCTTTTGACATTAATGAAAAAATTTCATACCTTTAACATCTTAGTTATCTTCTTCTGAAAATACGTTAAGGCTCACCATTTGGATAGAAATATCAACCAAATCAAACAACTTCCATTTTACCTCTTAATCTTTGTTTTAACTCGTTACAACATTAGAACAAAATAGGTCACCCTTAGTAGATGCATGCCTTCAAATCAGTTTCATACCTAATTGACTCCCCATGATTCCTTGACACCACTAACATGACTGTCAGATACCAATGCAAACATTTTTAGTTTTCCCTTGATACAAACCTTCTCAAAATAGTGCTAGATAACTTATTCTTTAAAGTCGTGTATTTCATCAATTGTACACTCAAACCTACATATGAAATACTGAAAAATATTTTTCATACCTTTTTCTAGGCTATCAAACTCCCCTTGACACCAAGAACATATGTAATCCTTGTAATGCAAAACACCTTCACAATCCTCATACCTAGACTTGACCTCTACTATGGTGTCTTGCCTTTAAAACACAATTCCTAATCAAATCCATGTTAACCTCACGATCATATCCTAACCATCACACATGTTGTTCTCTTAGGTATTCATGTCACTCATATAGTCTTATAACACAAGATCGTATTAGTATAACAAACCAATCTCTAAGTCAAAATTCACATACCTATATTAGGTCTCAAAACACAACCCTATGCCTCAAACATACACACTGAACTTTTTCAACCTCTCTAACTATTTTCAATCCTACACAATCCTTCTTTAATATCTTTATTATGAAAAAATCCTTCATGAGTTTGAATGGTCTGATCAAGTCATCATACAAATGATTTAACCACATACCTTCACTTGTCCTCCACAGTTGTGTTCTTGAAGTCTTCATACCTACAATCCAGCAACACATCTTCACAATGCTAAGTTCCATCTTCAAATATATTCACCATCTCAACAAAGATTCAGTTTACACTTCTTCCATTCAATATCCCCCTTGCTCCATTCTTATTTTGATTGATGAATGCCTCTAAGAAGCTTGGTAGAGATGTCCCTAACCATAGGGATATAAAACAACAATTTTAAGAGATTCCAAGACCTCCTTGGCAACTGTTGATTGACCTCTTCAACCTTCTTCTATTTAGCAACCTGTGAGAAATCTTCACTTGCTCCAATATCTAGCATATATTTAGTTAGATTTCCCTGATTCACTCTTGGTTCCCGTGCCTTTTTTTCTTTCTCTTTTATACTCTAGGAGCCTCAAACTTCTTGTTGTTAGTTGAGGACCTATAAAAGCATAACTTTGAAATATGAACAGTGTTATGATAGTTATATAAAACAACTTCATTCTTACTTCTTGGATGGTGTGAACTGATACTTCTTCCATAATTCCATGAATCCTCGTTCTTAAAGGAGATTCTACACTCTTTTTCCATATGACCAAACTCATTGCAAGCATAATATTAACCATTGAAATATTTTACATGCCTCATTGAATTATATTTTCCGATAGCGTTAAATCTCCTATCTTCCATGTTAGAAGCCTCCTTGATCTGAACAACATCTTCTTGTCTTAAGTCCTAAGTCACCTTTTCATTCTGTTGGTCTTCCTTGAATCCTAGACGTGTCCTATCACCTATAAATTTTAAACGCCTAGGAGATCATATATATCCTTGGAACTCTTCTCAAACTTATGAAATTTTCTTACCTTTCTTGTTGCTTCAATCACTTCGACCTTTATACACTCCACCTCTAACTTGAACTTGGTACATTCTTCTTCCTTGGACTTAAGATTGGTTATCAACAATTCAACCTGAGATTCCATATTCTTAAAGATCTCATTATGTTCATTATCCATACTATTGATTTGTTCTTGATGCCCCTTATCATGTGTCTTCATTTTCTTTTTATTCTTCTTTACATGTTTCGACTCTTCTAAGACACTCATCAACTCAGCTTCAAACTCTTCTTCATTTGAATCCACACATGAACCTCCAAATATGGAATCTTCTCTTTTAGAGATCCCAACTCCTTTGTCTGAAAACAAGGTCCCATTACCAACATCATCATCATATTCTCTAGTTTCACTACTTACCTCTGATGAACAACAATCCTCCTTGGAATATAGGCTTCTCTTGAACTTATTCTTACCCTCAAACTTTTTGAACTTCTTCTTTCTCTTATCAGACCTATGATATCTCTTATCATCATCATGATTTTCATCATGTTCTTCATTATCTTCATCATTATGCTTGTGAGGAAACTTTCTTTCAAAATGTATTGTGTCCTCTCTCACTACGGTTGAAGCACTTGAAGGGAAACTTACCCTTATACTTTCATGAACATGTCTTCAAGTTCCCAGCAAGCATAACAATCAATTCATAATCATCTATATCTAAAATATCATCATTTTTTATACTCTTACCTTTTGACTTCATTTTATATTTTAAGGCTTATTCCTTCTTGGAAGGTTTGTCATCACATGTTATCATTGCATAGGTTTTTAAGATACTATGGAGTTCATCCATCAGCAGTGTACTTGGATCCTTAGCTTCCTCTATAGCTGATACTTTAGGATAAAACTTAGGTTAGAGATTTCAGCACCTTCTATAGCACCAATGCTTCTTTCACTTCTTCTCCTAATCCTATAATAGTATTGACCACTTCATATAGACTTAGGAGATATGCTACAATGTTTTCTTATTCCTTCATCTTTATAATTTCAAACTAAATCTTATATCTTTGAAGTTTTTCCAACTTCACCTGTGTGTCACCTTCATAAATTAATTGTATGTTATGCCACATAGCCTTAACTATAGCACATTGCATTACCTTAAAAATTTTGGACTCTTCTCATCGACATAAAATGGCATTCAATATTTTATAGTTAGCATTACTTTCCTTCTTTCATGTTCCATCAGTTGGAGGATTTTGAGAAATGGTGTACCCATATACAACTAACTTCCAAATATCACATCCTAAGGAAATCATATGAGTCTTCATTCTAATGCTCCGAAAATCATAATTTTTCCCATTAAAAAAAGGAGATTTTTCAGTTGAGTAACCACTTTTCGAACGAGCCATATTTGTGCTTCTAAGATCACCTCAAGCTTGTTAAGATTGTTTTAGAGGAACTTCTCTGATACCAATTGTTGGAAGCACAACCATTGAGAGAGGGGAGTGAATCAGTGTGCCCTAAAACTTTTCTTTCACATACACTTTGGCATTCATCAATTATCATTTCAATTTAACCATTAAACATGCATTCACCAAGAAACATAACCATACATGAGAAATTAGAACACGATAACACAAGTACACCAAATATAAGTGGAAAACCCTTGAAGGGAATAAAATCCACTTAAAAAAATCTTGTAGAACTTTTCCTAAGAAACAATGAATCAAATTTAATTGAGAACCAACCTAACAAGGAGCACCAACCCCTAGATTTAGTAGAGCACCAACCCTACAAGGAAGCTATAACTCCCCACATGACTCAACACCAAAAAATCCATTTGATTGTTTGTCACCTATATAATGTTTCTGCAACAACTTATGATGACACTTATTCATCTCTTTTCCTTTTATTTTCTTCAAATTTTCCTTCTAGGCTTCTTTGCTCAAGAACTTCTTCACAAAGTTAATTAGGTAAAATAACCTAATCTCTCCAAGAGTAGAAAACTCTATAAAACATCATTAAGTATCATTTTCCCTATCTTTATGGTCATTAATACCTTCTTCACCTACCTTCTTTCTAGCTTGACCTCTTCCTCTCTTAACTTTCACCACAACAAAATAGGTCTCATGAACTTGCTTATATACATGACTTAAGAATCATACATATCTAGTTCGGCCATCATAGGAAAAATAACACTTTATCAACATGAATACATCATAATAAGCTCATTCATAAATCAACTTAGGTCAGAAATGGCATACGCAAGTTCAAATCCTTCATTATGACTCAATTAGGCCTAATTACACTCAAACACCTACCTCACCAAGACTTAGTCTTCTTGGCCCACATGGCCTTCGAAAAGCATAAATAACCCCTTAGACATGTTTTCTAAGTCAAATCCATACCTTATAAAATATCCTTTAACTTTTCACCACCATATCATGTCATGAAGCCACCATTGGGATCAACTATCCTCATTAGGTTTGTGACCTACAAAACCAATCTTCACACATTGAACTCAACCACTCATCAAAACACCGCAACCATGCATGTATTATACATGAATAAAATCCTCATGACCTCAGGGTCGTTAAAAATTTCTTATAACACTATTACTAGGACTGTAAGTTCCCAAGAACCAATTTTCAACTTGCACTCCCATAATTGTCTTCACGCCATGAAAACCAGTCAAGAATACTTGACTATCTAACACTTGTACTGACCCATTAAAAATGTTTTTATGCATGCACAAGGTCCATAATGAACCCCTAAACACTATATAGTATCAAAACACCATGGACTCGTAGAAAACATTGGTCTTCTAGACCAATCTCTGAAACTTGCTTTCCTAGTCCTAAAACTAGTCAACTTGTGACCAACTTCTCACCACACCAACTATATTTCAGATCTCATTCAATGCTTGATTCATGTCATATTATACCTATATTAAATATCCATATGATTTATATATTAAATCTCCATATGATTTATATATATTTCATCTCAGGTCATAATGACTCAATACCATCTCTTCATCATGACCACCTGAAATTGCCATTACATCCCCAAAAACAAGTCTTACAAGAATGACTTGCATAGACCCCCTAAAGGATAGAACTTGTTCTGAACCCACCCCAAACATGGATTATATCTTCCATAATTCCTTAAACATCAATTTATTCATTTGTTCTAGTGCAAAACTTTAGATCAATATAAAATTCTTTAGAAACTTACCTTTTTGTGGGTTCCACTCATTGTCATAACACATCAATGCCACCTGGAGAAATATGGAGGGGTCCACTATATCCTTCAATCATTTAACCAGGTCACCCAATCAATTATGAGCCATATTGAGCAAGATATTCTCTATCTCAACCTTATTAGGGTTTAAGAAGGGTTTTAGACCTCCTTGCCTTCTTAATGATTGTTCATAAAGCATAGGGCCTTAATATCTGAACTAATGCTTAGAGATAATTATTAGTTCCATTGCCCAACTTCCCTAAAGATATCATCCTCCCAAGCAGAGGTCACACGTGCCAATGAGCTTCAAAAATTCCTTCTCGAGTTGGGTTTCTCACTTTTAAGATCTCAATAGAGGAAAAAACCATATTTCTTTCTTTGTCTTGCAAACTAAGACCTAAAATTTTTTCCACACCTCTATGAAAATCTACTAAACCTTCCTCAATTCTCACATTTGCACACTTATCTCAAAATAAAATCAGATCACCCTACTAGGCCACCTAGGGTTTAAGATAGGTCCAAGTATAGACCTAGAAAGTAGGTCCAAACCCTATATACATACTCTTAAACACTTTTGAGTGTCTTGACACCTCATCCTCATTATCTCCATGCTCTAGCGTGCACTCTTTATTTTTTTTATCTTTCATGCCTCATTAAAATATTCCTCATTAGGCTAGACATGACCAAAACAGGTCTAAGAGCATACCTAACACAAGTGCCTTGCCCCTATAAATGGGCTTCAATAACCTCATGTTTGTTATGCCAACATACTATCATACCTAAAAATTTCTCATACACACTTGAGATCATCCATAGCTCATCACACTCCTACAAGCCATCACATTTACTCAAGACACCTCATCAATGACAACTAGACCAAGCAACTCAACTTGACATCAATACAACACTGAATGACACTACCAATCAACCTTCACACATGTTGTTCCCTTTCTCCTTTTTACATCAATGACACACCACTTTTCAACACCTTGTTCTACCATAGTGTGTTTCCAATGTGTCATATTAAGCTGGTAATCAGGAAGACCATCATGTTGAATAGTAACAAAATTTTGTAAGCGAGGGAAAGTAATATTGAGACTATGAACATCATCAATAGTACCTTTCAAGTATCCCAACCAGGATCATCATAATGAAAGGGGTAGTTCGAGGATTAAGAGAAACCCATAATTCAGTTGTGATTATATGTAATCCAAAGGTAATAAAGAGCATAATATAAACCATGGCACACAAAGATAGAAAATAATCAACAATTACAAAAGTAATCAAGTATAGTATTAAAAAATTATATATGAAATCAAGCATACAAGTACAAAAGTAATTTTACATGTGTTAGTCATAGAAAATACAAGGAGCCACAAAACAATGTCACAAGAAACGCATAGTGAAGGCCATAGGTTGTATACATAGAATCAGGTATACAAACAAACAAACAAACATGTGAACATGATATCAAATAATAGCCCTGAGTCACATAGATCAAGATAAGATAGTGTTACACAAGACACATGTGTTATACATATTAGTATGAAAAATATCATATCGCACCATATGAGAAATTGAGCATAATAAATAAATGAAAGTAATTTATTGAAACAAAAGCCCCTAAGTATTGTAAGTGATTCCCTCAAATTAGCAATTCCACTACAATGGACTTAGTCTAGCATCTTTCATCATATATTATTTTGTGTGTGTAATACATCAAACTCAAGATACCTCATGAACACGCATGTGTAAAGAGTATATATAAAAAAAATATTATAAACAACATATGTAAAGTAAAAATATAGGAAATCAAGTCATATGTAGGTATTGATTTTTATTTTAAAACATCTTAATGTTTTAGTGTTTTATAATTTTTGTATAAAAAGCAAGATATATTTGACATCGATAAAATAATATGCGTTGAGATCAAATATTATAGGTATTGGATCTTCCATATGATAAAGCTTACATAAACAAGGACTATTTAATTGTCCCATTTCACGATGTTAGTAAAGTTTCATAATGTATTCCTCATCATTATAAGGTGGTCCTTTCTCTACCATAGTGTGTTTCCAATGTGTCATATTAAGATGGTAATTAGAAAGGTCATCATGTTGAATAGTAACAAAAGTGTGTAGCCAAGGGAAAATAATATCGATATTGTGAACATCGTCAATAGTACCTTTCAAGCATCACAACCAGGATCATCCCAATGAAAGGGGACAGGTTAAGGGTCAAGAGAAACTCATACTTTAGTTATTTTTTATTAGATAAGGTAAGAAAATAAGGACTATGGCTCCCATAAGCCTTACAATATCAGATACATCGTGAGAGAAATAGTACGGAAATAAAAAGAGGAATAGGGCCACAAAGAGAGTTAAAACAACTTAACCCAAAAACATCAAGCACAACGAGAAAACCAAAAAAATACATAAAGTAGCTAGAAATAGATATAGTTCACGGATAGTTCACAAAAAGCCACAGAAACTAGAGAATTATTTGTTCTTGAGGCATTTGAAGGAGCCACCCTGGGCAGTCATTTGACTTTGTTGTCTCTCAATATCCATCTAAGTGTCATCCTTCTCCACATCCTCTTCATCTGAGATTCTCAGGTAGAGTTGGAACCTCTTGTTTCTTCACTCCTTTTCCATATTACCCACCCTCTCCTGCAGATCTTCAACCTCATTAGTAATCCTTCTCAGCTCATCTCTCATGAAATTTTGGGAGATACATATATTTTTCAAAGCCTCAATACAGTCAATCATACTATCCCTCAAATGCGATCCAATCTCACCCATGGAGTTCATATCCCTTTCCAACTGCTGGATCATGAGAGTGAGTTTCTTGGAAACCTCCTCCCCTTCTAAGTTATCTTTAATTTTTCCCTTGGAAGGGTCTTCCTTCATGATATCCAACGCCAACTCCCCCCTCTGACCATCTTGATCCTCACCCTGATGAGAACCCTTCCTCTTCCGCATCTTATTCAGACACTCGGCCAAAGTAAGGGCATCATCAGGATCCTCCTCAACTTGTTTGACCTCCTTGGGAACAAGGGGCTTGCCATTCTGGAAGACAAGGAGAATGAGGTCATGGTGCAGGGGAGACTTTGTTTTACCTTGTTGAAAATCCTTGACAGACGCAGTGACATACATAAACAAGTAAAAGGTAATATTGATAGCAATTTTGTGTCTGAACATGTTTAACATGGATAATTGATGCATATATATCTTCCTAAACTTACCCTTCAAATTTATATACCGCATAATGTGAAGGTAAACAGTATTCCAAATTCTAGGGATACAAGACCTGGCAATGCCATCAATCAATAAAAACACTTTTTATTTACTTTAGTCATGATTACATGTAAGAAGAAGGTAATAAAGAGCATAATATGACCTTAACATGTGTAGGATGGGATAAGGATCTGCATGATATCTGATGGAGTAAGATTGATGGTGCAATGCCTCATAAGTACATGTATTCTTACATATATTTAAATTATGAGGGACATGATCCTAATTTTTACCATGGATATAAAGTGTGTTAATAAAGGTGTCAAAGTGAGGTTACTCATTTGATTCAGTTGCATCAAGAGAATATGACCATCTCATCTAGATATATACATTAGGAAACATGTTTATAATGTCATTAGCTTTTAGTACAAATTGATTTTAGTGATTAGAGCTTGATAATGGTTAGTTTCATGTCTATATATATATATATATATATATATATATATATATATATAATGATAATCACAAAAGGGCTTATCAAGCTTCCAAGAGAGATTCTTCGTAGAGTGGTGGCTTATAGTGGGTAGCGTCAAAAACTTATGATCAAGTAATGGAGATAAGATATCTTGATGGTGTGTATAGATCTTCAAGAATAGTAGCTGAGATAAAAGTGGGTGTGGGATAAAGCACATTAACAATGTGTTGCATGATATCACGGCTAGTTGTATTGGGTGTCTTATGAGAAACCCAATTGTCATCAAATGGACTTAAAGGCATCAAAAAACTCTTAGATTGAGTATTGGGTGCTAGAAACGTTGTCTTTATAGTAGGGGTTTTTTAGTATCTTACATAGTAGACTTAATCCAATAATACCCAAGACTATTAGAGACACAAACATAACGAAACATGGACTCGTCCTCATCTACAAAATTAAAATTAAACTTACACAAACTCTTATTAGTATGTTTTATAGTATCATCGTCATTATTAGAGTAATTGGTGACAATTTCATCTTGTTACTCTGTATTAACTAGCAATTTGAGAGGAGTGGCACAACAAGGTTGATGAGAAAGTATAGATTAGGATTGACCAACATGAAATTCAATCATAGAGAGACAAGGTGAACTCGAGGTTTTTTCAACAAATGGTGCACCAAAGGTGTATTATTAATCCAGATGAGTACTTGAGGTAAGATTGACCCATGTTTGCATTTAGAAAATGATGTATGAATCTCTGTTTTTAAAAATTAATTAAAAGTATTTTGATTATTTAATGATCAATATGGTGTTCAGAGAAATATCAATAATCAAAGTAGGATTAATTAAAAGTTTATTTTTAGAAAGTCATAAAATCTATTTTTACCAAGTTTTTCACAACTTTTGGTATTTTGCATTTTTAGGGTCCTTGAAACATTTATGAACTTTGGATTATACAACAATAGTGAAATTTTTATTTCCATAGTGGTGTTTTTTTAGTTCACTCTGTCATATTTCCAATAGGTCTTGCAATTTACAAATCGGGTTAATGAGAGAGGAGATATGACCCTGACAAAGAGCACTAAAAATTAATAATATTATTATTTTTTAATGTTAGCCCATTTTGCGCATTCAAATTCACCCCAAATTTAGATACATGGTGTCTCCGTTTAGTATGACCTTTCGGTTCCCATTCAGAACCCTTCATTTAATATTCCCAACAAATTTCCATCTTCTGCATTGTACTACTATAAAGAATATGGTTTCGAATGAAGACACAAGCTTTGCAAGTTGGAATTTTTTGTAGACATAAGTTACAAGTAGTAGGTTTATGACTTTTTAGGCATACATATCTCCTATAATTTTTTCCAATTTTTAGCATTCTTCATTTGTAGGGAATTGTGAGGAATACATCTCTCATATATAGTTTACATCTTCTACATATATTCTCAGTTGCAAATATATCCGGAATACATCTTTCCTATAGAGCTTTCCCAATTCGTATACATTACCAATTGTGATAAAATACTTTTATTTTTGCAATTAAAGTTCTCTTTGCAAAAATGTAGTTTTATTATATACAATACATTTTTTAAATTTTGTAATTTCAGTTATCCATTATGAATATATTGTCATAACACATTCATTGTCGTTTCTAGTGTGTTGTCCATTAAATTCAAAGACGAATTCAAATCAAGGATATTAGAGTAGGAAAAATGATGTTTGCAAAATTTTGAAGGTTTTCAAAATGATAAGAAAAATTGGCCAGAAAAATGAGAAGAGGGCACAATTCAAGATGCAGATCCATTGCTAATATCGTGGAATGAGCACAAAGTACTCATACAAAACCATTTTTTAGGGAAGAGAACCAATGGTTGCATCCCAATCTAAGCATGATGTGGAGCATAAGATGAATATGTAGAAAAATATTTCCCATTTTAGAAGCCCCATTGTGGAAATATTGCTCAAATAAGAGGTAAAGTACAACAAAGTTATGCATAATTTGCATAATCAACTTGTAGAAAAAGAAGCATTTTGTGAAGAAATGAAAAAGACCCAACCATCCTACAATATGAATTTAAAGAGATGAAAGGGAAGAGTAAAAGTGTTGCATATGCACAAATAGAAATAGAGAAAAGCATCCAGTATGTTTTTCTTATTTTTCATATTCTCATGATTATCTAGGTGATTAACAGTTTTGAAAGTACACAGAAGGTATTTGTTTCAAGTTGTTAAATAAAATGAGGTAGGATGGAAAAGGACTTTGAAGAAATGGACAAGGAATTCAAGAACCTCTCAAAGAGGAAAAGAGACCCAAAAAAAATGGACTCAGATACATAGGGGAACCATCTCAACCCACCATGGGTCCCACATTCATTAAAGCAAGCATCGAAAACACTCTACACAACAATTGTGTGAGCCTTATATTCACGCATATGGAATGTATTTGACTCATCACCTCACTTGTAATCATTTTGGTAGAAAATATTGTGATTATGATCATTGTTGGAATTTTCATCCTTTTGATATTTATGGAAAGTGTAACCATGGCAATTCAATATGTTGGTTCACTAATATCCCTACACATAGGTCTCACAAAATAGTTAAAAGTAATTTCAGGTGGTCCACTCCACAAAAGTGGTAGAAAATCACTTCATCACTGATAATTTCCTATATACATCACTAATCAATCTTGCAAGTAATGGGGACCATTGCTTTTCAAGAAAGGTAGAATGATCTAGATGAGCGCTTGAGGCAAGAATGACTCGTGTCAATATTCAAAGAAGGATGTATGCAAGTCCATTTTTATAAAGTATCGAAATCTATTTTTGTAAAATAATGATCGAGATGAGTATTCAGAGCAATATTAGCAATCAGAGTAGGACTCCTAAAAATTATATTTTTAGAAAGTCCTTAAATCTATTTTTATCAAGTTTTTGACAACTTTTGGTATTTTACATTTTTTAGGCTCTTTGGAAAATGTATGGGATTTGGATTTTATGAAAAAATTAGTAGTGTTCTGGTTTTAGTAGATTTTTCTTGAGTTTCTTCCATCGTCTTTCCAACAGGTCCTATATTTTACAAATCGTGTCAACATACTAGGAGATCTAACCCCAACAAGGAGCACTAAAAACAATAATATAATAATATTGTCATTTTCAGATTTTTTCCTCTTATGCCCATTTGAATTCACCCCAAAGGTGGATGCATGTCATCTACATGTAGGGTGACCTTTTGGTTCCCATGAATTTAAGGAAATTCTAGTTTTGGGGGTCATTCTCAAGAGTTTTTTTTCCTTAAATTGTTTAAAACTAGTTTCTGAATCCACGCCGCAACCTTCACTAGGACTATCAATCTAGTTTTTGTACGTTGTCCTCGGTACGTCGTCAATGTTGGGAACGCATTAGAACTCTCTTTAAGATTATCATGCTTAGTTAGATTTTTTGGTAACGTTGTGAATTGTTTTCGTAGTAAATCACAACAGTGTAGTGTGTTAGGTTGTAGTGACTTGTTATAAGTTAATTTCATAAGCATAAATAAATCACTGTCTTGATTACTATTGAATGACCATAATGGAACTGTCCTTAGATGGGAATATTATGATGTTTTTCTCTCTCTAAATCCTTCACATCTTGAGTGGCACGATATGTGTGTGAGAAGCAAATCCCCTCTCTCTAAACCTTAAATATTTGAATGATTATGAATCTTTTGTGAAGAAATATTGTTCGTTCCTCTCTATAAGCCAAAAATAATTGAATGATTACAAAACTTATGTGAAGTAATATCGGTATCTCTCTTCTCTCTAGCTATCTAATGTTTGATACAATTATTTTCTCAATGAAGTGAGTTCCATGCTAGCGTTAGTGTTGACCCATGATATTGCAAGATTATGGGATGTTATGAATGAAGAATGAAATAAAATAACTCCTCATATATATATATATATATATATATATATATATATATATATATATATATATATATATATATACACTTGTAACTTTTGTCTTTCCTCTATGGATGAATAATGTAATTATATGTACTTGAGAATTGAGCAATGTATGGAAAATTAGCCTTGTTAGAGGAAAATGTTAGCAATTTTTGCTCATAAATATTGAAAATATATATATATATATATATATATATATATATATATATACACTTGTAACTTTTGTCTTTCCTCTATGGATGAATAATGTAATTATATGTACTTGAGAATTGAGCAAAGTATGGAAAATTAGCCTTGTTAGAGGAAAATGTTAGCAATTTTTGCTCATAAATATTCAAAAGACATGTTTGAAAGTTTCAAGTATGTGAGTTGAAACATTAGGAATTGTGCATTGGTATCTCCTAGTTTTAGTATAAACTTTATGTGCATGACGTTTTAAAGTGTAAATTATGCTCCTTAGTGTTATGGAAAGTAACTTCTTGATATTCTTGTAGTTTTATCCTATTACAATTGTTTTATGGGTCGTGTTTATGCCTAGCCTAAATCCAAAGCACATTACATACTCTTTCTTATGAAAAAAATTTGGAAAAAATCGTATGTCTTATTTGAGTCTTACAATTTGTCAAGCATCTCATTCTTATTCCTTCGAGTTCCCTCCAACTATTAGGGCCTCTCACCCTTTAGATGTGTTGACATATACACATTTCCTAGCTTGCATTACATTTGCTTGAATCGTGTCCACCTAGTTGGCCATGTATGAAAACCATTGCATTTTCAAGTTCCCTTTGAACCCTAAAGTGTGTACCCTAATGGATGGGCATGGGGAACAGTTATGCAACTTTACTCATATTGCCTTATGGGCAAGTAATACATTGAGGTGATATAATAGTTAAATAGATAGGGTGTTTATATGGTTAATCTCTTATATATTGTTAGGAATAAAACTTAGCTTAATTCATCATTAGTTGATATTTGAATAAATGTAATAAGTTAAAGTATTTAATTTAAATACTTTAAACTTATGTCAATAGGTATTATTTATCCTTAGTTAACTAAGTGATAGTGTTCTCATCTCAATGTTTGTGGGATCATATTCTATCTTGCATATTTTATTCCCAAATGATTTCCATGAGGGGCAATAAGGACAGTTAGGGGCAATATGCTATTTCTACATATTTTCTCAGATTAGGTGATTTATTTCCATATGTTGTGGATGAGATAGAAGTTTTCTAATATCTATAAATATTACAGCTCTCTCATTTGTTTTGTAATGTTTGATTTCATATTAATAAAATTATGCAAGCATCGTCTTGTTTTCTGTAATTAAATATGGTTTTCAGACAAGATTTGGTATCAGAGAAGTATTCTTATCCAGAGAGGAGTGTAGGGAGTTTTAGGGAAGTTTAGGGAGATCTGGAGAAATTACAAAGCTAGGAGGAGCCATAGATGCCCCCAGTCGTTTCACAGCCCCTACCCGGCTCCACACCTCGAATCGCGGTTGATTTGCAATTGAAGATCACCTGAAGAATTAAAGATTGTTTCTGCAAGAGCACCAGGTGACATTGTTCTTTTGTATTTTATTTTATTTTTTAAATTACCTGTAGCTATCAAGTTACATGTACCTACATTTTAAAAAAAATTGCAAGCATTTAAAATATATATATACAATATTTTTGATCTGTAGGGACCCAATTTTTTCAAGCTCCCCACATTACTTCTTCTTCCTCTTCTTTGTACTTTGTCTTCTCCTTCCAAGCTTTGTTAGAAGAAGTTTAAGCGACAAAAAAAGGACATCCAATCAAACGTGTAAGCTTCACTGTGAACTTGCACCTGCAAGAGGAAAAGAAGATAGGAGATTTCAACGATCTCCAATGTGCATGCATCCAAAACA
The DNA here is from genome assembly GCA_019776745.2 of Taxus chinensis. Classification (NCBI taxonomy): domain Eukaryota; kingdom Viridiplantae; phylum Streptophyta; class Pinopsida; order Cupressales; family Taxaceae; genus Taxus; species Taxus chinensis. The sequence goes on from CM034146.1 coordinate 239,598,308, forward strand.
AAGACTACAAATTGAACATGGAGAAGATTTGCAACCTGCAAGGAAAAATTGCGTTGGAAAAAAGGAAGAAAAAGGTGTCTGTATGAAAAAATACCTACGTAGAAAGAGAAATAATAAAAGAAAACTGTGGCGAAGGATTATTATAATACTTAAGCAAAGTGGTTGAACTGCAGTTATGCCCTAAAACGCACTACGCATGCACGTAAGCCTTTATCTGCACATGGTTTAAAAATATTTGCTTCTAAAAATATTTCTATTTGTGGAGGTTGCGAAAAAAATTAGAAGGAAAAGAAAAAATTCCATTTTTGGAAAGGGGCTCGGAAAGATATTGAAATCAAAAGTTTAAAAAATCATAACTTTCAACTGGTACCTGGGATTGAGGTGTTGTTTTTTTCAAAGTGTGTGTTTTTTAGAGATCTACGTATTGATCTAGCTTTTAATAAGTTTTGTCTTGTAAAAATTACAAAAATTACATTTTGTGTATTTGAAAAGAGGCCAAAGAGTCCAAATATATATATATATATTCAAATCGGCCAAGAGAGCTGTTTTATTTTTGCAAATCGGCCACAAAGCCAAATTTGTAATAGGGTCAATAGTGCCAGAGATTCATTGTACATTTGATCATGCAAATCAAAAAGCAAAGCTAATAATCTTGTTTAGTGTTTCAAATGAGGTACAACCTCATATTCGTGAGACCACAACAGCAAAAGAATCTTGGGACAAGTTGAAAACAGTATATGAGTCCAAAAATAAGAACACAATACTTCATCTCCAGAGTCAACTATTGAACTTGAAAATGCAACCAACTGAGAAAGTTGAAATGTTTTTTAGAAGAGTAACAATTTTTCGTGCATCACTTCAAGCTTTGGAAGAAGTAACTAACATATCACTCGTGCCTATAGTATTGAGAGTTCTTCCTCCTTATAGGATTTTTGTGACCACGTTAAACATAACTAGTCAAACAACTTTTGAAGAGTTAGTGAATATGCTACAACAAGAGGAAGTTATTCACTCAACTACTGAAATTGAAGAGCAGGCACTCACTTCTAATCAAAAAAGAAAAAACAAGCTAAGTCTAGTAAACAACCTCAGAAGCAAGGTAATACTCAACAAGGCCAAAATGACCAACAAAAATATTTTATTTGTGGTCGAAAAGGACATGAGTTCAAAAATTATTGGTAAAACACATTCCAACAAGGATCATCAAGTGGTAAAAAAATTAATTACTAACAAACAAAATTTGGTCAACAACAAAGTAAACATGGACAAAATAATCAAAAGTGGAAGAAGAAACCAACTCAACAAGGAAATGTAGCCGAACATGAAGATCAATTGATGATGATGACTTCCTATATTTTGCACAGTCAAATGAAGTATCCAATTCTACAAATCAAATTTGGTATGTCAACTCAGGTGCAACTCGACACATGACAAGAAAGAAAGATTAGTTCTTCACAATAAGTAAAACACCCACCAAAAATCATGTCTCTTTGGGTGATGATACATCATACAGTGTTAAAGGCATTGGTTCCATTTCACTACCGCTTGGGCATCATAATTGTAAAATTACATATGTTCTTTATGTCCCTGGTTTAACAAAAAAATTGTTATCCATGAGTTGATTATTAGATCACAATCTCAAAATTGACTTTGATTGTAAAGGCAGTAAAAAGATGTGCCTAATTCGAGATAAGTCACGAAGCTCCAAAATTGTTGCAAAAGCTTCGAATGTGGGAAGAATGTTTCAATTGGATTTTGTTCAAGGAAATGATCAAGCACTTGTAGCCAAGGATACATCATCAACTCAACTATGGCATTGAAGACTTGGACATGTGAGTTTGGGCTATCTTGACACACTTTGTCGATACAACATGGTTAGAGGTTTACCACCTCTAAAAAAGGGTACAAATAAATGTAAGCATTGTTTGGCAGGAAAACAACATAGAGCACCATTCAAACATAGTACATTTTAGGCTATAGAAAAACTTGACTTGGTCCATACCGATCTGTGCGGACCAATGAGACCTAGCCACTCTGGGTTTCAATATTTCATGCTCTCTGTTGATGATTTTTCAAGAAAAATGTGAATATATTGTCTCGCTACAAAAGACCAAACTTTTGACACTTTCAAGAAGTTCAAAGCCCTTGTTAAAACAGAGTCTGGTAGGAAAATAAAAACACTCCACTCAGATCGAGGGGGAGAATACACCAGCAATGAGTTCAATGATTTTTTGGAAACACATAGCATTCATCGTCAAATGGCTCCTCCTCACACACCACAACAAAATGGTGTTGTTGAAAGGCGAAATCGTACTATCATAGATATGGTGCGATGTATGATTGATGATGCAGGTTTATCAAAAACATTTTGGGCCGAAGCAGCTAAAACGACAGCCTATTTACTAAACAGAGTTCCTACTGCAACTCTTGATGGAGTAACACCACAGGAAGCATGGTCAAGGCATAAGCCATCTATTTCACACCTTCGAGTTTTGGATGTAAAGCAAGTATGCACATTCCTAAGAAACAAAGAACTAAACTTGATATGAAATCGAAAAAACTTATCTTCTTGAGATACAGTGATGAAGCATTTGGCTAAGACTTATGGATCCAAGAACAAGGAGGGTATACACTTGTCGGGATATTGAGTTCTTTGAGAAGAAAGAAGCAGATGCTCCTTCCATACACTCACATGATAAAAAAATCATCCCTACAGTGAAAACAGAGGATGGTAATCACTTTGATGACGACAGTGATGATGGGGAAGATAATGAAATTCAACCTCACACAGGAACCACAAGAAGTATGCCTAAATGGTATACAAGTATGATTAGAGATGCAAATTTGGATAGTGTCCCCGACACATCTACCTCTGGGATTAGGACTCACAGTATGGCTCAAAATGAGGTCAATTTGGCCTTAATGGGTAAAGTTGTTAAAGCTATTAAGCCATCCACAATTTCAGAAGCCCTACAGTCTAAACCTTGGAAAGATGTTATGGATGTAGAATATAAGTCACTTGTGAAAAATAATACATGGCGACTTACAAATCTTCCACTAGGGAAAAAGTCGATTGGATGCAGATGGATCTTCAAAACGAAGTACAAAGCAGACGACAAAATTGATAAACATAAGGCTAGACTAGTTGCTAAGGAATATGCTCAAAAAGAAGGCATTGATTATGATAAGACTTTTGCTCCCACATCTAAGATAAAAACTTTCAGGTTAATATTTGCTCTAACTGCACAATTTGGTTGGAAAATACACCAAATGGATGTGAAAAGTGTCTTTCTTAATGGTGATTTACAGGAAGAAGTTTATATGACTCAACCAGAAGGTTTTGTCATACCAGGTAAAGAGGAAAAAGCATGTAATCTCATAAAATCGCTATTTGGTCTAAAGCAGTCTCGTAGGGCATGATACATAAAAATCGACGAGCATTTCATTCAACATAGATTCAACAGGGGTCCATACGATCCTAATCTCTATCTCAAAAAACAAGGAGGGGAGATAGTGATCATTGTAGTATATGTCAATGATTTAGTCATCACTGAAGGATCAATGAGGATGATTGAGTCAACAAAGAAAGATCTAACACGATTATTTGATATGACCGATCTTGGGCTTCTACATTATTGTCTTCCACTTGAAGTTTGGCAAAGAGAAAATCATATCTTTGTGTCACAATTGAAATACGACAAGACAATGCTCGAGAAATTCAATATGATGGATTGTAAGCCTTTTTCCACACCTATGGAGACAAGACTTCAACTGTCTCGAACTAATCCATCACCACAAGTAAATACAACTCTCTATCGACAATTGATCGAGAGTCTCGTCTACTTGACTTACACTAGGCCAGATATCAGCTATCTTTCACGGTTCATACAAGAACCAAGGGTTTCTCACTGGGAAGCAACAAAGCGGATACTGAGGTACATCAGAGGAACTACGGACTATGGCCTAGAATACAAGAAGAATAATTTCTTCTTGACAAGATATTCAAATTCAGATCATGCAGGAAACAGAGATGATAGGAAATCCACTTCAGGATTTGTATTCTTTTTGGGATCTGGACCGATATCATGGGGGAGTAAGAAGCACACTTGTGTTTCAAGATCCTCCACAAAATCAGAATATCGTGCAGTAGGTGGCGATGTCTGTGAAGCAATATGGCTCCGACATATACTTGAAGGATTGGGAATACCACAGAAAGATCCAACTATCCTACATGTTGATAACGAAGGAGTAGTAAAACTTGTTCGGAATCCAATTTTTCTTGAGCGCACCAAACACATTGAGGTGCAAGTACATTTCATTCGCGAACGTGTTCAGAACAACAACATTCAACTCCAATATTGCCCAACAGATATGCAACCTACAGATGTCTTCACAAAGTTACTTGCTCGAGGTAAATTTGAGGGTTTTAGAGAATTTCTCTCATGTTCACTTGAGACCATGCTCAATTAAAGGGAGGAATGTTAGGATTAAAACTTAGTTTAATTTATCATTAGTTGATATTTGAATAAATGTAATAAGTTTAAATATTTAATTTAAATAATTTAAACTTATGTCAATAGATATTAGTTATCCTTGGTTGTTAGTTAAGTAAATGATAGTGTTCTCATCCTAATGTTTGTGAAATCATATTCTATCTTGCATATTTTATTCCCAGATGATTTCCATGAGGGGCAATAGGGACAATTAGGGGCAATATGTTATTTCTGCATATTTGCTCAGATTAGGTGATTTGTTTCCATATATTGTGGATGAGATAGAAGTTGTCCAATATCTATAAATATTGCAACTCTCTCATTTGTTTTGTAATGCTTGATTTCATATTAATAAAATTATGCAAGCACCAATTAGCCACATTCCAGTTCTCAAAATTAGGATTGAATTTTTTTTCTGAATTGAAAATAACATTTAAATCATTGTTTATATATTTTGATTGGCGTGCACAAGTTAAACAATTACTAACAGCCTGGAACAATGTCCCATTTTTTGAATTACATGTCTTCCACATTTCTGACCATTCTCAACAACCTATAAAAAACTGTTAGATGGCCTCCAATCTAACCTGCCATGTATGTCATTGTCTTTATATCTGAAATTGGATACAAATTTATAAAAAAAAGGTTGAAAATAACAATTAGTGCCCAAAATGAGAAATGAAAGACATAATATCCAAATGGAGCATTCAACAAATGCCAAAGTAGCCAGCATTATTATTCTGTTTCATATGTTCTTATCAAGGACATTTTTTTGAAATCAATAACCTCCTGCGGTCTTGTCCAGGCAATAGCCCCCTTAACTGCCCGATGCCTCTCTCACTAGAGCATTCTTTATGTTCCGAATGCCAAATTAGGATCTCTTCAACAATTTAGATTGCACCTTACTGACATAAATATACAAAATTTCCAATAATTATTGTCAAAGCTTAAATTTCTAACTTTTTACACTGTAAACGAACCTGCAATAAAGAAACCATCATAATTTCCCAGTGTGAAAGAAATTAGAAGACTTGCGAATCCAGTCCATTGTTTAGAAAAATGAAATATCAAGCATTAAGTAGCATATAAAAGTATATTTTTTAATAACCGTGGGCTGCAACTTTATGATGTGCCCACGCTATAATGAATTTAATAACGAGACGTCATATTCAAAAGTAGTTGCTATTGAGAGGGGAACAAATTCACCATAGCTTGTACAAGTACATCTGGCATGCTAGATATTAAGAGCACATTGCCTTTTCCAACAATTCCTGGAGTTCTCCATTCTTGTATGCTTCTGTTGAAATGAAAATGAAAAGATAGTATCAACATATACAATGTATATACAAATAAAATTTAAACCAGAATTTTAAAATAATCACTCGAGGAATTTAGCTAAAAGGCTAACGCTGGCAACGTTATTTGGTCAGATGCAGACAGCAATTTCTACTACTACCATTTCAATTACTCAAACTGATAACAAAAATGTGTTGCAAGATTTTTCTTATTTAGAAACTTTCATCATTTTTCTCGGATAACTTATTTTGAGCATTTCCTTTTCTTCAACTATTTGGTCTAGTTGAAGATGGTATGATTCAGGTAGCAGTTTGAGACAATTTCAGGGAGATTCTGAAAAATGTAAGTCGCCTTGTCGAACAATCGTTTTACTCACCATTGTTCGAAACACAAACCAGTAATATGTCTCGAACAGGTTAGGATCCACTCTTAAGTACTTCAAGGAAACTAACCATCAGGGATTTTGTTGGCACAATGGCCCACCAAAAAATTCTTTGAAGGGCTTCAAAATTGCAAAACATAAAAATGTAGAAATTTTCAAAAAATTATAATGCAATATATCCTCTTCATTACTTGGGGGAACACGTGTCACGGCACTCTTCAGGTACACGAGGAGTTACTTCACATTCTATTTTTAGTCTCTTTGTTCCCTATTGTGTAAATTTATATATAGAGTAACATCGGTGTGTTAAAGGCATAGTGTTGTAGCTTCACATCTCTTCATAGAGATTGCAACTTTTTGTAAATAACTCTCATTTGAAATAAAGATTTCACTTACATTGCACTACTGTCTTTGTTAATTTTGGTTTTGTTTCCCTTTCGAAGATTCTTTGTTTCCAGAACACATTAAGTTTCTGAATTTAGTGTTTTTTTCAATGTTGTCATAGGCTCAATCATTCTTCAAAGGTGTATTTAAATAGGCCAAAAAATAATAGTTGTTGAGACATAGTGTAGGATTGATTAACAAATTAAAGGAACTCCACGCAAGCAAAGAACACAAAATAACACCACTATATAAAGGTACCAAAGTTACATGCTATAAAGAAACGAATACTTCATAATACACATTGAACGTGAAATGAGGGCTATGCCAAAAGCATATAAAATGATAACTTCCTAACCCTAATACCAATAGCAGGCCTACATGCTGTCATACATCCCAATGTGGGCCTATATGTGCAAGTACCAACAAAATTGGGATGGCACAACACAATAAATCATTGGGTCCTTACAAGATCTCTCCAAGGATTACCACAAACAATATCTCAAGGCCCTAATAAATCTAGTTTACACTGGTGTTGCAAAAAGAGGCAAACACATCTTTGGTACAAGATGGATATAGAGACATCTCCCATGCCCGATGTCCATAAAAAACTTTCAACATCTTCGTCATTTCCTACAACCCTAAACACGCCCCCACAAAACTACTAAAGATAACAAACAAAAAACTTGAAATGCATTTTCTTGTTATAAAAACAAGATAATCATCATTTTATTATCATGTGGTGTTGAATTTGTTTGGGAAAGTCTTCTAATTTGAAAAGCAAAAGGTGTTGATTGTCAAGTGTAAAAGGCATCAATTGTGCAGTGCAAAGGTTTTGAACCGTGCTTCAATTGTGCAGTGAAATGCAAAGGCTTCAAACCAGGTATGCATTCAACATTGTTGTTTAGGGTTTACACATTTGTTGTTTAGGGCTTTGACAGTTCATTGAATCTTTTGGCATTTCGTATTTCGAATTTTTCAGTAGGTTTTTTTTGGGTTAAATTATTATTTCAATGGTTAATAGTTATACTATTATTGGCATTGCCATTCAAATGCTACAATAGTTGATTTGGGGCCCATGAGTTGACCCAATGGACGACACCCTAAATGTGGAATTCAAATGTGTTACATGTGTATGCAGAAGCTATTTATTTGATATGCAATGAATCGAGAGAGATGTTAGAACTGGAATAGTAAATGTATTTATTTATGTGTGCATCCAGTACATGGCATGCTCTTGAAAAAAATTTATGGTTGTTTATCTTCTACTTTGATTGCCTATCTAAACTATAAATGTGTGTACATATATAGATTAGCATGCCTCAAAGGTGGGAAGAGCCATTAAGGTGGTTGAACCCATAGATGGAAAACTCGCCAAAAACTCGCCGGTTTTTAAAAAACTCGCCAAAAAATAGGGAAAACGGTTAAATAGCCAAAAAACTCGCCAAAACCATGAAAAAAGGGCTCGCCGAGTTCTGGCGAGTACTCGCCAAAACTCGGCGAGCCCGTGCAAAAAACTCGCCAGACGCGGCTTGGACGCGGAAACACGGCTTTCAAAGGAAAAAAAACACTGATTTTACGCGGTTTTGGCTCTTTTTAAGGCCCTCAACTCCCTCATTGTCACTCACACAACCATTTGAGCTTGCATTGCTTGTGTTGAGTGGATTTTGGAGCGAATTCGAGGAGAGAATTTGGAGATTTGCATTTGGAGGTAGGTTTTTTTTTTTTTTAATTCGTTTAAGTTTTTCCAAAGTTTGTGTATATTATTTAGGTTTTATAGATTCCTATTGTGATTCTAAATACATGTAATGTAAAATCGAATGCTTGTAATTTTTTTATACTCATTTGCAGCCAGAGGTATGTATTTTTTTTTAACGCAAATTCATTGTAAATTAGTTAAATTTTATGTATGTGTATTGTAATCGATTCGTTGTGTAATTCTAAATACATGTAATGTAAAATCGAATGCTTGTAATTTTTTTATACTCATTTGCAGCCAGAGGTATGTATTTTTTTTTTAATTAACGCAAATTCATTGTAAAGTAGTTAAATTTTATGTATGTGTCTTGTAATCGATTCGTTTTGTAATTCTAAATACATGTAATGTAAAATTGAATGCTTGTAATGTATTTTTTTTAGCTAGAGGTATGTGTTTTTTTACGCAAATTTGTTATTCAAGCATGTTTTGTTTTTAAAATTAAATTAAGTTTACGTTTTCTAATTTTTTAAATGTGCATTGTGTTGCAGAGTAGAGTTTAACAATGGCATCATGTAGTGCAAGTTGTCACAGACATCAGGTTGTGGCATCTAGGAGACTATGCAGGAGAGACATCCATCACTCTTTTGGACTCCTTGTGCAGCTCATTGCATTGACCTTCTTTTGGAGGACATAGGCAAAATTGATTGGGTGAGGCCGGTTGTAGAAGATGCAAGATCTATAACAAAGTACATATACAATCACCCTTGGGTTTTGAGCTTGATGAGAGTACACACAAAGGGGAAAGAACTTGTTCGAGCCGGTGTCACAAGGTTTGCAACTAACTTCTTGACGTTGCAAAGTATTTCTAGTTTGTTGACACCTTTGAAACAAATGTTTGTGAGTCAAGCATGGCTAGACTCACAATATTCAAAGAAAGTTGATGGAGAGAGGGTTACAAAGATAGTTTTTGATGATATCTTTGCAAAGAGAGCTATAGAGATCATCAAGGTAATTTCAAACTTCGATTTATATTTCATTCCTTTATTTTAATTTGTTAAATTATAATATAAATATATTGTTCTACTTTTCACTTTTTTATTTCATTTCTTTATGTATTGTAACTTGTAAGTTTGCAATCTTACATTTTAATTTGTGTGTAGGTGTCAGAGCCATTGGTGAGAGTTTTGCGTTTGGTTGATGGGGAGCAAAACCCCATGGGGTTTGTATATGAGGCCATGGATAGGGCCAAAGAGTCTATCCAAAACTATTACAGGGGGGATATCGTCAGATATGATCCCTTTTGGGAGATTATTGATCGGAGGTGGAACAATCAACTCCACCAACCTATTCATGCAGCGGGGTACTACCTCAACCCCAAGTATTTCTACTCTGACAGCTTCACAGATGTGAACGGAGAGGTTATGGAGGGCCTTTCAACATGTATTGAGAGGATGATACCAGATGTTGAGACGAGGGACCTCGTCATTTTAGAGCTGCAGAGTTACAAACATGCTAGGGGGAGACTCTTTTCTTCGGTGCTAGCTATTCGAGGGAGAACCACACAGTCACCAGGTAATAAAAATTAGAATGTTTACCAAGTTACTTATTAGTTACATATTTGATTTTATTAATTAATTATAAATTTTTGATTATCTTGTTTGTAGGTTCTTGGTGGGAGGATTGGGGAGGGAATACCCCAAATCTTCAAAAGTTAGCCCTCAGAATTCTATCTCAACCTTGTAGCGCTTCTGGATGTGAACGCAACTGGAGTTTGTTTGAGGCCATTCACACGAAGAAGCGCAACAAGTTGACTCAAAAAAGGCTCAACGACTTGGTTTTTGTGCAATACAATCTCCGGCTTCGCACAAAAAAAGTTGAGGCCACATCAGAGGAGCTCATTGATTTGGATGAGATAGATCCATACAGTGAGTGGACTGGGCAAGAAGAGGAAAACCCTGCGTTCACAGCGGACGAGATTGCTTCTTTTGAGAGGGAGGCTATGGAGGGAGAAGCACTAGCAGGACTCCGAGGAGATATTGGATTGGATGACATCTTTGGAGGTGATCTCCAACATGCAGCAGAGGAGCCACCAGCACCACCATCTAGTTCCATGATCGAGCCAGATTCGCAGCCTTCTAGGAGGAGCGTGGAGACGCAGCCGAGTGTGGGGACTAGTAGAGGCACTAGACCCTCTCCCCAATATTTCTCTAGATTGGGGAAGAGGAAAATGTAATTTATTGTATATTGTAACTTGCATAGATATGAAATTTATGATGATATTTTTCAATGTCAATCATCATAAATTCATATTACTTATCAGCCGGTTGTCGTATTCGCATGATGATGCGATTTTGTATTGTATTTGTATTCAAATCTAATAGAAAACACTTCTCCAACATTTTATGGGCTCATTTGATACATTTTGTAGCTATGTGTTGCTTAAAATTTATGTTTTTTAAAGAAATTTGAGTATTTTTTAAGTTGTTGAGTATTCCCAAGTATTGGCCGAATATTGGCGAGTTTTTGCCGAGTTTTTTTTTTGGGGGTCTGGCGAGTTTTTGCTTTTGGCGAGTTTTCCTACTATGCTTCGAACCGTTTGCAGGACCTCGATTTACTGACTTGACCCTCAATGTGGCTTCAAAATTTTCACTTAAGTTACTTGCACGACTGCTATGTCTTCCAATATAAAAGAAAATCATTTTGATTTCCTTCGATTGCAAATTTGCGCCCGCGGGACTGTTAGCAAAAATATCTTTATTCACTAATGTTGTTTTCTTTGGCCCGTAGCACCTCGCGATACAGCAATGTATGAGTTAATTTGCGGTTTGAGCATGAAAGAAGAAAGTACCCTAGAATGCACAAAGTGATTTGTTCCGTAGAAGGTTTGATGGACGCTCACGTTTATGTGCGCTTTGTCTACACATATTGATTTGTGTCACTGTAGGAGTGTGTGTAGTATCTCCAACATTGCTATTTAGTTTTTAACATCATAATTGGATATTAATGGATGGGCATTGGATAATATCGCTGATATGTGGACTTATATTTTAGATAAAATGTTGAAGTGGATCTAAAATGACCCGCAAGCTCTGAAGACAGGCTTGGCGGTGTCGTGGGAACGACTGTTAGTATATCCTCTTGGATCAGTCACCCCTCCTTGAAAAGCAATAATCCCGACTGCATTAAGTCTACGAAGTAGGTGCAGAACCTTGGCTTTTACTTGACCCTTCGTGAACCGTTTGGCTACAGCAAGACGTTCGAGCACAAAATTTGCAAAATATTTACGGATCCAATGGCCCTCCATCTGAATCCTTGATTTCCCTTTTCTACCTGAAGGAATCAAGTAGACTTACTGTCATTGATCCCAATATACTGTGAGGATTGGAGTTGTATATACATTGCAGCAAAGTAGGCATGCTAGACAGATAGCAGAGATGGTCACAAAGAGTACTCTACAAACATCAATTGGTGCTAGATCACAAACTAACTCGACTTTGAAAGGAAAGATAAGAGTATAAGAAGCGGCAATGGAGAGTGACATGTATACCTTTAGTGTTGCAAGAATTAAACCATCCCAATTTGTAAGGTTGTAGATGAGGGATGGTTGGAAAATTCAACTCTAGAACTAAAGATAAACGCTTTAAAAACCAAGTACCTCTTCCCCATGCTACCTCCGTCGATCAGAAAGGTCCTCTAGCGGCTTAATTGCAGTTGACATTTGTTGAATCCAACAGACGTTCTACTTCAACATTTTGAGCTATGGGGGTTGCTTGTCAGCAAGTCCTTACCCATGGAACAACCAATGGATCTGAAGACGATGATTCCATCTGGAGGATCTGCTTTGAGGGAAAATAATTAGCAAATATTATTTATTGCTAAGACAAGTCTTAAAAGGTAGAAAAAAAAGCCTTAGATCCCACTAAATTTTGTCTTGCACACAGAGCCACAAACATTTTCATTTCATGGAATGCTTATTACTATAAGACAACTTCATAAACAATGAAAAGGTTTGCAATAGTGCTCTTCAGTGACAAGACACTTAAACTTATTGACATAAAGTCATACATTGCTAGCTTCCTGCAGGTGTTGATTCTTGACAGCAAAGAGAGCTAGCCTTAAAACAACCTCAAGGTCATGTTCTCCAGATATGCGGGCAAAATGATACAACTCTCGCTTTCAAGAGCTAATTGCCAAACCCTCAGCTGTCAGATATATTTCTGGAAAGAGGATCACGCCCAGAATGCAAGGCTTGAAGTGACTATCAAGTTTTTGTAATGGTGGTGGGAAGGAGTATCATAGGAAACTCTGTTGAGACCTCTTCACAAAGTAATTCATCTTGTAGGCTTCCTGCAAATAAAGCAGCCAAGTTTTTAACCTAGTTCCCTATCAAGCGCAACCAAAATCGATCATTTTAACTGACTGCTTCATGGTAAACTTTCAAAATCAATCTTCTATTTTACTATGATCAGAAAATTTGGGTCACAGTTTTCAATATAAAAAACATATCACAAACTCCTAGTGCACAAGTTTATCTAGATCTGTATTTTGCAACCATCAACCGGCAATAGACAATAGACATCTAAAATATTAATTGAAACCTAGACTTTACTGACGGTAAATATCTTTACCTAATATGAACTGGCCAAATTATATACAAGGGCTTGGAGGTACCATCAACCATTTTGGTGAATTCCTGCATTAGATGCTAAGATTTCCTCATAAATCTTCAACATTTGAGAAGGTTGCAGTTGAAACCATTTACTTCCTATATCATCATTTGGGACTTCACTAACTTGATGAAGACGTGTATAATTAGCCTGCAAATCATGCACATTGCAAAGGAAATAAATTGTTTTCAACTTCCATCTACAAACCAATATAGCGATAAAAAGTGTCAGAAATAATATTTGATGTAGCAAGAGGAATTAAAAACAATCTTTAACAAAATAAGCTTTACAAGTCCATGTGTAAGGAAAGATGTAGATGTCCAATGTTTCTCTTTAATTAAAAATTGAATCCCTATCTTAATTTAGCCTAACATTAACAGACTTGGACAGTGTAATCCAAATTGTCGTCATGGTTGTTAGAATCTCATGTCGGAAAGATGCCCTAGTCCCACTATGGAAGTAATGCAAACATATTTCGGCCAGAAAACACCAGTATTTAGAACAACAATAACACCTGACAAACTTTCAAGGTTTACGAGTTCTTAGAGAAGAAAGTGAGGACTCATTTTTTTCACACAACGGAAAGGGTTTGAGACTTTCTCAAATGAAGAAAAGTGGTTTGAAGCTATGATGGAACAAGAAAGAGCTAAAGGAAGATGGCCTAATGCTTATTGGGTTTCTCATACTTCTCCAATGGAATTGTGCAGGGCAGAGTACTATAGAATAGAATGAGAAATTATGTAGATGCAATACTAGATGATAGACTGTGTCTCAGTAGATCTACGTGTGGAAACTAAATGTTATAATGGATGTGTATGATCTCTATGGATAAGAGACCATGGACAGTATAGTGAAATTCAGAACCCCATTGGAGACATAAGATAGTGTGTGGTCAAGATAATGTATGAATTCATCCCTGAATGGCAAGAGTTAGTACTATGTGAAGGTCGAATAACAGTCAGAAGAATACCTAAATCACCATTGCAAAATGAGGAAATAGTTTTGTGTGATTAACAATGAGACTATGCAAGGTATAGACACCCTTCTTACCATGTTTGTTAAAAGTTCGGGATATACCAAGGGGAGCGTATAGATAGGCAGTTTGAGACGAATATCTCATCAATTTGTACGGTAGAGTTCGGAAATGGTATCGATTGTAAGAAAATTTACAAATTTAAATCACTATTTTAAATCATATTTGACATATGAAAGAAGGTGTTGTAAAGGCTCAGTTGATTACACAGGAAGGAGTATGGCAACAGGGTGGAAACATCTTTTATAAACCAAAGGTCCTTAAGGACCAAGTTTCATTTTTGAATGCAATTGAATTTCATAGACATAATCTTTAAGAAGAATTCACAATGACACATTGATGAGATATCTATTATTGAGCTCTGGCAGATATATAAGTTATAAGACATCTGTGACACTTTTGAAAATGTAAAATATATGATCTCATGTTTCAAGAATAGGACTCGTGGGTTTGCAAGAAATCAAGACCATAAGTTGAGCCGCCGCTATCAACAAGAAGCGGAATCTGAAGACAGATGGGTGACAGGCTTAAGCTCTGAAGCGCTTCAGGGACAGCTTGCACCTCACACCCAACATAGAAGAGGAACTGCAGTGAAACATAATCCAGAACTAGATGTGCCTTCTAGACATGTGTTGATATGCAGAATAGGGTGTGGATGCTTCTCGTAAGAGACTAAAACGCATTGGTGCCCCGTACACAGTGCAAACTCCAAAATTGGAGACATGCTTTGATTGGTGTGGCTAGAGAATGCAATTGATGTTGTAACATGTGTTGAATGCACTAACAAGGTGATGGGTTCTTCTCATAAGTATGACCGAACGATTAGGTGGTTCAAACCCCATTGGAGACATGTTTGATGTGCTTGGTAGAGATGCAATTGATGCAACAATTGCACGTTTAAACTTTTATGCCTTGAATGGAATACCATAAAAATGTTGACGCTGCTCTCAAAAAGTTCGGTTATGAGGACGATGGTTCGTGCAGGATTGTACGAATATGGCAGGTGGGGTTTTAAGCCCCTTGGATATGAAAAAATTCCCACACAACTCTTAATTGACGAATTGTCAGATTGATAATCAAGGATAGAGGAACAAATTGCACCATTCAAAAGAGTGTGATCTACAGAAGGATTTTGCCGCATTGTGATGGACGATTGGACTGCTAACTAGAAAACATCCACTTCTGAATGCTATTGTAACTTGAACCAAAAGCCTTTTTTTTTGGAGGCAATAGATTGTTTAGAGTCTACAGAAAAAATGAAGAGATCTTGAAGGACCAACGATGTGATGCAATTGAGGTGGTCAAGAGATCAGATGTTTTCCAGTTTGTTACAAATGTCGCCTCGATTTGTAAAGTAACTTGCTTGTTAACACAAATAAATACAAACACATATTTTGGATGCCACATTGTGTGCATACACTAAATAATGCACTCAAAGATATTGGTAGGTTTGAGTGGATCACTGATGCTCATTGAAAAGGGCAGGAAAATACAGATGTTCATATGCAATCATCACCACGCACGAGCTATTTATCAGATATTTGCCAAGGTGGAACTCCTCAAACCCGCTGATACATAGTCTTTTTTTCTTTCATCATTCTTCTTAACCATCTTTATGCGGTCAAAGGGGACCTTATGTTCCACTAGTCAGTCAAGTGATACATGGGCAAGCTAGAAGGCAATCTACAATCAGATACTATAATTGAGGTGAGACAAATGATCCTGGATGAGTCATTTTTGGGCTGATGTAAAATTTGTTATTCAATTTCATCCAACCCATTTGTGAAGCTGATTCATGTTTGCATATCTCAGACAAGCCATGTTTGAGGGAGGTCTTATGAAAAAATTGATTCCATGTGTAAAAGAATAAGAAAAGTCATAGACTTATGGGATCCTTCTCTATATCTTTTGATTAAGGAAAAAGTTCAGGGAAGATGGAACAAATTACACGCACATTTAAATTGTGTTCATTGTTGCATATACTTTAAACCCAAAGTGGTATGATACAAATGTCACCAAGAAGAGGGCTCCGTTTGCAAATAGAGATGTGATGAAGGGATTTTGGGATGCAGTTAAATTTATGGCTGAAGAGAGGAGGCTTCTACCATCAAGATTTATGGTGGTGAGTTTTCTATAATTGAGGCTCTATATGATATGCATGTGAAGGACACAACAGAGCAGTGTTGACAATATCACAGTGAAGTACCTGAATTGTGATGCAATTACTCTCACAGATAGTTCGCATACTCGTATTCGGCGAATACTCAGCAGACCCAAAAAAAAATGACTCGGCAAATATTCGGGAATACTCGGCAACTTTAAAAATACGCAAATTTCTTTAAAAAACAATAACTTTAAGCAAAATATTAAAAAAGGGATCTCCAAAAACTCATGAATATTCGCGAATATTCGCCAAAATCTCGCAAATATTCGCCAAAATCTCACGAATATTCGCCAAAGACTCACGAGTATTCGCAAAAAACTCGGCTGTGCAGGTTTTGGCGAGTTTTTCCTGCGAATATCCGACCAAGGGAAAAAATGGTGAGTACTCACCAAGTATTCATACTATGCTCTCACAAGTAGCCAATTTTTCATCTTGTGAGAGTAGTTGGAGTACTTATGGTTGCATTCATTTATGGAAGAAGAACTGGCTAGGGTCAAAGAAGGTAAAGAAAAAGGTCTACATTCATAGCATTATCCACTCTCTTTCTCATATACACCTAGGGTACAAGGAGGGTCCTTCCCCAAAATGGAACCCAATTCCACCCAATGAAGCAGTAAGTGTAACCTTGAAGGATGAGGAGGATGAGGGGTTTGACGCAAATGGCCTCAATGAAATCTGCACAAGATCCAAAGCTTGAAAGTGATGAGTATCTAGAGAGCACCTCACAGAGGACCTAAAGACTAATGACATAATTGATACAATATTTTACCCTAATTTATTAGAATGATATGATTCATAATCACATTTGTGTTTTTTGTTTTTTGCATGCTTATTTGTCACCATTTTAGTGTGTTACAATGTACTCTTGACCCTAGATATGATGAGATGAGATGAAATACAAATATAGTTACTCATCTTTTATTAGCATCTAATTTTTTTACTTCAAAGTTTAAAAAGCTATTTTTAACGCATTTTACATTTACTAAAGTGACATGGCTATTGTATTATTTTTTTAATTTATTCTCTAGATTTTACATATACATTTAAATATATAATTATTATTATTTTCCATCTCTAAGTACCCGTCTCCTATTTTTCCAGAAAAATGTCGTATTGGTACTCGTCCCCATGCCCATACTCGTCCCCTTGTAACAATGATTCACATCAAGTGCAATAATTGTGCCAACAAGACTACCGTGACCGGTGATGGCTTGGAGCAAGATAGCCCCAATGATGCTTCAAATAGTGGGACACATGCTAATGTTGATGATGTGCATGATGTTACCTTTGAAACTTCAAAGATTCCTCCTTTTGTTGAGACCAACTTTTCTACACGAAAGAATTCTATGTTCTTTACACTTTGTGGCAACATTGTGTGTACTTTTTACATGCAGATGAGGTAGAAATTCCTAAGATTGGTATGCTTGCACTTGAACTCATATTTATAGAAAAATATTTTGAGATGCAACTAGCTCAAAGGATGCTTGGGATATACCTTGCCAATGTTCTAGAGAGTGGATAAAAGTTCATATGAAGGGCAGATGTGGTTTCATGTTCACTCTTATATCCTCATGATGATGAATAACAAGTCCATGTATCATATATTGATTTGTATTTTCTCCTAATCCTTGCATAGATAAACATTATGGGAGGATGTTGGAGAAAAGTATTTTGGTTTCACACTTATTTGCAATTAAATAACTAAAAACATGCGGTCAAAACTTGACCCAGACTTGAGATACAGTTGGGTTGGCTTAATTAGGATGAGAAGGGAATGCCCTACCCTAATTAATTCCCTATATATGTGTAGTAATTGCTCATCTGATATATACATCCATGCATCCCTACTCAAATACCCATATTGACAATTGATATCTTTCTTCGTTCATTGGGTATGATATTTCCCCTATAGTGTTTAATTAATGTGTAGATCATGGAATTTGTGTAAGATAAGGGCTTTTTAACTGGAGCAGTTCGATCATGCAAGAGATATCAGAAAGATGTCAAAATTCACAAAAATCTTTCAAATTGAAAAAGTAATTTATGATAACATTTGGAGTTCTTTTGGGTCACAATGTGAAAGGGCAAACTGGCAATTGATCAACCCAAAGTTGCAATACTTTTGGAGATGAAAACTCATACAAATGTGAAAGGTTTCCATGTTTCCTTGTTACGTACCAGCCACTGTCATAAACACATTTGGAAGTATGCATAGACATCATGACATAAAACAAAGAAGTTGCATGAGAAACAGAGTTAATTCAATTGAAATCTAATTGTTCGGATTCATTTCATATTTTAAAAAAGAAACAGTGCCCATTCTCTTGTTTCCTAATTGGATCAAGGCCTTCTTCACAATCATCAGCGATAAGCTGGTCTAACCAATATGGGAAGATTGACCAGCTAGTTGAGTTTGCAAGTAGGAAATTGTTGTTGACAACATAACAAGAGGCATTCAAGATTATGTATGACTTCTAAAGATTTCAGCGCTATTTCTTAGCAATGCCATTCTCTATTATAACATGGATCATGAAATGCTCAAGTATTTCAATAATTTGATGTTAGGGTGATCACAAAGCCAATAAAACAACCAAGGCCAGGAACTGTTCTGCACCAAGACAAACAATGCAAACAGAAATTTTTATGATGACTCGCTACATGTGCATTTGTTCACGTTGAGATTGCACGTATAGGTAGTAAGTAGAGATTGTTCAATTTTTGGCATTTATAAAAAGTCCCTAAAGATAAATTGTGAAACAAAAGAACAGGTTGGTTTTTAAGGCTATACCATGTCCATGTGTTTGAAGTTTTAAGGATGCATTTTCCTCCTATAGTGTGTATAGGTTATTGGATATGTTCTTATAGATTTCTATAGGCTGGATTAGTGTTTTCCAGTAATATTGAATCTCAAAGAAAAGTTCCACTGTTCACTATTCGTGTTCTAGAAAATCCCAAGCGATCCAAAATCCACCTCTCACCACTACCATGTTGAATGTTGATCGTCGGAGTTAAATTGAATCATTGTAAATTAAACAATATCTATGCTATGTGAATAATGCATAAAAAAGGAAAAGCGTTGAGTGCAAAACACCGCCCTAACGTTAGACATATATGGATCTGGTCAATGGTGTTACTGCGCAGAAAACCCATCTTTGCAGGTCCCTTTGAGTTGTTGACATTTAGGGTATACATCAGTGTTACGCAAGGCCATGCCCCCCCTAACTAGAACGTCCAAGACATTCAGAACGTCCCCGGAATGGCAGCACAGCAAGGAAACGCACCCACCCCCCACGGTTCTAACTAGGAGAACACTTTCAGGGACATCCCTGAATATCAAGGGACGGCTAGACGTCCCCAACGGCACAACACTTTCGTTTTGCATTTACTTCAGAAAAACAATTTTTTGCTCAAATTTAACTTATGAAAAGTTAAAATAACATAGAAAAAAAAGAATAACACAACCCTAACCCTAAAAGTGACACTCTAAGTTATAAATTGACTCTTTGGCCTCATTCCATATCACATTCAATATTCACACTTAAGCAAATTAAGCAAAGAGAAGAAGAGAGCAGCTACAAGAGCAAGGGGAAGAGGAAGGGCAACTTCAAGAGAAAGAGTGAGAGTAAAAGCAAGCAAGAGGTATTAATAATTTTATTTTGTTACATACTTGATAATAATCTCTAGTTTTTAAAATTAGTTTGTATTTGTATTTTATTTAATTGTTGTTTTTAAGTTTTTGTATTTACATTCACATTGTAATCTTGTTTATAGTTTTTAGGATTTTACATAATACATACCGCTTAGGGTTTAGCTGCTATTAGGTTTTAAAAAAATGAAATATTAAACCTCTTGATTATTCGTTGATAATTTGTTTTATTATTTTTTTAATAGTTTTTGCATGTAGTTATGGGCCTATGGTTGTTATTTTTAATCATTGCACATAGTTATGGCTGCTTTTTTAATCCAAGCATATAGTTATGGCTGATTTTTTAATTTCAGCGCATATAATTATGGTTGTTTTACATTTTTAATTTTTTTAATCATTACAGCATAGTTATGACTGTTTTTTTAATTCATTGCATATAGTTATGACTAGTTTTTATTCATTGCAACCCCAACAATCATCTGAATATGATTATGAATCACATGAGGAGAGGATTGAGATAGGTGGAAGTGTTGGTGATGACATTATTGGCGGGGGACAAAGAAGTGAGACAAAATGTAATGGCAACGCCAACTAACAATTCAACTGGTAGTGCTACCAATTGTCCCTCTTAAATGTTGTTCACATTCACCATGGGGCCATTTGATAAGAAGAATTCATTGCAACAATTTGCTCACATAGTTGTGAACCCCAAGTCTGGTGGGGGCAGTAAACCATGAAAGTGCAACAGATATTCAAAGATTTGGCATGGCAGCATCACCATGACAAATGCACACTTGTTGCACCTTACATGAAGGGGGGTCGGTGTTTGTAAGGCTCTTTCACTTGATCAAAGAGCACAAGATGGCAAGACTTTATAATGGAAATACCACAAACAACATTCTAGAAGTTTGCGGTGGTATTAACATTGATGCTAACACCCCTTTGAAGCTCTCTTAGGACTAACAAGAATACTTTGACTAGTTCTAGTTTTGGAATAACACAAGTGGAAAGACAGAGGGAAGAGAAAGGCCATGTGGGAGTTGCTCCCAATCCAGATTGTAGAAATGTTTGATACGAAAGCAAGGGAAGATGTGCAGATGATACTATTAGGAAATATAAATTATGTTGCTCGGATCCCATTTCATGCCGCTTACTCTCCTTATTACAAGGAGGTTATGGCTATGATAGCAAAAGCAGGTACAAGTTATGTGCCCCCTGAAGACACCAAACTTTGGACAACAATCTTAGATAGAAACTATTTCAAGGTTAATCTATCAATGGAGGAGATAAAAGTCACACAGGTGTCACGTGGATGCAACATTATCAAGGATGGGTGGATGGATATTAGGACACCAACCACTCATCAATATCATCGTTCTCCTACAAAGATGGACCATATTTCTTGAGAGCGACTAATTGTTTTGGGAAGCGGAAAGATGTTGAGTTTCAATTTTGAATTTTGAAGGATGTCATTGAAAAGGTTTGCCCTTCAAATGTTGTGTACAAGTCATCACAGATGCAGCTTATGTGTGCAAAGCAACAAGTCAAGCTAGTGGAAGGTACATATAATCATATTTACTGGACCCCGTGTTACCTACATGCCATGAGACAACGCACTATAAAGACATAGGAAAGATTTAGGTGGGTGTTAAAGAAATAGTGGTCTAAGGCTAGGGAGGTGCAGGTCTTCATATGCAATCACCAGACATCGTTGGCACTCTTTTGAAGCTATTCGAGAAAGGAATTCATCAAACTAGTTGACACCCACTTTGTAACCTATTTTATTTTGTTGGGAAGGATGCTTGAGTTACAGAGAGCCCCTGCAAATTATGATTATGACACAAGATTGGAGCAAGGTGGCATGAGTCCAAGACAGAGCAAGGGAAGAGAGTGAAGTGAAGTGGTGGTGAGGGAGACATTTTAGGCCGATGTGAGATACATCATATCAATTATATCTATGGTTTTTAGCGTCATCAAATATGGGGATTCTAATAGCCCCAATCTTGGTGAGATATATGAGTGCATTGTTAGCATGCTTGGGCAAATGAAGGCAATTATTCAAGTGTGGAACCCCACTATAGAATTCTACCATGTACATATTCATCCCATCATTCGACATAGATGGGATAAGTTGATCACCTCAATGGTTGCATATGCATTTAATTCAAAATGGTATGTGGAGAGGCCAAGTAGAGTTATCCCTTTGGATGGCGAGGAGGTGAAGAAGGACCTTATGAAGACACTTTAAAAAAAAAAGTATAGTCTAGAGGAGGCTTTATAGCTCAGATTGGAGTGACTCAACTTCATTCAACTTGATGGCTACAAAACTTCAACAAAGATGGACAGGGTAACATTGGCACAAGAGAAGCTGGTGAGTTGGTGGCAACTGTATAGGCGTCCAGGACCTTTACGAACACTTGCAATTCCCCTCCTTTTCTAGGTTTCTAGTTTCTCTGTCTTTGAGAGGAATTGGTCAACATATGGTTGGATCCACTCTATTAAGAGGAATAGCCTTACCTCTAAGGGAGCGAAGAAGCTTGTCGTTGTACACAGTCCTTTGCATCTTATAGATCATGAGACAACTGAGTACAAGCAAACCCTGGTATTACGGTGGGATGTAAATTTCAAAGAGCCGAGAAAGGTAGACGAGGGCAATACTATGTAACGGGGATTGATTGGGCTCTTCGTTGAGGATGAGGATGATAGTTCCAACAAGGACTTCGTGGATGTTGTTTTAGATGTTGATTCTGATTTTATTGCTGAAACTTGTCCTCTTATTTTTGTAATATTCACAATTGTTGGTGTATTTGAATTTTATATTAGTGATATAAATATCAAATATTGTCAATTTATCGGTCACAATGGTTTTATTTCAGCTGATTTAAGTCTCAAATGGTTTTATTTCAGCTTAATTATATAGTTTAGTCACCTTATTTTTATATTCTAAATATTTATATATTATTATAATTAGTCATCCCCCCGCCGTCTCCAAAATTTAGAAATTGGTTGCCGTCCCGGAGTCTTAACTATGGTATATATTAGGTTATGTGTAATTCAATGTGTAGCTTACACTTTTCTATGTATTGGGGTTAATTCTTTACTATGGGTTGTCCTACCCTTATTTCATTGGCTAATAGATGTATAAATAGAGACTACGTCTCCCCATCTATTATATCATCTTTTGCATCACTCCATTATGATATTGAGTGATTATTTTTTGGGTGTTTATTGATACCAACACATATTTGTGTCTTCTTCTATGGTTATGCACTTGATTATTTGTTCGATCATGGACTTGTGTACATAATCTTACACGGTAACAGAGCTTAGAGTTCTTTAAGTGTAAAACTACCGAGGTTCCAATCCTTTGTTGCTATGAGAATGCACAGAGGAGAGATAGTTTAGTCACCTTAATTATATAGTTTAGTCACCTTATTTTTATATTCTAAATATTTATATATTATTATAATTAGTCATCCCCCCGCCGTCTCCAAAATTTAGAAATTGGTTGCCGTCCCGGAGTCTTAACTATGGTATATATTAGGTTATGTGTAATTCAATGTGTAGCTTACACTTTTCTATGTATTGGGGTTAATTCTTTACTGTGGGTTGTCCTACCCTTATTTCATTGGCTAATAGATATATAAATAGAGACTACGTCTCCCCATCTATTATATCATCTTTTGCATCACTCCATTATGATATTGAGTGATTCTTTTTTGGGTGTTTATTGATACCAACACATATTTGTGTCTTCTTCTATGGTTATGCACTTGATTATTTGTTCGATCATGGACTTGTGTACATAATCTTACACGGTAACAGAGCTTAGAGTTCTTTAAGTGTAAAACTACCGAGGTTCCAATCCTTTGTTGCTATGAGAATGCACAGAGGAGAGATAGTTTAGTCACCTTAATTATATAGTTTAGTCACCTTATTTTTATATTCTAAATATTTATATATTATTATAATTAGTCATCCCCCCGTCGTCTCCAAAATTTAGAAATTGGTTGCCGTCCCGGAGTCTTAACTATGGTATATATTAGGTTATGTGTAATTCAATGTGTAGCTTACACTTTTCTATGTATTGGGGTTAATTCTTTACTATGGGTTGTCCTACCCTTATTTCATTGGCTAATAGATGTATAAATAGAGACTACGTCTCCCCATCTATTATATCATCTTTTGCATCACTCCATTATGATATTGAGTGATTCTTTTTTGGGTGTTTATTGATACCAACACATATTTGTGTCTTCTTCTATGGTTATGCACTTGATTATTTGTTCGATCATGGACTTGTGTACATAATCTTACACGGTAACAGAGCTTAGAGTTCTTTAAGTGTAAAACTACCGAGGTTCCAATCCTTTGTTGCTATGAGAATGCACAGAGGAGAGATAGTATCTCACAAGGTATTTGGTCGCAACTAATTTCTTTGTCAAGGGTTGATTTTCTACCAAAAAAAGAGTTAAATCCAACAAAATTCATCAGCAATGGATTTTTTTAATTTTTATTTTGAATTCGTTACAGGGTTTGGAGAATAGGAACTTGTTAAAAGAGATTTGTGTTCACGGAGCTTTCCTTCCACAATATTTTCTCTATAGAAAACAGGGTTTCTAAATGGAGTCCACTACAAGTGCAGTAGTTTCCAGATCTGATTGCAATTTTTATTCCTCGTGAAAAATTAGTAGGGGCCCATTTTTTACTCATCTCCAGATTCATCCATTCAAGCCTCCAAAATTATTGTTAAAGGTTTGTGGGTGTCCAGTGAAGGGGACTTAGCAACAACGGTTAATCATGTGCGGACAAGATAACCGTGGGTGGATGGCAGCAGCAGCAGGTGGTCGTGAGGTGCTGAATCCTGCCCGCGAAATTCAACCACCTCTAGGTTCATTTGAACAATTTGGTTTTTAGTTTACTGCTTGTGGCATCTCGAAAATCATGTTTTGGTTTTTAATGCAAAGGGAAGCAAAGATAAGTTAGTGAGTGTTCATCCCCGCTAAAACCCATGATGTGTATATTTTTTATTGCATCGAGAGGGATTATGGATAAATATGATATGCAATTTAGACTTGCTGATGAGTTGTCCAGAAGCCACCTGATATACCATGAGCATTTTGTGTATTTGTCATCTCTCTCAAAATGAGAGTGGAAAGCATCAAGATGTCACATCGAGAGGGATTATGGACAAATATGATATGCAATTTAGACTTGCTGATGAGTTGTCCAGAAGCCACCTGATATACCATGAGCATTTTGTGCATTTGTCATATTTCTCTCAAAACGAGAGTGGAAGGCATCAAGATGTCACATCGAGAGGGATTATGGACAAATATGATATGCAATTTAGACTAGCTGATGAGTTGTCCGAAAGCCACCTGATATACCGTGAGCATTTTGTGTATTTGTCATATTTCTCTCGAAATGAGAGTGGAAAGCATCAAGACGTCACCGGCAAATTGAAATCCCGAGTACCTTGGGCCCCTGCCATTGCTCGGGAGACCATGAATCTTCTGTTCTATCGTTTGCATCTACTATGAGCTGGTTGAGCAATTCTCCCACAATAATAAGCAGATATCGGCCAAATGGATCACCTTGTCTCATCCCCCTCATGGGTTCAAACATTTTCCTTGTATCCCAATAAAGAGAAACTACACATGTCGTTGTAGTGATGTAGCTATTTATTGATTCAACTACTTGTATGTCAAATCCGAAGGCCAGAAATGTTTAAGTTATCATGACCAAACAGCATATGTCAATCTTTTCACATATCCAGTTTCAGAAGCACCCCTGGACGATTCAGAATCTTGAGGAACATATTTTCCTATGTCACCATTATGGGTGTCCATTATTTACCTATCCGAGACAAAGGAAGATGGTGTCTAACAAGATTTTGGAAAGCAATGGTTTTGGACTTTGAGCAACAGTTTTGACAAAAAAAATGTATATCATATTACAGAGGGCTTCGAGGCAATATTGATCCATTTGTTTGGCTTGAGCAAATTTGGATATGAGGAACAGTTTTGTTACATTCATTTGTTTCAACATTTGACAATTATTCTAGATTTCTCAATTGCGGCCTGAAGATCTGTTTTTATTAGGGCACATTAAGTTTCATAGAACATAGCAGGAAAGCCATCAGGGTCGAGTGCTTTGTTTGGTTGGAATGAAAAAACAGTATCTTGTATCTCTTTCCTAGAGGCAGGCCTCATAAGTTTACAATTTTCTGTTCCATTTATACATGTAGTAATGTTCTTAAGATATATTTTTGCCTTTAATTTTTCCGAGCCATTCGGACTTTCTATCAACAGGTCTCAATAAAAATCAGTAATATAGCTCAAGATTTCCGTCACAATGTGGATGTAATCATTGCTTTTTGTTTTGATTTTGAGACCATATTGATATGCCACTTATTTAGAACAAATTTATGGTAGCCAATGTTTGCATCTCCCTGCTGAATCCAGATTTCCCTTGATCTTTGATGCCAGTTGGGTTCCTTATCTTTTGCAATATGATTAAGCCTTGTATTAGCTTTTGTTCAGAAGGTGCCATCCCTGCAATAAAATATTCATCTCCGCATCTAGAACTTGAGGTTATGCAATTTCTGAAAAAATCTATATGCAGCATGTCCTTGTATTTTTCCAGAATTTTCTATCAGAAAACCACCATATGAGAATTCTAAATGAGTCATCCACATGGTCTCAAATCTGAATTGACAGTTTTTTGGAATTTGACTACTTTTAATACATCCAACAAAACTGGCCAATGATCAGAGAGGATTAAATTACTAACAGTTGCAAGAATCTCAGTACTGGGGCACCGCAATTTCTCAAAAATGATAATTCAATTCATTTTATTGCTATCTAATTTTCACCGTTTCTACTGTTAGAGTCTCGACTAAGTGAATGACCCTTGAGAAAACTCTCAATCAATCATATTAGTGCTATTGAGCAGTTGTATCAATGCCTCAGCAATCCTATGGTTAAACTGAGTGCCTCCCTTTTTTTCCTCGGGAACTGTGATGGCATAGAAGTTACCCTTCAGGATGGATGAAATTGTGAGTCTTATTACTAGAATCCAAACCACCAACTGTTGTAACAGTATTATTGTGTTACTTCCATGGGAAGTTATATAAATGTTGATCGTCATGTACAATTCTTGGAGCTCTAAGGGAGAAGAAACCAGAAAACCAAGCCCCAAAAGAAGGATTGATGAAATTGGTGTGCATACATGGTTGGGTCCCACTGAGTCATGGTTCAAATGAACTGACAGAAAAATCGTTTTTTGGCTGCCCTAGAAACCAGCATATTGAGTTTTCCTAGTAGTGCCTGCCTTCATTTGTTCTTGAGAGTTAGATCTTCATGCTCTGCTTTCACCATATCTTTGAAGAGGATACATTTGTTGGAGACACCTAACCCTCCAATATTTCAAGTGGAGATTCATTACAAAGTTTGCGAAGAGTTAAGAGGTGTCCCAATCCTCGTCATGGCAAAGAGATTAGCTTTTCTTCACAGGTTGCCATTTCTGCAATAAGATATTCATCTCTGATTTGTTTTGGATCTAGACCAAAGATGCAGTTGTGGTTATGGGTCCCAATGAAGGATGCATTAGACCATGTAGCCCACAATTTCAAAGTTAGATCTCACCGAAGCAAGACCTCATGCACAGCCTAACAAGAAGTAATAAAAGCTTCTTTTATTGATTATGAGGAAAGATTGCAGACATTGGCACATATGAAATTCCACATTCATTACAGTCTTATACAAAGACTCTGCAGAAATTCACAGAAAATTTCAATCCTGTGACCTATCCTAGCTAAGGTTGCAGTCTGCAGACTCTGCTGAGCTTCCAGGGAACCAGACTCCACTCTCAATATTGGCTCAATTCGGCAACTATAAGGGACCGGTCTGCTTGATCCCTAAAGATGCCCCTACACATTCATTGTTCCCTTCTATTTATAGAATCTAGCATGAATCAGGCAGAAGAACAAAATGCCTTTGCAAGTAAAGATACCCTTGCAAAGATTCCTCAATATGCCCGAAATCACCATTGATCTCATTAATCAGTTTGTAGGTAGTTTCCAATGAGATCATCTCCATTAGATCAAGCTCTACCAGGTTGTTCACTTTGTTTTTGTGCGAAGGATACAGCTCAAGACCTACGTGTAATCCTCCTAACTATATTGATGCCGACAGTCATGCAAAAGGTTGTAGGCATCATGAAGGGTGCAAAAGTGAGCACTCGGTAGGTGCTAAGGGACTAACGACTTGATTTGATAATAATTTTCCCAGCACAGGCACAAGTCCTTGTAAGTGTATGGGTGAGCATTTGTGCATGATTTCGATGCAAGAATATTTTGTTGCTCAAAAATCCAGGTCTTCATGCCAATGCCTTTACTTATTCAAACAAAAAAAATGTGCAAGGTTTGTGCAAGCTTTATGTCTTAGTGTTAATTTTGTTTTGGGTGACGCCGGACTCCACGTGAACCCGGATGCTTATGCAACATACACCTCAGGTAAGAAGAAACTTGAGCTCATGCACAAGCATGTTTCCGAAGGTCTTCAAGGGAATAGATAAGTTTAGTGATCTTTGTTGCAATAATCCATGATGCATCCTCAATTTCCCTCCCCCTCCATTTTACAAGATATTCTATGTTATTTTCTATGAATCACCTTTGCTATGTGTTCCTCCAAAACATATTCAATTTCTTCACGCTTTTGGTTTGGTAGTTGGTACCTCCATTGTTCTCCACGGTCTGCTTCATGACTAGTCTGACCTTCAAAGTATGGGTATAGATCCACAACATTGAAGATAGGCGAAATGTTTGTTCCCGCCGATAACTCTATATCATGTGTTATGTAATGCCCTTCCTATCTTGCCATTTCCCCGAATGGATCCCGGTAGGATATTGTGGTCTTAATGTCGTTGTGATGTTTCTTCAATGGTAGTCAAGGGGTGGTAGTGAGCCAACGTCCATGGACCCTAATGGGGAAGTTTCAATCTTGAATTTTATGTCCATTGATCGTCTTTGAGATTCCTTATTTCTTGGAGGAGACAATCAATAATTCATAATATCTTGGCCTTACTATGAAGTTAATGATAAAGTGTTATGCAAAATTAGGAATACAACATTAATAATAATGGATAATGATAAATATTTAAATAAATATATTCCATACGTATTATAATTGTTCAAACCTTGAGACATTTTTATAATTTTATTCACGCTTCATTCATTGGCAAACTTGAACCGAATCTTATCCTCGAACTTGAACCGAAATTTTATTCTCGTCGAACTTGAACTCGAACCTCATGACTTGGGGTTTTATTATAATAAATTTAAATTAGAAATAAATATATGTATATAGATGTGTATATGGGTATTTTATTGCATTCGTAGTGAAATTTAATAAAGATCTAATAAAAACACGGAGAGAGAGAGAGATTTTTAAAGCATTTAAACGGAAAAATAAAAGAGGAAGTAAGATTTTGTATGAACATGGGGGGCGGGAGGGAAGCATGGCAAATGAATGGGGTAGAGGTGAGTCGGTGAGAATGATGGCAATGAGCATTGAAGGAAGGCAAGATGTTGGAGAGTTGGGTGAGGTGGACACCTCATTGAATGAGGATGAGTGGGGAGGCAATTCTTACAATCTGGAAGCGCCCTAACAAGGGCACACCCACCCCATGTGACATTATTACACTTACTAACAGGTATGGAAAATGTGGATGGTGCTAGCAACGGGTGGCATGGGCATTATTGACAAATGTCTCTGTTGAACATGGTCTCATGGGATGCAATGATTGTAGAATATGCACAAAATGGTTTTTTGGATGAGGCTTCAAAGCTTTTCAAAGGAATGCCTCAACAAGATGTGACTCATGGACTACACTCCTAGTTGGTTATATGCAAGTTGAGCTTGTCTAATGGCCTCATAGCCTTTTATGCAAATGCAATTGCAAGGTATGAAGCCTACCCAGCGTCCTCCCAACTTGTGCCAAATTTAGAGCTTTAGAGCAAGTTATGGAGATCCATTCACAAGTATTTGGAAGTGTTCTTTTTTTGTCAGATGTTGTAGCTTGGAAGGGAAGTAATAGACAAATATGCAATTTGTGGAAGCATACACAGAGTACATACATGGTTCGACAAAAGGCCTTAAAGAAATGTGGTCTAGTGGACTTCCATAGCTGGAAGTTAAGCACAAAAATGGGCTTGCAAGCACTAAGCTCAACAGGATTTCCGACATTCTCCCAACCTGCACACTGAGGAGCTATGGGTAGTTAGTTGAACGTATAGCGCCACCTACAACAATCATCTATTAAATAATGTTGTAAGTTGAGACTGAGATTGGCAGAGGACAGTAGTGGCATTGTATAATTATAATGGTTGCGTCAGGTATGTACGTTGTTATTCAATCTTCTTCCTCCAACCATCCCACCCACCTCCACATCACAGCCAGCATCTTCCCAATCGATGTTAGAATGGAATCTCTAGAGTAGGGCTTTGGACATCCATCAAAGCATAATGGTTTTTGGTTTTCTTTTGTTAGACTAAGTTGCAAAGTGCCCTAGTAGACATGTATGCAAAATTTGGCAGCACATAGAAGGTGCAAGAACTATTCGATGAAGTGCCTCAAAGAAATACAGTTTCAGAGAATGCAATGGCAGCAGGGTAGGTACAAAACGGGTTTATTGAAAAAAGCCATGGAGCACCATGGGGTATACCCAGACCATTTAAGCTTCATTGTGTAACATTTTCCTCCATCCATAAAGATGTTGCGGATGAGGATTGTTAATACTTTAATGGCAGGACCAACCCTTTTTTCCTTATGGCTACAATGGATCATTTTGTATGCCTGGTTGACCTTCTTGGCTACTGGCTATCTTGAGGAAACTCTAGAGTTGTCAAAATGCCAATTAAACCGGCGGCAGTTGAATGGATGTGTTGCATGATGCCTGTAGAGCATGTGAGTGTGGAGTAGGAATTCTTTATCATTAAAAACCTCATTCTCAATAACCATTAGGCTTTTCTCTCCACTAGCAAACTTATGACCTCTTGTCCATTTAGTATCGCAATGCCAACATAGGCCTTTTTCTCTTTTCTTTGCCTTTGGTTGAGGATAGAGCTTGCTAATTTGCCTTAGTTTAAAAGGGTTGACCACGTTTCTATAATATTAATTGCATTCCAATCTCTCCATTTTGTACTTTGATCTTGCAAGAATCTCCTACTAGAACAGTTCCTTTGCTCAATAAATAGTTTTTGTTACATAGCTTTCCTAACTATACAAGGTTCCAACAAATGAACATCATGTTTAATTTCATCATTTAGTCCATTAATGTAAAATTGTAGTCTCTGGTAATGTGCCACTTCTACAATCTGGATCGCCAATCTCATATGCTCAGCATCATATTCAGCTACAGATTATGTTTGTTTCAAAATTTTAATTGGGTGAAGTAACTTCCCTTCCATGGCTGCTCGCAGTGGGCTGCTAAATCGTTAGTAAATTCATCCCAGTTAAGCACATATCCTTTTTTATCACTCATCATCCACCGGTATCATTGATATTGTTCATATTCTAAATGTAGTGAAGATACGTCAACCATTACCTTATCTAGTAAATTGTGAAGCTTCAAGTACTGGTCTATGAAACTTATCCATGACATTACATTTGTACCATCAAACTTTTGTATGTCCATCTTTGGTGGGTTCAATTTTGACTGGAATGGTTGCCCTATATTTGGTTTGTTGTGCCCTCCCAAGTGATTCGATTGTATATGACTGGTTGTATGAGGTGGATTATTAAGGTTTTCAATTCAGATATATGTAATTTTCAAACCTATCTAAACCCTCATTCAAATATGTTGCAAATGGGGCAAACAATTTCTCTTGGATAATAGTTACCACTGTTTCACATCCTCCAAGAATGTCGCCCTCAATTTTAGGTGGTGGTCAATAAAGAGCGTCACTGGGATCAATGGTTTCCACCATTGACCAACTTTGACCAGCAAATTTCTAAATTTAGAATGCCTCAAAATTTGAAATTGCAAAGAATCGACCCTGCCTAAAATTTGATGAGCTTTCCTGATCCAAAACTCAGGTGGTTTTGGGATTAAAGGACAAAATAACAATTGTGTCAAATGTAAACAAAAAAACTATCTCTGAAAAGAGATGTATATTGCTCAAAAAATTGTGATTACAATAGCTATCTCTGCAAGGAGATGTTTGACTTCCCCTTAAGGGTTACATCTACTTGTATACTACTTTTAGAAATATGAAGAGACATCTAGAAGAATATGGAATGTCACCAATCTCGAGGGAGACAAGGTGATTCACCTTCCGTGAATTACATATACGAAAACTTCACGAAATTACTATTTTTAGACAGCACCATAAAAATCACAATTTGAGGCCTTTATAAGTGAATTTCAGGGGTCAAACTTTGTTGAACAAATTACGTCACCCTTTCACCATATTCTAAACGTTTCAAGCTTTCCGACGCATTTTGAACGGAGTCGATCGAAGCTACTGTGCAAAAGTTATGACTCCCAGAAGTTGACCCACTAAAATTTCCACCTGGGTTGTTGTCTGGATCATTTCCGAAAATGTAATTAAGTGAGGAAAATTCTGAAATTTGCAACTTATATAATAGATTTGCCAAAAAACATAAAATCGCAATAACTCAAGCAAATCTGATTAAAAAAAAACTGAAATTTGGAGTGATGTTTTTTTGTCACATACCAATATCCCTGAAAAACTCACTGAAAAATTCACAATTTTATGTGAGATATGGCAAGGAAAAAATTGTTGCCAAAATCGATTCTCTAATACCACTTGTTATAATGTTTCTTTATAAAGACAAAAGAAACACTCAAATCTAATCCACTTCAAGGGGAAAACCTCTAGAAACTAGAATAAATGATTAAATAGACTTAATAATATGATCTATGATGGTTTGGGAGAGCCTTGCCCATCCATATATATATACATAAATCTACCCTTTCAGCCTAATTAGGTCGGCCTAACTATTCATTAAGAACTAATAAAAGACAATTATGCACTCCATTACATAAGTTTAGTACTCATATAAAGATATGATGTTAGGGATATAGCTGACACATCTTCTACTCAACACATTTGCAACTTTGTTTGGCTTCCCACTTATGTGCTTCAAGACAAATGAGTAACTCTACAAGAATTCGACCCACTTCATGTGTCTTTGATTCAAGTTCTTGGTGGTCTTTGTACAACAAAAACTCTTTGGGAAACAAGTAGTGCCTCTATTTCTTCAAAGCTTGCAGTATGGCATAAAAGTCTTGGTCATAAACTGAATATCTTCTTCTTGTGTCATTCAATTTCTCGCTCAAATATGTAATGGGTCTTCCTTCTTGACTCATCACTACTCCGATGGCTATTTTGCTTACATCACAATCAACTTGAAATACCTTATGGAAATCAAGCAAAGCCAATACTCATTGCTTCATGGCCTTCTTCAACTTTTGAAAGCCATATTTTGTGTATGTGGTCCACACAAACTCCTTATCTCCATGCATCACCTTTGTAATCGGTGCACAAATGTCACTGAAATCTCTAATGAACTTCCTATAGAAGCTCGCCAAAACATGGAAACTTTGTGCTTTTGTAACATTCTTGGGTGACAGCTATTCAATTATAGCTCGCACCTTCTCAAGATCCATCTTCAATCCCTCTTGAGATGTCACAAATCCCAAGTACACCAACTCTCTTTGCATGAAACTGCATTTCTTCAAATTCACCAGCAACTTCTCTTCATGCAAATGCTCTAACACTTTTCGCAAATGGTCCAAGTGTTCTTCTTGCATTTTGCTGAAATCAGAATGTCATCCAAAGATATAATGACAAACTTGCCTAAAAGGGGCTTCAATAATTCATTCGTTAGGTGCATGAATGTGCTCGGTGCATTGGTTAGCCCAAATGGCATGACCAAGCACTCGTACAAACCATTTTGCATTTTGAAATTTGTCTTCCACTCATCAACTTCTTTGATTTTGATTTGGTGATACACTCTTCAAATCAATCTTTGTGAAGTACCTCGCTCCACTCAAACAGTCCATCAAATCAACCATGCACGGCAATGGAAATTGTACTTGATGGTAATCTTGTTGATGGCTCAAGAATCGATGCATATCCTCCATTCATTGCCTTTCTTTGGTGCCAATAGTGCAGGCACAACACACAAGTTGAGAGATTCTCTAATCAACCCCTTCTCAAGCAAATCTTGCAATTGCTTTTTCATCTCCTCATTCTCCATAGGTGTTAACCTGTATGCGGCCTTGTTTGGTAAACTAGACCCTCAAATCATACCCATCTAATGATTTATGTTCTGTGTAGGTGGTATACCATCTGGAATATCCTACAACATGATATCTGTGAACTCACCTAGCATCTCCTTCACTTTAGGCACAAGTTATTTTTTCACGGATGTGTCTTCCCCTGTTTTCTATGCAAACTTTAGAATGAATGCAAAACAAACACTATCCTCTTTCTCATCGTCCAAGAACTCCTATAAAATAAGCAATACTTGTGAACTCCTTTCCACTTCTATACTTACATCCTTCAAAGGATTTAAAATTTAGATTCGTCCATCCTTCACCAAAATGTAAGCATCTGCACAACCATCGTTATGCGGTCTTCTATCAAATTTCCAAGGTTGACCAATCAACACATGGCAAATATCCATGGGCATAACATCACAAAAAACTTCATCTTCATATGCATTAATCTTTATGAGCACATTACACTACTCATTTACAAGCAGTTGTTGCCCTTTCAATAGCTAGGATACCTTATGCAGATTTGATTGTGCACAATTTTCTTCAGACCAAGCATCACAACCAATTCATTAGAAACAAGATTGTTTGTTCAACCGCTATCACTTATAACTTTGCAGCATTTACCTCCAGATTTGCAAATGTTTTGAATATATTTTTTCCTTGCGCAAGTGCATTCTTTACCTTCACGGGCTTCAATAACACTTTTCATCATGAGAGCTTCTCCACACTAGCTCCTCTACACAACTATTTGTGCATTACTCTCCACATCTTAATGTTGCGTAACATGGTTGCCAGGATTATTCCTCCTACTACTATTTTGCATGGCTTGTGGACATTCGAACAAGTGATGTCATGTTTCTCCACAACAAAACATGCTCTCCCAAATCCTTTACCTTTTTTGTATCCTCTCCCTCTGAAAGAATATCTACTTCCACTTCTTTGTGCATCACTCTGCTCATGCAAGGAACTCGCTTCACCATCTGAAATATCCCTTGCAGGATATTACTTAAAAATGCACAAAATATAGAAAACTTGTAGCAAAGTAAAACACTGATTTATGCAGATTTTTACAGTTGGGACAGCTAACTAAAGAAACTTGATATTTGCCAAAATGTCCACCTGAAATGCTTGAAAATTTAAATAGAGCTTGATATAATTATACAGGACATAAGGAGACTGTTTCGGGACTTTTACAGAGATTAAACCGCTGCCAGAAAAAGCACAGCATGCCCTAGACAGCGGGAAAACTACAGAGGCTCTAACTCTCCAAATAAAGGCTGCACCTTCGGATCTAGAAACAGCCATCTGGAAAATCCCCAAATAAAGGTTGCAGGTCGCCACGCTTGGAACAGGGGTCGGAAGATGATGGACGTGCCTCAACGCGCTGCCACGCCCAGCCCAAAAGGCTGCCGTGAATCTGATCTGGGCCCCTCTACTTGTCTTCCCCAAACGACCCCAAAACCCGCGAGATCCTTCACGAGATGCCTTCAACAAGCGGCTACACTCTGCCCCAAATGGTTGTCGTGGATCTGATCTGCTGCCGTGATTCTGATCGGGAAGCCCACTAATTATCCTCCCCAACTGCCGCCAAGAATCTTCAAAACCCTATCTTTGAGACCTCTGGTATTGTCTCTACCACGCAACCCTGGAAACGGATCTGGAATGATAGACTAGGGTAGATCTCTCACTACCGAAGAATGCCCTACTAGCTTGGGACGGGTCTCTCACCACCAAAGCTAGGGTCCCTGTGGGATTTGACTCCACAAGCTATAGATGCGCGACAGCAGCAGCTGCACGTGAAGGGGTCAATAAAATGTATGTTCCAAAAGTGTCTTTCCTTACTCTCCCCGCTCCTTATATACTTCTCATGGCAAAAGAGCCCCAATAGACCCTAGACGCATTGATTTGCATGGAGGGGTCAATAAAATAAAAGTCACTAAAGTCACTCTTTCCCGTTTAAGTCGCCAAGGTCCAAAATGACCCCCAAATGCCAAACACGACTATTGGTACCATGCGACCCCTTCTCAGTAGCCCCTAGCATCCCCCACCCTTTGGTTATGACCACGGCTGGGACACGCTTGACCCTTAGGCCTTTGGCGCAGGAAAAGGGGACATTACACCATCATGCACATGATTTTGGACATCATTGCACAATCCTCCAACTCTGCACAGGAACTTTCCCTTCCCTCATCCACTACCTTATTGTCTGTGAAATAACTTTTCTTCCGCCTTCAGCACAAACCGATAGGCCTCCTTCACATATCTCAATCTTATCATGCTAAACTTATCTTGAATGGAAATGCGTAATCCATTAACATACCTTGGGATCTTTTTTGCATCGTCCTCCACGTGACCCGCTTTGATAGCGAGCCTATAAAACTCTTCCATGTACTTCTTCACACTTAATTCCTTTTGACACAAATTATGTAAGTGTTTGAACAAATAAGACTAGTAATCCATTAACATGAACTTAGCCTTCAACTTTGTCACTAGTCTATCCCAACTCTTGATCTTATCTTTCCCTCTACATTGTCTTTTCGTTTGCACATGTTCCCACCATAAAGATGGGTGACTCTTTAACTTAATATAAACAAATCTTACCTTTGTGGGATCTCTTATGCCTTCATACTCGAAGTATTTGTCCATTTCAGCAATCCAGTCAATGATTTCTTCCATATCTAAACTCCTAAAGTAACTTGGAACATTCATCCTTGGCTTGTTGCCAATCCTCATGATTACATGCAAGAATCTATCCTCTTGAGCATCAACATGCTTTGCTTCAGCATCCTAGTCCTCAGGTGCTCTTTCTACGTGCTCATCATCACTCATGTCATCATCTACCGCCACTCCTCTACATTGAGCAGTTTCCATGGCCTCTGAACGGGCTTGCTTTCCTCTCGTCATATCTACCTAGTATGCAAGTCTTAGCACTCTAGCTGCTCTAGCTACTCTTGCAACAAGATTTACCCCATGTGCGATCACTATCTTCCTCACAACCCACAGTACTCCAAAGTATTGAATCATACATCTTCTACCCAACAACCCAAACGTTGGAAGATGCTTGCAACTACTTTCTACCCACACACACATATGGAAAGTAACAATCAAAGAAAA
The DNA here is from genome assembly GCA_019776745.2 of Taxus chinensis. Classification (NCBI taxonomy): domain Eukaryota; kingdom Viridiplantae; phylum Streptophyta; class Pinopsida; order Cupressales; family Taxaceae; genus Taxus; species Taxus chinensis. The sequence continues at coordinate 239,635,496 of CM034146.1, forward strand.
CAAACACATAGGACTAAAAATCCCCGACACCAATCTGATGTTATTAGTCACTCCATACTTCACACAAACTCGAAAGTCCTTGCTCTGATACCAGATTGAAGCAGTCCTAGTTAGGGCTCCCAATGAAGGGATACCTTAGACCACGTAACGCAACCCACAATTTTAGAGTTAGGTCTTGTTGAAGCAAGACCTCGGGTACATTCTAAGAAGAATTAATAAAAGCTGCTTCTATTGATTATGAGGAAAAATTTCCGACTTTGGCACAAATAACATTCCACATTCATTACAGTTTTATACAAAGACTACAAAAATTCACTAGGAACGTCAATCCTGTGACCTATCCTAGCAAAGCTTGCAGACTCTAATAAGCTTCTACAAAACCAAACTCCAACCTTAACACTAAGTCAATTCCGATACTGCTAAGGGACCGGTCTACTTGATGCCTAAAGATGCCCTACAAGTTCACTGTTCCCTTCTATTTATAAAAATTTGACATGAATCAGGTGGGAGAACAAAGATGCCTTTGCAAGTAAAGACGCCCTTGCAAAAGATTCCTCAATATCAAATCACCATTAATCTCATCAACCGGTTCGTAGTTAGTTTCCCATGGCATGAATCAGGCAGGAGAACAAAAATGCCTTTGCAAGTATAGACACCCTTGATAAGATTCCTCAGTATGCCCCAAATCAGCATTGATGTCATCAACCAGTTCGCAGGTAGTTTCTCATGAGATCATCTTTGTTAGATCAAGCTTTACCTGTTGCTCAATTTGTCATCGAGCGAAGGAAACAGATCAAGGCCCGCATGTGCCTCTGCTAACTGTATTGATGTTGACAATCACGCAAAAGGACAAGGCTCCGTGAAGGGTCCAAAAGTGAACACTTGTTGGCAGGCACTAAGGGACTAAGAACTTGAAAGAATAATAATTTTCCCAGTGCGGACACAGGTACTTGTAAGTGTGTGTGTGCACATTCGCACACAGTTTCTATACAAGAGTCTTTGGATGTGCAAAACGCAAGGTCTTCATGCCAATGCCTTTACTTATTCAAACAATGCAATGCACAAGTTTTACACAAGGCTGCATGCAAAATGTGTAAGTTTTATGTCTTAACACTAACTTTTTTGGGTGACAGGATTGCACGTGGACCCAGATGCTCCTACATCAGCCAGCTTTGGCTGATTGTGCAAATATATTATCAAAAACTAGCCAATTCAAATTCTGCATCTAGGACTTGGGGTTATGCAATTTCTGCATGAATCTATACGTGGGATGTCCTTGTATTTTTCATGCCTCTTTCTAGCAGAAAACAACCTTGTGAGAGCTTTAAATGAATCATCCACGTGGTCTCAAATCTGAATTGACAGTTTTTTGGAATTCAACTACTTTTACATACATCCAACAAAATTGACCAATGATCAGAAAGAATCAAACCACTAACATCTGCAAGACTATCAGTATTGGGGCACAGCCATTTCTCAAAAATGACAATTTGATTCATTTCATTGCTATCTAATTTTTGCCCTTTCTCCTATTGGACTAGGTGAACGACCCTTGAGCAAACTCTTGATCAATCATATTAGTGTTAAAGAGCAGCTGCATCAATGCCTCGGCAATTCTACAGTTAAACCGAGTAACTCCCTTTTTTACCTCGGGAAATTTGATGGGAGAGAAGTTACCCATCAGGATCGCATTGTGAGTGTTATCACTAGAATCCAAACCACCAACTGTTGTAACAGTATTATTCTGTTACTTCCATGGGGAGGTATATAAATGTTGATCATCGAGTACGGTTCTTGGAACTCTAAGGGAGAAGAAACCAAAAACCAAGCCCCAAAAGGAGGATTGATGCAACTGGTGTACATACATGGTTGGGCCACATTGAAACATGGTTCAAGTGAACTAACAGGAAATTGTTTGTTTGCGGCCCTAGAGAAGACCATATTGAGTTTTCCTAGTAGTGCCCACCCTCACATGTTCTTCATAATTAGATCTGTGTGCTCTGCTTTCACCTTAACTTTGAGGAAGTTACATTTGTTGGGGACACATAACCCTCTGATACTCCATGTGAGGATATGCATTACAAAATTTGCATATTGTTAGAGGTGTCCCCCGTCCTCGTCTTGACTTTGCTTACGTATATTGGGCATCCAGATCCACATCATTTTTTCAAATGGTCATTCCAGGAAGGAGTCATCTTTCTGAATCAACAGTGTCCTTTCTAGGCTTCCATTCCTTTTTTTTGCATATTTGTGTGTATGGCCTCACAGAATTGTAGATTAATTGGAATCAGACCTTAGCAGCTGGTTTTGTTTACCTCCTTCCTACTCCTTGTTGGCTTGGATATAATAGCCATTGAAATAAAAGTGAAAGGGTTTTGATATCTACCTTTTTGCTTGGCTATGCGTGTTGCAGGTTGTGATGGGGCGTACCTATTGGGAAAGATTGTCTCTTGGACATGGACATCTTCCATATCCTCAGTCCCTTTGTCTGCTAGTACTTCAAACGAATTTGCTAATGATATTTAAGTTTCTCAACTTGGAGTTCCTTTTCCTTTTCTACACTAAGCATGCTGAAATTTGTTCTCATTTGATTGTTCCTTGTTTTACGTATTTGTTTATGGTCAAGGCCTTGTTGTTACGTCATTTCAGCAGGGTTGATCTGTTCATTCATACAAATTGGCTGCTGCTGCTCTTTTGTTTCATGATTATCTTGTGCTTGCATTGTTTGAGGGTCTAGAGAAGGCAATACGCAGAAAAGATGGCCATGTTCATGACAAGGTCTGCATCTAAATGGGATGTTTTCATAATCCAATGGCTCCTTCCATTCTAACCCTCCCATATCATGAATGATTCTGTCAGGTGATCGCTCATCCATATCTATGTTGACACAGATCCATGCACAGTTTAAAACACCTGGATTTATGGTGAACTCTGAGACGTTGATGTATTCCTTAATAGCTGATCCTATTCTTTTCAAGAAGAGTTCTTGTCCTTATTTGCTTGGAAGCAGCACTAGCCCAACAAGGACTGTACCTGGAAGATCATCTGCTAGGTTAAGGGTTGGAGACCAATGTTCCATAAAAAAGCCCAAATTGTTTCAGAACCATGACCCACTTATAAAAGCACTTGGAGGGAAAAATGGCCTAGGAGCACCGTAAATTAGCCGTAGAGCATCATTAACATGTCCACAGACCCTGGTGGTTTCCAATTTACAAACCCATTGATTGTATCTTCAAACTCCCATAAATCTATAGATCAGAACCCTTTCTTTGAGGATCCAAACCAGATTTTCCATGCCTTCTATGAAGAATGAAACCCTTGTAAGAGTTACCCGATTGAGATAGCAGCCATCTTCCCTCTTGATATCGAAATTGGACCTTGAGACAGTTTTATGTGCGTGATGTTTGTAGAAAGCTGTTTGCAGACTTGTGTTGGTTCATTTGAGACTGCAGATCCGATGCTTGGATTTGGATTTTGTGGGGGAGATCGTTGTGAGCAGACCATAGCCTACTCTGAAGAGCTGTCCTTATGCTTGATCAGCTTGGAGCTGATGGAGAGTGACTAGAAGTGACAGATTTGGGTGTTCACAAGTTTTTTTTGCAGCTATTGTAATTGGTTATTCAAGGTAGCCAAAATAGAAAAAATGATAATGAGTCAATATCAGACAAATTACTAGAGAAGCAGAATGCAGACAGTTCAGCATCAAGCATATCTACATTTCCTGAAGCTGAAATTAAAAATTATATTAATTTCCACAATGAACAAAATGGGCCAATGGGACCGCAGTATGAATACATTATACAGGAATAACAGCCAGTATAAGCACACCCAAAATGAGGCAACTCCTCTAAGTTTCAAATAAAGAAAGAGAAAGTAGCATAACATACCAATAGTAATGTCACACCCACCAAAGAACTCGCCATCAATATAAAGTTGGGGAAATGTGGGCCAGTTTGAGTATTCCTTTAAGCCCTGGCGCAATGTTTCATTTTCAAGAATGTTGAATGTTTCAAATGGCACATTCAAAGACTTCAATATTTGCACGACAGTATTTGAAAACCCACACTGGGGAAAATCTTTTGTTCCCTTCATGAATAGAACCACTTTGGTTGATGTAATGAATTTTTCCAGGCTTGCCTTCAACTCAGGTGTCAGTGCTGCATCAACAGGCATAGGTTTTACATATAATAAAAATATTCCATCACTCATTTACCCAACGATTACACCTTCCTAATTCAGATATTGAAGATAAATTATAAACATAAAAAAATTGTTGGGTGCATAATGAAGAATCACCATGGACATGAGTAAACTACATAAATCACTTACATATTTCGCTAACATAAAATTTAGTAAACTAGTGCGCAAAATGTCTCAACATCAACTTCATTTGGACATTCAATGACAGTGTTCGCTTATTTTTTATTCAAACGCCCAAACTTTGGTTCTGCTTATTTCTTTTAAGCATGTGTGCTGAAAGTCAAACCACATATGAGAGAAAATGCCAGACAACTAACATTCATGCAGTCATGTCAATGCCACATTTGACAATGCCTATGATTGCAAGATATTTTTGAGAGACTCAAAAGACCATAATGCCTCCGAACATGAGCATTAAGTGAGTGCCCTTTGGGTCAAAGGTGATATTGCTATTAATACATGGCAGAAAGGTACACGAGGGAGAGGTTTGATAACTAATCACAGAATAAATTCAAAAGGCTGAAAAAATCCAATAGCAAGCTAAAGAAAAGAGAATCCCTACAATCATATATCAAATTATGCCAGCCAAAGCAGGAATTTCCCCAATAGGATAACTATTAACAGCCGCAGGTAGAGCTACACAATGATAAGATCAACAAGTTTGAGCACCACAAGCTAATGAAAAAAGCATGGTTACCTAAGTCTTGGATATAGGGGTACGGGGGTGTTATCTCATTTTAGTGATTTCAGCTAAAATTGAGATGACCATAGGAAAATTTTGGAAAAATCTCTTAAAAATTCCCTTTGAAAGAGATTTTTGAGTTTTCAGGTTTTCATTGCACGAAAACATGTCCCTTGCATGTTTCATCTCTCATTTTCCTCGAAACTCGAAACCCGATTTGCCTATGTCCATTGTGTCAAGTTTTCAGAACTTCCGAACATCAGAGCATGCTTTTCCAAATGTAGGTTTCATGTCACTTATTTCCTGAAAATTGAAACCCAAATCGAATCAAATCCTTTGTATCAAGTTTTCAGATGCTCCAAGCATGATGACATGTCATTAATGTCTAATTATCTAGAAGTTGGCACAGTCGTCAAGTGAGGTGTAATTAATGCTAGGTTATTATAAATAGTTGGTTTTCCATGTCATTTGTTACCTTATTGTTTTTGCTAACGTTGGATTTTCATTGATGCTTCTTCTACATCCAAACCCGATCGAGCTTCCTGATTGATTTCAAAATCCATTTTTGATCGTTTTTTCAAGCTATTTGAAGGTACTCTTCTCTTCTTTCTATTTTGTAACTTTTGGGTTATTTATGAGGTGTTTGTTTGGGGTTTCCATTTCATTTCCTCCTTCCATTACTGGTTTAGGGTTTTGGGTTCTTTTCCTTGTTTCTTGTCTTTTTCCCATGTGGGTTCTTGTTTGAAATTCACCCCTAGGTTATTTACTTATTTTTCATAGGTTGTATACCCTTGTAGATTTCAAAAGATTTCTGAAATTCCTAAGTGATCACGAGGTGGGAATTTCTCATATTCTGACATGTTAGAAACCCGATATACTTGTTTTGGGTTTTGCAGGGTGTTTAACATTTCACTTTTTCCGCCTTGTTTTAGGTTTTTCCAGGTGCTTGACATCCATCAAGATCACAGTGTGGTGGGATTTTCTACCTGCTTGACATCCTCTAGGTTCCTTCGTGTGTGTCAAGGGTTTTCCCACTTGCTCTGACACTTCCTCACTTCCGTAGTGTGTCGGTTTTCATCGATGCTCAACATGTCCTAACTTCTGACATACACTCCATTGTGTCAGGTTTCCAAAGGTGTTTTGCAAGTCTCAAAATCTGAACAGTGTGGCGGGTCTGTGTAATTGTCTAACAAACTTTCAAGCCCGATTGCTCTTCCAGAAATCATCAAGGCATTTCTTCTTCGAGACTCCTCATGTTGAACCCTGGCCAATCTAAGGATAAGTCAGATAGGATAGGAAAGATGAAGTATAAGTATCAGAAGATGGATTCTTCTTCTTACATAAGCTGTAATTATGACATTCGGGACACAGAGCTCGGTAATATAGATATGGAGGACTTTTGGAAGAGAATTGAGGATTCTTCTCAGAATTCCTAGATGAAGTCGATAGCCGGTAGTGGTCTCCCTCTTGCAGCAGGATTTCCAATATCAGCTCAATGCCCTGAATTCATCCTGGCCTACACTTCCAACTATGACTCAGCCTCCCGCTCAGTAAGAAATCAAGCAGGAGAGTCTATAGTGAAATTGGATGGAGGTTACTTTGATCAACTCCTAAGGTTTCCCGAACTTTGTGGAATATGTTGATTTAAATTTAAACCTCAAATCAGCACAAAAGGCCTGGGACAAAGATCAAGAAGACTACATCAAGCATGTAAACAAGAAGTTCTTGATCAAGGCTAAAGCCAGCCATTTCTAGGTTTCCCAAGTTGGTCCTTAGAAGTGATTTCATTCTCGAACTCAGTGATATCATCACCCTGCTGAGTCGATTGTTTGGACTCCCAGAGTCAAGATATTTCCAAGGGTGGATGTACCAGTTCATGGTCGTCATAAAGAAGAATGACCAAGGGATTGATTGGGGTAGCCTAATAAGTGATGAGATAGACTCCCAAATGAAAACAGTCTTGTCTACCGGCAAGTTCTATATGATGTCATACGTCACCTATGCAGCAACAGGCATGAGAAACTACCCAGGGCTAGATGCGAAGGGAAACCAAGCAACGGAACACATATATCGGTACTTCCCTCAGCTGACAATAAAAGGGTCTGAAGACCAATATAGAAGAGTGAATGATGCCTTCTTCTATGAAAACATTTGTAGGTTGGATCCTGATCTGAGGAAAAGAAGGGTTTCTGATGAAGCATGGGCTGAAGTGTCAAAATGGGGTTGCATCTTCTTACAATTCAAGAAGTTTACTTATCTTCGGGTGGTAAGGTTCCATGGTAACCCTTTCCATTTGCCTAGGTTCCCAGGTGACAAACTGATCCTTATGGAGTTAGTCAAACAATTGTTGGATTTTCACAAATTCCAACAAAGCAGGCACAAAGCTGCCATCTCCTTCCCTATTTCCATTGGAAGGTATACATGCTCTACAGTGGTTAAGGCCAAGAACGTGGTGCATGAGCTTCAGGAACAAATTGAAGAAACATATGAAGCTCAGGGAGGGATTCGACTTCCAAGGAGTCCTCAAGTCATATGGAACCTTGTATCTGCATGTGCCCAATGTGGAAGACATCTGGGTTGATCTTTGGGATGAAGTTTCCATCCGAAGAAAAGAAAACAACAAACTAACACTTGAAGAAATTTAGATGTTAGATCTAGCTGATATCCCTGAAGGCACCATGGACAATGAAAGTGCCCTGGACACTATATATGAACAGTCAAATGGAGACCAACACAGATTTCCAACCATTTATTGGTATGTTGCTGAAAAAACTTCTATCGCTGAAAGAGCTGCTCAGACTCTTGTTCGTACCAAGGCATGGCTCATTTCTTGGGGAATGAGTTATAAGGAAAAGATCTTTTCAAAAATATCCACTTTAGAGGCGAGACCCTCCAAGGGAGAGAGGGAAGAGGATAAAATCCCTACCAAGAGGCAGATAAAATTTAAGTTTATCAGAAAAGGAGAAAAGCAAGGAGCCGCATCATCTGCCACTCCTTCACAAATATTTGAGGTACTGGATTCACCTCCTCCACCAGAACAAGGAAAAATTCCTTTAGAAGACGAGGTTTGGTCAACCTCTCATTTCTCCTTTTGTTAATTGCTCATCAGAGGTAAGTCTCTCTCTTGCTTCTCAAGCTTTGACTTCAGAATCCTTACCTCCTTCCCAATCTTCCTCACCTCATATTTCTTCACAAATTTCATCAGCCATGGCCAACATCTTCTCCAACCTCTCACCTCTCTCTATTGGAACAAATATGGCCATATATATGCCTCCTCATTCTGCACCTTCATTCATTGAGTCTATCCCCATAAACACCACACTTACAGTCATCACCACTCCATAGGTAAACCTTCATCCACCTACATATGTGACCATAACACCTCCGATAGGAGAAAATTTCTTCCACTGTACCTCAATGGTTAGTTGATCAGACCCCAAGGAAGAGGAAGGTGGTAGTTCCTCTACCAGCCTTCGACTTCAGTTCCCTCAAGGTCTCTCCTGCCAAATCTGCCAAGAAACCCAAAATGGTTTCAAGGGTTTCAGTGGAAGCCTTAGGGCATAAATTTGCAAAGATTTCCACTCCCACATCCAACAAAACAAAGGAGGATATAATGGTCATTGATTATCAAAATACAAGGGTTGATCTGGGAAAGATAACAATAGAAGGAGCACAACATGATGCCCAGGATGCCATGAACGTGTTGTGCCAGAAGCTGAAGGAAATGAAGGTGAGAAGAGATGAGCTAAAGGAGAAAGTTGAACAATTGATAGAGGTATTGCTCAAGCTCTCAAAGCCTTCTCAGTCAACACCATCATCTTCTACCCCTACTCCTATCAGGTTTGATTTCTCATCGAGTACCTATGATTGAAAAGATCAATGAGAAGGGGAGAACGGTTGATGAATGGATTCAGAGGCTACTCCTACAAGGAAGAGAGGTCATTGATGACACAATGGAGGTTTATAAATCCTTGGAGGAGATAAAGAAGGATGGTGAAAAAATGGATGATGAATTTTCACAGGAAGTGGGAACCTTGATTTAACTTTTGAGGCTCTCAATGCGCTGAAATAGGTTCCATCCCATATCTTGATGGAAGAAGGAATCATTCCACATGGGGATAAGCACTCCCAGCTAACCAAAGCCATCAGATTTAGGATAAATATTCTTAGTGAAGCTTGCAGCAAGCTAAGGGAATCTAGAGATCAGTTGGTTGATGCCATGAAATGACATAGAAGAGGAGTTTTCCAGGATCTTTGCCAAGGTGTTGGATGGAAGCTCAAATATTCTACCTGCTAATGATTTCTATAAACAAATCCAAGAATCAATCCAGCACGAACGAGCTTCCATCTTTGATCTGTAAACCATTGATAAGTTCATAAGGATTGAGAATGTTTTGGAATCATTAAGGAAACTCAATAAGAGATTGAAGAAACTTCCTGGCAATGCAAGCGACACTCAGGAAACTTATGGAGGTTCTGAGAGACCATTCTAGTGCATCCAGATGAAGCTGAGATGCAGGGCACAATATGGAATTTCTAGGAATTTTGAGACAAAAAGGATTCCCTGGAGGAAGATAAGGACATTAAAACAAAATAAGCATAATGTTTCATGTCATTTCCATCTAGAGATTGACATGTCTTTTTCATTTTCGTTTCATCACATAGGAAGAATTTTTTTACTTGTTCTCCTGCATGAGAGTCAAGCAAAATAGGATTCTTGTTAAATGAATATTTTCTAGGATTTATCCTATTTTCTCTCTGCTCTTTCTATTATAAATAAGGGATGTTTGTGCATTCCAAAGGGAGAGAGATTTTTAGAATATTGAGAGCTATTGTGAAGAAGAAGAAAAACTTTGTATTTTCTTTTAATCATCGAGGAATAGAAACATGTGTTATTTTGCAAACTTTGTGTTGTGGGATTCATCTATCTTGAGAGATTGTTCTTACGTCCAAGATCTTAAGCTATTCTTTGTTTAGTGTTCTTGATTATTTTAATTGTTTCAAATATTACACCCATTATCTAAAACTCGTATAAGTATTTCTTGATCTGTGTTTGCTTGAAAGAAAATATGTTCCTCTCATTCCCTTCCCACTCTGTTTCTTCTATAATAGTTTCCTTTCTAATCCATTCTATTTCTAAAACCATAACATCTCCATCTCGTGTTGATGTGGATTTTAGGATTGTATCCCAACCCCAATGGTTAGAATAGCGTGAATATTGTACATATTATTTCTGTTGTGTTTTAGATCAGTAATAAACAGGCTGCCTCACCTGTCTTTGAGGAGGGATTTGATCCCGTGTACTGTGGTTGAACCTCATATTTTGGCTTGACAAAATATCCAACCAACAGGGGGGACGAGGTTTTTGGGACAGCAAAAAATTTCCCATATTTTTGTGACAGCGAGGGGATGCCTCTTAAAATAATATAAAATTTTGATTTTAAATATTTTAACTTTATTCAATGAAATTTAGGGGTTTGAACTCTATCTAATGTTTATTGGGGTACTTTTGAGATCAGGGTTCAACGTTTTTAGTAACAATTATAGCCTTTTGCGGGGAGGTGGGGTGGAGGCGGTGAAGGGGAGGGGGTATTCTATTTCAAAATAAATGTGTCAGAAATAAAATTAACAAAATTGGGGATGTCCCCTCCAAGTCCCCAAAATGTCTAGAACGTCACCAATGTCAAGGGTACATGCCTCTAAGTTACACTAGAAAAAAGCAAACAAGCTAAAAAAAGGCACAAGTTGATATTTTGAAACTCTAAATAAAAAAACGATCAATTCATAGAGTATTTCCCACAAGGAATAAATAATAATACACTACAAATGCATATAAAGAAAATATGCGCTAAATTTAGATAGCACATCAAATAGTGCTAGAAGAGCAATTTAAAATAAATAAAATGAATATCTATTATTATTACTATCCATTGATGACCAAGAGAAAATTCAATGAGATTGTTATGGATCATCCTATGGGATACCTGAACACAATGGCAAAATACAAGAGAATGTCACTTGACTTCAATTGCATCTGTACATAAACCACCAATGTCAAATAATCACAACCCAATAGGTCTATGCTGATGGAAGATGACCAGAAAACTACATTCCAAGACGAGCATCTCCTGAATTTCATAATGAATTTTGTTGCCCTGGCACATCACTAGTTTGGAACTCCAACCAACTCTGTCTAGTACATCATTTTTTTTCTGGAGTTATTATGTTCCATATCGATCAATGGCCAGGTTAATATGTTAATTACTGTTCCGTGAGGATGTGTCCTTCGCCCTCTGAATGCCCTCCTGATATACCCTAGTTTCAGAAAGTTATGGATGGGAAAGAAACATCCCCTTCCCATCCCCGGGTTCCTGATATTGAACATGCCCTCCCCATGACACTTTCTCCCTTAAGGAGCCATTCCGGAGACATTTCTTTCTTTGTTTTTATGGACGTGAAGGCATCCGTGGGATGCTTGGCGGATGTCCCCATGAGCCGCAGCAGCCGGGGATGTCTCCCAAGCAACAACCTGGAACATATTTTTTAAATATATTAAAAAACATACTTCTTAAAAAAGAAAAAAAATTGGTCCCCCCAGCCTACGACAACCCCCACAAACCCTAGTTCTTTCATAACACTCATTGGCATGAAATAGGAAAAGAAGAGGAACTATTCTGTCTAATGGCAGATGTGTCTAATGACTATAATTATTGAGCTTACTGCTCCACAATTGCAGCTTAAGCATTTTGTCATGGTTCGGACAAGATTTATACATTTTTCTTATTTTCATTTTGTCATTTGATAGACTCTTGTCATAGTTGTTTTCATGATAATATAACAATCAGATATTTCCTATTCCTATTTGTCAAACTTAATTTTCAACTTCACCATTCAATACATTATAGACGTTACGTGTATGTTTTCAATGTATCTCTTTAGAATGTTTGAGATGCTTATTTATACGAATGAAAAGCTATAAACTCTGTCTATCTATTTGTTTTTATGTTTGTCTTTCTTTCTTTCTATCTGTGTCTCTCTATTTGTTTAACTATCTATCCATATGTTTGTTTATCTATCTGTCTCTCTATCCATATGTCTGTTTATCCGTTTGTCTGACTATCTATCTCTCTACGTATCTATCTTTCTATTTGTCTATCTCTGTCTGTCTATCTATCTCTATCTATATGTCTATACGTCTGTCTATCTGTCTTCTATATGTTTTATCGATAAATGTGTTTGTTTGTCTACTATCTATCTTTCATATAAAAATTCATAACAAAAGCATGGGCCCGTGTCCCCCCATATCGGAAACTTGAAGAAACATAGATGTTAAGTCATGAGCAAGTTGTAGTCATTTTCAGTGTTGGTGGTTATGAATTCTCTTATTTAATATTTAATCATGGTCTAGTTCTCTTGCCTACCTATTCCATCCTAAACTGCTAGGATGCTGTGTATCCTTTTTTAGCATAGTAAGAAGGTGAATGCATTCAAACTCAACTTTGTGTCATTGTAGATTTGGAACTCCAGCCAACTCTGTCCAGTACTTCAATTTTCTGAGTTATTATGTTCCATATCACTTGATGGCCAGATTAATATGTTAATTAGTGTTCCATGAGGATGTGTCCCTCCCTCGCCCTCCAAATGCCTTGTGGACATGCCCTAGATTTCGGGGACTTATGGATGGGAACGAAGCATCCCCTTGCCATCCCCGGGTTGCTAGTATTGTAATCTAATATGCCTCCCCGGGATGCTTTGTCCCTTAAGGAGCCATTGTGGGGGCATTTCCTTTTTTTCTTATTGATGGACGTGAAGGCATCCGTGGGATGCTTGGGGATGTCCCCAACAGAAAGGGATGTCTCTCAAGCATCCCGAGGATACCTAGATGTCACCAATAACCTGCAAAATATTTTTAAAAGATAAAAAACCATACATCATAAAAAAGAAAAGAAAAAATACCCCCCCCCAACCTACAACAACCCCCACATGCCCTAATTCCATTACCACACTCATTATCATGAAAGAGGAAAAGAAAAGGAACTATTGGATCTCATGGCAAATGTGTCTAATGACTACTCTGATTATTAAGCTTATTCCTCCATGATTGCAGCTAAGCAAGCTGTCGTGGTTAAAATAAGATTGTTGCATTCTTATTTTCATTTTGTCATTAGATAGACTCTTTGATAATTGTTTTCAAGATAATATAAAAATTAGATATTTCATATTCATATCTGTAAAACTTAATTTTCAACTTCACCGTTCAAAACACATAGATGTTGCATTTATATTTTCAACGTAGCTCTTTACAATGTTTAATGATTCTTATTTATACAAATGAAAAGTTAGAAACTTTGTCTATCTATTCGTTTGTGTGTTTGTATGTCTTTCTTTTTGTTTATCTATCTTTCTATTTATTTATCTCTCTCTATTTGTTTATCTGTCACTCTGCCTATCTATATGTCTGTCTATCTATTAGTCTATCTATTTATTTGTCTATTCATCTATTTTTCTATTTGTCTATCTCTATCTTAGTGTCTATCTATCTGTTTATATGTCTATCTATCTATTTGTGTGTTTGTCTGTTTGTCTACTCTGTCTTTCAAAAAAAATGCCATAACAAAACATGGCCCATGTCCCCCTATGTCGGAAACTCGGAGAAACGTAGATGTTAAGTTATGCGAGCAAGTTGTAGTCATTTTCAGTGTCAGAGGTTATGAATTCTCTAAACACTAATTTGTAATGTTTAATCATGGTATTCCATCCTAGAATGCTAGGGTGTTCTGTATCCATTTTTAGCATGGTTGGAAAATGAATGCGCTCAAACTCATCTCCGAATCATTGTTGATCTTTTCCTTTCTTAGCATAGTTTATGTTGATAAAAATGTAAAATAATGAACATGGTCGTTGATGAGCATTAATCCTAGTAATACTTATAGAAATCAGAAATTGAATTATGTATTTACTATTATCTCCGTGATAATCCACTCCTTGAACCAAGTGGTAGCAGTGCAAGATGGTTGATGTTATATAGAAGTCGTTTTTGTATTCTTTCCTCCTGTAGTTGCACACACACACACACATATATATATGTTCAGTTGGAAAATAATTGAAGATTTTGTCGACAATAATGTAATTCAATTACAGATTCATTGGTCAAGAGAAACTTTAAGGTTGTAATGTAGAATCAAGACTATAGTTTCTGATAATACTCTTGTGATGATACAAAACTATATTAAATCCTCAAAAATAAAGAAAATAAGGATGGCATTTATTACAATGGTGGATCTAATACATCTCATTTTGGATTATTGAGTAGAAGGGTGGCATTTCAGATGTGCTTCCTATGTTTGAACAACGACCCACCTTGCAATTATAGGGAGTGTTTGCAATGATCTATTACATGCCATTGATATGATCATCTCTTTCTCAAAGACCGGAGATGCGCCTGCACCAAGTACGCACACCACACCCGCACCCAAGGCAACCTAACACATCCTAGGAGCACCAGGTGTGTTTCCCTTAAGTTCATTCACACCCCATATAAAATCAATTACGCAAAAACTGAAATGGTTAAACAAAAACTTTGAAACACAGATTTTGTAAAAAACCTTAACGTATATTACCAATTGCATTGCATTGTAGTCGACTATTATATTAAGAGTTCATTTTCAACTGTATCTTTCAGATTTGCATGTAATAAACAACAACTATTTGCTATGAATTTTGCTCTATATGTCATAATAAACAGTTTTTGGAACATTTTGGACATTGTTTTGTGATTAGCCCATGATACACATTGATGCATAGGTTTATATAATATGATATACATTATATAAATCAATGCTACTGTAATATAAATGTATAAACCATTATGAGATAAAACATATATTCTATAACTGAATGATAATATGATACAATTTTTATGTCATAGACCACATCCAATTCCATAAGCTTCATGATAATCTTATGTTTCAACTTTTGAGTTTCTATTTTTAAGTTTTATGTGTGAATTTTGATGCCATAGCACTCATATTTCTAACAGTGCCCACCCTTTGTACCACCACACAATCACAACTGCGTACCAAATTTTTGGGAGATTGCACCTGGTCCTGCATACCAGTACCTTGTGTAACCCCTTACTCGCACACCAATGTAACCTTGCAAAAAGGAGATGTGGGAATCAAGAAATGGATAATGAATTGGAACCCAGATTTTTATTATAATGTTTGATGTATTTATAACTTCATAGGCTCGTCAAAGCAACGTGTATGTTACAAGGCACCATTAATTTAAGGGCATATGGTTAACATTGAGTATAAGATGTGGTATATGGTTAACTTGCGGATGGACAGACAGCTAAGTGGCAGGTTATGGTGACTGGAACTCCCCCTCGAACGACTGCTGTCCCTCTTCTAGCAGCCCTGTGATGAACTTCCTTGAATCCTCCTCCCATTGTTGGGATAGAAAAAGATAAAGGTTGTCTTACCCTTATTTTGCTATCACACCAAACATTCTTTCAAAACTTTTGTGCAATACCTTTGAGCCCTTCCCAAAAAGATATTGCTTGATCCTATGTTAAGTCTTAAGGAATCTTGACTGCCCACCAACCAGAGAGGCATGTAGCTCCTCTAGAATCTTGTGCTTGAGGCTCGATTTTTTGCAAAGGAAAGCATATCCTTGTACCAAAGGGAATTACCCTTCTACATAAATTTACCAAAGTCTCAGATCTTGCTGAAGTTGTTGAATGATATGCCACGTATCTGGGTCCTATTGCCACTCAACCTTTGTCGCACCCACCAATCTGCCTGGAGTATTGACAAGCACACAACAATGCCTTTGTATCTTCATCTCAAATTCATACCCCAACAACTTAGTAACCCATTTTTGTTGCCCTTCTAATGATAGCCTGTGTTCAAAAAAAAATTCAGGCTGTCATGATCCATTTTCATGCTTAAGTGTATTTCCAACAAATATGACCACCATTGTTTAACCGCATGAAGAATACGCAACATTTTCTTCTCATTTATGGGCTTGAGTAAATTCTTACATTTTTGTTGGTGACTTTCAAAAGCAATTGGTTTGCCTTCTTGCATTAGAATTGCACCCCATACCATGCCCCAAGGCATCACACTCCACAATGAGTGTTTGGGTGAAATTTGGAGTTGCTAGAACAAGAGTCCTACGCATGGCCTCCTTAAGCTTCTCAAATGCTATGGTTACTATCTCACTCCAATGGAGGGATTTATTTTTCAATGGAGTTGTGAGTGGTGCTGCTATCTTGCCATAATTCTTGACAAACCTAGGTAGTATCCTGTTAGTCCTAAGAATGCTTGTAGGTTATTGAAGGTTTTAACTACTTTTCACTCCACCATGGCCTTGATCTTGTTAGCATCCACATTGTAAGCACACTTGATTTTGCATAAAGCTGATGTTGCTTGAGAATCTGTAAAACCTAATCCACATGGCGCAAATGGTCTTCCCATGTTTTGTTGTAGACCAAAATATCATCAAAGCACTAAGACAAACTTTGTCAAAAATGGTTTGAATATGGAATTCATCAAACTTTGAAATGTGGAAGGGGCATTTGTGAGACCAAAGGGCGTAACAAAAAATTAATAATATACCTCATGTATTATGAATATTGATTTTGGGAAATCCTCCTCGATGATTCTTATTTCATGATATCCTGATGAGAGATCTAGTTTGGTTAAGAAACACCTCCATTTAACTTATCTAGCAAATCATCAATTACAAGAATAGGAAAGTTTCCTTTGATGGTGATCTTAGCTCTCTATAGTTCAAGCACATGCACCAATTATCACCTTTCTTACGCACCATCACCACTAGAGAAGAATATCCACTTTGAATGTGAAGGAAAATACCTACTTCCACCATCTCCTATACTGATTGCTCAATCTCACTCTTTGCACATGCGGGTACCTATAAGGTTTGATGTTGGGCGGTTAGCTCCCTAGTACAAGTTGAATGGTGTGGTCATGATCCCTTTTGAACGCAAGACCTTTCGGCATACCCATATATGGCATAATGTGTGTCGATGATTGAAGATTTGGTGGGGCAGATGCATGTGATTGATGAACTTCTAGTTTGATATTGTGGCATTTTCTTGGATAATTGACTTTGCCACCATCAGCAATCATGACTTTAAATTTTGGAGCTAGAAAGACAAAGCAGTTCAAACACGCTGCCAGTTTGTTGTTAATGAAATTGTGAGAACTTCCTAAATCAATCAACATTGTCATTCTTTGTTTCTTCAAAAATTCCACTACCTTGAGGGTTTATGGGGTACTAATCCCTAATAGTGCATGGATAGATATGGTTGGTTGTGGATCCTTTGATGCTTCCTCTAGTTCCTATTTAGCCTCAAATTATTCTTCTTCCTCCTCATCGGTTGCTCCTTCAATGCATAATAGTTTCTTCATAGCACATTTATGTCCTCTACTGTGTTTTCTTTCACAACTAAAACATAATCCTTTGCCATTTTTTCTTCAATTTGTTGAGGCATTAATCTAGTTGGTTGAGAAATGGACTGTGTCAGGCTGCTACGATCTTTGATGCTAGTGAATGCTTGTTTCCTAGTAGCTAAAACTCTTTGTACTCTTCTTGCGCTAGTAATAGACTTACGTGATGCAGGTGGATCAAACAAGCGTAGCTCATGTTAAACGTGGTCCTTCACACTGCCCAAAAACAATTCTTTCAATTTCTCCTCTGCAAAATTCTCCACCCTCAAAGATGGTATAAAATTATTGAACATAATCCTTGACCGCAGTTCTTTCTCTTAGCTTCGCCAATTGGCTTGAGTAGTTATCCACCAAGCTACAACTATAGAGTGATGTCAGTTCTTCCACAGAAGAAGACCATGTGACGATATAGTTCTTCATTTTATTTTGATCACAAGCCAACGATGCCAAATGAATTGATTCAATTCCAAATATACGAATGCCATTACAACATTTTGCATAGATGGGAATTCGTATAACTCAAATAAATGCTCTATTTAGCAAATCTAGTTGAGCAGGACCTTGTCATCAAATTTGCAGATGTTCGTCTTTGGTATGAAGTGTCGTGAACCTAAGTTAGAGTTGGACGTGCTTTTATCCAGAGCTCTATTATAGCCTGCATTGTGCTGACTTGGGACTCTGTTGGAATTGGAGAAGTGTTGATCCAATGGTCCAATAAGAGCTGTAGAATCATTTGTCTCCAGAGACTTGATCTACGACACCAATTTGTTGCTAGTTGTAAGCTCCGCCAAATTTGACTCGGTTGTCATGCTTGATTCGAGCCTCACTGTATCCTCTTGCTTAGCCATCCTGTTCAGTTTCTACTTGGTAGTTGTGACCTCTAAACATTCATCGATCCACCTGTGCGACCATCATTTCCCCTTGAATTCATAAGTTCACCACACTTTCTCTGAGCTGGTCATATTCCTCCATTGTGTAATCACATTTTCCTGCAAGCTCCTCCACTTTTGTAGCCTCCTCACTTTGTCAACACATATCCACCTCTAACTCTAGATCATCCTTGGATGGAGCCTTCCTTGGTGCAACTATATTTTTGCCCCTGCCTCTAGTAGGACCCACCCTGAAGTGGCTTGGAGGTTAAAAAATAGGGTTACTACATATCTTTGCCAATCAATCACCTCGAAGATACGAATCCAATGGCAGTTATATTGCACAATAGTGCAAAAAAACATGAAACCCAACAAAAACCAAAATCTTGGATTACCGGAAACCTGTATGGTTGTGATTGACTCGCAAAGGCAAATCCAAGTTCCAACAGCTATTGTATTTCCCAAGGGTGGAAAAAAACCCAAATTCAGGCTTTTTTAACAGTTTCTGCAGACGAAATCCCCAAATTCCTCTAGATCAAAAGTTTTTTATTTTGATCCAAAAGTGGCACCAACAACAGCAGATAATCGATTCTGAACCAACCTGAAATAGATCTAGGAAACCAGGAAAAAAAAATTACAACAAATGAGCAGATTACTCAGAATATGGATTTTCGCTTCCCTCCATAGCCCTAACAAGTCTGTGTCATTCATTGATTTACTGGAAAATTGGAGCTAGGAAATATTCAAAAGAAAATGCCAGTAAAGTTCTTGACATATTATCCTTTTTATATGTTTGTATCGTAGAGCTGTTAGAAATTTGGGCAGGTTAGTATTTGAACCTACGTTACACAGAGTTTGTGGGATGGGGATGGCAGATTACAGTAAGACGAATTTATTGAATGGGAAAAAGTTTTACCCAAAGTTGCATGGATACGGATACGGATGTGGATTCGGATACGGTATCATATACGGCTACGACTAGTTTTTAATGCCCCCTGATATGGATACGATTGGATACAGCATAATATATAATATTTAAAATATTATAATTATCTAGATTATAACTTAAGAATATATTAATAATAATTATCAAATTTTACATTACAAATAAACTCATACATTACATTAAAATTACACGTAAATTACAAACTCCCAGCCCACGGGAAGGTAGGAAGTTCAGTATTCAATAGTTTAAAAAAAAATGCAGGTTGTGTAGGCCAGTGGAAAATAGATGAAATGAAAGAAAAGAAGTAGAGTAGGTCAAAAGAAACATTTCAAAAGAATTGCATGTTGATCATAGCCAATCTGAAAGCTTGAAGTAAATAAGCAAATAAACATTCTCACCTCCATGTCCTCAATTGTTGCTGCTAAAATGTATTATAAAAGATCATTTGCAGTTTATAGCATATTTTTAGCCTTTTGAAGGGTTTTTTTGTTTTTTTTTACTTTTAAATCAGATATGGCTATAATTGCCCTGCGTACCGTACCTGGTTGTATCTGATACGGCACAATTACGGGCTCGTGTTTGGATATGGCTGGGTACAGTATCCAATAAGCGCCCCACCCGTATCTATATCTGGCAAGCGGATATGCACGCCCTAGCAGTAGGGGTGGCGTATCAGGGAACACTTTTCCCAGATTTAAGGGACGGCAATTAAGAAATTATATCTACACACAAACACATGACACGTGAGTGTGTGTGTACGGTACGGAATCACACAAACAACAGTTTTCTTTGTTATTTTTTGGCTATGGGTCGGGGTACTGTGATTTCCAAGGCATTCCCCAAAATTCAACAACAAAGGGGATCGTCTCAAAGATAGGCCCAAGGTTGGAAAACTTCCTATGAACGGAATGGAGTGAGCCGCTGTCAATCAGGGATGGTAAGGGGACCTTTTCTAACCACTCCTGGGTCCCCCAAACATGTAAAGTGCTGGGACGGCCCCCAAAACCCTGGGAACACACCCCAGTGTATCATTTATTTAAACCCATGACTTACCTTCAGCAAGCCTGCTGCTCTGCTACTGACCTATTTTCCCATTTAATGATGATTTCTCCAGAAATGCAAGTTGCCACTTCTTGTACTTCCCCTCAAGTGACTCTTCTATTGAAGTCCTGCCTATTCTCCAAACCAAACTGCTAACACTAACTCTGGTACCATGTTAGAAAAAAAACTGGCCAGGCCTTGGGTGTAATGTCCCCTTTTCCAATCGAAGACCTTTGGCCTATTTTGTCAACCCGACGGCCAAAGGAAAAACATAAGGGTGACTTAAGTTTTATTAATTTTATTGTATTGTGCAAAAAATTACAATATAATAGCACATATAATAAATTAATAAACTTAACATTAAAATAGAACCTGGAAAAGTACATCAAAAGAAAAACACTTATTTAATTTGTATTTTCTAGGGAAAATGGCGACTTGCCTTAAGGGGAAAATGGGAACTTAGAAAGGATAAAACATTTCTATTGTGTATTCCCTCTAGGGAAAAGCGACCAGCCTTGGGAGAGAAGAAAATAATTATTAAATACCTTTGTATTCTCCCTAAGAGAAATGGAGGGTGGAAAATGTATCGAAAGAATCATACAAGCTGATTGGTGGTCTTGAAGGTTGTTTTGGGTCTCTTCTTCCTTTAAAAGGAGAAGTAGACTTGCTTGAGAGGCATTCCATATTCATTTGATATATTCTGAATTGTGTTGAAGCCTGAAGCTTTCACAAAAAATATTCTAAGGACGAAAACCCTTAGTATATTGCCTCTAGAGGACGAAAACCCTCTTAGAGTTTAGGAGGAATTTCTGCGCTGGATTTTCCGTAGAGCTTACACAGAATTTCAGTGTTTTTCAGCGGTAATTATGGATTTTTTGCAATAAAAAGTTGATTACCAGAGTTGCAGCAGTGCTGTACTGATTTTCTCTAATGGAGCGACTCAAATGTGGCTGTTATGTGATGTTTTGAAGTCATTCTAAGATCTGCATTAGGGAAAGTGCCATAACATACGAAAAATCTGTATTTGCTGTTCTGTTTGATTTAAAACTCATTGGAGCGTAAAGAGATCCATTTGGGGATCTTTCATTGGGCAAAGTGTGGATCGTGGGGCAATGTTGAAAGTGGGGCAAGTAGCACATTGGTATAAAAGCTTATCTACAGCTACAATGCAGTAAATTGGCATCCATTCACAGTCACCTAAAGACCCAGGTATCTTTCCAGCCTACCCTAAATGATTGCTCAATTTAAATAACTTGGGAACAGCTGCAACACGATAAATTGGCCTCTATTCACAATCACCTAAAGCCCCGGGCCGCTTTCCAGCCTAGCCAGAATGACTTCTCTATTTGGACAATTACTTGGGAAGAAAGTTGACAAATTGTCCTGATTTTCAAATTTCAACAATTCTGAGATCAGGAAGTCAACTCATGCATACAACCAAGTGAGTTAGCATCCCTTTACAATCAACTAGAGATCCAGCCTTCCTAACGTTACCAAAATGATTGCTCCGTTTTGACAAAACTTTGGGGGATGTTTCAAATTCAACCTTTTAGACATGTATGATATATTTGTAATTTGTTAAACATTGTTGTCTAAAATAGCTTCTCTGGTGGTATTCATAGGAATTCGTGTATAATCATCTGACAAAGAGTGCACATGTCATCAGAATTAAACCCGAGAAACATTAAAGGCAAGGTCAATGTATTCTGCAGAACATTACCAGATGAACCAACATATGAATTTGGAAGAAATTTTATTTGATTCTTAAGAGTATGCTCTGAGTAAATGGCATAAACCAATCTCTCCCTGAACCTATACCTCTTGGGTGTCCTAATAAGCATGGGTTGGCATTTAAGCCCAGAGTCTCGCCAATTGAGTAGGGCAAACCTCTTACAGGGGAGACAGAGGTGAGACTGTTGGCTTTCACTGTTTGCAGAGCTGAGGTGACTCATCCTGCAATAATGTGCAACCGCGGGGTTGCTGGAATTGGCCACAGAGGCAACCGATGCATATCTCCTGTTGGAGAAATACAAGAACGGATGTGCATTTGAGCCCTGAGCCTCACCCGCTCAAAATTAAAAACAATACATGCAAGAAAGTCAAATAAATCACCGTCTCAGCACCAAAAAAAAGCATTCCCTGCCCAAAGGATCTCTATGTACTTGGGCGATGCCAAGAAAAGATAAGGCACATATAGTTCAGCTATGGCTGTGTTCTCTTATGAACAATGGTAAAAAAATTTAGGCATTATTTTCCCAAATACATGTCCCTTGAATTATCCATGCTTTCGGCTTAACTACATTAAAATATCTGTACAGTTTTTAATATAAAAAGTGCATATAAAAACGAGATAAAATATGGGAAAATTTTGACAGACTGCATCTATACATCAAAACCTATGAAACATCCTTGGATCTAAACCTTAGAAATCAGCAGCACAAATCTTGTCCATAGAAAAAGTTACATATCCGGAACAACAAACGGAGAAATAAAAAGTGCCCACAAAATCAAAATTGGAAACAATTTAAAGAGATATCATGAACTGACCTCCACTGCTGCCATAACTGGCACAACATTGAAATGTATTGTTTTTCCCTTTAATTGTTCCTCTGTGCCTTGTAGTTTGAAGATACTTCTTCGTAGACGATAATCCAGTTGGGTACGCATTAAATTTGAGGGTGAGATGACCAAGGCGAGGTCCGTTGATTTGTGAAAGTGAATTGTTTATGGAGGGTAATAAAACGTTCGATTGAAGAGAACAGGACATTGTTGTTACCTTTTTTATTTTATTTCTGTCGAAGGCCGAGGAAGGAGAGCGAATTCAGCAGGACGGAGCGAAAAAATCTACGGTTATTTCTTGTGCTCTGTGTTTATCCTTAACTTTGCGGGTCTTTCAAAAACAATGACAATCATATGAGTATATCCTTCCAAGTTTTTAAGCATCCTTAGCAAACAAGAAGAAATATGAGCAAATAGCCTAGTGAGTGCAACTAAAAAACTTACATAAATAATAGGAGGAAAGCGCTAATTTATTTTAGGGAAACATGAATCCAAAAGATTTTGGAGGGATCTTCCCAAGGGAAAAAAAAAATTGATAGTAGCATAACAATAGGATAGTGGTTAGAGTACTCAAAGTAGTTGTATGAGTGAGAAAGTGAGGAAGAAACGTTGCTTATGATTAGAGTTAATGAAGAGTTTTTCACAATAGAGGACATCTTGCAAGGGATTAAAAAGCTAACAACGAGTATAGTTTGAGATATAAATAATCTTTAGGTAGAACATTTAAGATGGTGAGCAGAGATCTTGATACCTCCAATCAAAGAAATCTTTAATGTGGTTATCTAAAACAACCTTCTAACAAAGTAGACAATCAGCGTAATCATTACCTCTGTTAAAAAGTGAAGATGTAGATAACCCCTCAAACTACCAAACTATCATGGTCAATCTTCTTTTTTGCAAAATGGGTGGGAATGATGGTAGAACACAAAATTAGTAGTTAGGTAGAAGAAAAATGAAATAGGGCAAAAGGGCAAACAAGTTCTACACTCAAACACTTTGTTATTGATCTTAGACACCTGGTTGAAAAGGTTTGGGATACAAAATGGGATGCACATATTGTTGTTTTGTAAACTTTGGAGAGGCATTTGATGTCATTCCAAGGAGCAAATTATGTAGCATAATAGAGGAATTGGGAGTCCCAATGCACTACGGTGGTTAGAGTACTAAAAACGGGTAAGAAAGTGAGGAAGAAATGTCACCCACAATTAGAAAAAGACATCATGCAAGGGATTAAAAACGACTTCTCAATGATTAAAGCTTTGGACATGAACAATCTTCAAGCAAAACATTTAAGATGGGGAGCAGATATCCTAGCACCTCAAATCAAATAAATCTTTAATGAGGTCATCCAAAACGGCTTCTCAACAGAATGGACAACTAGCCTAACCCTACCTTTGTTTTAAAGTGAAGATGTAAGCCCCTCTAACTACTAACTATCATGGTTAAACCTATTTTTGCAAAACTATATCGAAGGATGGTAGAACACGAAATTAGTAGCTAGGGAAAAGAAAAAGGAAAGAGGGCAAAAGGGCAAGCAAGATTTAGACCCAAACACTCTATTATTGATCACAGTGTCACGCTTAAACACTTAATTGAAAAGGTTTGGGATACAAAAGGGGATGCATATTGTTATTTTGTAGACTTTAAAAAGGCATTTGATGTAGTTCCCAAGAGCAAATTATGGAGAATAATGGAGGAACGGGGGGTCACAATGCACTATAAAGCAATCATTCACAAATTCTATGACCAAGTCAAGGCTAAAATCAAAATGTGAGATCGGTTGTCCAAGTGTTTTAGAAGTGATATAGGCATCAAACAAGATTTCCCTCTATCTCTGACTTTATTTGGGCTATACATTGATAAGCTAGAAGATTTGATAAATATATTTAGGGGAGAGGGGGTCTACTTTGCCAAGTGTGTGGTGAAGCTTTTATTGTATGTTGATGACCTAATTCTAATAGCAAAAATAATACAAGATTTGAGAGACTATCTTCAGGCTCTTGAGCTCTTTTGTAAGGAAGTAGGGATGTAGGTGAACACCAATAACCAAAATCATGATTTTTCAACAAAAAGGGAGGTTTTACACATTGATTTTCAATTTTCAAGAAGGTCTCTCGAAGTGGAGGCATAATATGTATCTTGGCGTTGATTTTCATAGTGAAATGAGTTGGGATATATGTGGGATGAAAAGAATACATGGTGGTTGGAAAGCTATTTACAGACTCCAAAACAAATGTAGGAATGTTGAGTTATGGGATTGGAAGACCATAAGGTCCTTTTTGGGTTACTTTTCGCTCTGGTAGTATTATATGGTTGTGAGGTGTGGGATAGTGGTACAACAAGTTTGACATGGAGATAAATATAAAAGATCTAAAAAACATATCATCATAAACAATTTCAAAATTAAGGATTTGTTCCTTGTGAAATAATCCTTCTCTAGACAAGTAATTTTCCATTAGAGGTAAACTATGACCAAGCTATTATGTTACTTAAAAAATAGAAAACATGAAGGCTGACAGATGGTCTAGGACCACAAAAGATGAAAAGTTGAACGCAAGGAAGGAAACTTAGATGAAGCAAAACCACAAGCAGATGAGTAAAAGGAATATCATTTTAACCAAATTTCTAAATTGTAAAAAAGACATGAAAAATAATGTGAATAAAATGTTTAGAACAACAACATGGAAGAAAGAAGTAAACGAGAAAAGACAATACTATAGTTTAGTGTTTAACTGAATTATGAGCATAGTAAAAAAGTGCATATAGGGGTTAAAATTAAATCCAGAGAGAAAAAATAAAATTATTTAAATGAGCACAGATGTAATTTTGCTATCATAAATACAACTTCTCCATTCTCTCTTAGCACTTTTTGAGTTATATTGTTTAGCTTGCTTATCCTTGCACATTGACATGTCGACACATCCTAAGAATACAATACACAAAATCTATAGAGAAAAATTAGTTTACCAACTCCAAATTTCATTTGGCACATTCTCTACTCTAGGTTAGGTTTGTACAATTTGGTCAAGACTATACCATCTAGTTATGACCTCTTTGTACGGTTTTGGACTGACATGTCTTCAAACTGCACTTTCAAATTCAAAATTTTCGTTGGGTTTTATACTTGATCTTGGTCCGCCTTTCTTAAATAAATCATCTATGAAACCCTATTTAAGCAAGTAAACACTAACGTATTTGCCAACCTGTAACTCTTAAGGCAATGCACTAAAGCACTCACTTATTGTACTTACAAAATGCATCCAAAGGTCCCCAAATCTTGGAATTAAACATCTACAAACTACAATCATTAGGGTAACACCCACATTATATTTGAAGCTACAAACCAAGTCAAGGCAGCCATATCTCTCATCTACAAGCATCCAAACATCCTCTCTCTCCAAGTGTTTTAGTGAGAGTTAAGTCAAAGCAAGCATGATCAAAGAAAATGCCATATTTGATTGATTTATCTAGATATCACATATTAGGTGGAGAACAATGTGTAGTTTGATGCCTCTTCAGAGGAGTGCCAACGTCGGCGGTGAAGGGGGTACTCACAACCCTTCTAATATTTATTTTGTAGGAATCTTCATCCATGGCTAGATTTAGAGATCATGATCATTCCATTCAGAGAGCCTCATTCCATGTGTGACAACTAGAGTTTGACAATGATAAACAAATCTAGGAAGGTGAGAAACCCATAAAGTTGTAGAGGAAAATTTATAGTATGTCCAAGACCGTAATAAAAGGGCCTAAACCGTACGGTACAGTCCTAACCTCATAGTACGGTCTTTACCCAAGTGTAGTTACAGTTCTAGTTCTAGTTACGAATTGTACTCATGTTTAGATCTCCTTGTTTTGTTGTTATACAGTCCCATATCTCTCCAAAAATCATTAAAAATCATCTAAGTGCATATATACATTTGTTTCGTACTTACCATTGCATGTTAGGTTGATTGGTGTATGCATATTTCGTTCTATTTGATCTGAGTTACAAATCTGATTTATTATTCATATATTCACGTCTTCATAAGATCTGCAATCAACTCTATTTTATCCTACACCTAATTAAATTGACCTAAAATTTAATTAAGGTTTAAAATTTTTGGTAAATCCACTTTTGATTAAACCCTTAACCTAATATAGGATCCATTCCTTGTGTATTAGGCCTATTAATCTCTAAACCTTAGTTGAATTAGGGTTTCTATTTAGGTACATGCTCATTTTTCTAGGCTTGTGTTTTTTATTGCTTCTCATCATGACATCCTCATCAAATTGATCTATATCACTTTTTGAATATCTTGAGTGACACCCTCAATGTAAGGATTCATTCTTCGAGCTCTCGAGCTCCTTAATGATACACAGATTCAACATGATACTCCTACTAACCATACTTCCTCCATCTTTCCCAAGACTATCTTCTCACTGTGTTAATCTTCATATCGTACCCCCACCTCGATCTATTGTTTGCAATAGGCCTACACAATATGTACAAGTATTTGTGAAAAACACCTTGGTCAAACATGTTATATTAAATATAAATTTTGATCTTAATGTTTGTACCATCTCTTTTATATATGCTCTTAGATTTTTAGTTTGGGATATTTCTCCTTCTAGTCTTACCATCAAAGGGTATGATAACATCCCTCATAGAGTACTTGGTTCTATCATACTTTCCATCAATGTTGGCCCTAAGATTTTATGTACAATTTGTTATGTTGTCCCCAATAATTTCAAGTATAATATCCTTCTCGGGTAACCTTGGTTTCTTACCACTCACTTTTCCATAGCCCCCATTGGGCTGCAGTTTTATCATCACAGATCTCTTCATCTTCTTCCGTTGGACCCCTCCCTTTTAAGTATTGTTAGGTTGTGGAGCCTATTTTTCATGTGTTAAAGTGTTGAAGATTGTACACTAAGAGTGTTGTACACTTTCCACAGTTGTCTTGTTGGGGTTTGAGGCCTTAAAACGTGCCCGATATACCAGGAAAAGTGATTTTCTCATATCGACGGGATTTTGACCCATAAGTTTATGGGATGGTTTTTTTCCCATGGTTTTGATAACCACGGTTTTGTAAAACTTCTTAAGCAATTGCCTACTTATATGGTTTTATGCATATGATAGGAATAATGTAACGGCACATGCAAGTTTTTGCTGCTACATCTTCCCGAACCCTTTCCAAAAATGGAAAATTTTATTCTATGTTTGTGTTTTCTTCACCAAAAATTCAAAAAAGGAAAGAAATGCAGTCTTCATGCCAACCACAATTCTCAAGGCTACCTTCCGCGTCCAATTTCTACGCTGCCTTCAGTGACGAATTTTTACACAATTTTAAAGGCATAAATCGTAATGCAAGTCACACTTTTTAAAAAGAGCTATCTTTCATGCAAGTCGCGCTTTTTTGGAAGGAATCACTTAAGCTACGAATGGGAATTTTGGTAGTGGTAGGCAGGCAGGAATTTCTTGCCTACCTTGCAAGTTACTTTTTCCCATCAAGTCAAATCACTCAAGTTGCCAATGGGAATTTTAGAGGTGGCAGGCAAGCGGGAATTTCTTGCCTGCCTTGCAGGGTAAAAATTCACATTATGAAAGTCAAGTCACTTAAGTGAAAAGTGGGAATTTCTTGACTGCCTTGCAACATAAAAATTCTCATTATGAAATTCAAGTCACTTGAGTGAAAAATAGGAATTTCTTAGCTACCTTACAAGGTGAAAATTCCCATTGCTTTGACTTCCTATTTTTAGCAATTCCTTTTGCCAAAAGTGTGACCCACCTTGGCATTAATACATGCATTTAATGATATTTATTAATGTTATTTCTAGCCAAGTTTGGCGCCATAAATACAAGGAAAGTCAAGGCAAGTGGATGAGCTAAAGAGAAGTAAAGGATGCACGCTAAAAATAAGTAAAATAAATTCATAAAAAAGCAATCAGAAGCATGCAAAGTTGGGCGCCCAAATTGGAAGAAGAATCATGTCTTTTAATTAATTAATTACCAAAAATAGGGAAAGGAAATTATTAAAAATAGCATGCAGATGGCTATATAAGCATGGGACGCCATAAGGGAGAAGCAATTAATTATCTTTAGTGAAGCTTACATCCCGGAAGGATTTTCACGTTAAGGGAAGGAGGATTTTGCATTAAAGAATATTTTCCATTGCCGGGAAACATCTAATTTTGGTGCCTAGGGTTGGAAAGGCTTTCTTTTTATTATTCAGAGCATATGCATGTTGATGTGAGTGCACGAGTGCATAAAATAATATTTTTAGCTGGTTTGGCATGCAAGCAAAGTCTAAAAATAGAGGGCATCAGGCTTTATAATCAGATGTCGGTGAAGAAATTAGATATTCATGTTATGGACTGCATAAACACTATAAGCAAGTAAACACTAGTTCATTTGCTAACATGGAACTCCTAAGGTAATGCACTAGAAAACTACACATCTATAGTCATTAAGGTAACACCCATATTAGGTCAGAAACTACAAACCAATTCAAGGCAACTATATCTATCACATACAAGCATCCAAACATCCTCTCTCTAAGTTTTTTAGCAAGAGCCAAGTGAAAGAAATCATGGTCAAAGAAAATGTCATATTTGATTAATCTATCTAGATATCACATGTTAGGTGGAGAACGACGTGCAGTTTAAGGCCTCTTCGGAATATTGTTAATATCAGTGGTGCATAACAATACCCACAACCATTCTAATGTTTGTTTTGTAGGACTCTTCTTACATGGATAGGGTTTGAGATGATGTTCAGTCCATTCAAAGAGCCTTCTTGCATGTGCAACAACCAAGGTTTGACAATGATGGACAAATTTAGGAAAGCGAGCAACCCAAAAAGTTACAGAGGTAGATTAAGAGTAGATCTAAGACCATACAAAAGATTCTAGACTATACAGTATGGTCTTGACCCAGGTGCAATTACAATTCCATTTCCAGTTGTGAGAGTTATTTAGGTTCATATCTCCCTATTTCATTGTTACGTTGTCCTAGATCCCCTTTGAAAATCATAAGAAACCAACTACGTGCTTCTATACACATGTTTCATATTTTCCATTGCATGTTACGTTGATTGGTGTACGCATATTTTTTCTATTTAATTTGAGTTATAAATCTAATTTATTATTCATATTGTAAAATCTTTACAAGACTTGCAATCAACATTATTTTATCCTACACCTAATTAAATTTATCTACAATTTAATTAAGGGTTAAACAATTTGAATAATTACAACTTCACGTCATTCACATTCAAATTCATGGTGAATGAATTTAATTTCACAGCCAAATCGTATCAAAATAACCCTATATTTTCTCTCCAAGCTAATTAATTCATGTTAGCTTTGTGGAAAGTTTTTTTGGCACAACAAAACGTTGCCTTCAGGTCCTAAAAAATGATGATAGAAGTTTATTCCACTAGTCTGATTTTGCCAAAATGCATCAAATATGTTGAACTACAATGCAATTTAGGACTATAAACATCCAAATTTAGCATTTGACATTTGGCAATGCTCTTTTTTGGCTTATATCCCTTATATTTTACTTGTATGGACAAACAAGACTCAAACAATCTATCATGCGCTATATCAAGGCTTGTAATCTCTCATTCTACAGCTCAAATACATATATAATTGCATATGTCATTTAAAATCACCTTATATCTCTCGTATATATTTCTTCATATTATCAACTAAGATTGTTTCCCCATTAGATAAAACAGTCTGACACAGATACGATCAAATGGTCGATTCGGTCCCTGATGGTTGATCGTGTCCTTAGTATTCTAACTATCAAATATTCAAATGGACATCTTCTTATGATTTGGTCTTGTTGTCAATTTGAAGTCACACTCTTGTTGAAGATAGGCTCAACACCTCAATGAAACATGGGATGATCTCTTAATCTGGGACTTAACTGTATGAAAAAAACCTCCGAAGAAGATTGACTTCCTCTACCTATCTTGCTAATGCTAACACTATTCCTAATCTAATTTACGAATTTACAAGGGAAAGGGGAAGGAGGAATGCATGAAAGGAAAACTAATCTAAAAAAGTGGTGATATCATTGAAGAAAGGGGATCTCTCTCCCTAAGTCTCAAGAAAAAAAGAAAGAAAAATGTAAGGTTGAGAGGGCAAATACTAGCCACAATACAACTCTTCAACTTCCTCAACTTGAATCCCTACATATATGACATAATGAATTGGAAGCCATGTAGATATAGTCCATGCACAACATGAAATGAAAACAACAGAGAGGCAAGGAGACAATAATATAAGCCAAAGGGCAAATACAAGCTACATTCAACATCATATTATTTCTTATAAATATTCATATTCTAATACAATCACTTGGAATGATTTGGATGCATTGCAAAATCTCCTATCAAAGGTCTGCAACTCAGAATACTTGGCTACACAAAATAGTAGCATAACCTTGCATTCGGGAGAAAGTTTTTGCAATGAGCTCTAAGCTACCATATATAAAAAAGGATAAGGGGAAGAGGAAAACATTCCATCAAGAGAGCCACCCACTTCCCCAACCACCAAGGACATTCTAGCATTCAAGTATGCAGACCCAACAGGCGCATCAAAGATTTTTTACAAAACCCAAATCTAGAAACACCCATAGGTTCAATTTTTACATTTTAACCCCAAATGTCCTTTAATACAACCTCAAACTATTTTTTACATGTATTAATCTTTGAGAGATTTCCAAAAATATAAATTTTGTCTTATTATGTGACTTGGATTAAAAGTTATGAGTATTTAAAGATCATTGATGCCCTGAACAATTTTCTTCCTATCAGTTTTGACTTTTGACAAGTGTTTAAGGTCAAATATGAATGATTATGGATCTAAAAATTTTAATATACCATCATGGGGGTTTTAATATCCTACAAAAACTTGGAGGATATTTAAAGAGGTCAGGAAGCTTGAGATTTTTGTGACATACTTAAAATTGCCCACAGTTGAGATGCCAACCAATCCTACATCTCGTCATGGTTTTGATGTCTAAGATGACCTTGGTTGGCTCCCAAAATTGGTAGAAAAATTCCTTAGAATCTTAATATCATGTGTAAAAAATTAGGGCCCCTATAATTGACTATAAGTGCATGATTTTTTTGGAATTTCTCTTCGGTACCCTATTTTCACTTGTAGTTAGAGATGACAAATTTTCAGTTTCCTTGCCTGAAAATTTCCCAAGATGATTGAGTTAGGACCTAAAAATTGGAAGATATCATCTTGGGGGTATTAATAACCTATAAAAACTTGGATGATCCTTGGAGAGGCTAGGAAACTTGATATCTTTATGACAATCCTAAAATTGGTATGTTTCTCCCTATGAAACCTCCTTACAACTTGTAAATATCAACCTTGCCAAAAGCGAGTTGCTATGACTATGGAGGTACCATTATTTGATATTAAATCCTTTTAAACACCAAATATGACTCAATAAGGATCAACATGGCTCCCCTTTTACATCTCAAGACCATTTGTATGGCCACCTCCATATTATTTGTACTAGCTTTAGACCATTTATATGACTAGCTTTGGACCATTTGTATGGCCAATTCCAAACCATTTTTATGGCCAACTCTAGACCATTTGTACCATCTCCATACCATTTGTATGGCCAATTCTGGACCATTTCTATAACCTACTATGAAATTTTTGATAGCTAATGATTGAAACAATGGTGATTGAAAAGGTCAACATTCTTGATGATCCGCTTAATATGATCATACTTAGGTTGCTCTAAGCCATGACATAGGATAAGGGATCAAGATTTCAACAAAGTTGTGTGATAGAAGAAGAAAAATGTGTACCACCATGGGTGTACATATGAGATGTAGGAATAACAATGTTCATAGGGATACACATAGTAACATTAGAAGTGGGGATATAGTATCCCCCAAAGAGATAGGCACCATAGATGAAGGAATATTGGATGTATCCATAGTATAAGATGTAGGAAGATGCATCCCATAAAGGTATTTCTCATTATAGAGATGATCACAAGCTAGTCTAGTAACATGAAGAATCTTGATAATATGCTTAATATGACGAGGGTTATCACAAATTTGGGAACAAAAATTAGATATAAGATCAACTTGCCCAGGGTCCACACTATCAACCTCGTCATTGCCAAAATTAGAATGGTGCTCACTATGTGTTTCATTGTTTTGTTAAGGCAACTCATGGGCATTATAATAGAGTCCAGAAGGGACTCCTTGTTCATGAACTGGAGATGAAGCCATAAAGAAGTGACGCCTGCAAGTAGGAGGAGAAAGCTCAATATGCTCAATGGTTTTATGATTAAGTTGATTGCTATACTGAAAGGGAATATAAGGAAAGCACCTACAAATATGAAAATGAAACCCTGTGACAACTAAGGTTTTAAATAGATTAAGGTATTCAATCAAGAGTTGGGTTCACCAAATATTTACACCTTAAAAAAACAAGTGCATGAATTATATTTAATTTAAAAGGAAGTAAGATATGTCACAAGTTGAATATTATGAATAAATTAATAAGCATTAATCGTACAATTTAGAATAAATATTTTAATACTTACAACTATGATAAATTGATATAATGATTTCTCAAAACCCAAGAAGGTATGAGTAATTAGTTGCATAGAGTGATACATGAGTCATCTAGGTGTGCAGACTAGGTGAAAAATATACTCTAAATTTGGAAATGCTTCATCTTTAGATCACGACCTGGAAAGTACTATTGTGTAAGACTGTATAACCCAGTTTAGGGTATAATACAATTCTATAATACTCTACGTGGTTTTGAACTTGTATAGAGTGGGGTTCTGTAACTTTGCTTGTCTTTCACTTTCTTGGAAATGTGTGTCATTGTTTATCACTAGGGTTTTCATAAATTTGACACCACTTATAATGGACTGCAACAAATAGAAATCCTATATACCTACAACAAAATTCATGAAATCATAAAATTAAAAAAGGAGAAATCCATTGTGGGTGAGGCTAGACTACCCTTGGTGGTCAACCCATGTTGAACCAATCCAAGTTCTACACTACATCCCCTCAAGTTGGAGTAAGCCCCATTTAGTTCTCCTAGTGTTGGTGAAAGTAGTGTATGCAATCTAAGCAATCCATTATGTATGCCCTCTTGTCTCTTGGCAAAAAGATAACAAGATAACTATAGTTTAGAAAATGTACCCAGCATGGTAGTAGTGTGATGTGGTATACCTGATATTATTAAACTAATCCATTTCTCTGTTAAAGACCTTTGGCAATGTATAGAGTGAATTTCCCTTGCTAAGACATGGCTCATAGGACATTTGAATGTTTGGTGATGGAGGAAACTAGACTCTTAAACCTATTTTAAGTGCTTCATACCTATGGGGTGGCTACTCTAAATGGTGTGTAATTTCTTTAGAAAGAGTTAGGATATCCTTGAGTGCTTTAGTGTTGATATGTGAAATAAGAGCTTGTGAGAATGCCAGGTGAGTTATAAAGTACAATTAACTTACTTATATAGGCTTCTATAAGTTAGAAATTCACATTATGGTTGACATAGGGAAGGTGAAATGACACATATAAGATTTTAAAATTAGAAAAAGAGTCATTAGATGAGAGGGTATGAGACCGTACAGTTTGTCCTATATTGTGCTACGATTTGGTCCTATTTTGTACAATCTAGAAAATATGTTTAGTGATGAAATAACTATAGTTTAAGAAATATGCCTGAGGTTAGATTATTTCTTAGGATAATTAATATATCAAGGATGAAAGACATAACAATGTGCAGATATCAACAAGTCATGAGTACGAGAAGGATATGCCAACATAGCTTAAAATGTGATCATTTATATTAGCATGAGAACAAAGTCAAACTTATCATTTATATAGGATAAGTTACTAATTTTGAATGTCTACACTTAAGTTGCGATAAGCATTAGTGATATTTTTCATGGAAAAAATGTGTGTTTTTTCAATGATCACGGGATCATATTTCTTCTTATATTGAATGGGGCAACTCCCTTTCATGGGGCAACTGAGATCCAAAGGCCCCAGAGAAGAAATTAGATGATACTTCTACTTTCTTAATTTGTTTGTTTTTCACAAGTTTTGAGATAGCCTCAAAATTAGGTGTTGCATCATCCTTGAATCAATCCCAAGTAGCTCCTGAATCCATGGGAAAGTTTCTGTCAGAGTATACACAACATCACGTATAGGGGAAGTTTCATGCGCTTGGTAAGGGATCACATTTTTCTTATGATGGGATGATTCTACCACTAAGAAGGATACACTTGGATGTCGGTGAAAAATGGGAGACTGTGAAGGATCAATTTCACCTAGATCGAGAGGCTTAATGGGATATTCAATGATCTTAGCCATATTATGAAGCTTCTTAGGATTAGAAACTCATGAGAGATCTTCTTCCACCATCTTTCTCTTTGAATACTCTTTTGAGTGAGTGGAACCCATGGCTTTTTTGGATGCCCTTAGAGAGGAAGTGTTATACACTTGTCTAGATAGAGTCAGGAGACCAGCGGAATCGATGAAAGTAACTCTCTTCCTTTTGAACCATTATCTCAATATTTGGATTACTGTTGCAGTCCTCTCCTTGGTATCACTTGATTCTCTGACATTCCATCATAAATTTTTCTCTAAATATGGCATTCTTCTAGATAGACTAAAAAACTAATTTTGTTTCCTTCTTTCCCCCACTACACTCTCATATTTATTTGAGTAGGAGAGATTTGAACTCTAATAATAATGATCCTTGTCATTGGGCCTAGGTCATTGCACTGAGGGACAAGACCAATCTTAAAAAAAAGTAACGAAATGTATCATTCACAATAAATATTATACAAATTAATTTTCCAAACAAATTTGAATGTGGAATCCTATGATGAAAAAATGAAACTTCTATTCAATATGTAAAATGGGGATTTTATGTCCTACTTACACAATGAGTTTCATCGGGCATAAGAAAGTAAGGTCTACTCTGAATTTGAAGAGGATTGCCCTTGATTGATATGGGGTGACCACCCTATACCCAACGAGATCAATCAAATCTTGAGTACCAACATAAAAAATATGTCCTCCAAGTATTCTCAAATGATGGAAAGAAGAGTGACCTATTATAAATGTGTGTAGGAAGGAATATAGAGTATTTTTCTAAAGTCTACAATTGTTGTAGTGAAATATGGTTCATCATCCCTATTTCTCTCAAGATGTGTGAGTTACACTCCCCTGATAACCTTCTTTATACTATGGTCGAGATAGTTTTCTATTTTCAATCTACTTTGGGTGTAGGGGAACAATGGATTGGTTTGAAGTTCCATTTTATACATCTTTGGTTTCCAATTGCTGATTAGTGATTTTTCTCTCCTTTGAATGAAGAGAAAGAATCTATAAAATGGAAGACATTTAGTAAGTTAAAATGATTATACTCCCCTTTTAAATATCCAAGTCTATCTCCTCATGGCTTCAAAAGGGTGTGTGAAGAGGAACTATTTAACCTTTAAAATGACAACATCATTAGACCTGGCTACAGGAGATAGGTTTGCTCTATTATAAATATCATGGATTGGCTCTAGTGAAGGGTTCTTGTATAATACCTCTTCATAGGGCATTGTGTTTTCTTGAATCCCTCTTTTCTCCTATAGGAAGTAATGTTTTGGTATAAAATCATAAGTAGTGGTATTTTGTTTATTTAAATGTAGGGTTTAGAAGATATCTTGTTATAGAAGTTGTGTATTAGGAATCTATAACGAACCCTTATACCAAAACCTCGAGGAGTTAGTGAATCCACACACATGGCTCATAACATTCCACAACACTTCCATAGTCGAGACCCTGGGCTAGATTTGCGCCCGTATAATAGGACCACGCCCTGCCCTATAGGAGCCTCGAGAAAATACTACAATGTCGGCGTAGCCACCTGTTCTAGGACTCAAACATGGGTGGTTACTCTAATACCAACTATAATGAACTGTTACACCAAAACCTCGAGGGGTTAGTGAATCCACACACTGTGATCATAACTAAAACTATATGTCTTTTTAATGAAGTTGTATTTTGTATATCTTTATAGAATATTTTAGATGTTGAAGTTATTTATTTCTTAGATAGTGACTCTTGTAGACACAAAATATATGCACTTTGGTACATTTCTAGGTCCTAAAGTATCCTCATGTATACATGATTCCTAAGCAAGAAAACTAGTGGTTGACAACTCCTTTTGGCTCTTTGATTGTTTTATCTCTTACACTTTATTGGTCTTACACATCATACAACTCTGCCAACACTTGATTGATTTATATTGTATGGCTTTATACACTAGCGCCCCATTAGGACAGAAGCGCCCAGGTGCTCCTATCCCTCATGGGTGCTCCTACCCTTCTTTATCTTCTTCTTACTCTTTTGGGTCTCTTTTACTTCTTGGCCACCTTTTAAAAATTTGGGTCGGCCTTTCAATTGTCAACTAAAAAATTTAGACAAAGGAATCATATATATACTTAGATATTTCTCTCAAATAAGGGACCAAACACTATAAGCATTATCTATCATCACCTAATCTTGCATCAAAGGCATGCAAGCATCACAAGGACACATCTATCACTTTGATACAAAGGACTAGGGTTGCATTATTCTGTATACACATTATAAGAGGGGAGTTCATTCTATTCCATTACACACATTCTACATACTTGGTACATTCTAGATATAGCCCACTATCATCATGTAACTTGCACAAGGGAAACCTAGGGCATCATTATACACACAAGCACAGAGAACTACATAGAGTCCTAGATGTAGTGCAACACTCGGTCGTCAGTTCATTCTTCGTGTGACCGTCGGGTTCAGTCTAACTCTCCATTCTACATCTTCTTTATCTGATTTGATATGGTTTATGGGCATGTGCAGGTAGATGTCTATTTTATAGTTTATAGGTACAAGCGATGACATTACAGAAAAGCCAAAGCGATAAAGAGAGATCAACGATGAAATTCCTCCAACTCAGAAAAATCCAGAATCTTAGCATCTAAGCAGACACAAGTCCACAGTCCTGTCATTAGCTCCTAGGGCACTCATGTCCTCTTTTGGGCACTTATATCCTACACATTCTTGGGTTTTTGAACCCTCACCAAGCCTTGATGACACTTTTCCTAGCATGTTCTAGTAAACACCTAGTCTATATCACTCCTGGATCACACAAAATCAAGTAAGTCATCTTCCCTCTCTCATTTAATTAGGGTTTCATATCTTTGAAAGGTTATTGCTTGTCTATTACTATATTTTATTATCAAAATATCATTTGTTACAATAGTTACTCTGAAATTAGATTTAATACAAATTATATTAAATCATTTAGTGAACCCCAACTCGTGATCAACCACTTGGATCCTTATTCGAACACTAGATCTTAGTCTTGCATGTTACCTTTACATCTACTGAAATGTCTTCTCAATTTGTTTTAGATGATGATACACCCCTTTATATTCAAGTTCACATCCATAATATAGGGGTTACATGAGCTCTAGTTGATAATGGGTCCGGTCTTAACATTTTCACTTTATCATTCCTTCAGCAAATTGACATTTCCAAAGCCTCCTTAACTCCCTCATCTATTTGTATTCACGGCTTTGATAATATTCCTCAAAAGGTCTTAGGTACAATCACACTTCCCATTATTGCTGGTCCATGAACTTTTCCCATCACACACCATGTAATGCCTACTAATCTTAATTATAATATTCTTCTTAGACGACCTTGGATCCATGCCATGCATGCAGTCTCTTCAACCCT
Source organism: Taxus chinensis (assembly GCA_019776745.2). Taxonomy (NCBI): domain Eukaryota; kingdom Viridiplantae; phylum Streptophyta; class Pinopsida; order Cupressales; family Taxaceae; genus Taxus; species Taxus chinensis. The sequence goes on from CM034146.1 coordinate 239,674,065, forward strand.
TTATACATGTCTTAATTCCTATACTAGGGTGCAGTCTATGAGGCCTTAATATATCCCTCCCTATTTTCCTTTTGCAACATTATTGATCATTCACATGAAGCCCCTACTTCTGCTACATCTCCTAATTTCACAAAGTATGGTCTTAGGTATCAGTATATGCTTCGTTATGGTTTCACTGGAACCAGATTAGGAAAAGATGGAAAGGGAGTCACAAAGCTTCTTTCCATTCCCATGTAATCCACAAAACTTGGCATCAGATATCTCCCTCTGGATACTCCTTTTATTCCCACCACATCTTCTTCTGAGGTTTACACTACTTCACATACTCATAAAATTTCCCTATTATACCATGAGCTTATCGGTGATCTCACTTCTCCCACTTGGCTTGAATTGGATACATTCCTTACTAATGATGCTCTATTAGAATACATGGGGACTTATAACCATTTCCCCAATTACCATCACAAAAAATGTTTTCCATTTGTTCTCAATGCTACAACTTACTTTGGCAAATATGATCTTCCTGACACATTGCCATGATACTGCCACCATGACATGGTCTCTCTCCCATCATCGAATAGATCTCCATCACTAGCACACTTGAGGGGGCATCAAAATTCCCCCCCCATAGTCACACGTTCTAATAAGTAGTTTCCTATCCATACTACTCACATACGCACTTATACCTTATTGTTGCTTTGCACTTCAAGTCAATATTTATAGCAGCACTTTCTCTTATCTACACTATGAGCACACCTTGTTACATCTATCTATGCTTATGGCTTCCCTTTATGCTCCTATTCCACTTCATACATGATTTGATCCTCATGCTTACTTATGGATCCTTATATTCATGATACACATACTACTTTATATATATGGTATACATCCTTTCATTCACCATACATACTCTGGCTATTCTTGATCACAATGATCACATCTATTTTCCAATACCTCTTGATATACACACTTGGGGCCATCAGACTTACCCCCTCCTCACTTGATTCTTATACCATTACTTCTTCCTATCTATACACCACAATGTTGCCACTACATACTCTACCTTACCACTCGATAACACGCTCGAGTTCTCAAGGTTCATACATGACTATTGAGGATAGTAAATGGACCTTACTTGCACACTTGGGGAGCATCAAACTTTCTTCCCCCCTTCATCACTCTTAGCTATCTCTATCATTTACTCATAGCTTATCTATTGCACTTCACGCTCCATGCTTCATGGAAAATATTTTGTAGCATCTAATCTCAATCACATACAATACCTTTGTTACCCGAAGACGCACTCATTTTCTCACGGTTCATACATGATTTTTGAGGGCATTAAATGAACCTTACTCGCACACTTAGGAGGCATCAAACTTTCTCCCACCCTCCATCACTCTTGATTTTTGCTATTATCTACTCTTAACTTATCTACTCTACTTCAAACTTCGTGCTTTACAATGCATATTTCCTAGCATCTAAATTCAATCACATAAAATACCCTCATTACCAGATAATGCACTCTTTTTCTATGGTTCATACTTGACTGTTAAGGTCACAATTCATAAATGAACCTCACTTGTCACATTTTGGCTACTCTCTCTATCTCTCACACTCTGTGCTTCATGTATATCTTTCTTAGCATTGTCACATATACTTTACACTCATTACCCGATGACACACTCTTGTTCTACGGTTCATACTTGAATGTTGAGGGAACATTCCTAAAATGAACCTCATCTCACGCACATCTGCTTGGGGGAAATATGACCCCTCTCATCTACACATTTTACATATCGCAACACACCATCACATGCACACGACATCCACACATCTTGATTGTATTTACTCTTGTTAGCTCATACTACTTACATGTTACACTTTGTTTCCTATGCTAGTTGGATACTTAGTATGTCATTATCTTTTTCTATACACACATGTGTACATTCACATGGTATCTTGAGGTGAATGCATGACTTTTACATATTCTTACACGATGCATGATGCTCGACACTACTCTTTACCAATCCCGCCGAGGCTCCTGGGGGCATCTACCTTTTCTACTCTCATTCTTCACACATTATAGGCCATATTGTTCCAGTATTTACTATTTTTTTTCATTATCACTTACTTTTTCACTACTCTATACTTGCTTTGACATACTATTTATCTTTCTAACATGTTAATGGGTGCTTCATGTGTAGCATTTTCCTTGCAGGACTCTATATAACCATGGTTATGTGTTACTTTTTGCTTATTATTGTTTGTTATGGTTTGTGGGCTATGCCCTATGTCTTGTTTGATCATTGTTTGCTTACGGCTACTTCAACCTTGATTGTCTTGTGATATTGTGAGTGATGTCCCATGTCTGAATTCTAATTTTCACGATCCCTCTTGTCTTCATATTTGCTTGTTACATTGTCTTTTATTACATACTAGCTCTTTTGCACTAGCACTTGTTTACTAGTTCATCTTGTTTGCATGTGCCTTGGTTTCTACCATGCACATCCCTTACCCCCTGCAGGTATCCAATCTCAGATATTCATATCAATTTCAGGTCCTCTCGTTTGGGTTGCCTCCCCTACATGCATCACATGTACCCCAAATGATGGGGGCATCTATTGGGTGAAAAACTCACCCTTCCAGCAACATAGATCTCTGAAATAGAACAACATAGTACAGAATTGGCACAAGCACGTAGTCACAGAGTGGTCCAAAATCATACTTGGGTCACAAACATAGAGCAAACACTAGCACCCAATAACAGACAAGAATGGTGGGTGCTTGTGTCCCAACTCGATAATTGTGTCATGGGAGAAAAATCAGACAATTTCTTAGTTCAACACAATTTCCAGCAAGGTGCAGTATAGATCTACAATATTTGACATTCCTTCAGTTACAAAATTCACTTAATCGGCTACAATTTAGTTACAATAAGGTTATAATTGGTTACAAATCGAGATGCGCCATCTGCAGTGGCACTTATTTGAGAAGTGTCATGGAAGGAGAGAAAATAAGACCTCTCTCCCCAACACTCTTCTCTTAGAGTGAGATCCCCCAAAAAAACCCGCTTTTGGCACAAGATCGCCCAAAAAACTAGCTCTTACCATGAGATCACCCAAAAAACTCATCCTTAGTGTGAGATCGCCCAAAAAACACGCTCTTAGCGTGAGATCACTCAAAAACCTCACCCTTCATCAACAAGACACTCAAATCCAACAATATCTCCAAAGAAAATAGGACAACTTTCTATCCTTTACTCTTTCATACATCAAGTGCACTCTTTCCTTAGCTCTTTACTTGCTTATACATACATTACTCTACTTTTTCATGTACGGGACTTTGACTACTCTTTTGCTCTTCTTTTACAGGTGTGTCATTACAAGAAGCAACTCACATCAACAAACACAAGTTCTGACAACATGCTACCATGCACACGATTCACCCCTAGGGTCTACCTCCATATCCTAGTTGTCATGCTTCACGTCATGATCACTTCACACTACTTGTCCACTCAGCATGTTATCGGCTACACTTATCTTCGGTTCACAAGGTACATATATTCTATAAAGTTACTTTATGTTATCGAGCATTCACTTAACAACATAAAGTGGGGGTAAATGTAGACACAAAATCTATGCACTTGGGTACATTTCTAGGTCATAAAACATACTAATGTATACATGATTCATAAGCAAGAAAACTAGTGGTTAATAACTCCTTTTGGATCTTTGATTGCTTTATCTATTACACTTTACTGGTCTTACACATCTTACAACTCTATCAATACTTGACTGATTTATCTTTTATGGCCTAAAAAACTAACACCTAGCCAGGACAAAAGTGTCCAGGCACTCATGTCCCTCCTGGGCACTCTTTCCCTTCTTTATCTTCTTCTTACTCTTTTGGGTCTCTTTTACTTCTTGGTCACCTTTTAAAACTTTAGGTCAGCCTTTCAGCTGTCAATTACAAAATTCAAACAAGGGAATCATATATATACTTAGTTATTGCTCTCAAATAAAGGACTAAACACTATAAGCATTATCTATCATCACCGAAGCTTACATCAAAGGAATGAGAGCATTACAAGGACATATCTAACACTTTCATACAATGGGAGTTCATTCTATTCCATCACACACATTCTACATACTTGGTACAATCTAGATCTAGCCCACTATCATCATGAAACTTGCACAAGGGCAACCTAGGGCATCATTACACACACAAGCATGGAGAACTACATGGAGTCTGAGATGTAGTGCAACACTCGATCGTAAGTTCACTCTTTGGGTGACTATCGGGGTCAGTCTAACTCCCCATTCTACATATTCTTTATTATATTTGATGTGGTTTGTGGGCTTATGCAGTTAGATATCTAGTTTGTAGCTTATAGGTACAAGCGGTGACATTACAGAAAAAACCAAAGTGACAAAGAGAGATCAACAACAAAGCTCCTCCAACTAAGAAAAAACTAGAATCTTAGCATCTGAGAAGACATAAGCACTTAGTCTAGTCACTAGCACTTGGGGCGCTCTTGTCCTCTTGTGGGCACTTCCGTCTGCACATTCTTGGGTTTCTGAACCATCACCGAGCCTTAATGACATTGTTCCTAATCTGTTCCAACAACTACTCAGTCCATATCACTCCCAGATCACACATAATCAACTAGGTCATCTTCCCTTTCTCATTTTCTTAGGGTTTCATATCTTTGAATGCTTATTGTTTGTCTATTACTATATTTTATTATTAGAATATCATTTGTTACAGTAGTTACTCTAAAATTAGATTTAATACAAATTAGATTAAATCAACTCTAATATAATATATATTTTTTGATATAATAGAAACTAGTTCATATCTCTAGATAAAAATTGTTTACATATACAAAGAACAGGGAAATTATAAATGCATACAATGAATCAATAAGGCTAAGAGTGCAAGATTTTGTCATCAAAAGGGAGATGCTTCCTTGTTAATTTTCCTAGATTGATGAAAGAATCCATAACTATAATTTGTGTGTGAAGTTAGATACTTATTGTATGCTAACTATCTCCTGTCTAGTCTATGTGTTTTCTCCAAGCTCTATGGATGTGTGAATTACATTCACATGGGTTATATTGCAAAGAGCATGGTTAAAATACACATACACACAATACATGCATGTATGATTATAAGATGACAATTATAATTGGCAATGTTTATAGTTGAGATGATTACAAAGTAACTTCATATTCTCTAACTGAGTGATACATATGATTTGATGCATGACATGTTGGTGAGATGCTTTGAAATGATGTGGGCATGTGTGCTACATGGTGTGTAATGTGGCAACGGAATGATGGTAAGAAAATTTGGATTGTTGAGCTCGTGTGCAACTCTACAACAACACTTGGCATATGAAGCAAGGCTTAAGCATGCAAAGGTTCCACAAGGTTATGAGATGTTGCATATCTATGTGAGGTAGCGTGTGACATCACAAAATCTGCAAATGTTACAAGTTGGGTAAGTGCAAAATTACATGAGTTGCGAGTTTCACTTCATGAATTCTACAAGAGTGTATGAGTTACATTTGTTGTGAATTGCTAGTGAGGAGAGAAATAAGTTGTGAGAACTACAAAGTGAAAATGTGATGAGCATCTGACTACACAGAGAAATGCACCAAGTAGCTGTGAGACTTTAATAATGAAACAAATTGTTTGGTGAGCTGCAAAACATTGTGGAGCTATGTGGTGACTAGAAAGGGGATGCATTGATGATGTGAGATATCGTGAGTCTTATGTATGCCACATGGCTAAGAAAAACAGGAGTTTCAAGATAAGTGACGAGGTTAGTGTAGGTGTAAGAAGTTACAAGGCTACACACGTATTAGTTTTTATATTAACTGTTAGTGCGGAATCATAGCACCCCTGAATGGCCTGATTGTGAAGTGTGGCATTCGGTGTGATTGCACAACATGGGACCATCTCTCAAGTTGTGGGAGCTACAAAACTTGAGATGGACCTCCGGAGAAAGCTGGTTCTTTCTTCCTAATCTACCTGCCACAAGCTACTCCAGTGCATACATAAACTATTCTATCCTAATCTAACCATTCTAAGGGGACAACGAGAGAGAGAGAGAGGGTGAAAGAGCCTACACTAAGCGGTGATACACCAGAAAAGGAAGTGGTTGGATCACAGATCCGACTACCTTAAGTGGAGAGAGGTGAGCAGAGGAGAGGGTGGACAGAATGCACCATGGACCAGAGGTATATTTCACATGGAACACCACTTCAAAAACCCATTAGGCACAGCTCCCAGAACCTGCAACAAACATTAGAGTATGCACAGTATACCCTACAACGATGAGAGGTAAGAAGAGACAACAAAATAAGCCAAGGATGGACAGATGCATCGCGAAACAAATTTTATTGTTCCAAAATGTTACACAGTACATCATTAGTGGGCAAGAGGAAAGAAAACACCATTAAAAATCTATGGGAGGAGGCTTAGACTCCGCATTCTACCCTAATGAAGAAAGAGCGAGGTGGGGGGCAGAGGAGAAACAACGACCAATAACTGTGAACATGCCCCTTCATTACAATATATAGGAAGAATGAGAGAGAGGAGGGAAGAATTTGAATCCTGCTTCAACCACCTTGAGATATGCATTGAATCCAACTTTGAAATCTCAACCACCATCAATCAATGACCCTCTCATATCCACCTATAATCTGTCGATTCTGGTTCCCTGTGTCTGCTTGGTGTGCTAAGGAAGAAGAACGACGAATCAAATTAAATCTAATCTGGTAGTTGAAGAAATTAGATTCTGTATTAATGGTCTGGAAGACATTTTCCCATTTTCACCCACCAAATCCTGTTAAGAATGATATTTTATGTTTCCATGGCATAGAGGGTGTCGAGACGTTTCCAAAAAGTCTTCTCCCACCCAAATATGAATTTCCAGTCAAAAGATATGGCCATTTGAAGATTAGGTTCACAGGCACGGCATGTTTAAAGAGTCTATATGTACCAGGTCCATGTGGCAGCCTCACACATCTTGGAAATTTGGCTCCTTCCTTATGCTCTTAAAATCGCGTTGTACTGACATGTGGCGGCTTCCGTGAGCTCCTTGGGATTCTTTGTATTTTTCCTAAGTTTCTTTGCTTGGCGGGGCCAAAAGTCTGACCTTGGACACATGGAGGTTTGGCACTTGTTTGGAAACCCGCCTCAAAGTTTACTTTTGAAGTAGCACCATGCTGACACTTGGCTCCCTCTACTAGCCTGCCTCTGCTTTGACTATTCAATCCCCTAACTCTGTCCCTTTTTTTGGACCTGGGACATGTGGAAGGCCTGCGCTCATTTAAAAACCCACTTTGGATTTTACCTTTGAAGGAGCATTGTTAAGACACGTGGCACCTTCCACCTGCACTCTTATACTTAACCAATTTAGTCCCGCTTTTGAATTTAACCTCTGTTGACCATTGGCCATGTGGAGGGCTGGTGCAAGTTTGAGTCTCCACCTTGGGATCCCATCTTGAAATTACACCGAGATGACACATGTTTCCTTCCACTTGTTTGGAATTTTCAACAGTCGGCTCTATCCAATTTTAGGCTTAGGACACGTGGAAGCTCTACGCTCATTTGAGTCTCCGCTCAGGGTCCTACTTTTGAATGTGTGTCGTTGAGACACTTGGCTCCTTCCGCTGACTCTTAGAATTTTCAATGGATGGTGCAAATTTTGGGGCTCTGGACACGTGGAGGCTTGACGCTTGTTTGAGTCTCCACTTGGGAATTCAATCTTTGAACTTATGCCGAGTCGACACTTAGCAGCTTCCACTGATTCTTCCATAGCTAATTTTGGGGCTCATTCTGAACCATTTGCAAAGCTTAAAGACTTTAAGTCTTTCTTCGTTTCTTTTCCTTTGAGCCTCTGGTTTCTTTGACATTGTTTTCTTCCTTCCTCAATCATACCCCTCCATACTAGAACTTGCCTGTAACCTGTTCATTGGATTTGAAGCGTGGGTTCATTTGACGAAACCATTTCTTGAATTTCTTCCTATATGGGGTTGTGTTTGATCAATTTTGTTGGGGGAAAAAATAGAGGTAACATTAACTTTTCTATATTTCTCCAGTTTCTAGATTATATTATATATAAACATCAATCTACTTGCACATGTCTTTATATGTTTGCAAGCACACAAATTTTCAAACACGGGAGAGCAAATACTATCCTCGGATATTCAAAATCCTCCATTATGGAGCTCAGGTGATCTCTCTTTCCTTTTAACTTTTAGCACACTATTACTCTCTTACTAGTTTTGAGAACTCTTATTATACGTGAGGCCACTGCAACAAAACATTTTCATGTAAGTGTTTATTTTTTATTTTAATATGTATGCATACACACACCAAAGTGGGGCATTATGTAGACACCTAATCTTGGTATGTTACTAATTAATTACTATGGTGTTAGTGTGTTCATGTGTTTTTTAATTATAGGTCCTAATTAGGTTCTTATTAGCAAGTGTTCCTTGAGTCATTTTACCTTCGACTTGTCTCTCTTATGTCTTGATAAAATTTTAGTAGCTTCGATCTCGTATTCTCTCTCTCTCTCTCTTGGTTATGTTTTTTCTCTTTCTTCCTTGTTCATGCATGTTCCTCTCTTCCCTATTTTCTCTCTCCTCTATTTTTTTCCTTGTCATCATGGACAGTTCCAAGTTTCGTACTATATAGAATTGGTCATGCTAGTTCCATACGCTATATGGAATTTTGTGTTGCCTTTATGGGCCTATCTACTCCTTTACTTTAATTTCATGGGGTTTTGTGTAAGGTTTCCCACTCGTGTGTCAACTTTCATGTCAATAGGGTCCTAATTTGAACTCAAAAAGTCTACAAATAATGAGTGCATTTAGGACAATCAATTACACGTTGAATTTGAAAGAAGAAATAAATTGCAAGAGTGATATGAAGTTATAAAAGATAAATTATTGTTTCCAAGAATATTCTCATGCCAAAAGATGGTTTAAAGCATTTAGAGATCATTCTTGCATTTATTAGTTGTGGCCATCTTTGAAAGGTTAGGTTTGGGACACTTACACACACCGAACTGCTTGTTTACCTGCATCAAGTGTTGATTTCAAGATGTTTTTCCTCAAAGATTGTTTGAATGAATAATGCCCCAAATTCAAAGCCTATTGGTTACTGTTTTGTAGAGAATTGTAGTTAGTTTAGGGATTTTAGCAAGAATAATAAATTCTTAGTGATTTGCAACATATTCAAAGAAAGTGAGCGAATGGAAACCAAAATTAGGTGACAAGATTCATAGATTACTTTTTTGCATTGTGTAGAGAAGATAATTTTGTATCAATTTCAGAAATGGTCATTATGGTCATTTGATTCACCTCTTTTGCGATCAATTTGTCTTCTTGTTTGGACTTATCATCTACCACCTATACTTATGATTGCTTTGAGATACATATGATCCAATGTATTATCCTACAAACCCTAATTATGTAGCACTTTCATTATTACACTGAAGGCGTTCCCCTATGGAAAAGGCCCTTGCGGATGTTTCTACGATTGTGTTAAATTGACGGTTTGATAGTCGTCTTGACGTTCGTGTTTTTCCTCCCTATTTTAAATTTTCTCTACTATTTTTAATAATTTGATTCTAATAATTAACAATTTTAGCTTTTGTTTTTAATTAACAACAATTTTAGCTTTTATTTTTAATAATTTTGTTTCTAATAATTAACAATTTTAACTTTTATTTTTAATAATTTTGTTTCTAATAATTAACAATTTCAACGGAGCAATCTTTGCATGATGGAATAAATCATTTAAACAACACCTAAAATAGAACATGAGTTTTTGTTAATTGAGAGTTTTAAAAACCTTCAACTGTGTTTTTCTATTTAGGCTGAGCTAAAAATAGAACAAGGGAGATCAATAATAGATTTCAAACATTGTATAAGGCTTAGGGGAGGTAGAAAAGAAAGTATACACACACAGAAAAAGGGAGATCAAAAGGAGATTTAGGAATTTAGAGTGACACAAAGAATATACAAACACAAGAATTCAAAGAAAACAACAGTGGAAGCACAAAAAGTTAAAACGGATACACGGAGAATGGTGGAAAGTCAGTATCAGAGATAGGTATTTAGACTTAAGCATTTAAATATTTCAATCTCCCTACCTTGCACATTTTTATGCTTGTATACGGGGTTTCTTTTGTTTAGTTTTACTTATGAAAAACCTTGATTTCAAATATACAAAACTTCAAATCCCATATAATAACAAGGACTTGGTTGGTTGGTGAGCCCAAGCTTTATGAGCTCTTGATCATGGCTTCAAGCCCACAAACCCTCCAAGCTTCTACAAATTAAACTTTTGCTTTAAACCGAATCCCAAATTCTGATGCTGATTATAAAAAATACATATGGCTGGTTATGTTTTACTATTCTTATTTTTGAGATGATATTGTGTTATTTAGGTGAATTTCAAATTAAACTTTTGCTTTAAACCGAATCTCAAATTCAGATGTTGATTATAAAAAATAGATATGGATGGTTATGTTTTGTTATTCTTATTTTCGAGATGATATTGTGTTAATTAGGTGAATTTCAAGTTTATGGATGTAAACTAAATCTCAAAAACTAAATGGGGAAAAATAGATATGGCTGGTTATGTTTTGCTATTCTTATTTTCGAGATGATATTGTGTTAATTAGGTGAATTTCAAGTTTATGGATGTAAACTAAATGGAGAAATATTTGTGACAATTAAATCGACATCAAATTTAAAGATGATTATCATATGAGAGTGAAATAGATGCCAAATTTAATATCGAGAATAAGATTATCATTATAAGAACACCTAAATATACTAATTACATAACAATAATTAATAAACACATAAATATACTAATATTGGAACAATTGAATAAATTGATATTAAATATGTATTAATTAAACAAAATATTTGATCATATTTATTTTGTAAAATATATCCAATAATTATTTTTTATATTTGAAAAATAATTTTTTATGTTAAAATATATTCAATTTAAAAAGAAAATCACATCCATTAAAAACTATTAAACATGTCTAATTTTAGACACTAATTTTTAGAATATGCCACTACGTAACACTTATTGTTAATTAATATGTGAAATGTATGGTATGTATGCTTTTTCACACAATTAAATATGTTTTCTTGCTTGTTCTAATGTAATAAACATATCGTGTGTTATTTAATAGTTTTCTTAATGGATAAATGCATGAGATCAATGCTAAGTTCCATGTTGTCTGCTCTGGTTGTTTCACGTTTTAGATGATTGCATAATAAATACTCTACAATTGCGTTAAAGATTACATAGTTATATTCTACCAATAAAGTTGTTTAATTAGGACATCAAGTGTGACAAATTAGAATACGCTCAATTTTTAAAATTTTAAAATTTTAATAGAATTTGATATTAATTCTCTTGTCATTAGAATTATGATGAGATGTCTGGTAGATATCAATCTCAAGGCTCTTATCTTGGATGTTGTGTATATCATATTGATTAACACTTGCACTAAAAGGAGGTGCAATGCTACACCTGTATCAAAAAAAGGAGGGCATGTAGAGTTGTTGAAGCAAGTTCAAGATGCACTCAAGAGGTATGTTGCTACCTGGGAAGTAAGACATGTAAGGTTTGTAGGGTTGTCGAAACAATTCCAAGATGTAGTGAATAGACATATTCGACAAGGGTAACATGATAATAAACATATGTATCCCACAACCAACCAACTATTATATTAGTGAGAGGGAAACCTCCAATGCGGTATTGCCCCGATTGGTATAAGGATCATAATATATTATTGTGGCCAAGGCCAACCAACCTAGGTGGATTTGATTTTTTGACTAAATGAGGAGTGTTAGAGTCGTAGAAGCAATTCCAAGATGTATGGAGCTCGTAAAACCAACCATGTCTACGACTGCCGCTACCTCCGATGGTGTCAGTGTCATCACCCAAACTAAAGAGGGGGGAGTAGTTCTTGGTGGCCTAGATTCATTTCAAACTTGTTAGAACGATTTTGTGCCACTCCTTTTGGTGCCAAATAAATAATCCCCAAAAACAATTTGGTATCACATGCGCTTGATGTCGAACCTAAGACATCACAATAATAAGGAAACCACGGTTTGTTTTGATTTTCTAAATGCCAAAACAATGCAACCAAATGGTTTTGCCTACTAATTAGTAAATTTTTACATATTACTTTCTAGTTCATGCATTTATATATTACTAATATTTTTTTGTAGAGAAACCTTTGTGCAATTTCTTCTAAACCATAATAAAAAATACAGTTTATTATCTTCTTATATATGGCCTCTACTAATATACAATTTTTAATAACTCTTTATAATATTTTTGGTTTTTTTTGTATTATATATAAGAATGAAATTGAAAATATAGAATAATCTTAATCAAGGAGTCCCTCATTTTGAATTCGCAGATACATTTAGTTTTATTAATTTCCTATTTCATTTTTTTGCAGGATATTTGTGATTCTCTTTCTTTAGCGGTAAAGAAAAGAGTGTTGTCTCTAGACGAACTTTAGGTGGGTTCCACTACTGATTGAAGTATTTATTCAATTGTTCTATTTATTGCATGTTATGGACAAAAAAATTATTGAAGAGAGTTTTCATGTTATTTGGTTTGGATTGTTCCATTTATATTTGCAGTTGACTCCAATCCTTTTTCTGAAGTGACATGTGGGGGCATGTGCCTTCCTCAATGATAGGATTCATTATGTTCTGAGGGGCTTGTTCCCCAATGAGGCCATTTCGAAGTGTCCCAAGTTGGACGTTAGACTAATAGTGACAATTATTTTAAAGCTTCCCGTCATACCTAAGAACATCTTGGTGGACTAACATACTTATTTTCCCTCTCTGATTTAATATGATGCAGACTAGAAACACAATTCCCCTCCCCACAATGGGGTTGACATTAACTACCCCTCGGTTACAGAGGGAGGAAGAGTTTAAGCGTATTCAATGTGTTGTTAATGTTTTGCATTGCAGGCAACCAAAACCACCTAAAATAGTGATAGCTGAAATGATCAGAGATCACCTCCACCTGATGCCAACATCCCCAATTTTTCTCTCTAAAATCTAAACAATTGGAGATCATTCATGAGGCTTCTGTTTGATTTATGATTCTAACAAAGATGCACTGAAATATGAACCACCCCAAAAATTGAGGAGAATGGGAATACCAATCGAGGCATCTGTAAATGGAAAAAAATACAAGAAACGTGCTAAGAAAATTACACAAGCAAAAAGCAAGAAATTTGATTTAAAGAAATAACTTGTAGTGGTTAGTTTATAAGTGTTTTTGAAACAAACTGTAACTCGTACCAAATAATTCCATGTATGCATTGTGGCAATATATATCGGACATAGAATCAAACTTTTTAAACACATGTTCAGTTTTTGTAATCCAACAACTATGGATTTCAAATTTCTTTATCATTATATCTCCATATAAATACCTATAGTTTTCTTACTTCAAGTGTACATATTGTTGTTATTATCTTCCATTCTATTTGCTTAACATAATAATCTATAATTCATTTCAAACAAATGCATGTATATATTGTGGTGGAACATATGGATCACAAAATTTAACTTTTCATCATACGTGTTCAATTATTCCTTTATACAATTGCTCACTTCTTTATGTAAACCAACAACACATTTTTAATGTGTTCTTCATAATATTTGCACAAAATACATATAGTTTTATAATGTCGAGAAAAAACCATGCAAATAGTGATAGGTTAAGTCATATCACTTAGGTGGGAGCATGGATCATAGGTGTCATATATTATTTATGATAGATTCCATCATAGAATTTGTCATATGTGTAAGTGTGTGTCATAGGAGTTACATTCCCATTTTAGAAAGTAACTCCTCTTATCCATCATGGAGGCATCATTAGCTATATGGGAGTTGCTCAACACTCCCATATATGCACACCTATCTTCTTGATCTATGAACAATGCAATGGAATCTTGTTTCCCTTAATGCATTCACATTGCTTTCATGGTTGAGTGCTTGTTTGAATCTTGAAGCTACTTCATCTCGGTTGAGTGCAACTCCTTTATGTGCATGGATTCCCTCTAGATATTTTTCCTTCCTCTGTCATGGTATCAAATCTTGGGGATCATAATTGTGCTTCTCGCTACGGTTGCTTACTACTTTACATCATATAGTTTCATGTGCAAGCTCTCAACTCATCCTTGTGCTCTAGTTACATTTTTCAAGAGATTCTTGTGGGATGTTTGTGTGTTGGGTTATGCTCCTTACTGGTGTCGGTTGTATTCAGGTTCAACAAAAATTGTATGTTAAGAGGGTTTTTGTTTCGAGTTTTTTTTAAGGTTGGAAGTTTGTTCTTAGGGACCAACTCAGCCTTAGCTTGCTGAGCTGGGAACTAAGTTGTCCAAACATCTCATCTGTATTACTTTGGTTTCTTGACTATCTACTCACCAACCCCATCATTTTGCATTAAAACTGACTCATCTTTAACCTTACATTGATTCAACGACTCGTGTTTTTTGCTTGTGACATGCATTGTGCTCGTGACTCATTGTTGACTTGGGCTTTTGCTCGTGTTTTTTGTATTGGCCAACGACTTGTTTTTTTGACTCTGTTACTTGTTGCATTGGTTTGGACCAAAAAATTGGGTTTTACTTATACATGGTCATGTTTGCATTGATACAAGGTGGGCTCGTGCATTGGTTTGAAACGTTGTCTCATGATTTTCCAACGCTTGTGCTTACTTTGGCACCTCGGCCATTGAACCTCGACTCGCCATGGTTTACATTACTGCATTCATTCCATGGATAGCTCATTGTCTGCGCCAACTCTCCTCAATGTTGGCTTAATAGAACAATATTGCTAAGGTCATATCCCTTATGCCTAGCCTGTCACATTGATTCATTGAATCATGACTTACACAATTGAAGTCTTTGCTCTGCTTCACATTCAATCTTGGAGCTATATTCTCTTCGTGATTCTTAGCTCACAGTTATGTGAATATGTGTGCTCAACAAGTGCTAGCCATGTTGTTATCTGTGCTTGACAGTTTCTCCCACACCACACATGGTTACTCCAATCATTAATTGCAACTCAGACAAAATGTTATAACTCGGCACTTGCTCCCATCATCCCACAGCTCGCCAACATTACACACGATGGTTATACCCTATCAACTCGGTAGAATGTTGCACATACCAGGCACTAAAACAACTTGACAGACAAGTTTTGCATAGTCCAACGCAACTCTACAAGCCATACCAACTCGACAACATTAACCAACTCGGTACTTATTCCAACTTGACCAACTCAGTTAACCTACTCTCAGCTCGGTTAACAACCTAGGAGCCAGCTCGCTGAGCTGAGTTGGTTCCCCTTCTCCTCAGAAGGAATTTTTTTTTCCTTCTCCATTTTTTTTTCTGGTTTTAATCGTAGATTAATTAACATTAATTAGTACCACTTCCAATTAAGAAACATTAATTTTTAAGGGAAAATCATCTCTTTTGGGTGTTATTATTGGATTTGTGGGGCCCACCTTTTGACCCTCTTTCCAACTACACATTCAAGGGGTTTTTTTTGTTCCTTTCTTTTTGCATTCCCCTTTTCTCCTTTTTCTACCATGGATCCCAATAATGTTCCCTTTCTCACCCCTTTCAATAATCACAAATGGTTGGATGTTATGTATTTCACCTTGAAAAAGAAATAACTCTTTTGGATAACCATGGGATTGCAACTTAAACCTACATATGTAGCAGAAAAGGAAAAATTACTTGATAAATGTGATGAAGCCATTGGTTTTTTTGTCTCTTTATGTGTCTCCAGAACTGCACTTCCATATTACCATACATCCAAAACACCAAATGAAGTTTTGGATGACTTAGACATTATTTTTGGGAACATAGGATGATATGAAACGACATGAACTGGAATATGAATTGATTAGCCTTAATCCCAGCAGTTCTGAGACCCTTCGGGAATTTTTCAAAAAATTCAAATATCTCTTAAATTGTAGTTGGTAGTTTCTGGGATAGACAAAAAGGAACCACAACTAATTACTTTTTTTCCTTTCAAAACTTATTCCAAAATACTCTATTTTTGTCTTTACCTTCAATGGAACCAAAAAAAGGCACTTTGTTAATGTTGGAATATGCCCTCATTTGATGATTTTATTTCTCATTTGATTAGAGAACATGATAAGCTGATTCACATGGGAACTCTAAAATAAAAAAAATTCCAATGCTCTCATTGTTGGACTAGGAAAACCATAAGGATTCAAAAGAGAATAAATAAAACAAGGATCATGTGTGAAAAAGGACCAAAAATGAAATACAACTCTTTCTACTTCCTCTTCCTGTTCCAAACCTCCTGAAGAATAAATCAAATGTGGGTATTGCAGTGACAAGCATGATAATGATTTTTTTAAAAGAAAAATATTGATCTCCTTGGGAGTCTTCTAGAGAGGAACAACATCAGATTTTCAAATTCTCTCAAATCATCTTCATCGACTCATGGGATTTTTCTAAGGAGAAAGATATAGTGAAAAACAGAAAGTGAAAGAGAAAGAAAAAATTAAAATAATCAAACTAAGGAGAAACCAAAGGGAAGAGACTTAGTGTTATTTGTGCAACCTAATCCTATATGGATCATTTATTCAGGTGCAACCCATCATTTAAAGCCTCATCATACATTGAGTTGTGCTTCATTAGAACCACATGACATGTCTTCTATTTAGCTTGGCGACAACACTAATACATAGGTTTTTGATAGAGGATCTTTTGAAGTGAGTGGTGGTAATTTCAAGAATGTGCTACAGTATCCCTTCCCTTTCAACTAATCTCCTTTCAGTTTATAAAATAACTCACCTTGGATAAGGAATGCATGGGTTAATGTTCACTGTGGATTTAGTTTACGTTAGAGAGATACAAAACAAAACTATTATTGTGGTTGGTATAGTTGATCATCACACTCAGGTTGAAATCCTTCTCTCACTTTTATCCTTCTTCAGATTCTTCATGTAACTCAACTGGACTTGATGATACTTCTGAGCGCACATCTTAGATTTTTATGACATATATTTTAGAATAGTTAAATTATCATGGTTATGGGGACCCACCTAAACCATTCACTTATCACTTTCCACATCTTGAGGAGTTGTATCTCTTTGATCCACCTAATTTTGGTCCACTACAGACTCTTCAGGAAGTAGGTACTATGATTGAAGACTCATCAGGCATTTTCCACACTTCCTCACATAGTTTTAAGACATTCCACCTTCCTTCTTTCTCTTACTGTTTCGGGATCACCATTCCTTGCATGGAGTAGCTGACACTTCTACCCTTACAAACATAGCATTATTCCTTGGATTGGAAAAACACCTTGTAACTTCAAGGATCTTCTTATTCTTCTTCACTTAGTATATGGTGGCTCACGACTGGTTCATTTTCTTTGGAGGTTAAATAACACTTATTCTTCTCTCCTTCTTCTTTAGAGGTTGAGATAACACTTCTTCTTCTCTCCTTATTCTTCTTAGTTGTTTAGGGGAGTTTTTCTATCTCTTATATGTGGTTTTATTTTCCCAATGGGTTTTCTTTTACTACTTGATATTTTTGTTGTGCATTGGTACCCTCATCAAGATTAGTTTTTGGGACCCATTTTTCTCTTTTTTTGTGTGTTTGCCTCACTTTCCTTTCCTCATATTAAGTTACAATGAAGGGGGGTGTTGGTGTGAGTGAAAAGTTTCCATCTTTGTCATTTATTAGATGTATTGCCACCTCACTAGGTGAATCATCTCACCTAGGTGGGAGCATGGATCACAGGTGCCATATTAGTTATGATAAATTTCATCATGAAATCTTTCATATGTGTTCATCATGGAATATTTCATATGTGTTCATCATGGAATCTTTCATATGTGTAAGTGTGTGTCATAAGAGTTACATCCCCCTTTCAAAAAGTAACTCCTCTTCTCCATCATAGAAGCATCATTATCTATATGGGAGTTACTCATCACTCCCATGTATGTACACCTCTCTTCTTGATCTACGAGAAATGCGATGGAGTATTGTTTACTTTAATGCATGCACATCGATTTCATAGTTGAGTGCTTGTTTGAATCTTGAAGCTACTTTATCTTGATTCAATGCAACTCCTTGATGTTCATTAATTCCCTCTAGATCTTCATCCTTCCTCCCTCCATCATAAAAATTATACATTGAACATTCACTTTGTTCATGTTTCAAGTAAATCTAAATCCAATTCAATCAAAATAATTTTCAATCTCAAAATTGCATTTTGATTATCTCCAACAAAGTTAAAACAATCATCCTTATCCATATGTTTAGTTCAAACTTTTTCGCAACTTCTACAAAATCTCAAACACACTATTCACTTAGGAATTTACGTATAACATAATGGTGTTTACACATAGTTAAAGTACTCATGTCCTCGAGGAGTTTAAAATGTTCAACACTTTTGGTCATGGTCCTTTTGAAAACAAAAACATTGGATAACAACATGAACTAAGAAGGAAGCTATTGATCATGTCATAATGCAAAATAAATATCAATATCTACTTCACCTTTTTGAAATGAGAGCAAAGCTACCCTATGACTTTGGGAACGGACATTTAAAAGACTTAATTAAAAAACACAAGTCTAGTATGAAAAAATATAAATCAACCACTACATCTGATTCATTAAAAGAAGAGTTGTTAGACAAAATCAAAGAGTTACAACACCAATTCAAAAACAACGAAAATCCTAAAACAGGGGAAGGACACAAATCAACGCATGTTAATAACGTCACCATGGACATTCCTCAAGCCAAATCCCAATTCACACAAGAATTGAGGAGTATGAAATAAACTTTAATGGGAATCCAAAAGCGCACAAAGAAATTTAATTTCGATGAACTATATCCTTATCCATTCGAGAGGGACATGTTAAGCGTACTTTTCTCAAAATCCCCCGAAATGCCCAAATTTGAAAAATATAAGGGAAATCATGATCCAAGAAAAAATTTCAAAAAAATCATGGCATGTCAAGAGGTGACATACAATGATATCTTTCTCTTGTGCTTCTTCCCTAAAAGGTTAGGAGGGAAAGCTTTGGATTATTTCTTAAACCTTCTAAAGGGATCCATCACCACATTCACAGACCTCTCAGAGAAATTCCTCAAAAATTTCTCAATCAATCTCAATTATGAAATTACAATGATGGACCTTTGTAACACAAAGCAAAGGAATAATGAAACTTTCATGTCATTTCTTCAATGGTGGCGCGGAATCACAAGTCGATTCCCTTGCTCTATACCTGAGAAGCAATTAGTTAGCATCTTCATTTTAAATCTCGATTCAGAGTTATCTTTTCAAATGTAAATTCATTTATTGACTAATTTTAAAGAAGTAATCGAAAAAGTACAATAGATTCAGAGGGGTCTTATTGCAAAGGGCCTAATCAAGACACCTTTAAAAGATCAACCCAATATTCATAATAAAAATCACAATAAAAAGCACGATAAATATAAGTTTGTGAATCTAAATAGAAATGTTGTAAACGATGAAATCACTAATTCTCGTCATGTTTAATCTATAAAAAATCCAACTCTGAAATAAGATAGAAAATTTTAAAATATAAACAACCTTTAATACTATCTAGCAAAGAAACTGTTGCACGCGAGGTAAAAAGATGAAAATTTACGCCTCTTAGAGAAACCCTTTCAAGCATCATTCATCAACTCGTAAGAACTAAAATGGTGACATACCCATTTTCACACATCCTTTAAAAGAAGGAAAACCTAGACACACATGGTATAAAGTTAATGAATATTGTGACTACCATCATATACATGGCCATCCAAAATATCATTGTGTAAGGCTACACCACTATATACATGACTTAATTGATAATGGGGACATTAAAATAGATAATAAGACACAAAACAAGAATTGAAAGGTCTTATGGGACCCATTCCCTAAGTATGGAACAACCAATTATAATGTAAAATACAAAGGTCAGTCATCGCACAATGTCGAGTTTGATTATATTATTTCCTTGTAAGATCATACACCACTATCAATATTTAACACTCCTACTTTCACTATAACAACGCAATAGAAACATGTTTGGGTATCCACTACTAAACAAACTTCCACATCCATAATGCCACAAGAAGTGTCTAACCTTAAGTCTACGACAAATGCACAATCCTCAAATGCAAATTCTTCCTCTGATTCCTACGATATAATCAAACAATTAGAGAAGACCACCATGTAAATTTCTCTAATGGATTTGATCAAGACATCTTCTGTGCTTCAAACTATCCTTACTCATATACTCCATTAGGCACGTGTTCCTAAGGATATCAAATCCCAACAATTTCATGCTCTCATTACAAATTTATCATCCAATAATCCCATTTTGTCATTTGGTCCTCATGACCTCTAAAACCCTAACATTACCAATAATAATTCCTTATATGTAAAAGAATTCATCACCCATCATAAAATCAAACACATGCACATAAAAAATGAATTTGCATTGGACATCTTCTCCATGAAATTGTTGTGATGTCTAGGTTATACTGAGGAAATTATAGGCACTAACATTAGTACCATTTTTGGTTACGATAATAGAAAAAGGCAATCCACGGGTACTATCTCTTTACAAATCAAAGTTGGATCCAAAACTCTGGACACCTTTTTCCATGTTGTGGACATGGAAACATCCTATATTATCCTCCAAGTCTGCCCATGGATTCATGCCATGTAAGGTGTTCCTTCTACATACCATTAATGCATCAAATACCCCTATAAAGGAAAAGAATTCATGTTGCATGCAGATGTTAAACCCTTTGAGTATTGCAACTCTTAGAAGGTATACATACACATGCAAACTATTGTCCTTTTACAAATAAATCCTTGAATCCTTACCTTATCCCATTCATAGATGAAACCCACATAGATCCTGAATTCTTGCTGAAGATCAACTGTCCACTTCCTCCACCCCATCTACATTAAATTCATAGACAAAAGGTCTTGGAGAGTATGAACTCCACAAGTCCCTTCACATTAGTAATATAATGTCATCTCCACATAGTTATGGTCAATCTAATGTTCCCCATATCAAAACTCCTATTTATAATCTTGGTAAGTCTATATATAAAAGGTTCAGATACCTTGATGAAAACACATTCTAAGTTCTTCTAGCTCTTTGTTATATGATGAGGGATATGCTTCATGCTAGGAATCATCTGAATATACTAAAGCACATAAAATCATGAAAAATATCAAGTGTAAATGTAAGGGACTTGGAAAAAATTAACAAGGATGTCTTGATCCAATACCTTGCACATAAAATATTTATGGTTATGGTCTTTGTTATTGTACATTTGAAAACTCAAATACATTGTTTGATGTTTTAGACTAGTGGTGAGGACATTGATTGTAATGATGAGACAAGTTCCACACATAACCTCTTTGATAACCTTGTTGAAATCAACCTATTCATTGAAAACCTCTCCATCAATACCATCAACTTCGACCTTGTATATCCTACATTAATAATTCAGGACCAACTAAATCATGTCTCTATGGGAATTTTTCAAAACGATGAGGCCATTGAAGAGTTTCTAGGGACTTGGGATCCTATCCCCCTTTCTGATCATAGGAAGGGATTCGATATTGACCTTAATGTAAGTGCCTACTTTGGTGAGTAGCTAGAGTACCCTAGTCTGTAAAAAAGTGAAAATCCAAGAAATAAAATGAAAAATCAAATCTCCCATTGTGAAAAAATCACTAAGGTGTTATTGGAGAAACACAAAAGTAAAAAATGAAAAATCGTAAAAATAAAAAGGACATATCTCGTAGTGAGAACATTTTTGAGGCACTATAGAGAGGGGAATCTCATTCATCATCAATTGAAGATTTACATCAACTAACAACATCCTTTTTCAAAAGAGACACATAAGTCTGTCAGTTTAAGAAAGAATAGAGTTCACAACACTCCTTGTGAAATTTCAAAATATTTTTGCATGGAATTACAAAGATATTCCAAAATTAGATCCATCTCTCATAGTACACCACCTTGTGATACATCTAGATGAAAACCAGTCAAGTAAAAATTAAGAAAGATGCACCCCAAATTTACATTGTTTATTAAAGCTAAACTTCAAAAACTTTTGGAATCCAGATTCATTCGGCCTATATAATATTTTGCATGCATTTAAAATATCGTACATGTGACAAGGAAAACATTGGGCATCATAATACATACATATTTTCGTTACATCAATAAGGCATGTCCAATAGATGAATTTCCTTTACCAAACATCAATATGATATTGGATTCAACAACAAGTCATGAAATGTTTTCCTTAATGGTTGGATTTTTTTGGCTACAATCAGATTCAAATTGCAGAGGAAGATCAACATAAACCAATGTTCACTACACTATGGGGCACGTCTGTTATAAGGTCATGCCTTTTGGCCTTAAAAATGTAGGTGTTACTTATGAGAGGGTGATGACAATGATCTTTCATGACATGCTGCATGATATCATGGAGGACTATGTAGACGACATCCTAGAAAATTCTAAAAGAGAGTAGATCATCCAACAGTCTTGAGGCACATATCTAAACGTTTGCAAGAATATAAAGTAAAACTTAATCCCAATAAATGTGTGTTTGGCGTAACATCAAGTAAATTACTAGGATTTATTGTTTCATAGAGAGGGATAAAAGTAGACCCTGTTAAGGTCAAGGAAACCATGGAAATACCCCCTTCCCAAAATATCAGGTAACTCAGGGGTCTTCAAGGAAATATTTAGTCAATCATAAGGTTCATTTCATAATTGGTGGATAAGTGTCACCACTTCAATCAACTACTAAAGACAAATGTAAAATTTTGATGTAACCAAGAATGTCAAGATTCTTTTTCTAAGTTAAAAGAATATCTATCAAGGCCACTAGTTCTCATGACACCCATATAAGATAAACCAATGCTTCTTTACACATCTACTACAAAACATGCAATAGGGGCATTGTTGGCACAACATAACGATCAAATGCAAGAAAAAATAATATATTATCTTAGTATAATGCTTATTGATCACGGGCTTAAATATTCACATGTTGATAAAGTGTGTTTAACAATAGATTTCACATTTAACAAACTACGACACTATTTTCTAAAACAAACAACCAAACTCATTGCAAAAGTAGGTCCTCTCAAATATCTACTCTCCATACCCATTCTCACAAGTAGAATGTCAAGATAAATCATTCTACTTAGTGAGTTTGATATCAAGTTTTTTAGTCAAAAAAAAATCAAAGGAAAATCTCTTGTAGATCAGCTTGCTGTACACCTCTACCAGGATTAGAACCTCTTGATTTCAAATTTCTAGATGAAGAACTTTTGTATGTTGATACAGTGCCTTCATGGACCATATATTTTGATGGATCTTATAATGTCCATGGATCAAGAGATAGTATTTTACTTATCACACTAGATGATAATGTTATTACAAAATATTTATTCTTGGCCTTCCCCTGCACAAACAATATTGAAAAATATGAAGCCCTTGTAGTTGGATTGAAATTGGAAATTTTATGGAATCTCAAAGAGTTACCGATATTTGGTGATTCCCTTCTCAATATCAAACAAGTCACAAGTGAATACCAAGTCAAAGATGACAAGGTCATTCCTTACAAATGTGTGGTGGATAGCCTTCGAGGTTACTTTCAGTTGATCACATTTGAACAAGTTCCTCGCCTTAAAAAAAATCAAAATTTGCTATGATGACTATTGAATCTCGTCTTGAGTTTAATTCCCATTAGTCACAAACCGATTTTTTTGTTGAACATCTTATAGTTCCGGTCTATGATTTTCTTGATTCTGCCATGGTCTATGAGATAGTTGGTCACAAAAATCCTTGGTATCATGACATTTATTCTCTCATCAGTGACCACACGTATCCCAAAAATATGAACTCTCAGAAGAAAAGAGCCTTAGCACAAAGTATTTCATGATATACCATACTTGCTGATACATTTTATCAAAGAGGATATGATGGGACTCTATTACAATGTCTCGACCATAAGGACTTGTTCCAAACCTTGGAAGAGGTACATGCTAGAATTTTTAGAGCACATACAAGGGGCATGATGTTGGAAAAGAAGATCTTACACATCAATTACTACTGGCCTACCATGAAGTCTGATGCATGTAAAATTATTAATAAGTGTGTAGCTTGTTAAACACATGAAATCCTCATTCATGCGCCTTCTCAAGACTTACAACCAATCATTACACCTCGGCCCTTCTTCCAATAGGGGCTCTCCTGACAGGGGCTCAATCTTGTAGGAAAAATCAACCTCACCTCATCTGATAGCCACAAGTTCATTATTACTGCCACAAAGTATTTTACCAAGGGGGCATAGGTAATGTATCTCACTTATGTAATTAGTAGTAATATTTCCAAATTCATAGTCAATCATCTTATTTTTCTCTTCAGCATTCCATCATATCTTGTTACAGATAACAGTAGGTCATTCAAAAATGAAACCATTAAATCCTTAGCCAAATGCTTCAACATATGCCTTCACTAGTCTACCCCTTAATATCCCCAATGTAATGACTAAGAAAAAGCTTCAAACAAGACATTAAAATCCGTCATGGAAAAAAATGTTGATAAACATGCTCATAATTGGCATACCCAAGTATATCCTGTTCTTTGGGCCTATCGTACATCCTTTCGTACTCCCAATGGAGCCACTCCATTATCCCTTGTCTATGACTCTAAAGCTTTGTTACCTATAGAGTTTGAGCTCCCATTACTTTGTGTATCCCTTCAACATTTGGTCGATGAAGATGACTATCGATAGGATTGCCTCGCTGAGCTTTATCTCTTAGATGAAAAGCAATTCAATTCTTTGGACCATCTCAAAGTATATCAGAATTGGCTTCATCGTAGCTACAAAAAAAGATCAAACCATGACATTTCGAGATCGACGACCTTTTTCTAAAAGAAAATAAAAAATACAACCAAATATTTGGAAAAGAAAGGCAAATTTGAACTAAATTGGTTGTGTCCTTACCTTATCACTACAAGATTAGGATTCGACGCATTCAAGTTATCCACTCAAGATGGAGAAGAGCGTAAAGAACCCATGAATGTGGTCCATTTGATGAGATTTTATTCTTGACCCATACATACATACCTCGTATGTTAGGGGCATTTTAACATGTTCACTTATATAGTTCCTTCATCCTATTCATCTTACAGTTTCATCCCAAACCGGTTTCTATCACTCGTTCCTTGTAGTTAGGATGTGTGTTATCTTTTATCATATTCATTTATGCTCACATCCATCCCTTGGTATTCCTAAGCCTTTACTTGATTGTGTATAATTGGGTGGGTCCCATATCACCTCATTACATCTCACTAGTTGTTACTGTTAGATCAAGAAAATCTAAAAACATTTAAAAAATCCAATAAAATCTACAAACATGTAAAAATCAAAACAATTCAAAAAAATCAAGTGATCAAAATCACAAAAAACATTCAAACAATCACAAAGTCCTAAATTTTCTACAAAAACATCAAAAATCCCAATAAATCAACACAACTTAGCAACATCAAACTTTTTACTCCTATCTTAGTGATCATTTCAACTATCCTATGACTATAAAAAACAAATCCTCAAACCCCTCATATCTATATTTACTTGGGGGAAAATCAAAACAATATTATCCCTCGCATGTATCATTGTTTGGGGGTAAGTTAATTCAATCTTATCCATCACATGTATCCTCGCTTGGGGCAATATTGGCTCTTATTTTATTTATTGTATGCATCCTTGCTTGGGGACAATGGCCCATTCAATCTCAAATTAATCTTCAATGCATATCTAAAAAGGAGTATCATTTGACCCCACTCTTTCAATATGATCCAATCCCCTTGCATTAGTCATTGTTTGGGGTATCCAAATATGCTTAATTATCAATGTGGAACACAATATGGGCATAGTTAATTGTCTTTATTTACAAGTGTGTTGCATTGTTGTTATTATTTCTTGACTAATTACAAGTATTTCGTAATCATCTTAGTTCATTTATAGCCATGGTCATAATTGTATTGTGTATATTATGGTTTGTTTAAATTTTTATCTTTTGTTTTTCTTTGGACCAATTACAAGTATTTTTTTATCATATCAGTTCTTTTATAACATTGGTTTATACATCTACTATGTTTATTGGGTTTATTTCACTTTGTCTCTTTTTGATTGATGTGTGTGCGTGTGTGTGTGTGTGTGTGTGTGTGTGTGTGTGTGTGTGTGTGTGTGTGTGTGTGTGTGTGTGTGTGTGTGTGTGTGTGTGTGTGTGTGTTTGTTTGTTTACGTACATAATGGGTTAAACATCATGATTATTTCATAATTCTAGTGCCAAATCTATTATGAAACAAAAAAACAAAGTTTCTCTAAATTTCACTATCTGAATGGAAGCTCATGCTACGAGAAAACTCCCTCCCATCATCCTTCTAGTCCCTCATTGAATCATACTTCCCGTCTCCTTCTCTCCTATCAATTGGCTGTGCATCCACTGCTTTGTTGCGTCACCCATCTGTTTGAGGGGAGCAATACTCTTTAGCATAATCTATAATCTCAAGGGAATCCAAATGCTTCACCAGAGGTATATCAAACAAGTCCACCATGCATTTCCCTGTCATTCACTCATTGATCTACACATGTGTCTATTATCTTTAAAATTCTATTAATTTCCTAATAGCACTTTAAAGAGGCGAAAATGTAGACACACTAAAAATACATACCTATTTCTAGTCATTCCTAATTATCCATATCCTTTACATAATCTTCCAAATCAATGCATTTTATATCACTACCCTCTCACATTCCATTAGAATTCACCCAAATCCCTTAATAATTAATTTAATTAGTTCTATCATGCTTTAAGCATGCAAATACACCACTTAGATAATTTAATTATCTATTTAAATAAATAAATAAATAGCTCATCATCCACTCACCCTCCACTCATCACCACTTTAAAAGTCTAACACACTAAAGTTGATCTATATCATTTCAATTAAGTTTTAGAACCCTACAAAAGTGGAAGTAGAAATATTCATGTACAACCACCTTCTCGAATAAAATCAAAAGCCAACTAAATATTCATTGCCCCTTAAATGAATATTCAAACCATCTAACTGCACAGACCAAATCAACTTGTTAATTCAGGAAAATGCATTCATTTCCATGTAACTCATTCAAACCTTGATCCACAATCCATGACCTCTCCTTCAACTATAAATACGAGGCTCAATCCTTCACAATTCATCCTTGGAAGCTTTAAGCATTTGCAACAACACTCTGCCCATTTTCCATTGGAATTTTCATACCGAAAGGCTTTCCATCCGATCACCCATTGCTCGTAGCATTGCTCTTCCATTTGAAGCCTAGCTTGAAGCATTCACAATCAAACCATCCAAAGAGATCCAACAAGTGTGGTACTCCATTCCACACTTCAACTATCTCATTTGAGGTTGCAAGAACACTCGACTGAAGGTTTGCAGTTGTTTGTCATTGCTCATTTCTTCATTGTTTTTAGTTTTCCTTATACACACTTTTATTTTGGCACAAGTGAACAAATGTGAATTTATCATGTTGGACAACTAGTGGCTACATTTAGTGAAACATTTT
Source organism: Taxus chinensis (assembly GCA_019776745.2). Taxonomy (NCBI): domain Eukaryota; kingdom Viridiplantae; phylum Streptophyta; class Pinopsida; order Cupressales; family Taxaceae; genus Taxus; species Taxus chinensis. The sequence goes on from CM034146.1 coordinate 239,701,846, forward strand.
CAATGCTTCGTGAGGGCGTCCATGTATTTTGGATTATGGATCACTAGTCTAGGTTTTGTGGGACTTGGTCATTTGAATTTTCTACCACTAGTTTTGGTATTTGTAGTCATACTTCTATGAGGCTCAAGTGTGGAGGAACCTAGATGGTGTATAGTTAAGTCCTAGTAGCGTTCAAGATCTTTGCTAGAGTAGACCTCAATTCCTTTGCATCTGGAACCACCTCGGTATTCATATTAGAAACCAATAACATTAAACCACTCCTACCTGATACTTGGGATTTTAGGACAACTAGGTTCCCTAAAATTCCATATATTTTTAGGTACAAGAGATAGATTGTCTAAATCTAAGCTTGTGACATGCACAAGTTTGACACCGTATTGAATGTGAGATTGGGGATTGGGGTTTCAAGGCACATGGACTGCAAAATCTTTCAAATATAGTGGAGATTTATGAAGAATGTCGTGTTGAATCCTAATCATTACATGATCAAATATTGGGCACACTGACAGAGTAGGAATGAAATGTTTTTGTGAAACAAAAAATGTGTTTTTTAAGATGGACATGTTTTGAAAAATTAAGAGTAACAAAGATGAGTAGGATTTGAGTATGAACCCATGGATGATTATGTTATATTTACAATAAATGATGATTTTTTTGGTATTAATTTAATCAAAACTTAGTGAATGAAAACCAAACATCCAAATAAAAGGTTGTTTTAGAAGCACACTATCTTTTCAAGTTACACAAATTTTTCTTACAATGATACTAGAAAACCTTACACTATACACAATACTTATCTACACATGTTGGATGCATACAAGCCAAAAACTTAGAAAACAATTAGAATTTGTTTCGATTTTATTTTGAAAAATACATTACATTTTGTGAAACACACACTATGGTTTTCAACACACCATTATAAAGTTAGATGTGATTTGATCCCATTACCCTTGCTTTCACAATTTAATGTTAATTTTTTTTTACTAAGGGTAAAGGTTTTTTGACTGGGATCCTACCCAGGTACAAAGAGGCCAACGACCAAATATACAATGAAAGATCATAAGAAAAAAAAAGTATGGGAGAAGAAACCAAACAACATATCATAAATACAACTTGAAGTCAACATAAAGTCAGCACAAAGTCAACATCTTTACAGCTAAGAAATAAAGATGACGAAATAGAGAAAAAAACAACTTGAAGTTAGCACAAAGTTAGCCAAAAGTCAACACAAAATGAGCAATGAATCAACAACCATCTATCTGAGCTGTAACAATAACCAAACTATTTCATAATCTTCTTGAAGCTCTATTTAAAATTCTCTAGGCCGTTTTTGATATCTCTGAAAGTAGTAACCTTTTTTGTTTTTTTCCTTGTTGAGAATGTCAAATTGAGAAATGAATAGGGAAAGGAAGTCCAAGGTACTCTTGTGCATGCTTGGAATATCACATTGTTTGTTATTGATTCCTTCCACCACTTTCTCCATATTGTTAACCCAATAGAACAAGTCCAACATTGTTTTCTTGCCATTAAAATTCTCTCCACTGTCTATTTTACTAGCTTTAAATTTTCTTTTTAGATATTTGATTTTACCCAATTGAGACCCAATTGAAGTCAAAAAATGAACTAGAATTGAGGTTTTCTACAGAGATTGATTTTTTATTTGTTTCCCATTGTTATAAGACCTAGAATGGATTCCCCTTTACCTCTGAATGTGGAGGACATAGGGGTCATATCCTTAAGTTTGCAATAGATGGAATTGATGCTCTTACTCTTGGATGGGTATGTAGAATCGATGGATGGTCTAGTTGGTGTGTCGGTTGATCCTATGTGTCTTTTCCACTCACATATGTTGTAGGGTCATCTCACATGGGTTTAGGTTTAGGGTTTTCTTGAATGTAAAGTGCACTAGGGTTACTCAGCACCCTATATGTACCCTTTTATTCTTGATTTATAGAGATGCATGGCCAAGACAACCAATTAGCTGGAACTTGTCCTCTATCCTGCAAGACTGGTATTTCTGTTGGAGCATATGATTTGTTTCAATTGTCATTTGATCGATCCTTGTCCACCATACGCTGGTTAGTCATATCACCGATTCCGTTTGAGTGTCAAATAGGGTTCATGGTGCATCGTTTCTGATTCAAAAGAGTTCTCGCAACACTCTTTCATATGTATCTCTTATTTTTGATCTATGAGAATGCCCGACACACTGTTGTCTTTTCTTACTTGATTTAACATTGTTTTATTCTTGTTTTTAAGCGGTTGTTTTTTTACTCCCTTCACAAAGCTCGACATTGAAATCTAAGTGACCTCCACCCATTTACCGTATCCAGGGCAAATGGTCTCCATCCCCAACTCGGGATCCTCCCACCTTTCCCGACACCGGGATCCACCCAACTTAGGATCCTCCGACTTCAAGTTTGTTAAAATTCATTTATTTCAAACAAACGGTAAGTTTATTTAAATTCATTTATGGTAAGTTTATAAATTTTTAGGTGGGAATTTCTTTAAAAAGGAAAGTATATTTAAATAGTTAATTAGGATTTAATTTTAATTAGATCTTAAGTAGTGTTAATCTAGTTAATCACACCTAGGGCTTTAAAATTAAGATAGGCATCTAGTTTTTTTAATAAGCTCTTTCTATTAGATTAGTGAAATTTAATCATTATTTAATATTGAAGTCATTTTTTAAAAAACCCTTTAAATTCTCAAATAGACTTATTCACATTTTAAAGTGAAAAAACTAGCGTTACTAGATTTTTTTTCTATTGATCATTTACTGGAGTGTGTAGTGCACTTTCTAGCATTTTTTACCTTCTAGGAGCTTTTTCAACATCCTGGAGGTCTCTGGGACTCGTCTTGAGGTCATTTTCTTCATTGTAATAGCCTATTTTATTACTTGCGGACTAGTGAGAGCATTAGCCACATTCTTGTAGCAAGGGGGTTTTTACTACAATATGAGACACTTTTTTTCACAACAAGAATTGATTTCACCACTTATCTTGTTTTTTAGCTTGTTGTGATTTTTTACGGTGTCGATTTGTTGCGAGGAATGAAACTTGATTATGGTCTCCTATCTTGCATGTTATTACGCTGATTGCAAGGTGAGTGACCAAATGTTTCACGATGCACACTTGCACCTGATTATATCCAATGCACTAAACTATAAAGTGTTGAAAGCAGGGGGTTATAATATTGTCCTGGGTGGTTGTGTTGCTTATTTTTATTTTTTACATTCCTTCTTTCTCTCTCTTTGTTAGGGATGCACTTTCAATTGCTTTACTTACGTTTTTCAACTTCTTCGAATGGAGATCGAAAATGGTAATGAAACTAAGGGGTAAAGGGTTATTTCACATCACTATGGGAGCTGAGACTGAATCTAACGATGAGCCTAAAAAATCTAAGTGGTTGAATCGAAGTGACAAAGCCTTAGGTCTTCTTTATATGTCTATTTCTCCCGACTTTCTCTTCTACATTGATTCATCCGAAACACCTAATGTTGCATGGAAAACATTAGATAATATGTTTGGACAACAAGATGACATGAGAGTGTATGAGTTGGAAAATGAACTACTAGGATTAAATCCTAGTGATTTTGAAAACCTACAAGCATTATTCTCTAAGTTTGTCCACACTAGATTGTTGTTAAAGGAATGTCAAGTAGAGAAGAAATATTCTCTAATTGATCTAGTCGATTCTCTCTAAGTTAGGTCCCAAACATTCTGTCTTTGTGTCAAATTTTTACTCTACAAAAATCCGTCCTTGGACAAAGATTGGAATATGCCCCCCTTTGACCTTTTTTCATCCCAACCTCATTCGAGAACAAGAAAAACTCATTCAAATGGGGTCTCTCAAATCCAAGTCACATGCCCTTGTAGTAAGTACTAGTAAAGAAAAGAAGATTGAAAAGAAGAAAGAAAGAAAGGATCAACCTAAGAGTAAAACCATGACCAAAACTAAAATTAACACAAACGCTTCGACTTCTGAGCCTAGAGCACAAAAGAAAATTATTTGTGTTCCTATTGCAAGAAGCCTGGTCATAATAAGCATCTATGTATGAGAAAATAAATTGACCACCTTACTCATTTACTTGAGAAAAATCAAATAGGTGTTCCTGAGTCTATCAAATAAAATGCTCCGAAGGTCGAGTCTTCTATTACAAAAGGGTCTAAATCTGATAAGTATAAAGGAAAGGCCCTTGTAGCTAAAGTTGTTCCTTCATCGACATGGATTATACATTCCGGTGCCTCGCACCACATGGCTTCTTCACATGTTGAGTTCTCTAACATCGAGCTTTGTGGTATGTCCCAAATCACGATGGGTAATGACATGACAGTGTCAGTTTCCGGTAGCGGATCAGTAGAGATGGATGGGGGAACATTTAACTCAGTGTTGAGTGTTCCTGATATCTCTACCAATCTTCTATCGGCTTACCAAATTACTCACCTTGGTGTGTGATCAGAATTCGGTCCTAACTCGGTGATCATTTGTGAGCTTAATGATGACACTACAATGGCTGAGGGAAAGGCGGATCACCATTCAAGGTTGTATTCCTTTTCCCACTTTACTTCTAATTCTACACCCACTTCCTTGCTCACTCATGCAAATGAGGTTGGTAAGCTATGGCATGAGTGTTTTAGAGCATCTAAATTATAGTCTACCTTGAACAATTGGGCCAAAACGAAATGGTCAACAGGTTACCCCACGCCATATTTTCTAAGGGTCTTTATGAGGGTTGTACCCTTGGAAAGCATCTTGAAAAGAACTTTGACAAAGGAAAATCCTAGAGAGCTACTCGTCCCTTGGATCTTGTTCACAGCGATATTCTTGGTCCATTTCCATCTCCTTCTTTTACTAGAGCTATTTATGTGCTCAACTTCATTTATGACTATTCACGATATACTTGAGTATATTTTCTTAAGCTTAAGTCTGAATTCTTCGAACATTTTCAAGACTTTAAGGCTCTTGCTGAGAAATAGGTGGAATGGTCTATTTAGGTTCTTCGAATCGACAATGGAGGTGAATATGTAAACAATAGGTTCATGGATTTCTATACTTCTAAAGGGATCTCCTTGCACACTGTACAGTCTTGCTTATATCCCTTTGTAGAATGGAGTCACAGAAAGAAAGAACCATACTCTTAAGGATATGGCTACTTGCATGATTCACTCAAAGTCTCTTCCTCTGTAGTATTGGGTTGAAGCAGTGAATTGTGCTAATTACATTCAGAACCATGTTCCACACAAGGTGGTAAGAGGGATGCCAGCCTTTGAAGTCCTGGTATGGATGCAAGCCTAGATGTTGAGCACTTTTGAGTCTTCGGATTCAAGGCTATGGCTCAGATTCACTAAGAAGAAATGCATAGGCATTTGGAACCAAAATCCAAACCTTGTATCTTTGTAGGGTATCTTTATGGCATGAAGGGATATCGATTGTTGAATCCTACTTCTCATGAGCTTTATATTGAGATAAGTGTTAAGTTTGATGAGTCTTATTCGACTTCTACTTCTTTACCTATTGAGGTTCATTCATGCATCTCTGATTCTAGATTCTGACTCATCAGATGATTGATGTTGTTGAGCGTGCTCCTCCTCCTCTTTATTCTCTTGATCCTCCTGACCATCATGACCTTCAGAGTCTTCCAATTTTGATAGCAGTGATGATTGAGAGACTATGTCCCTTCTCACTCAAGAGAAGAATCTTCCGACTCTGAGCCTGATCCTCATAGTCCTCTTTAGGCTAGGAAAAATTTGCAAAGTGCTAGAGATTTCATTGGAGATACTTCGGATATGAGATGTACTCGCTCATATTTTGTTGGACCCCACTCTTTTTTCACCTCTGCTTCTAATCCACAGTCTTTTCGGGAGGCCTCTGGTATTCCTGAGTGGGATTCTACCATGAATGAGGAGTATTCATCTCTCATGAAGAATGATACTTGGGATCTCACCCCTCTTGCGAAAGGAAGAAAAATCGTTTAGTGTAAGTGGATGTTCCAAACAAAGTATAGATTAGATGGATACATCGAAAAGTTTAAAGTGTGATTAGGAACTAAGGGTTTATCCCAGAGTAGTTGGGGTTAATTATAATGAAAACCTTTACTCCAAGTTGCAAAGATGACTTCTATTTGACTGACCCTTGCTATTGCTGCAAAAAAATAGATGGAAAGTCCATCAAATGGACATTGAAGAGTTGCCTTCCTTCATGGTGACCTAGAGGAAGAGATCTACATGGAACAACCTCCGGGTTATGACCATGATCCCTCCCTCATTTGTAAGTTAAATAAGTCTCTCTATGGTCTTGAACAAGCCCCTCAGGCTTGGTATCCCAAGATGGACTCCTTTTTACTTATATTAGGGTTCATGATGCAACGAAATCCTATAAATAAGTCATAAGGACATTAATCAAGTGTGTTAGTAGTGTGTCATAGGTCATTAGGAGTTGTTTAATTGTCCATGTTGGTGTCTAGACCTTTCAAATTTTAAATGAGGCATTTCCCTTCAAAAATACTAATGCAATCTTCTAAGGTCAATTTTAGGATGGTTTGAGGTTTTGGGTGTGTACTTGAAGTTTATGAGCATTCTAAGGGTAGAATGAGGTCCTATATGGTGGTTAGAACCTCTTTAGAGTCATGATTACCAAGCATGAGTTATTCCATGCATTATTAGGAAAGAGTAACTCCTTTAAAAGGGAATCTCATGATGAATTATGTTTGTAACTGACAAATGGAAGAGGAAGATTGAGCAAGAATGATGAAAGGATTATAAGGGGCATAATGTTAATGTAATATCCCATTATAATTGGGTATGAATCAAGGTGTAAGTTTCAAGGAAGGGAAAAAAGGAGAAAACTCAAGTTTTTGGATAGTTTTTGCATGTTTTCTGTGTTAACTCAGTCTTGTAACCATTTCTTGTATGACCTTGTATTTTTTATTGCACATTTGATCTCAAAGTTGAGTTAAAGAGATTTTTGAGATTGGATATGAGCATTTGGAACTCTAACAAGTTAATTTATGGTTTGATTTCATTGGTGATGTGTTAGTGTATGTTGGTAAGAGTTATAAAACCTTATAACATTGAATAGTGCCTATGTAAGGAGAAAATTTGAGCATTTGTATAAGTGATCATGAAGGGACATTGTCACTGTACTTCTAGTAATTCCTGATAGGTTATCTGAGTTACATGCAAGAATCCAAGGTTTGAGTAGTGGAACATGTGTGTCTCAGTTATATGGACAATCCATTTGAATGAGTAAAGCCAAGACAAGATTTTATCATGTATTTAATAGTTACCTTCATTATTGTATGGGAGTGATTGAGTGAGAAGTGACCTTAAGGGAGGTTTTGGAGTTTGAAAAAACTGATAAACTTGTAACAATGAGCCTTCAACCAAATACAATGCATGCATGAGTCTTCTGAGAAAATATGAGCATTTACACATAATATTATGACTAGGATAAGAGTTGAAGGGATATGTAGACCTCATGGAGATCACCACCAAAGAGGAGGAAGGTCAATAGCTGATGAAGAACTTTGAAGAATGAATGCCCTGTTCCTGAGTAGCTCCATGTAGCAGAGCACTATGTAAGTGCAAATACAATGAAGAAAGAAGGATAGTTCAAGGGTTGTTATGCATCTTGAAATTTGTAAGAGTTTAGTATAATCATTTTAAAGCTTGCAGTAATGTTGGAAGTAAACAAATAGTGAAGGAACCATTAAATTTTCCCTCTTGAGCTCACACAGTGGAAGAAAACCCTGAACTAGGGTTTAGTTAAAAGAAACTCACTTTTCTTGAAACTTGACCACCCAAACTTCTTGAAAATTTGAAGATAGTTATGTGGAAGCGTCATTAAAGTGTTGGTGAAAGGAGTAGTTTGGATCATTCCTTTACCTACAAGATCTCAATGACAGTTTTGTTAGGTTACAGTCTTTTTTAATGTTATTCTAAGGGATGAAGGTCTAATCGAAGGTAGTAAAAGTTGAGACTTTGAATAAATGTCCATAGAGCATTACTTGCAAGGATTATTAAGGTTTTAGAATTCCCAATCATCCCTAGGGCCTAGGTGTGCATGACAATGTATCCTAAGAAGGCTAGTCTGCAAAATGGTTTAAGAAAGCAAGTTAAGAAGAGAGGGTGGAATTAGTAATAAGAAGAATGAAGCTGTGGGAAAATGATGGAAGTAGTGGCTTGAGTCAATAGAATGATGATTGCTCTAAATTTCATGACATTCCACACAGAGGACGCTGAAATATTTAGAGAACCTTGGTCAAGAAGCCAAAATTGGGGAGATTGAGCCTTTTGGTATGAATCAGGTGGCTCTGAAACTTCATACACGGGTTCATTACCCCAAAAGGTATCACAAAAGGTCTTTAGGATATACAGGAAATAAATAGGTCAAAATATCTAGCGGTAATCAAGGAGAGACAAGGCTAGTTAGTAACTACATCAAGAGGAAGCAAGAATTGAAGAGATAGTTTCTTGAGAGATGAAATAACCCAAAGTTGACATATCTCCTCCTTGAATGAAAGGTAAATACAAGGGTATTTTGCTTCAAAGGAGAACTCATAGGACACTCTTTTCATGAAGTGACAAGAGACTATAATTCTTAAGCCTCAAGAAGGGAAAAATTGACAAGGGAAAGATACTTGTTGAGTATTAATACTTTTCTCCAATTTTTTATGGACTAAACTTAGAATGAGGGGTAAGTGCACCAAGTTTGGGGGCCAAAAGGGGGTCTTAAGTGGACGCATTTTTATGAAAAATTAAAAACTTCAACTTGTACAAGTTTTTTGAAATAGTTACACTCAAAATTGGAAGATGTTGTAGAAATATGAATCGTAGAATTTTGAGTCTAGTTTCTAAGCTACTAAATTTTATTGAAAACGGATAAGTTTAAGTGGGTCAAATAACTAAAATACCAACATGTGCTCCTATTTTTGTTAAAAAACATAATAGAGTGACTTTCATGCCCCCCACCATTTTTTGAGCACCATTTAGTATTTTTGAAAACCCTTTGGTAGAAAGATAGCTAGGAGCATCTAGTTTGTGTTAGAATTTTTTTTAGATTTTTTTAGCAAGTATTTTTTTATGATTTTTCTAGTACATAAATTTTATGTTTTGAAAAATAATAGAGCTCCGACCATGGCCCCCTAACTACCTCAAAAAAGATCAAAAAATAGTTTTTTGTTTTTTTAAAATGTACAAAATTACTCCTAGTTTGTGCCTAAATTTTTTTATTCAATTTCGACGAGTCAAAGAAAATATACATGACAAAAGATAGACATGTTTAAACTTCAAAAAATAGCTATAAAAAGGCATAATTAGAAAATAAATAATATGGAAACCTTATATTTGTTAGAAAAATTGGAAAATAATATTTATACAAAGAAGAAACTTTGCTTTACGTCATGGTATAATTTTTTTAAAACGAATCGATCATTTGATGTTGATTTATCATGGCGGAAGTTAGATTTTTGTATTTTTCTACAAAAACACGTGGTTTGTTGTGTTTGTGCAGGTCCATGCCTCAGGCTTGGGGATCCAAACCAGATCCCAAGCCTTGAGGCATGTGTTGGAAAAGGGAAAAGGATAACACGTACGCATTATAACATGTACGCCTTATGCTTTGTTTATATATTGTGGTCCCCAAACATCCCTTTCATCTCTTTCACAGGATTTCTGCATACGTTCTGTTTGGTCTGCAATTTTTTGTACATTCTTGCAAGATTTTTTAGTAGTTCATTTTGTCCCCTACCCCACTAGTTGATTTTTTCTAATCATGGGCGATAAAAGTCGAGCTAAGGACAAGAGGAAAGTCAAGAACAAGACACCAGAGCAATTGGAAGAGATGAGAATAAAGAAATTGAAGAGAATGCAAAAACTTCATGTAGGGAAAGGTACATCTGCTGTATATCAAATGTAGCTAATGTATTAGAAAATGGGGATGAAATACATAATGAAAATGTAGAGAATAATGATTTTCAATGAATAATGATATTGAATTAAATGATAATGTTGGTATGGATGAAGAAATTGATATGAATCCAATTTTTGAACCTTTACCTGAGAATCCAAATGTTAACCCCAAAATTTGTATGAAAACACTGAATGAAGAAAGTAACTTTGTAAACGAATCTTCACCTCTAAGAACACCTCCTTCCATTTTGTGAAGAAAACCAATTAACTTAATTGAAATTGATGAAAACATTATAAAACCAATGCCTAACAAAATGTCTGAAAGAAATGCGAGAAGAAAAGCTAGTGGAATTTGGGATAATTACTTTGAGAATTTAAATGACACACAAATATGTCAATTATTTGTTACATTGATGAAATTAATTAAGATGAGACCTATAATGAAGACCCTAGGGTTAAGAACATCTAATGTTGCTGATCAAAATACGTCAATTGTTGAAAACATACATAAAGCATACCAAACTGTAGGTGGAAAAAGATGCACCAAAGATAGTAATGCTACACGACGTGCACTTACTAATTGTATAGTAAGTGATAAAACAATTAATAAACGCTTGATTAGAAAAACAAGCAGTGCTTTGAAGCTAAACAGAAAAACACTAATGAAAGAAATAGAGAGACGTAAACGTCTTGAGTTAGTCAATAACACTGACTATTGGGATTTCTCTAGTAGACTTCCATGGAAAGAAAAGAATACATCTGATATTCTAAAAGAATTAATTGTAAAATTTTGGAATGAGAACACAAGGGTGTCACCGAATAGAAGAGATACAGTAAAAAGAAGAATAGGTTCTCGTAATCGTGAATCATGTGCAAAATATTTCTTAGATATGACTCAAACACAATTGTTCTCTAAGTTTAAGAATGAAAATCCACAAATTAACATTAGCCAAAAATTCTTTGAAATGAGCAAACCCTTTTATGTGAAAATCAATCACTCACGTACCACTTGTTGTTGCAGGCATCATGTTAAATTTTCAATGCATTATGATGTTTTTTTTGTCAAATACATCATGTTTTGCATACTGACATCATGTTGCAGGAGTGTGGATTAAATGTCCCACCAAAATCTTCAAGGGAATTTATTCCGACAATATTTTGTGAAAAATCAACTAGACAATTTTTTTATAACAAAGCATGTTTGGATGGAATGTGCAATGTATGTGGTGGCTTGCCAAATATGAAAAGTTGTATCCATGAGGAGAGTACATATTCAATAGGAAAATAATTGGTTGGTTTTAGCAAATATAAATCGGTGGCATATCAATTAAAAGATGGAAAATAATCTAAGAGGTGTGAGCTTGTTACAAAACAATTACCTGTATCAGAATATATGGTCAAATTCAGAGAGGAAATTGTTTATGAGTATGCAAGGCACACACATAGAGCTCGATGGTTGGATGAACAATTCAAGTTAAGAAAGGACACATTCCCACTTGGTACTATTGTTTCAGTAGTTGAATTCGTAGAGAATTACACATTGCAGCCACAAATGGAGGTTCAGTCTCAATATTATAACTCAGTGCAAGTTGTTATTTTCGTGCATATAACATTCATGCACTCTCCAGAAAGCACTGAGCAAGATAAAAAAATATTAAGAGAGTATCATTTCTACATCAGTGATGATCAAACACATTCTACAGAATATGTACAAGGGTGTTTCCAGGTGTTTTATGTGAACTTGAATGAGAGGAACATTAGTTTCAATCAACATTACATTTGGTCAGACAACTGCACATCACAATTCAAGAATGCACAAATGTTTTATTGGCTAAGCAGGATGCACAAAGAAAAAAATGTACAACATATCTGGAGTTTTACTGAGGCAGGGCATGGAAAAGGAGAGCATGATGGTGCAGGAGCATGTGTGAAAAGAGAACTTGTAAGAGAAGAGTTAAAGTTCAAGGATGGTGCTAAATTTATAGATGCAAAAAACATTGTTGATTGGTGTGTCAAGAATATGGGCCATGAATCTCAAGAGAGATAAATGGTTCGTAGATATTTTTGGTTGATAGAGGAACAACATCTGACAAACTTTGAAGATTGTATGACAGTTGCAGGATCAAGTGATATGCATTCATTCCGTAGTTCAGATGTAAATGTCTTGGACTATTTATACTAGGTGCATGGCATGTTTTTGTATATCATGCATTGATTTTGCGTGGAATGAATGTGAGTCACAACAGTGGGTGGATGAATGGACTTGTAGACCTCTAATTCCACTCGACACACATCAAGTTCCATGAGCATTACAACTTGCAGGGTCTTCAGATCAAATGACAACATCACCTGACTTTGACCAAGTCTCTGATTTAGTGCAACAAGGTACATACATATATGTACATGCCATGTTTTAGATTTATAAATTATTAAATGGTCAACTCTTAATGTATTTTAAATTTGACTTGAGTTTTACTTTGTGATGTAGGGCACGTTTTTGCAGTTATTGTGACGGAATTTAACGAAGAGGGAACAAACTACTTCTTGTCTCGTTGTGTAGAGGGGAATTTTTTTTGACTTCCACAGTCATTGATGGTGAAGACCTTGAGTATCCCACTGGGTCAGTGGTAGTCACTGAAACTTGGCTTCGACGATATCCTATCAAAAAATCAAACACTTGGTTGTTTGAAGACTATGAAGTACATCGAAAGATACTTCACTATTCACATTTGGTTCTTGCAAAAAATATTAAATTGATCAAATATCGAGGTAGGCCATTAAACAAGAATCTGTGGAAGGTTCGTGAATCAGATCATGAAGCAATTCTTGCTACTGTCAAGAGTAGAGTTGATCCTTGCGGTTCATTGGATTGAATTTGCAAATGTATGTTCTTCATGAATTTAATTTGAATATTTACTTTAATGATTTTGTTTAAATTTTGTATGATTTAAAATTCTATTTAATTGCTTACTAACATGTTTATGTAGGTTAGTGGTGCCAAAAAATCTTCCACCTTCACATGGTTAGCACTGTCAGTAGAGAATTTATTATTCTTGAAGCCAAGTGAAGCTAAGAGAAATTAAATATTAGAAAGGAACAACAAAAAAAAATTCTCATTTCACCACCTATATTGTAAAAATATTTTATTGAAATTCTCATTTCACCACCTATATTAATCAGGTGATTGACAATGGACAACCTTACACTGACTCAAACTACCATATTTCATGCATTTGCAAACAATAGGATAACGAGAACACCGAAATGAGATGGACAAAACCAACACAGGATTTTGTAGACGTTCCCTAGGTGGAGGTTTCAGAAATCACCAGACGTCTCTAGGTGCCACGGAGTCCGAGAAATCACCTGTTGAAGATATAACATGTTTTGGTCTTAGGGCTCTTAAGGGACTACACCTAGACAAAGTAGCCTAGAAGCACAGGGAGCATAGGGAACCAAAATGAGGCATCCACTAGCAATCACCAAGCCATTTAGACATGTTGGCACAGACGATTCAAGCCCATGAGCTACCATTTGTAAAATATAGCGTTTGACAGCCTTACACTGATTTAGACTACACTATTTTACACATTTACAAACAATAAGACAACAAGAACACCGAAAGGAGATAGAAATAACTAACATAGGATTTCGTAGAGGGCCCCGACATGGAGGATTTGGATCTCACGGGCTGTCTCTAGGTGCCAAAAAGTTTGAGAAATAACCCGTCAAAGATATAACGTTTTTTGGTCTCAGGGCTCTTAAGGGACTATGCCCAGACGAGGTAGCCTGGAAACACCTAGAGCTTTGGCCTCTAAACCGACACCTCCCCTAGTGTTTACCTGGCCACCCTGACATGTTGGCGCAGTCGGTTCAGTGCCAAGAGCTTCCGTTTACAAAATATTGCATTAGACAACCTTACACTATTCTATCATGCACTATTATAGCATGCTAATGAGATGGGATAGAAAAATGTAGAACTATCCTTTTCTATAAATTATGGGAGATGATAGAGAAAGGTTTCATGATGCTTCCTGTAAAATTTTAGGTCAAATTTAGGTCATTTGTTCAAGTTATATGAGTTTTTGTAAAATAGACTTTTGTTCAAGGTTGTCCGACCAAAAAATGTTATATCTTCGACAAGTGATTTCTCGGATTCCGTGGCACCTAGAGATGTCTTGTTATATCGAAAACCTCCATGTCAAGGCCCTCTATGAAATCCTATTCTGGTTTTGGTCATCTCCTTTTGGTGTTCTCGGTGTCCTATTGTTTACAAATGCGTGAAATAATGTAGTCTGAGTCCGTGTAAGGTTGTCAGACGTTATATTTTGTAAATGGTAGCTCATGGGACCAAACCATCTATGCCAACACATCCAGATGGCCTGGTGAAATCTAGTAGAGGTTTTTTTGTTCCCTACGCTCCCCGTGCTTTCGGGCTGCCTTGTCCGAGCGTAGTCCCTTAAGAGCCCTGAGACCAAAACATGTTATATCTTCGATAGACGATTCCTCAAACTCTGTGGCACCTAGATATGTCTCGTTAGATATGAAACCTCCATGTTGGGGCCCTCTATGAAATCCTCTCATGGTTTTATCCATCTCCATTTGGTTCTCTCGATGTCCTATTGTTTACAAACGATTGAAATAATGCAGTTTGAGTTAGTGTAAGGCTGCCAGACACAATACTTTACAAACGGAAGCTCTTGGCACCAAACCAACTACACATACATGTTTGGATGGCCTTATAAACACTAGGGGGATTTAGTTTCAGTTTCCTATGCTCCCCATGCTTCTGAGCTACCTCGTCTGGGCGTAGTCCCTTAAGAGCCCTGAAACCAAAACACGCTATATCTTTGACGGGTGATTTCTCAGACTCTGTGGTACCTCAAGATGTCTCATTAGATCCAAAACCTCCACATCGGGGCCCTATATGAAAGCCTCTCGTAGTTTTATCCATCTCCATTCAGTTCTCTCACTGTCTTATTGTTTGCAAAAGCTCAAAATACTGCAGTTTGAGTCAGTGTAAGGCTGCCAGACGCAATAATTTGCAAACGGAAGCTCTTGGCACCAAACTGATTACGCATACATGTCTGGATGGCCTGGTAAACACTAGGGGAGGTTTTGTTTCTATTTTCTACTATCCCAATGCTTCCGGGATACCTCGTTTGGGCGTAGTCCCTTAAGAGCCATGAGACCAAAACACGCTATATCTTTGACAGGTGATTTCTCAGACTCCGTGGCACCTAGATACATCTCGTCAAATATGAAACCTCCATGTCGAGGCCCTCTATGAAAGCCTCTTGCGGTTTCATCCATCTCCGTTTGGTTCTCTTGTTGTCCTATTATTTTCAAACGCATGAAATATTGTTGTTTGAGTCAGTGTAAAGTTGCCAGCTGTAATAATTTACAAACGTGAGCTCTTGGTGCTAAACTAACTACACCAACATATTGTGGTGGCTAGGTAAATGCTAGGGGAGGTGTCATTTTTGTTGCCTACGCTCCCTGTGCTTCTGGGCTACCTAGTCTGGGCATAGTCCCTTAAGAGCCCCGAGATCAAAACACGTTATATCTTCGACAGGTGATTTCTCGGGCTCTGTGGCACCTAGAGACATCTCATTAGATCCGACACCTCCATGTCGAGGCCCTCTACGAAAACCTCTCACAGTTTTATCCATCTCTATTTGTTTGTCTCGATGTCCTATTGTTTGCAAACACATGAAATACTGCAATTTGAGTCAGTGTAAGGCTACCAAGCACAATACTTTGCAAACAGAAGCTCTTGGCACTGAACAGACTATGCCAAAACATCTGGATGGCTTTGTGGATGTTAGTGGAGGACTCGTTTTGGAGGCCAAAGCTCTAGGTGCTTCCGGGCTACCTCATCTGGGTGTAGTCCCTTAAGAGCTCTGAGACCAAAACATGTTATATCTTTGACATGTGATTTCTTGGACTTCGTGGCACCTAGAGACATCTCATCAGATTTGACACCTCCATGTCAGGACCCTATATGAAAGCATCTTGTGGTTTTATCCGTATGCATTCGGTTCTCTCGTTGTCCTATTGTTTGCAAACACACAAAATACTACAGTTTGAGTCAGTGTAAGGCTGCCAAACGCAATACTTTGCAAACATAAGCTATTGGCACCTAACTGACTATGCCAACATGTCTGGATGGCTTTTCGAATGCTAGTGGAGGCCTTGTTTTGGAGGCTAAAGCTCCAGGTGCTTCCGAGCTACCTCGTCCGGGCGTAGTCCCTTAAGAGCCTTGAGACCAAAACATGTTATATCTTCGACAGGTGATTTATCAAACTCCGTGGCACCTAGAGACGTCTCATCAAATCTGAAACCTCCACGTTAGAACCCTATACAAAAGGATCTCATGGTTTTGTCCATCTCCATTTGGTTCTCTCACTATCCTATTATTTGCAAACGCTCAAAATACTGTAATTTGAGTCAGTGTAAGGCTGCCAGACGCAATACTTTGCAAATGAAAGCTCTTGGTGCTAAATTGACTACGCCAACACATCGAGGTGGCTAGGTAAATGCTAGGTGAGGTGTCATTTCAGTTTCCTACACTCCCCGTGCTTCCGGGAAACCTCGTTCGGGCGTAGTCCCGTAAGAGCCCTAAGACCAAAACATGCTATGTCTTCGATAGGTGATTTCTTGGACTCCGTGGCACCTAGAGACGTCTCGTCAGATCCGAAACCTCATTCGAGAGTTCTTGTTCAATGAATAGATTGGGTTAAGAATGAGTTTGATAGGGGAATGCCTAAGAACACACAGGAGATATCAATCACCTAGTAAATATTTCTTGTTTAGTTCTGAATGGGAGTCAGTTGGCATACAACTTGGTGACCTTCCATTCATTGATAATTTATGCTATGATAAACCCATGGATGCTTTCAAAAGTGCCTTAAAAAATATAGGAGTAGTCATCAAGCCTAGTGAGGGGTGTGATGTGATTTCCAAATAACTTCAAATGCCTACAGATTTAAAGGTAATAACATGAATTGGACAATATTAGACAATCAAGAATCATTGAGTGTCTGAATCAGAATGTCATTGCATCTAGAGATATTCTCAAGCATTGGAGTGATGCATATGGAGATACATTCTCAAAATATCAACAGATGAAAGACATCAAATTGTGATGACTCTTAGGTGCTTTACTAGGGGAGAAGAATAAGAAGCATTGAAGGATGTAGTAGGTGCATGATAAGATATGAACCGGTACAAAAAGACCATGAACAAGAAGAAACACAAGTAAGGTAAATACACATATACACATTGATAAATTGAATGAATAATTACTCAGATTAGGTAACTCTTTATATACATACATTATATAAATATTGTTTTCCAAAGTTTGATGCATATTATACATTGAAAACGTGAGTACATGTACATCACCAATAAATGAAAAAAGAATCCACAATGTCTTAAATATTGTCAAGTGCACATCATATTAGTTTAATGCAAAAATAATCTCAGAAATGTAAAGTCTCATATAAAAATATCAAGTTCCAAATATTATTTTAATGTGCATAATAAATATAAAAATGCCTAAATATGTCATATACCATCAAGTTCACATGCCATATAGGCGTACATGCAATGCCATGCACACAAACATACAAATAAAATGTCATGTAAGATATATATATTTCCTAATCATCAAAATCTATCCCTATCTTGGCCTTGTTCAAAGAAGGCCCTCCCTTAGACGAAGATGGAGATCTATGAGATGACTTTGGATCATCCAATCCCATGCTCTGAGTCCTCTTCCACTGAATATTCACCTGTAGATGAACCTGTAAATGCAAACAATGTTTTTTTTTTCAAAAATTAATTTATATATGTTTTCAACATGTATTTAAGACCATGCTAAGATTAAAGTATTTAGATGAATACAAAAAATTACCGCAAGTTGTCGATCATGCCAAATCTGCAGCTCACGCTTAGATGAGTCATTGGGAGCTCCTGGAGTATGAACATGGGTATGAAGATGACGAGATTGAGGAGTATGTGCCCTTTAAGTCAAAATGGAGGGGGTTGAAGTTCCCTACATACACATAAGATCAAAAAATCTAACATCAGAATTAACAAAAATAGAACTAAGTACATGTATGTGTAATGACAATATTTTAACTAATTTTATCAATATAAAACTATTGTTTTTACCCCGCCACGCCTATGAATCAAATGAACATGGTTGCTACCTATCGTAGGTAACTCCTACATATACACAATGAAGGACATTATTAACATAATTTAATAATTATACAATGAAAGACATTACTAACATGTAATTTAACATAATATGAATTACACGAGCAATTTAATGAAATTTACATGTTGTTTGGATACCTCAGTGATTTGCTGCGCAGATGAAATCACAGTGGCAACACCTTTCTCTATTTGTGGCAAAGATGGTGTGGTGTCTAGTGAAGTCAACATCTTTATCAAACATGTATCACGTGAGTTAGATGAACAGAAAAGAACATACATATATTTGACTTCAAAAGTAATATATATATATATATATATATATATATATATATATATATATATATATATATACATACATACATACATACACACATATTTGCATGTATGTGAAAATTTTACACAATTAACATTCTAAATTACCTCTGTGAATGTATGTGTACGCATGGTGCCCGCCACTTATGGTTGGGATGAAGATGCGCCTCCCGCGCACTGTAATATCAATGCATGTACATGTACAAATACAATTATTTCAAAAATTTAACATATATAAGTAAATTAAGTACTCCAAACTTTTTGTAACACACATAATAAAACATAACAAATATCGGCGAAGGAGACGCCGATGACTGTAATCCAAATGTCTCACTCAAAAAGGCTGACATTATCGTGTGCACCCCTAGCATTAACTCTAGCAAAATCAGTACGTATGAAAGTATCGTCCTCCTCGGGCCCCAAACATATGCTACCACATGACCATAAAAGATGTGGCCTCATGTTAGTACTCCCTGAGGGAATACTCTATGTACCTCCACAAGCATCTGGCTCAGAAATCTCCCTCGTATGTCGAATAAGGGTCATAGATAGCCCCTAAAGCACGTGGAGTATATCAATCTCTACTGTCTCCTTCACTATTAGAGGGACAATCTCAGGGTAGGGGGGATTCTATGTGGGGACTCTACCCTACTAAATAGGTGCACGTTGTGCACCTAGTTGATCCTGTGCAGATCCTTTTCCTTGGCCCTGGAAATCTTGAAAATCAAAAATAATTTGGGATCTCGTTGAGGATAAACTTGCAATAGAGTTTCCTCATTAAGTATAGTGGCACCTCGTTGTTATTACAAGATGGAAAATCAAACACCATCCACCAACGGTCCCAAAAATTATTTTTAATAAAATTATTATTGCACCAATGGATGGGAAACTGTTTGCATGACAACGAAACATGTAAATTAGTGCAAGGGTCCATGAATAAGGCGCATATGAGGTCTTTTGTAATTTCTTTTTTCTTTACATCCACATATGACAATTTGTTGGAATAATAAACACTACAACCCTCTCCGTAAGTTGTCCAATGATCAATTTGCCCATTGCCGCATCAACTTGAGCAAGTAATGCCTCCAATGTGTTTGCAAGAGAGGCGCGGTAGGGGTTTGTATATTGTGAATCCCTCATTATTTTGATTTAACACTCAATTTCAATTTTGTTTTCAACTATGTGGGCTGCTAAATCTTCTTGACTACCCGGGGGATGTTGAGTGACTGTGGGAGGGTTGGGAGGGATGACAGGAATAACAGGGTTTGGTTGTGGTTGATTCCCTTGACCTCGAACTATATCAATAAAAAAATGTATTCAATTAAATTTTTACTCTATAATTATCATATTTCAATGCAATTTTGAGAAAATAAATTGTGCCAACCTCTTCTTTGTGGCGCCATCATCGATTCAGATCTTCCTAGCGATCCAGAGATGATCATTTGAGCTTGAGATCTAGCTGAATGACAAAACGTGAGGGCACGGTTAAGCTTTGAAACTCGCGTTTGAGGGATATAAAATGATAGAAGCTCAAGCCTCTGTTTTTTATTTATAGTAGACATAATGTGTATGCATTAATGCTCTATAAATTCCAAACCTAGCAAATTAAAAAGTGATCACGTTATAATAGAACACGCACATGTTTTGCTTTTTTTTCGATTTTGTCCACTTTTTGGCCCCCCAACTTCGTGCACTTACCCTGAGGTGTACTAACCAAATGGTTACAATTCGAACTTAATTATGGGGTTTTAAAGCTTAGAATGAACTAAGGAGGAGTGGATATAGCTAGTGATTAGCATGTAATACCTAGTCTTGGAGTTGAGGTTAACATTTGACTTTGTGGACATATTCAAAGGATTTTCTCTGCATCTGTTCACTTGGTGTCACTCTAACCCAAATATTTATATTTTGCAGCAAGATGACTTCATAATCATCCTTGTTCTGTATGTTGATCATGGGCAGTTATTCCTCTATCATCGATTATGTGAAGATTGCCTTATCCAACAAGTTTTTTATGTCTGACTCAGGATTGCTTCATTACTTTCTTGGGATTTGGATTTCACAATCTGACTCAGGTATTGTGATTTCACAGCCTCAGTACTCCCTTGATTTTTTTACTCAGTTTCATATGTTCGATTGTAAGCCTTCTCCTACTCCTTTCCTTTTCATGGTTAAGTTGGTTTCTGATTACTCTACTCCCTTGGTTGATGGTACCCTTTATCGACAGCTAGTGGGGAGCTTGATTTACCTTACTCACACACATCCAGATCTATTGTATGATGTTTGGATCGTGTTCAGATTCATGTAGTAGCCACATGAGGTACATTGGAAAGCATTGAAACAAATCCTTCACTATGTTCATGGCACTTACACAAATGTCATCCACTATCTAGGAGGAGTAGATATTGACTTAGTTGGATATATTGATTATGATTGGGTCGGGGATCTTGATCATCATAAATCTACCTTAGGCTATAAATTTTCTCTTGGTTCGGGTCCTATTAGTTGGTCTAGCAAGAAGCAGAACGCAATTGCGATATATTCTACAGAGACAAAGTACAGAGGAGTAGTTAACACTGCCATAAAAGCTATTTGGTTATAGGGTATCTTGAAAGAGTTTGGTATTCACTATCATTGGCCTACTATTATCTATTGCGAAAAAATAAACACCATATCGACTTGTTGAAATCCAATTCAACATCAACAGATAAAGCACATCGAGATATATATGCACTTCATTCAGGAGATGATCCATAATGACATCATCAACTTGCAGTACTATTAGAAAACTGATATGGTTACAAACATTTTTACCAAGCCCTTCACTAAGGCAAAGTATCTTCACTTGCAGTCTCTTCTTAGAGTGAGGTATTCTACTATTGCTCATCTTCTTGAGGCTTTCTAGTCCCTTCTCCTCTTCTTCTCTTCCAGGGAGGTGTTGTTTGTACATGGGTACCTTATCAGACCTAGTTTTTGGGCCCATAGACACATATTTCTTAGATTGTTTAGGGGACTCTTATCTCTTGTAAATGGATGTTTTCCCGTAGGGGTTTTTCCTCCATTACTTGAGATCCTTATTGTACATGAGTACCTTATTAGGCCTAGTTGTCGGGACTCATTTTTTTCCCTCTTCTTCTTTTTCCAAAGATATGTTGTTTGTACATGGTTACCTTATCAGGATTAGTAGTTGGGTCACATTAACACATCTTTCTTAGTTGTCTAGTGGAGTTCTCTAGGGGAGTTTTCTTTTAGTTCTAACTTTTCATGACCTTTACCTCAACTTTGAAAAAGGGTGTTGGTGTATATGATTTGTTTCATCGTCATTTGACGATTTGTCCACCATAGATGGTTAGTCATCTCACTTAGTGAGAGTAGGTCATAGTGGAATAGGTCAGTAGGGTTGTGTACATGTGTCATGCATAAGAGTTACATAGCACTTCTGTATGTACCTCTTATTTTTGATCTATAAGCATGTCAAACACACTGTTGTCTTTTCTTACTTGATTCTCATTTTGTGATTCATGCTCTTGCTGATTATGTGAAACATTCTCATCACCATTAGAAGTGCAACCATCTTTTGATGTGCACGATGTTCCACATTGATCCTCGCAGAACAACCCGATATGGTACATCCACCATGTTATCGGCTAATAGCATCCAAAATGTAACTGGGTGGTAGCATTCAAAATGCTACTGGTTGATAACATCCAACATGCTATCGGCTAGTGGCATATAAACATGCTACCAGTTGGTAGCATCCAACATATTATAACCTATTCGCTTCTCAGTTCTTACCGGTGCTCCTGATTGAGTGACTCCCTTAATGCGGCCAAAAATTTGTCAACCTTGCGAAACAAATTATCCTGTGATTAACCATATTTTCGAAAGTGATTTTTGAAACTTTGTTGAATAGTTTCTACAATTTTTTAGGGGTCCTTAAAATTTACCTTGGTATGAACATGTTCATTTCCCAACTAGTTCATTTTTAGCCCCTTTTCACATTTCTAGTAGTTTTATGCCCATAGTTTTGTGTACATGGTTTTTTCTATGTTGGACCTATATATGCACATGTATTGTAAAACAAGCTAATTTGAATCATGTCTTGATTGAATTTTGATCAATTTAATGTAATATCTTGCATTATTTTCATTGAAAATGTTGCACATCTTTTCACAACTCTCTCAAGATTGTTCATAGATCACATTCCATTTCATTGCATAGGAATATATTTATGGTTCATTTCCATTCACCTTATTCTGATCTTGCTTTAATATAACATGGTATCATAGAAGGTTTTTAGTGATTTATGTGGCCTCTTCTTCTAATTTTTTTGCTATTGTTAAAATTCTGAGCTAATATTTTGCTTCAATCCTCTATTCTCAGAGTATGCTCTTCTCTTACATCCTTGAATGATCTACAAAATCAGAAAAGATTGGGGAAATAAGTAATTATATAAGAATGTTTGCAGGCCATCTATAAACTGGTGCAATTTAATGGAAAATAGACTACACTGTTGTTTCCAAAAGATGCCAAAACCCTAATATTGACTATAAACTTGTTCATGTTATTTCAAGGGTTTTGGGCATGTTTTTTCAAGAAATATGTACAATCCTGTACAAAGTAATTTTTTGGGACAACAATTATATCATTTTTTTGGGTTTTTTGAGAAACTTTCAGAGTTTCTCTTTATTTTTGATATAGGTACCAAAAAAGAGATATTTGCTAACAAAGTTTGTATCATCAACTTTATCTTTTGGGTGCACACTTTTATCCTTTGGACACAAATTTATACCTTTTGGATGCAGTTCTTTACCCTTTGGACATAGATCTATACCTTATGGGTGCAATATTTTATCCTTTGGTCACAAATTTATACATTTTGGGTAAATTATGTACCCTCTAGACATTTGGGCATCACATATACCCTACCTACATCAACGTACATTGCTTGTATCAACTCTGATAGTGCATAACATCATTAACTATACATGCAGGTACCTTGGACATCTTAGTTTAGCCCCTGATCATGTGGTCATCCCAAGGGGGCTTAAAAAGGTCATCATTAAAATATTATTTTTAATAACATAACCTTTTGGAGCTTATAACTTTTGATCCATAACTCGTATTGAGGAGATCATTTTTTTGAAATTGTATATTTTTTGAGCTCCACGTATTTGTGTTGTTTTTATATTCAAATTTTACTGATAATAGGTATTTTTATGCCTTGTAAGATTTACATGCACTGAATATAAAGTGTCATGTTTGTAATTTTGAGGGGCACTTTTTACAACGGAGGATGATGAAGATGACTTGGTTAATTTTCTGGAAATCATTTCTGAAGACTAGAGGGTGAGACCGGGTTTGGTAGGAGACCAAATCCCCCCATAATGACTTGTTTGTGTCATTTCTTCTTTCTGTAATAAGCACGTTTAGAGCATGTGTTTCTCTTATGTTTGTTTTTCAACATCATGGAGAATTTAGTACACACATTAAAAATGGATATCTAAAAAGGCACCCATTGCCGAAACCTATATTAAGGATCACTACATGTCTTCCTAGTAGTAGTTATGAATACTTGAAGTACTCCTTGAGCATGTAATGTTCATGCAACGTCTCCAATAAGAGCAAGTTTTGCATTATGGAGATCTTTTATCAACATTTCATCTAGTTTTACATTTCAGCGTGTGATTGATCAACATGTCTTAGTGTTATTCTCGGGTTATCTTATTTCTTCTCATATCGTTATTTTTTGTACTTGGGTACTTAACATGGCCTTATATCCAATACCCAATTCTTCTATCTACCTAAGCTACACTTAAGGGGGGTGTTGGTGTTAGTTTTTATACCCTTAGTGGGTTTTCTTACACTTATTTAAGCTTGCTTAGTTTAGTCTAGCGTGAATAGGCTCATTTCCCAACTAGTTCTTTGTTGGCCCCTTTTCACACTTCAGAGGTTATGCGCCCATTGGTATTATGCACATGGTTTTGTGCCCATGGTATTGTGGCCATGGTTTTGTGCCCAGAGTATTATGGCCATGGTTTTGTCTATGTCTGGCCTACATATGCACATGCATTGTAAAGTAAACTAATTCAAATTGTATCTTGATCATTGCAATTCAATATCTTGCATTATTTTCATTGCAATTGTTACACATATTTTTACAACTCTCTTAAGATTGTCGTAGCTCGCATTCAATTTCATTGCATCATAAGATCTTTGTGGTTTGTGTCCATCCACCTTATTCCTATCCTACTTAAATCTGACAATATACACAGGCTCCTTCTTTGTTGATATTATTTTGACCCCTCAAAAAGTCATTTGTAGGTCCATTATGCCTTCAAAGTCTTTACTTGAGGGCTTGCTTCTATTCAATTCGTAATGCACAAAATTTTCTTATTCCTCCATCATTCAAACTTGGTACTACTATCGTGTATCTCGACTACAAGTCTCCACCATGGGGTTCGAGTTCTTTTGGCCCTAATGACTAGAACATAACACAAGGCTTCGACTCTCCTCTCATACCATGACCATGACCATCTCTTCCGTAATGTCTCAAGAGTTTGGACTCAACTCTTTGCCTCACTGTCTTTAATCATAATCATCTTCTTTAATTATCATTCTCGATTCTCAATTAGCTCGTGCATTCATATGCACTAGTTTTACTAGAAAATACTACACTCGTCCCTCTACTTCGGGCACATAGGTGATAGAGTGAATGGATTTACATCTACACGTGGACCTTGCATGTGACTCGAGAATACTTGGAACTTAGTTTTATGAGAAATGAGTGGGACTTTGTACTTTTCTAGTGCTACTAAAAACCCTGACCATATCAACGTGTTCCAAATTGAAATGAGGTGGGTAAACACTTACAAGCTACGACGACGTAGATTGATTTGATCTTCGATGTACTGGTGTGTCACATCCATCCATATGGTACCCTCGAACATAAGAAGACACAACAAAGCGCCCCACGAATGGGTGCTATTGTGTTGTCCATGTTCTGGTCTACCTGGAGTTGGTGTGTCCTTCTATGCCACATTATGCTATATTGTATGCCTCCATTTCCACATCCGACGTACGTTGCAACTACAGAGTCTTTAAACTTTATTATCAATTGGACTATATTGTCACATGATAAGTATTGCTAATGCATCACAATAAATAAAAAACCTTAATCCCCCATCACATTTCCCACCCTTAAATTTCTCTTCCCTTAATCCCCTTCTTCAACAACCCTCTTCCTCCTACACTTTTCCACTCTAACTTTAACTTCTTCTACAAATATCCTTCTGCGTCTCCATTGCACCGTTCGTGCTAATACATAACTAATTACAAATAAATAAGTTAATTGTCATATTGATAACTCCATCAAAAATTAAAACGAATATTAAAACTAAAAGTGAATCATATCTACCCACGTTGGTAAAATTAGTTAGAGACAATGTTTTGCAAACCACCAAGACATACAAATTATAATAATAATTATTTGTCCGTTGTTATGATTTTGGAGGCTAATAATATTTGTCCGTTATTATGACCTTACATTTGAATGCTTTGTTTCTTTAGCAGTCGGGATCTGCCTGTAAATGTAATACGACAAAAAAAGAGATTACCCCTGCTTTTTCTCTCGCAACTCAAAATGGAACGTTGGAACTTGGAATGTTTTCAGCTCTCTATAAAAACCCATTTACAAACACAAATATTCATTCTCTCCTCTGCCCCTGTTTTCTTCACAGCCTAGATTTCTGTATTTCTGTGTTGTGTCCTGTTTTGTGTGTGTGTATATATGTTTGTCCGTCTGTATATATGTCTGTGTGTCTGTATATGTATCTGTGTGTATATGTCGTTCTATGCTGTGAAGTGAATTGAAGGTGGAGGCCAGACTTCAGCAATTAATCACAGACGGGATTGAAGGTAAGTCTAGTTTTGTTTTAAATCTTTATTTTTTTCATTCATGTTAATAAGAATTGAGAAGAAAACCCCAAATGATAGTATGTATTTATCAGGCGTTTAATTAATGTTTTATTTGAGTAAAGACAGAGTATCGTCAATTTGTTTCCCTGGCCAGTTTATCATAGTCATTTGTTTTTCAGTTGTAGATTAGCTACAGTTTAGTCACTGCTCTGTTTCTCTTCTTGGTCTTTCACGGTTTGGGATATGAATAAAAACATATTTCTACAACATAAATGTCAATGCTCTTGTGTCCGGTATAATCCAGGGCTTGGACAAATGTTAATATTTAATTTCCTCTTTTAATATAATTTGCTGTTGTATCCTTTAAAAGTGTTTCTGTCTTCATTGTAAGAGATCAGTGTTTGAGGGTCTTAGTCAGATGCCTTTACATCATTTGTGTTTCTTTTCTGATCGATTTCAGATTACAAGCACTCGAATGGTAGAATAACATCAAACCAAAGCCGAAACTGGTATATCGACTCCTGGGTGGCAGTTACTATTGACTCCTCATAAACTGCCCTAATTTCCATCACATTTACTTTTCGATGGAAATTGATACAATTGATATGCAATGACTTTAATCTAGTAACAGCATGTTCTAACACTTTATGCCTCCATCTTCTTCAGTTAGCGCAGCTTAGCATGAGAATGGATTAGTTTCAAGGATCTCTATGGATTTTCATCATCTTTTGTATGTATTATCCATCTCAAACATGAAATAATAAAATACTTCTGGATATTGTGCTTCTGCTTATCATTAAGAATAGCCTTACCATGTAAGAATTTTTTTGAACTTCTTAACGTACTTTGCTTGACAAAAAGCTTGTGTGGCGAATTTTAGGTAATAATATGTTTGAATGGTCTTAGTCACAATGTTATCGATCTATGACTAAGATTATTTCTGCTACCTATTTTCATTTCTATTTCTCCAATCTCTTTCCAATAGAAGAAGCTATATGTAAGGAAAATTGGGGTTGTAGCAACTAGAACGTTATGGTGATACCAAGGAAACACTGCTATGTGGTCTTCAGGTCGATCATTTCAAGTTTCAGGTATTTCAATTTCTTCTACGATAGACCAGAGAGAACATGTTGCATAAAGGATTTATGGCCCACTTCTTGCTAGTATTCAGTAAACTGAATGATGTTTGAGTTTTGTATTTTTCAGCCGATTTCTTTTTCCAATGACTTCACACTTGGAAATTGCTGTAATCTCCCTGGGCTTTACTACAACATTCCTCTGCAGGCAGCAATTTCTGACATCAACAAATGAATGGAGTTGGGAGTCGGGACTGGAGAATACCAGCGATAGGACTAGACGAGCCAGAGTGCAGAGAACAGATGTTTTATGATCCTGTGACTACTCTGTGTGGACATTCGTTTTGCAGTTCCAGCATCTTTCAATCTATGGACCATGGTAAGATTTAGCTGATTAGATATTACATTATGCTGGTTCTGGTTATATTGTTTTAGGTCTCTGAACTAATAAGTACCTTCGCGAATATAGGTAATAAGTGCCCGATGTGCAGAACAGTTATACTTTCAGTCCTAGGACATACCCTTTAAGGTAAAATATGAAATTACTCTTTTGTGCTTTGCAAATTTTCTTGTTTCTTGTTTATTTTTCAATTATATACAATATGTGTCTGCTCCAATTTGTTTTAAATAAACTGATGTTACATGCCCACGTACTTTGCTACTGCCATTGGTAGAAAAGTTTGATTACCTGAGTTTACTTCAATTAAATACAACCTCTAACATTAAAGAGACAACAAAGATCTCATCAAGGTTTATTTAGATAACTAAGATATGTTGTTCATGTTCCTATTTCCCCTTCATTTGAAACACTCAAACTTTATTCAATTTGATTGTATTAATTGGCTTTTCTTAGTGCGACTCTGATCAATATTATAAAGATTTTTTCTCCCAAGGAGTATGCTGAGTGGAAAGCTGAGCAGGAGACTTTGATACATTTAGGGAGGGGTCCCAAGAACAGGCTGCTGCTCCTGATTCAACTGTGCAGCCGGTCCCGTGAATGTTTCAAAAACATGCTGCAGGATAAAACAGAATCTCATCCATGTAAATCGGAGCCCCGAATGTTTTGGTAGGGTGATTTATGCGGGTGGTGAAAAGGAGGGGCTACAACATTCCTGCACCCGCTTACAAGATTTTTTTGACAGATGGCAGTTTAGGGTACCCAAAAAACAGGGAGTAACTATTCTGTGGAAAAAATTGCAGCAAATAAAACTGTTTTTCTGTTTTTTCACCGGACCATTCAACTGCTACAGGACCTAAAAAATCTCTGCATACTTTTTGAGAAAATGTAGGGAAAGCATGGGACCATACTTAAGCTAAAATATTCCTGAATTTACTCAGCAGAACCCGCTGAAATTTTTTAGCAGAGGAAGCTCATGGGACCACTAGGTTAGGAATTAATATGTTGCCCCTATTTGTTATGGACGTTGTGCTTCCATGTCACTATATTTGAGCCATGATTAGTAGGTTATGGTGAGCTATTTTTTATTCCCTATTACATTGCGAAGTGTTATCATGAGTAGAATGGTGTTAACTTTAAATGAACTGCTTTACAATGATTTTCATCACTGAAGTTATTCTTGAGCTGGGACTCATTTTTCTCTCTTTTTAAGAAACTATTTTTGACTTGCTCTTGTACACTGTCAGTGCATGTTGAGATGCTGCAATGTATTTCATGGAATTTTATGGTCCTTAGGGGAACTATTTCACAAAATATTTCATGTATCACTTTGTATAGAATCCTTCACTTCCCTTTCCGTCATGTGTTGTTTGTCTTTTCCATATTACAAACTATCTCATTACTACCATTCTCTGGTCAACATTCTTACTTAAGGTTTAAGATTCTTTTTTCTTCATAAGAAGTCTCATAGATAATCTACAAAGTTTAAGGTTTAAGTGCACCTTTTTTAATCAAATGTCTCATAGATAATCTACAAAGTTACTGTTCCTATTTTTTTCATTTTGATGAATACTTTGTGATTTCTATTCTAATTGCCTCGGCAAATGCTTTTTTCTTCTCATTGTCATGTAAAATAAACTGTATGGACTAAGTAGCCCATGGATACATCATACACGTGACAACAAAATAAAAAATGATATAGAGTTTGGCAAGTTAGGACAGACAAAATAAGCAGGGTTTTTGTGAATTGCACCTTTTATTTTTTGCTTGGGGAAGACATGGTTTTCTATTGTAATATGAAATTTGTTGATCTTAACAGTAAACCAGTCAGTGGAAGTAATCACATGCGCTGGGATGCATTATGCTACCATGCTAGAGAACCTTACAGTACTTAGTACTTACTAATCTGTTGCCTATATATGTTGCTGTGTACAAAGACTTGGAGATGATATAAATTGAAAGACTGAGCTTGAGAGCAGCTTGATACATTCACATCTCTTGCTCATTATGTATGGGTCTGGCACTTTTATGGCTGTTCACAGACTATGTGTCTCATGCCTTACAAACTTTTGTTTATATTGGAACAAAATGGTAGAGATTATTAATCAATTCTGCAATGCCTGCTACCTAGTTTATAACCAGATTTTCCCTTCAATCATTAGCTAAGGTGTACCCATTCTTGATTCATTTCGAGCCTGATATTGATATCCAATGCTCAACAGTCCTAAGGGGAAACTGTACTAGTGTATGGCCTGCTGAAGGATGGAATCAGTGCAGCAAGTCACCTTTTTTATTGTAGCTAATGGCCTTGCAAAATAAAGACACCCCTTTCAAAGTCAGTTGTAAGATAAGTGGAGCTAAACCTCCATGTCACTATTTTCATTCATAAGATACAGGTTTATTGGAACATCCATGTTGACATTGTCATTCATGGAGAGAAAAGTATTTAGTCCTCTTAACACCTTAACACCTTCTGGCCGAGCTATCATAGGCTATAACAATTTACATCATTTTATCTTGTGGGCATCCATCGTAACTTGCAAACACTCTTTTTTATTGCTGCTACCTGTAATAGAATGCTATATAACTATGGATAAAAGCCATCAATTTATCTCAGCAATGCAACATGCAAGCGCATGGATTGAAATTTCTAAACACATACACAAAGAACCATGTTACGGCTTACCTCCATTCTGAAAAAAACTCAATTTTCATTGTCAACAGTCAAACATGAGAAAAGCGAAAGGGGAATGGGCTTCACTTCTACCAAGTATTCACTAGTTATTGTTGCTTCGTATAAATCCTTTATGGTTTTATAATGTGGAGATGGTTCCCGGATACTATGCATTATCCTTCCCAAAGCGTTATATCATAAATGCATATTTTATTGCTATTAAATTATGAACATGACATCTGCCTACTAGATTGTCTTTGATAAAAATTATAGTCTTTGACAAAAAATTATAGGATAATTTTGTGTCTGTGTATATGTCTGTGTCTGTATATGTATCTGTGTGGATATGTCGTTCTATTCTGTGAAGCTAATTGAAGGTGGAGGCCAGACTTCAGTAATTATTCAGAGATGGGATTGGAGGTAAGTCGTGTTTTGTTTTGAATCTTTATTTTATTCATTCATGGTAGTAAGTGTTGTATATTTTCCCCTCTCCGGCGGAATCAGGGCAAACGCGGGTTTGGGAGTCGGGAGGACAGGGCGGAGAAGCACGAGCATAGAACATGTTGCGCATCCTCCCAAGCCCGATGCATATGCACAGCCACCTCCCGAACCCGACACAGGGCAAATGCGGGTTCACAGGGCGGAGAAGCATGGTGGGACAAAATGTGTTGGGGGGTCTCCAAAACCCGACGCAAAGGAAATGCGGGTTTCGAGGTCGGGAAAACACGTCGGGGATGCACGGGGCAAAAGCATGTCGAGCACCCCTCCGGACCCGATGCGCATGCGGGTTCATCTTCCGCCCCGACACAAAGGAAAGCTCGGAATCACGTGGGAAGCGGGTTTCGGGAAAACGCAAGCATCGAACACATGCCGGGGCTTCTTCCAAACCCGATTCGAAATACAGTCCGCCATAATGGGACGAGTTAGGTGCGGATGTGGAGGTGGTTGGAAGAAATTCCGAATTTCTCTTCTCCCTCATTTTTTCTCATATAAATGTAAGGAGAGGCTGTTTTAAAAAGGGTTGGGCATTTCTGCTTTGCACTCTCCCTTCTCTCCTTCTTGCAAGAGATTTTGTGGAGTTTTCAAGCCTCCCACATAGATTGTAATGCCGTTTTTTGCCTCTTGGCCACTGCAATATACTGTATCGACCTTTGAGCAATATATGTATGTTTGTGATTGATTTTAAACCCTTTCATATATTCATTGCTGTCATTTTTGATCTTTTATTGCATTTTGGCTATCTGTGCATGGTGTTGTATTGCATTTATGTGGTCTGTGTTTATTCTTGCAAAATGGGTGTTCAACATTCCTCGGTGCATCACCTCCTTAGCTTAGGTTTATTTTTATGCATTTCTCTCTCCCTGTCTCCTTGGTAGTTAGATTAGGTTTTTTTGGGTAAACCTCTACATTTCATTGGTGCATCTGAACAGAGGAATAGGAGCCGGCCTTCATCCGGAGAGCTTTTCCGATTTCGCAAGGTCCCGCACTTGGGAAAAGCTCCATGTTGTGCAATCGCACTGAGAGTCTCAAACGATCGTGTTGCGGAGTCCCAGGGGTGCTGCGATTCGACACCAACAGTAAGCATAGAGAACAAAACCCCAAATGATAGTATGCATTTATCAGGTTTTTAATTAATGGTTATTTTCAGTAAATTCAGAGCATCTTCAATTTGTTTTTATATCGAGAGTTCCCTGGCCCGATTTCTTTATGGAGTTCATTGTCTTGGTTTATATGTGGAGTTTCCCAATTCAGTTTTCCTGGAAGGTAATGGATTCTAACTCAAGACTCTAGTTATGTATGAAATCAAATACATCAGGTTTTACTGCATTTTTACAGCATTGAAACTACAGTATTTAACATTAGCTTTTAGATTTTGCATTGTTACAACTAAACCGTAATTCAGCTGCAGTTACATAGGTGTTGGGACCCTGATGATATCCTTATTTTATTTTGTCATGGGTATTGCTAAACCCCACATGATAGTAAGGTATCCTTCTATTGTAGGTGAACTACAGTTTATCATAGTCATTTGTTTATTCCCCACTCTTTTTCTCTTCTTGGTCTTTTTCGGCCTGGGATATCGATACAAACATACTTCTACAGCAGAAATGTCAACGCTCTTGTGTCCGGTACAATCCAGGCCTTGGGCAAATGTAAATATTTAATCTCCTCTTTTGATGTAATTTGCTGTTTTATTATTGAAAAAGTGTTCACTGTCTTCATTGTAAGAGATCGGTGTTTGAGGGTCTTAGTCAGATGTCTTTGCATCATTTATGTTTTGTTTCTGATCAATTTCAGATTACAAGCAGTCAAATGGTACGATAGCATCAAAATGAAGCCGAGATTGGTATATTGACTCCTAGGTGGTAGTTAATATTAACTCCTTGTAAACTGCCCAAAGTTTCCATCAAATTTATGTTTCGATGTCTTAGTCAGATGTCTTTGCATCATTTATGTTTTGTTTCTGATCAATTTCAGATTACAAGCAGTCAAATGGTACGATAGCATCAAAATGAAGCCGAGATTGGTATATTGACTCCTAGGTGGTAGTTAATATTAACTCCTTGTAAACTGCCCAAAGTTTCCATCAAATTTATGTTTCGATGTCTTAGTCAGATGTCTTTGCATCATTTATGTTTTGTTTCTGATCAATTTCAGATTACAAGCAGTCAAATGGTACGATAGCATCAAAATGAAGCCGAGATTAGTATATGGACTCCTGGGTGGTAGTTAATATTAACTCCTTGTAAACTGCCCAAAGTTTCCATCAAATTTATGTTTCGATGGAAATTTGATACAATTGATATGTAATGATTTAGAAGCTAGCAACAAAATAGCATGTTCCAACACCTTATGCCTCTATCTTCTTCAGCTATCGCTGCTTAGTATGAGAATGGATTAATTTCAAGGATCTCAATGGATTTTCATCATCTTTTGCATGCATTATCAACGTCAAATATGAAATAAAAATATACTTCTGGATATTGTGCTTCTGGTTATCATTAAGAATAGCCTCACCATGTAATAGATTTGTTCGAACTTCTTAACATGCCTTGCTTATCGAAAAGCATATGTTGCAAATTTAAGGTAATAACATTTGAATGACCGAGTTCAGATTTTTTGAAACAACAGATGAAAAAGAAATGATCTTGGTCATAATGTTATTGAACTCTCTATCCAATAGAAGAAGCTATTCATGTATTGAAAATTGGGGTTCTAGCAACTAGAACGATATGGTGATGCCAGGGAAACACTTATATATGTGGGCTTCAGGTCAATCCTTCTAGGTATCTCATTTTCTTTTACAATAATCCAGAGAAATCACGTTTCATAAAGAATTTATGTCCTACTTCTTGCTAGTATTCAGTAAACTGAATGATGTTCGAGTCTTGTATTTTTCAGCTGATTTCTTTTTCCAATGACCTTATACTTGGCAATTGCTGTAATCTCTCTGTGCTTTACCATAGCATTCCTCTGAAGGCAACACTTTCTGACTTCAACAAACAAATAGTGATAGAACTAGACAGGTAAGAGTGCAGGGAACTGATGATTTTGATTGCACTCTGTCTCAAGATGTTTTATGATCCTGTGACTACTCCGTGTGGACATTCATTCTGCCGTTCCGGTCTCTTACAATCCATGGACCATGGTAAGATTTAGGTGATAAGATATTGTATTATGCTTTTATTTGTCCGAGCTAATAAATACCTTGGCGAATATAGGTAATAAGTGCCCGGTGTGCAGAACAGTTCTACTTTAAGTCCTAGGGCATACCATTTAAGGTAAAATATGAAGTTACTCTTTTGTGCTTTGCAACTTTTCTTGTTTCTTGGTTCTTTTTCAATCATATACAACATGTGTCTGCCCACGTACTTTACTGCCGCCACTGGTAGAAAAATTTGATGACCCAAGTTTACTTCAAATAAATGCAACCTTTAACATTAAAGAGACAGCAAAAATCTCATCAAGGTTTATTTCTAGATAGTTAAGATATGTTTTTGTGTTCCTATTTCCCAATCATTTGAAACACCTAGAATATATTCAATTTTATTGTATTAATTGGCTTTTCTCAGTGCGACTCTGAACAATATTATACAGATTTTTTTTCCTGAGGAGTATGGTGAGCCTGAAAGCTGAGCAGTAGACTTTGATATATTTAGGAATTAATATGTTGCCTTATTTTGCTATAGACGCTGTGCTTCCATGCCAGAAATTATCACTCATTATATTCAAATTCGCAATTAATATGTTATGGTGAGCTATTTCTTATTCCCTTATTACATTTGAAGTGCTATCATGAGTAGAATGGTGTTAACTCTAAATGAAATGCTTTACAATGGATCTTCATCACTGAAGGTATTCTTGAGCTGGGAATCATTTTTCTCTCTTTTTAAGAGACTAATTTCGACTTGCTCTTGAACACTGTCAGCACATGTTGAGATGCTGCAATGTATTTCATCGAGTTTTATGGTCCTTAGTGGAACTTAAAATATTTCATGTATCTCTTTGTATAGAGTCCTTTACTTTTCTTTCCATCACGTGTTGTTTGTCTTGTTCTTTTCTTTTCCATATTACAAACTATCTCATTACTACCATTCTCTGGTAAGCATTCTTACTCAGGTTTAGGATTCTTTTTTCTTAATTAGAAGTGCGAAGTGCACCTTTTTTACTCAAATGGCTCATAAAAAATCTACAAAGTGATTGTTCCTATTTTTTTCATTCTGACAAATACTTTGTGATTTCTATTCTAGTTGATTAATTTCATGTTTTCTTCCATTTTGCAATAATGCATTTCATTCTTTAGAGTTAGTCATGTCTTCTTTTTTATACTTTGTTGTATTTTGGCTACTACATCTCAGTTTGTCTTCATAGACTCATCTTTATTGTTATTGCATACTTCAATGGTGAAATGTTTCAAATAGGGTTTTATTTTTCTTCTAAATCAAACCTCTAACCATGTGTAATGGTAGCTGCTATCCTGATGAGGGGTCATGAAGGATAGCGACAGCTACATTCCATTTGAAAGTAAGAATGCTGTATATGTATGTATTTGCGTAAGAAGGGAACTTGTCAGTGCATGTAGGTTGAAAATACATTCTGTAGATGTCTTAATTACATCTAATCCTTATCTTCCTTTTCATCGTGGATGATTGCATTGTTTTTAAGAGTATGAGAAAACGTTTTAATGGTTGAAGTGACGGGTCATGAAGGATAGCGATAGCTACATTCCATCTGAAAATAGGAATGCCATATATGCATGTATTTATGTATGAAGGGAAACTTGCCAGCGCACTTATGTTGAAAATATATTCCATAGATGTCTTAATTACATTTAATCCTTCTCTTCCTTTTCATTGTAGATAATTGCATCATTTTTAAGAGTATGAGAAAACAATTTAATGGTTTTTTTTTTAACTTGAATGCCATACATGCATGTATTTATGTATGAAGGGAACTTGTCAGTGCAGTTAGGTTGACAATATATTCTATAGATGTCTTGATTACATTTAATCCTTCTCTTCCTTTTCATCGTAGATGATTGCATCATTTTTAAGAGTATGAAAAAATGTTTTAATGGTTTTTTCAAACTTTCGTTTTTGCCTGATTTGTCTACATTCCTCTGCTTCTTATGCTGTTGAAACTCACTCTCTTCTACTCCTGCATTCTTCCTCCTCCTTTTATGACTCTAAATGGCTTTGTATATTCTGTTGAAATTGCACAAATGTCAAATTTATGCTCTAGTGTAGGAATGCCAACCTTCACAATTTGATTATTTGCTCGTGTTTCATTCAGATGCTTGATTTCTGGTTTCTTTTCCGTTTCCTTGGCATCTGAATTTATGCATCATTAATAGTGTATTCTGAAACAGTGAATGACATTGATGAAATTCAACTAATCATTTTTTTATTCTTGAGCAGATAAGAAGGATAATGGAAGATAGTCGCCGAATGGGGATGGCAAGGTACCAATTCTCATCTGATTATTGGAGATATTGTTGGAATTGATCATCCATTCTTTTTGTGTTTTACTCTGCTTATATTTCATTACACTTTGGATGATATTGTGTCTGCAGGTTGGAATGGACTCAATGACAAGTTCTACTGCAGATAAGAAGGATAATGGAAGATAGTCGCCGAATGGGGATGGCAAGGTACCAATTCTCATCTGATTATTGGAGATATTGTTGGAGTTGATCATCCATTCTTTTCGTGTTTTACTCTGCTTATATTTCATTACACTTTGGATGATATTGTGTCTGCAGGTTGGAATGGACTCAACAACAAGTTCTATTGCAGACGTTGCTTGTGAAGTTGAAATATGCGAGTGAGTATTACAAAAGTTGTAAATATTCCTGCTTGGAAATAGAAAATAAATAGTATCACATACATCTAGAATGGATAGCAATGGCATAAGGTGAAATATAGTTAAATAAAACCAACCCTCAAAGTGCTATTTTTGTTGTTGATTATAGTAGCATATTATTGGCAATAAAAATTAATTCGTGAGAGGTAAACATAGACTTGTGATTATTGTTACTTGAGTACTTATATTGAAGGAAGTAGAAGCCAACGAATTCAGAAGTAAGCACTTGCCTCAAAAAGTAGTTAGGGCATCAAATTTTATGCCTTTTCTTGTTACTTCTCTTTTCTGTATTTTCTTATTTCACACATCCTTTTGGTATAAATTCATTGAATATGGCTCTCATCCCTTTTAGGTGACTAATTGAAGAGATGTTAACTGCCCTTATCCCTTGTTAGTTTTAATTGATTCTCCTTGTTTTTTTTTATTAGATGATTAAATGCTTTTGACCGGAGCTTAGAACTAGAGGTTGGCGGGGACCCCACCCATTACAATATTTAAATGGTATTAAGAACCAAACAACCGAATAGACCTGAGAACGACCGACGGCGCGCCATCAACTAAGACCGCCACACCCCACACACAATACTACCCCGAGCAGGGCTCTTGCTCAACAAAGACCCCCACACCCCTCTCACATTACTACCCCGAACGAGAATCGTGCGTGAGGGGCAGATGAGGCAAGCCCACAAGCCACCGAAATCCCACGACGACAAGACCTAACCAAGCAAACTACCCCTATACGGACATCCAACATCGCCACATGCAGGCCCAACACCGCCGGAGGCAAACTCCGGCCACATGAAACTAGGAAGCCAATAAACAATGGCGACAACTACTAACAACCCACATTACCACCCCAAACAAGGATCGTGTGCGAGGGGCAGATGAGGTAAGCCCACAAGCCACCGAAAGCCCACGACGACAAGACCTAACTAAGCAAACCACCCGATATGGACATCCAACATCGCCACATGCAGGCCCAACACTGCCAGAGGCAAACACTGCCCACACGAAACCACGAAGCCAAGAAACAACGATGACAACTACTAACAACCCACTACTAACAAACAATCCACCACTGCTCAGATTGGTGAGGAAAGCATCCAATTCGCACCTTGGGAGACCATTCCACGCTATAACCACAAATACCCTCAAAATCCAAAACCCATCGAACCTTAATCTCCCATTCATGAGCTGTGGATGCCTCAAGCCAGAAGGAAAACCACTAAGGACAAAGATTTCTTCTTGATTCGACGCTTAGGGAACCAGGTTGGTCGGTCCCTAAATAAGAAGAAAAATGCAAGTAGAACCGTCCCCCATCTTGACAGAGAAACCAGATCTAGCCCGAAGCTCTTTAACCCAACCATCGCCACCCCCCTCCGAAAAAACAAACCAGCCGAGAACAATCCGATAGACGGGAAGGACGACCCCCACAACATCCACTCCTTTGTGGGAAGAAAACCCCCAACCAGGTTTGACCCACTACCCAAAGCAGTGCCGAACTGCTCTGTAGGACCCCCAACAAAAACAGGATCTGAAAAAACATGGGCAGGGGGAAGATCTGGAGTTGGAAGCTTCTCCGACTCCACAACTGTAGCCTCCACCCCTGTTAGAACCCCAAAAACCTGTGAAGCCCTTGCTGGCAGGGACACAACCTCCAACACGTCCGATGAAAGTTGACATGAAAAGATCAACTGGAAAGGGAGCAATACAGACCCCCAACCAGGTTTGACCCACTACCCAAAGTAGTGCCGAACTGCTTTGTGGGACCCCCAACAAAAACAAAATCTGAAAAAACCCGGGCAGGAAGAAGATCTGGAGTCAGAAGCTTCTCCGACTCCACAACTGTAGCCTCCACCCCTGTTAGAACACCAAAAACCTGCGAAGCCCCTGCTGGCAGGGACACAACCTCCAACACGTCCGACGAAAGTTGACACGAAAAGATCAACTGGAAAGGGAGCAATACAGACATCCAACATCACCACACGCAGGACCAACACCGCCAGAGGCAAACTCTGCCCACATGAAACCACGAAGCCAAGAAACAATGACGACAACTACTAACAACCCACTAGTAACAAACAATCCACCACCGCTCAGATTGGTGAGGAAAGCATCCAACTCGCACCCTGGGAGACCATTCGATGCTATAACCACAAATACCCTCAAAATCCAAAACCCATCGTACCTTAATCTCCCATTCATGAGCTGTGGATGCCTCAAGCCAGAAGGAAAACCACTAAGGACAAAGATTTCTTCCTGATTCAACGCTTAGGGAACCAGGTTGGTCGGTCCCTAAATAAGAAGAAAAATGCAAGTAGAACCGTCCCCCATCTTGACAGAGAAACTAGATCTAGCCCAAAGCTCTTCAACCCAACCGCCGCCATCCCCTTCCGAAAAAACAAACCAGCCGAGAACAATCCGATAGACGGGAAGGGCGACCCCCACAACATCCACTCCTTTGTGGGAAGAAAACCCCCAACCAGGTTTGACCCACTACCCAAAGCAGTGTTGAACTGCTCTGTGGGACCCCCAACGAAAATAGGATCTGAAAAAACCCAGGTAGGAGGAAGATCTGGAGCCAGAAGCTTCTCTGACTCCACAACTGGAGCCTCCACCCCTATTAGAACCCCAAAAACCTACGAAGCCCCTGCTGGCAGGGACACAACCTCCAACACGTCCAACGAAAGTTGACACGAAAAGATCAACTGGAAAAGGAGCAATCGAGACAGGTCCAGAAGCACGCCTAAGAGCCGCCAAGAAGGCCTTCACATCCCGACTAAGAAGGAACCCTGCAGTCTGACGAGCTTCCTCTAAAAGTCCTTTGGCTAAGCTCTCCTCGAGTGGGTCGTAACGAAATGCCAACCTTTCTATGCACTGCTCAGCCAGGCAAGAGCTGAGATTATCCAACTTAACCACCCAGGTAGGAGGAAGATTTGGAGCCAGAAGCTTCTCTGACTCCACAACTGGAGCCGCCACCCCTGTTAGAACCCCAAAAACCTACGAAGCCCCTGCTGGCAGGGACACAACCTCCAACACGTCCAACGAAAGTTGACACGAAAAGATCAACTGGAAAAGGAGCAATTGAGACAGGTCCAGAAGCACGCCTAAGAGCCGCCAAGAAGGCCTTCACATCCCGACTAAGAAGGAACCCTGCAGTCTGACGAGCTTCCTCTAAAAGTCCTTTGGCTAAGCTCTCCTCGAGTGGGTCGTAACGAAATGCCAACCTTTCTATGCACTGCTCAGCCAAGCAAGAGCTGAGATGATCCAACTTAACCACCTCGCTTAACTCCTTCACCCGCTCCCACCTCTCTTCTCCATTGTCGCCGTAAGCCCTCAAGGCTTGCTCGATCCAAAACCCTAGCGCCTCCATCCCCAATTGATTCTCCTTGTTTTGTATCACGTTTTATACAAGTTTTTAATTTTTTTATCATTCAAGTAACTGGTAGAAGATGTGTTAATCATTTGTATCCCATGATAATGTTTTCTTTTTTCATAAAGATGTTGACCACTTCCAGATGGACGATTCCTTTTGCAGTCTAGTCATTTGAATATGCTTATTTTCATGGTATCTTAAACAGTTCACTTTGCAGTTTGCAGCCACATTGACTTCAGTTATTTGTAGACATTAACATCATCTTTCTTTCTTTCTCGTATGTTGAAGGTTGGTATGAGATCCATTCACAAAATCTATTATTTTATTACTATATAATTGTTACCTTAGCATGCCCAAGTCTAAGGTCACGTTTTTAGTGAACAGACAATCACAACGGTTCATTCATATGAACAAACACAATTATATCATGTGAAGAGTAGAGGTATACAACACAAAGAACTCAATAACAAATGTGAATGAATTATGTGATGACACTTTGTTGCAATACAAGCTATGAAAGTACATGATACATAAAATCATTGAAGTATCAACTCTCTGATCAGAGAAGCAAAATTTAAGTGTGGAGACCTCCACATAGACTCAGAGGTCATTGTTTATAAATAGCATGGCAGGCACTTGGGAGCAATCACCCACTAAGGAGTCGTAATTGTATTTAGATAGTGTATTAAACTTTGTCACTACCTACATAATGCTGAGAGCTAGTTGGAACTTAAAGGAATTATCTGCCTGTCATAGGCCGGGAAAAAAAGTTCACAATGTCACTCCTCATTCCCTTATAATTTATTGCCTTTACTTCTTCTTCTTTGTGCTTTAATTTTGACACATGAAAAGCTGTTTGGAGCCCATTCTGTTTTATTTTGTTCCAGTTAAGTCTGGCTTGGACTCATCTTTCGAGTGATGTAAACTTTCAGTCTTCTTATATAAAACTTAATGAGTAAACCAAAATTAAAGGCACCTTTATGAGGTTATCCCTCCACTTGAGAAAAGCTATTTCAGGTCTCTTGCATTTCTTCTCGCTTCATGTTTATTTTCGCAAAGCCACATTTAAAGGTTTTAAAAGCATAAACAATTCATACCAACGAAACACCTTAGATTAGAACTATTCTCTATTTTTGCATGTGCTAGGAAATATATATACCAACTTTACAAACCTAATTTTCCGGTAAAAGAATTTAACTAGACAATATAATTTTGTGTTTTAATGCAGTCCTCTTCCTCTGAAACGACATCAAAAAAATAGGATTGTGATTACCCTATGTAAAAAAATTCGTACTTTAAATAATGGGTCGTTTTGTGTGTTAATTGCCATAAAGTGTTTGTATTGTGTCGAGATATTCCCAGAGAGTCATATTAGCCAATTTCGCCAAATACCTAGATGCCCAAAATTGTTATATTCTGTCGCTGGGGTTTGCTTGCTGGAAATTTTTATTTAATTATTCTGAGCCTTGTTTGAGGCAAATTGTGCTCCGGTTTAACCCTGTTGTGGTCTTACATGTCAATATTCCCATATACCAGTAGGGTTTTAACCAGGAATGAATCCTGGGCTTTATCTGTGACTTCTAGCAACGTTTTGCGTTTTTGGTGTTTTCCTATTTTGTTTTCTGTGAAATTTCTTTAGGTCAATTCCTTTGCTGGTTTTGTTTGATTTCTTGCCTGGAGTATTTGGAGATCATCTATGGACATTATGCCAGAAGGAATTTGCCACAGGAGGTCTGGTTCTCTCTGAAAAGACGAAGTCATGCACAACTTGCGTTTTTGGTGTTTTCCCGTTTTGTTTTCTGTGAAATTTCTTTAGGTCAATTCTTTTGCCGGTTTTGTCTGATTTCTTGCCTGGAGTATTTGGAGATCATCTATGGACGTTATGCCAGAAGGAATTTGCCACAGAGGGTCTGGTTCTCTTTGAAAAGACAAAGTCATGCACGAAAAAGCTTCTTCTGGGCAGGTCGCATTTTTGGGAAAAGAAGGCTTTAAGCTACAATGGGATTTTTGGTAGCTGCTGGCTGGTGGGAATTTTGTACCTTCCTAGTAGGGTACTTTTTTACCATGGAGGCAAAGCCACTTAAATCATGATGATATTATT
This sequence comes from Taxus chinensis, assembly GCA_019776745.2. Taxonomy (NCBI): domain Eukaryota; kingdom Viridiplantae; phylum Streptophyta; class Pinopsida; order Cupressales; family Taxaceae; genus Taxus; species Taxus chinensis. Next base: position 239,744,199 of record CM034146.1, read on the forward strand.
AGAGGCAGCAGGCAGGAGGGAATTTCTTACCTGCCTTGCAGGGTGAAAATTCCCATTGTGAAATAAAAGAAAATCGCTTAAGGCATGGACGTTATGCCAGAAGGAATTTGCCACAGGGGGTTTGGTTCTCTCTGAAAAGACGAAGTCATGCATGAAAAAGCTTCTTCTGGGCAGGTTGCATTTTTGGGAAAAGAAGGCTTTAAGCTACAATGGGATTTTTGGTAGCTGCTGACTGGTGGGAATTTTGTACCTTTCTAGTAGGGTACTTTTTCCCATGGAGGCAAAGCAGGCATGATGAGATTATTAGAGGCAGCAAGCAGGAGGGAATTTCTTACCTGCCTTGCAGAGTGAAAATTCCCATTGTGAAATAAAAGAAAATCGCTTAAGGCATTGATGGGAATTTCTTACCTGCCTTGCAGGGTAAAAAATCTAATTATGAAAGTCAAACAACTTAAGTGGATCATGGGATTTTTGGAGCTGCGGTGCAGGGTGAATAATCCCATTAGAAACAGACTTTTAAAAATAGAATTCACCTTTGCCAAAAAGTGTGACCTACCTTGGGTGAATAATAATGCATTTAATAATATTTATTAATGTTTATTCACCCAATTTTGGTGCCCAAGCATGAGGAAAAGTCAACGCATGATGAAAGGATAAAGACGATTGGAAATAGAATTCTAAAATTAAATAAATTTAAGTTATTTAATGCAGCCCCCTCTTATGCAAAAAAGTGCGACCCATATTAAGGAGGAATAATACTTTTTAAAGTATTAATTAATGGAATTAATTCCTATTTTTGGTGCATAAGGTCAAAGCACACTGTGAAGTCAATGTGGACTGGAAGTAGAAAGCTAAAATTAAATAAATTTAATTTATTTAATGACAGCCATGAGCATGCACAAAATAAGCGCCCAAATTAAAAAGAAAAGCATGCTAATTAATTAATTAATTGCCAGCAATGGGAGAGGCGATTATTAATTATAGAATGGTGAAGGTTATATAAGAATGGGCTGCCATAATGATGAATTAATTAATTCTTTAGTAAGAAAGTGCAGCCCAGACAATTTTGGCGCCCAATTAAGGAGGAATTTTGCATAGAAGGTGTTGTTACTTCTGGAAGGCTTCAAAGTTTGGCGCCTACATTTGAAGGAGCTTGAATTAAGTCTGATTAATTGTCTGCATAGTGGTACAGGTGCTCAGGTGAAGTTGACAAAATTCATGTTTGCTTTGCATGTAAACAAAACATCAAATTTTGGGGTAGCAGGCTTGATATATGCAGATTTTTATAATTAAAATCAAGTGTTCATGTTCCGGTTGCCATCTTTGTCTGAATTAATTGTAGGAATTCATTATAGGTGCTTTTATAATTGAAAGGGAACTTAAATCAATGTCCAATACATTGAACATATCCTCCGAATTTGAAGAAAACTCCAGATCTACACCGGTTGTAAAGAATTCCGGCTGAATAAAGAGAAAAAGAGTTGCTCAGACAAAGATTGCTTTGGCCATGGCGAAACATGATGAAAGAAAAGGATCAGTAGAATCATGCATAACTTCCAGATTCAGATCCAGATCCAGATTCAGATTCAGATCCAGATCCAGATCCAGATTCAGATTCAGATTCAGATCTAGATCCAGATCCAGATCCATAATTGCAAAGGCTTCATCCTCTTGTTTCATATGCAGCCCGTGAAGAAGTCAGTGCATGGAGAATTCCTTCCAGGACCTTGTGCATGTTCTCCCAATCTTCCAGTTGAAGCCTTCATTGAATTTGCATTCACCCGGAGTGCTTTCCAGAATTTTTAATTGCTCATATGCAATTAAAAATAAAAATGATGAGTTATTTATGGAGAACATTGTACCGATGCATGTACTGGAGAAGAACTGCAAAAGCTTCAAGGATAAGAAGGAAGACAAGTCAAAGGCAATACCCGCAAGAAAATCACAGTTACTTGCTTCTAGATCCAACCGCTTCCAGATCCAGCTAATTCCAGATCCAGTTTGGTGAGAATCAAAGACAAAAGAATCAACTGCATGCAGAATATGAAAAAGGACAAGACTGCAACTTTCCTCTTTCTTCTTCTTTATCTTTCCTCTTTCTTCTTTATCTTTCTTCTTTATATTGAGCGATCAATTAAATTATAAAACCTAAGCGATTGGTTTAAAGCCATTACTTGAAGAAGTCAACTACTTGGAAATAGGTGGCAGACGTGCAAAATAGAAGGTTCTATTTTTAGTTGCAAATCATGCATGTCATGCAAAGAGGAATTTCAGGAGGGAGATTGCCAGTTGTTTCCTTTCCCACTTACACATGTGCCAGTTCCACTAAAGGCTTCCTATTTGTAATTTCCCCTCTACATGCTATAAGTAAAGGAAGAACATTTGGGTTAATGACCAGAATTTGTAAGCAGCATTCTTGTGTTCCAGACTTTGTGTTGAAATCCCTGATAGCTATTTGAAGCAAAGGAATAGAAAGGAGCAGATTTCTGGAGAACTTTGTGTCACTGTGCATTTTGTTTCTAGCTTTTGTCTTAGATCTACTTATAAACTTTGTGTTATTCTAGATCTAGATCTGAAAGCTGCCTTTGCTTATAATTCTCTGTGTTAATATCTATTGGTTTTGTCCTACGTTGCCAGGATACGGATACGAGTATCTGTTTGGATACGGATATGATACGTCTTGGATACGTCTGTATATATATATATATTTATGTACATCTACTTATTTTACTTTTTTTTTAGTCCATAAAAAACTGAAATAGTAATACAAAACTTGAATCAATGTTCAAAACATTCAATATACTTAAGACTTCGCATTTTTATTGAGCATGTGGCTGCCATACATATGATATACGAATATCATGTTAACATGAATACGAACAAAACTTGAAATTTGAAAAATATACCAGTAACTAGATCCATGTTCAAATTTTCAAAACAAACAATATACTTAAGATTTTACATTTCATTGTTCATGTGGCTGCCATACATATGATATAGGAATACAAACAAATCTAGAATATATCATCTAGATTTTCCTCAAAATCAAGTTCATGTGTGCCACTTGCGCTAGCTCCACTGTCATTAACTCCACTCTCCGCTCCTTGCGAACTTCCTTGAGCGTCATCTTCGCCATCAAATAATGAAAGTTGGGCAAGCGTGGCAAACATTAAAAAAAATGAAATAGAACTAAAAAAAACGTATTTAACACTGGATACGCCCTTGATACGTACAGACGTATCCGTCACGTACCCTGGCGTACCCTGTACGTATCAGGGGTGTATCCGGAGCGTATCCAGGGAGTATTAGTATCGGATACGTATCCAGCAGGATTCGGGGGGGGGTTTCAAGTATCCGTGCAACGTAGGAACTTCTGTCTATGTGCATGTAATCAACTCTGTAATCTATTGATTGGGTTGCACATCTTCCCTATTTCTTCCTTGTGTTTTTATTATTTCCTTATTTAGATATTTCCTTTCTTTAACAGCTGTTTACTTGCTGCAAAATTATACAACTATGGTTCATGAGTTGCATGGTTAAAGTAAAACCCCTAAATAGATACCAGCATATTTTATTGACAAATCTTACACGGGAGCCTCACCGGTAAATGGGGGAGATTTATCTCATGACTGCCTAGGTTTGCAGCTATGCTGAAAGCCTAGCCAACAGATTGGAATGTGTGGAGGGAATCATGGTGACCAGATAATCAATTGAGAGAATCAATCAAATCAAAATGTTTCAAATTAATTGAAAATATGTGAATCCTAGAATAAGTACTTTCCCTATTGGCATTTGTGGTCTGCACCAAGAGAAGCAAGTGTATTTTCTATCCTCATCTTTTGATTTCCAAAGAGGATCGAAGATCCTTTATTTCTTTTTATATTTTAGGTTGAACCAAGTTTTCCTCAGCTTTTCATGAAATGCCATCTCCCTAGATTATTTCTAAGGCCCTTTTAGATATTTAAATCGGCTGCAATAATATGAGAAATATCTTTAAAGAAATCTGCAATTCGATTCCATGTTTGTTTACATAAGAGTTTGGGGCGCAAACATTAGCTAGACTCGAAGTTTGGGTTTCCTTAAAAATGCAACACAAATATCTTGGACAGGGGGAGATTCGATATCTGATGAGGATTTCTTACAAAAGAGATCTGATAATGAATCGATTCCTCTTCTTCTTTCTTGATGCTTAAAAGTGAAAGTTAGGTTCTTTACAATCATAGTTAAGACTGCTAACTTGAAACCGACATTATTGACTTTCTGATGCTTTTTTTGAAGACTTGAACCATAGTTCAAAAAATTGTTATCGGCAATTAGTGGCAGGCCAAAATTTGACTCGGAAATCGGAAATCGGGAATCAGCAATTTATCAGCATTAATCGACAATTTTATCGCTACTTTAAAAAAAATTTAAATTCATAAAATAAACATAAAGTAAATGCAAAACACGATATTTGAAACCCTAGCAAAACATGGGGGCAAAAATTGCAGGTCAAATCGCGGAGGACAATTTGTTGAAAAATTCTTTGAAATGACCTTTTCTTTTCAGATTGGAATTCATATACCCTGCATGGCAATTTTCCATGATTTTCAAGGCGGTTTTTGGCAGTTTTTCATGAGTTTTATCACCGGAAATCACTGCTTAATCACCATAAAAGAAATCACGATTTTTCAAAAAATTAATCATTTTTCTTATGTGTCACGATTAATCGCCGATAAATCATGATTTTTAAAACAGAGGCTTAAACTATCTTTTGGCAGCATTTCTATAAAGGAAGTCAAGACAATTATTGCTAGGTCTTGACGATAAATCTTACAGAAGTCTCAGACTTAGGTCTGATTTTTCTTTCAATACTCAAATAAGATAGTGACTCTCTTTATTCTTGTAAGAGGCATAGCCATTTTGACTGTGTCGCAGACGTGCTTTATGCAAACCATGTAGGTTATTTTATTTAGTAAATGGTCTTTGTTTATAATGATTTGGTATTGTTTACGTGATAGTGAATCCTATAATGAATGTGGGGGATATTGTTTTGGCTTGTACCTGTTTTATATGTGTGCATGTTTTGTCTTATAAATATAATAGCAGTAAGGGGAAGCATTTACACTTGTTTCCGTATTTTGACAATTATAACTGGGTAATCTGCAACAAGTTGAAGGACACTGTCATGTTCATATCATTAGGTCCTAGGATCAGATGGGTATGTTTGACATGTTAGATGCTGTTTATAAATATTTAGCTTGATTAAGTCTAAAATTGAGGATCTTGGTGACAGGTTGAAAGAAGTTCCAATATGTAACTTACTATGTGCCTGTCCAATCAGGGAATCGGTCCTATTTAGCACATTATCTGTTAATTGTTTCTTTTCTTTGCTTTCTTCATCTAAAACCTTTTGATAGAGCCTTTTCCATATATTCAGAGCATAGTTAACAAATCTGGCCAGATCTGCACAAAATCCAGTTAGATCCGGATTTTTCAGCTGACCCAGGTACGATCCGTCCAAGTCAGGGTCCTGTTTTTCTCAATAAAATTTATTTAGTTTCTGTGGGCAAAAAAGGACCCCCAACAACCTTATATATTACTTAATATTAAATATATTAACATTTTATATTATGTTATTAAATGTTTTCACTGTTTTTTTATCAATTTTTCATATTTATAAATCATGCTCATATATAGCTTGTATACATTTTGGACCCGATTTTTCTCAAGTTTTTCAAGAATTTAGGATTTCTGGATTGTGTTACCATCCCAAACGGATCTGGATTTCCGAACTTGGTAACTATGATTTAGAGTGTATGGTAGTATCATTTTACCAGTAATCTCTGAATGCTTTCCGTTTATTTGAGAACTAAATGCAAACAAATCGCTTCAGTAAGTTTTTTCTTCTTCTCATTCTCATGTAAAATAAAGCATATGGACATGACAACAAAATAAAAAATAATATAGGGTTTGGCAAGCTAGGACAGACAAAATGATCAGAGTTTTTGCAAATTGTACCTTTTATTTTTTGCTTGGGGAGGAATATGATTTTCTATCGTAATATAAAGTTTGTGCATCTCACTTCGGTTGGGATGCATTATGCTACCATGCTAGACAACCTTACAGTATTGAGTAATCTGTAGGCTGTATATGCTGCTGTGTATGAAGACTTGGATATGATATATTTTGAAACATCGAGCTTGAGGGCAACTTGATACATTCTCGTCTTTTGCTTATTATGTATGGGCCTGATGCTTTTATTATGGCTTCTAAGTTCACAAACTAGGTCTCTCATCCCTTACAAATTTCTGTTTATGTAGAAACAAAATGGTGGAGATTATTAACCATTTCTGCAATGTCTGCTACCATGCTTACTAGTTTATAACCATATTTTTCCTTCAATCACTAGCTAAGGTGTACCAATTCTTGTTTCATTTTGAGCTTGATATTGACACCCTATGCTCAACACTCCTAAGTAGCACATGGATAAACTTGACAACAAATTGGCAAGCTAGGACAGACAAAATGATCAGAGTTTTTGCGAATTGTGCCTTTTATTTTTTGCTTGGGGAGAAGTATGATTTTCTATTGTAATATAAAATTTGTGCATCTCAACAGTCAGTGGAAGTAATCACTTGGGTTGGGATTCATTTCTGCCATGCTAGACAACCTTACAGTACTGAGTAATCTGTAGCCTGTATATGCTGCTGTGTACGAAGACTTGGATATGATATATTTTGAAAGATCGAGCTTGAGGGCAGCTTGATACATTCTCGTCTTTTGCTTATTATGTATGGGCCCGATGCTTTTATGGCTTCTAAGTTCACAAACTAGGTCTCTCATCCCTTAGATTATTGACCATTTCTGCAATGTCTGCTACCATGCTTACTAGTTTATAACCATAATTTCCCTTCAATCGCTAGCTAAGGTGTACCAATTCTTGTGTCATTTTGAGCTTGATATTGACACCCTATGCTCAACAGTCCTAAGGGGAAATTGTACTAGTGTATGACCTGCTGGAGGACGGAATCAATGCAACAAGTCACCTTCTTTCTAGTACCTAATGGCCATGCAAAATAAAGACATCCCTTTCAGTGTCAGTTGGAAGATAAATGGAGGTAAACCTCCATGTCACTATTTTCATAGGTTTATTGGAACATCCATGTTGATATTGTCATTCATGGAGAGAAAAGTATTTAGTTTTCTAACACCTTCTGGTCGAGTTATCATAGGCGATAACAATCCACATCATTTTATCTTGTGGGGCATCCATCTTAACCTCCACACTTTCTTTGTTATAGCTGCTACCTGTCATAGAATGCTAGCAACTTATCTTATCTCAACAATGCAACATGCAAGTGCATGGATTGAAATTGCTAAACACATACACACAATGAACCATGCTATGAGTTACCTTTATTCTGGAAAAAACTCAATTTTCATTGTCAACAGTGAAACATGAGAAGAGTGCAAGGGGAATGGGCTTCACTTCTATCATTTATCAATTGGGAATTGCTACAGTTTAAATCCTTTATTGTTTTATTTTCCCTACCCAATAAGGTCTTTCTTGATGAAGATCTTACCAGAGAGCAAGTCACCGAACTCAAAAAATCTCGGGAAATTGTTATGGCAGCCAGAAAAGCAAGGAAATGGGCAGTGATTTGTAATCTCAGGCCAGTGGTTCGGGATTCCTTCCCTCTTGGCTGGGCTCCCAGATCCAGTTCTGGATCTAGTTGACGGTTCCGGCGGGTGTGGGCTCAAAAGAAGGACCTTTCCATCGTTTGTTGGAATGGCAATGGGTCCTTCTGGTCTTCTCCAAGTCTCTTGCTTGATGCTTTAGGTTTCTTTGACCTCCTCTTTGTCACGGAGACATATGGGAGGCCGGTTCGCCCTCTCCCTAATATTAGTGGCTATTATTGACAGGAGACCCGGAGCTCTGGAGGTGTTAGAGGGTTTGGCGGGGTGGCTTGTTTAGTTAGGGACACTCTTCGGAGCAGGATCTCTATTGTTGCTGAGGATGAGTTTGCCCATTTTCTTTGGATTCGGTTCAAATGTCATTCCTCCCTCCTCAGGGACATCCTCATTGTAGTCTGCTACTTCCCTCATGCTTCCTCCTCATTTGCTATTCATAATGGCCCAGATGGAGACCCCTTCTTCGACATTTCTGCCGGTATTACCCAGTACTCGGGTTCTGGGGAGGTCATCATTTTAGGGGATTTCAATGCACGTACTAGGAACCTTCAGGTTCCGAGGCACGACAGGACTGGCGATGCACTTTGCACTTCTGAGGTGGATCCAAAGTTGGTTGGCTTTCAGCGAGATTCAGAGGACACGATGGGGCCCCTAACATCTTATGGTCGGTATCTTCTCCAGCTGGGGGAATCTCATGATCTGCTGATTCTGAATGGCATTCCTTGTTTTCCTGTCTCTCGGTACTTTACCTGCATACCTTTTTGTGGTGGGAACAAGGTGGTGGATTATGTCAAGGCTACTCTCGACATTGTCCCTTACATTCACCACTTATGCATCTACCCCACCCCTCTTGCTGACCATGCAACCCTTTTCTTTTCCCTTCAGGTTAACCCCCTCCATGACTTCACCCCCTCCCCTAGTCCCTCACGTACTATTTGGAAATTTGACAAAGGGGACCCTGACACTTTCTCCTTTCACCTTCATCAGCTTCTCCCCACCATTCCCCATTTTACCTCTCTCACCTCTGACCAGATGTTTAATACCCTCTCCTGCACTATTCATGAGGCTGCCATGAGTTCCTTTCCCCACGTTACTCACTCCACCCTACGACGTGGTACATGCCCTATGAACAATTGGTATGATGAGGAATGCAAAGCCTTCCATTGGAAACTCCGCTTTGCTTTCCTGCATGCCCTTCCCTCCTTTCCTTCCTTGAAATCAGCCTATCGCTCACCTCATTCGTCATAAAAAAACGCACTTTTATCTCTCATAGGCGCCGTGAGCTCCGTCTGTCACTTATCCACTCCCCAAAGCATTTCTGGCGCACCATTCTTCCCCGTCATTCACCTTTACCCCTGGACTTAGATCCCAATTCCATGTTCACTCACACCTCCACTCTTTATGATTTCCCTGGCCAACCTCACATCCAGGTTCATTCCCCTCCCTCCCATTGCCATATTTTCACCCACACCAACGTGAGGAATGCCATTCTAGCTATGAGTTGCAGTAGCAGGGGATGAGGAAGGGTTCCAAGCGGAACTTTTCAAATTTGGGCGGAAGATGCTCCTCAGTTATTTTGTGGACCTCTTCAATCAGGTAGTTTGTACAGGTTTTCCAGCGTCTTGGTCCCACCACATTATCCACCCCATACACAAGTCAAGGCCTACTTTTGATCCCAACAATTACAGGATGATCATGGTGGGTCACACATTCTCCAAGCTCTATGTTACAGTGCTTCATTTGCAGCTTTCCGAGTTCCTTGATCAGTACCATTGCAGAGCTAGGGGACAGGCGGGCTTCCAGCCGACTTACCAGACTATCGATCACATCCTCACTCTTTGGGCTATCATCGAGGAGGCTCGCCACCGCTCCTCCAGAGTTTTCTGTTGTTTTGTGGATTTTCGGAAAGCTTTTGATTCAGTTCCACGGGAAGCCCTTTTTCCGCAGGCTCAGAGATATAGGCATTTCCGAGACTCTTCTTACAGCCATTATGCGCCTTTATGAGGAAGTCCTTGGCCGCCTTCGCACCTCTGTTGGCTTGTCCGACTTCATCAGGAGTACCATTGGAGTCAAACAGGGCTGCCCCCTCTCTCCTACCTTATTTGGGATCTACATTGATGAGCTTGAAGATTTTCTCAGGGACCACATCCAGGAAGGGGATGGGTGTCTTTTGCACCATGTTCTAATCTACATCCTCCTTTTGCAGATGACGTGGTTCTCCTTGCTTCTTTTGCAGAGGGTCTCCAGAGGCAGCTGGATGCCTTAGCCCTATTTTGTGATCACAAGCAGCTGACAGTGTACCTTGGGAAATCCAAAGTTATGGTTTTCAATTGTCTGAAGACTTCGGACCTCCACTTCTTCTTTAGGGGTGTGGAGATTGAGATCACTTGCTCTTATACATACCTGGGGATTCTTTTCTCTGGACCTTGTTTTAGCCTCCGTCCTGCTCTCCAACCCTGGGTTAATAAGGGGTATGGCTCTTTGGCGATTCTTGAGAGATAGTGTTTCCGCCACCACTTTCAAGACATTCTTTCCAAGTTGTCCCTCTCCGATTCCCTGGTTAGGCCCACGGTTTTATATGGTTCAGAAATTTGGGGTCCCTCTCTTTTGGACTCAGATTGGGCTACTATTGAGCGGGTTCAAATCCTCATGCTCAGACGTATTATCAGGTGCAAAGAATCTGTTCCTCACAACATCATTCTTGCTGAGTTTGGGGCTCGCCCTTTTCGATTGGAGACCATCTTCAGCCTTGTGTTGTTGTTGCACCGTATCCGAGGGTTTTCTGGTTCTTCTATTGACAAGGACAGGTACATTTATCTTGCCTACTGCTCCTCTGAAGCTATTGCATCCTCAGATCACAGTGGTCGATCTTGTTGCTGGTATGCCTGCGTTTCATGCGTTTCACCTTTTTGAGTCCATTGGCATCCAGATGGACCGTCTCCCACCCTTCAGCTATTCTCTGGATGCCCCTACCCATCTCCTACCGAACCAACAAGACTTCATAGAATAATCAGAGATGATATCTACAGACAATTCATTCAACACACCTGGACCAACCCCCCAGGGGGATTGCGTCTGAAGATGTCATTCTATGCGGCACACTTTCTTGAGATCCGTGATGGGGCCATTATCAGACCCATGTACATTTCTCCGACATTGGTTACATGTCCTTCGTATCTCTCTGGGTCAATTTAGAGTGGGTTCACATCGACTTCGTGTGGAGACTGATCATCACTTAGACCGCTCGGAGTGGACTTGCCTACTTTGCTCTCTCCAGGAGGTTGAAACTGAAGAGCACTTCATTTTCCGGTGTCCTGTTTACTATGAGATTCATGGGAGATTCCATTGCCTGTTCCGCGAGCTTCCTTCCTTCACAACTTTCTTCAAATATTATGATCAGAGATGTCTTGCTCTCTACCTTCAGGAGGCCCTCAGGCTTCGGGACAGGCTCCTCCACCCTCCTCCTAGACGGATGAATACTAGACTGATCACTTCTTTCTTCCCGGTACTCTCCTTGATGAGGGGTACCAAGTGACACTTGGACACTGATTTTGGACCCGTCAGCTCAGATTTGTCAAATCTTAGGACTCCATTTCTTCCACCCTGAGAACTCCCTATCCCAGGCATGTCCCAGGGCCCCTCCTCATAGACATCGATCCACCAGGCTTACAGAGAGGCACCGCCTTCCTCCTGGACAGCAGCTTCCCAGGCATTCTACAGTCTCAGCTACTGGTTATCGGCGCATTACGAGTCACTTCCATCCGGCCTTGAGTGCTAGGTGATGCTGTTGGGGGGGTTGCTCCTTCTTCTGCTCCCCCCACACCTTCATCCTATTCCTCTTCTTTTCTGGTCTCTCGGCCTCTGCTGCTTCCTTCTCTTCTTCTTCTTCTCTCTTTGTATCTCGGGCGACCCGTTTGGGTCCTCTTGCTGGGTTTGTTTGCTTTGTATCCCGCAGTCCCATTGACCTACTTTTGTGGTCATGCGTTGGACATTAATATTATTATCTTACCCAGTTTAGAGTGGGTTCACATCGACTTTGTGTGGAGATTGATCATCACTTAGACCGCTCGGAGCGGACTTGCCTACTTTGCTCTCTAGAGGAGGTTGAAACTGAAGAGCACTTCATTTTCCAATGTCCTGTTTACTATGAGATTCGTGGGAGATTCCATTGCCTGTTCCGTGAGCCTCCTTCCTTCACAACTTTCTTTCTTGGCCTCTGCTGCTTCCTTCCCTTCTTCTTCTTCTCTCTTTGTATCTCGGACGACCCGTTTGGGTCCTCTTGCTAGGTTTGTTTGCTTTGTATCCCGCAGTCCCATTGACCTACTTTTGTGGTCATGCGTTGGACATTAATATTATTTTCTTATCTTATCCTTCCCAAAGCTTTATATCATAAATGCAAATTTTACTATTATTAAATTATGACCATGACCTCCCTTGCAATAAAAAAGGGATCTGCCTGCTAGATATATTTGATCAAACTTAGGAAATGTACTCTTACGGATGTAATTTAATAGTTATCATTATGCATAGGGAAACAAGAAACACACAAATCACAATTACATTTTATTGAATCACATAATGTATGATCTCTATTAGGGGTCTGGGGTCCTTTCCGTTCTGGGCTACGCATGTTCTGTCGCTGGTCTCTGATACTTTTGGTCTAGCTTTTGATGTTTATAGTTTAAATTAGATAAGATAAATATATTAATGTCCAACGAAAGACCACAAAAGTAGGTCAATGCGACTGCAACCCAAACAATATATAAAGTGCGAGCCGGGACAACTCAAAACGAGTTCCCAAAAATAGAAAGAATGAGAAAAGACAAAACAGAAAGGAAACCTGAAGCCAATACCCTCACAGGCGGGGCAATGGAGCAAGTGGGGGAGAAAGACGAGAGAAGCAAAGAAGGGAATGAAGGGGGGGCAAACGAGGACCAATGGTCTACTTAGGAGAGAGCCACACCCCTCCTAACATTAGAGGCTGACGAAAAGAATCTCCCGATGGACTGGCAACCCGAAGAGGGGGGCAAAAACCTCCTCCCCTGCTGAGATCTGAGACTGACGTGACGGCCAAGGGGACGAATGGAACTGGGCTGCCCTCTGGTACGTGTGTGCATCCGATTCTGCTGGTGGTCATTGAGGGAAGTGTGAAGGTCCAACCGGGGACGAACTGATCTATGCACTGTATCTGGGTCGGAAAGGCTCTGTCGTTTAGTTCCTCCACATGTGGGTAGAACCGGAAAAAAGGTTGTAATTCGTCTCGTGGGGATGACACTCGGAGGGGGATGAAGAATCTGGTCTTAGAGTAGTAAAGACTCACGAATGTAGAGGGCAAGACACCACTGATCAATATATCTGAAGAAGACCGGGAGAGTCTGAATCCCTCTGAAGAGACAGTGAAATCGTCCTCTAATCTCATAGTATATGGGGTAGCGGAAGATGAAATGAGTCTCGGTCTCCACCTCTTGAAGGCTATAGAGAATCGGCGCCTGTAGATATGGTTTGTATGAATTAGATATGTATTGAGAAAGGAGTACAAATTTAGAGGGCAAGACTCACGGATGTAGAGGGCAAGACACCACTGATCAATATATCTGAAGAAGACCGGGAGAGTCTGAATCCCTTTGAAGAGACAGTGAAATCGTCCTCTGATCTCATAGTATATGGGGTAGCGGAAGATGAAATGAGTCTCGGTCTCCACCTCTTGAAGGCTTAGAGAATCGGCACCTGTAGATATGGTTTGTATGAATTAGATATGTATTGAGAAAGGAGTACAAATTTAGGCATTTCATTTTGATCTGTAAACATGTTTTCTTAGTTTATTTCAAAATGCTGTATTCCATAACATGAAAGGTCAATACTGATGTCCAGGATCTTGTGTATAACTTTAACATGTCTAAGTAAGTGAAGTCATAAAAATGTAATATCCCCTTCCCATTCGAAGACCTTTGGCCTATTTTGTCAACCCGACAACCAAATGAAACATATAAGGGTGACTTAAGTCATTTAAAAGTTATTATTAAGTGTTATTAATAAATTCATACACACACACACACACACACACACACATATATATATGACTTAATAATTATTATAATAATTTATATGACTTAATAAATATTAAATCTAGGATGGAAAAGGCCCAAATATAAATTGTTATCCATCCAAGGTGAAATGACGACTTGCATTAGAAGGGGGAATGGAAACTTAGAAAGGATAAACGCCCATTTCACTATGTATTCGCTCTAGGAAAAATTTGACCAGCTTTGGGAGGGAAATATAATTATTAAATGTCTTTTGTTTTCTCCCTAAGGGAAATGGTGACTTGTCCTAGGAAGGGAACTGGAAGGTAGAAATTGCATAGAGAAAATCATTGTTCTCGATTGGATGGAAAGAAGGTCACTTTGGGTCTCTTCTTCCTTTATAAGGAGAAGTCGACTTCAGGAGAAGGCATTCTATTCTATGACAAGTTCTGATTTTTGTCTTAAGCTTGTAGCTTTTGCCTAAAAAATTGTAAGGACGAAAACCCTTAGTATTTTCCCTCTTGTGGACGAAAACTCTTAGTATTTTTCCGCAAGATGAAGTGAAAAATTTCTATTTAGGAAATTCTATTGAGCTTACACAGATTTTTAGTCATTTCCAATATTTGTATGAAGGGGTTTTTGGCAGATTTTTGTAGTAAGGATTTAAAGAAATATTGAAGCAGTGTTTATGCTATTTGTCTTTAGTGGAGCAACCCATTTTGTAGCTGATTTGTGTTGAATAATACATGACATTCCGGGTCTGATTTGTAATGCCATTTGTTGATCTTACTTTTGCGACTCAAGATAAATTGTTTTTAGAATTTTTGGAGGGTTTTAAGAGGTATTTTCAGTCAAATTTGTATGAAGATTTCTGCACTGTTTTGCATTCATTATTTGCCCCTAAAAATTAGATTTAATGCATATTTGGACTGCTAAAAATATAGTGATCAGTTTATGATAGGATTTAAATTATTTGATTGCTATTTGTGAGGGTTTTCTACTCAAACCCTAGTCGCCATTCTAGAAATATATTGCAGCAGTCCAAGCTGAGTTTACATGGTCTATTTTATCATTTTTGGGTCTGAATTGGTTCACAAAAATCTGCATTTTAATTTGGGAGAGTGAAGATT